>RSEF01000004.1:51758029-51768634 GCA_003993805.1 Himantopus leucocephalus | reverse complement strand
GTTAGGTTGATGGTTGGACTCAATGATCTGAAAGGTCCCTTCCGACCTACACAATTCTATGATTCTATGAAGTTATTTATTTAGAAATAGCTTTGTATTCAAGAACTGTGAGTTTTCTGCTACAATTCCTTAAAACATTTTCCTCAAGGAATCCCAGGAGCAGGATTAAAAGCATTGCTCTGCTGTGTCTCGGAACAGCACTGACAGGGAGAGTCTGGAACTAGGGGACTGAGTTGCAGCCTGCTTCACCAACCCACCACACATAATCCAAGAGCAAAAATGCAAGCCTCTGTTAATAATTAAAAAAAAGAGTAAAACAGCTTCCAAGCCCACTACTTATCTGAAAAATTATGTCATGATTGCTTTTAAAGGTATGATTCAATTGCCCTCACATAAGCATTTTGTTGGGGTTGTTCAGCCTGGAGAAGAGGAGGCTCCAGGGCAAGCTTATAGCCCCTTCCAGTACCTAAAGGGGCTACAGGAGAGGCGGGGAAGGACTTTTTACAAGGACAGGTAGCGACAGGACAAGGGAGAATGGCTTCAAACTTGAAGCGGGGAGATTTGAATTAGATATTAGGAAGAAATTTTTCACTTTGAGGGTGGTGAGCCCCTGGTGCAGGTTGCCCCGAGAAGCTGTGGCTGCCCCATCCCTGGAGGTGTTCAAGGCCAGGTTGGACGGGGCTTGGAGCAACCTGGGCTGGTGGGAGGTGTCCCTGCCCAGGGCAGGGGGGTGGGACTGGGTGATCTTCAAGGTCCCTCCCAACCAAAACCATTCTATGATTCTATGATTTAGTACCCATACGTGTCCTAGGGTACCCTTCCTGGCCTTCAGCTGCCACGCCAGATGGCACGGGTATCCCATCAACCCATCAGCATAATCTAAGTGTGCAGCAGCGACGTCTGGGATATCCCAGGGCATTTCAGGTGGCAAAAGATACCTCTGTGGGCAACAGAAGCAAGTCCCGTGTATTTTTCTTTACCAAAAGCATTTGCCAGTTTAAAAGGAGGAAGGAATTGCTGTACTAGTTTCTAACACAGTGGTATATTCAGCTTTATTTCACTCGCATTTGGAAGACGGAGCTGAAACCAAAGTCCAGAGAGGCACCTTTTAACCTACAGAATTGTTTATATCAGCTTTGCCTCGCTGCCTGCTAGTTTCTCCTAAGTACTTCTATCTTTCAATTTTGCTTAAAATGAAGCTGAAGTTTTCATTTAAAATTGTAATGAATAATAAAAATCTTTTTATGATTTTAATCATTTAAACAGAAAGGCAATGATATTTTTATGCTAATAGAGCATCGTACAAGATTTAATATGGAGAGGTGTACACTGAATCAGCAGTAAGTGCTCTGTTATTTCATAGAGGTATTCAGCTGAATGTCAGCAAGTTGCTGTCATGTCTAGCAACGGTGGCAGAGTTTTGTCCCCGTTGTGTCTTTGTCCTGTGCTGGAGGAACACATATGCGTGTCTGTGTACACATTGCATTTGGGAGCAATGAGTATGGGATGGGTTTGGTCTGTGCTTTAAAAAAGAACCAGATGCAACTAAATATTTTGCATGTTAATTTTGAATAGGGGTTTTCTTCCAGTCACTAAGTAAGCCAGTCTGATTTAAAGTAGTTTAGCACTTTAGATACTGATTAGAACTTTGAAGTCAGAACAGCTAATGCTTAAAAGTTAGTGTAGTTTTAAATGCTTTGGTGGGTTCATGTGCAGAAGTCGTATCCACTGAAACAAAATAAAATGATGTGAAAATATTAAGGCAAAATTTGACACTGAAGGAGTGGTATGCTTAACTTTGGGATTTGGAGTTCTAGAAATACTTGAGTTGAGTTGACTGCCAATATTGCTACCACGTTTTGGAATGCCTTGTCATTACAGCAGATCTATCCAGAATTGACTGACAGCAATTCTTTTGGTCTGCTTAAGAAAATCAGAGCTCTAGATCTAAAGCTGAGCTGAATGCCCCAGAGTTTATAAAATGGTATAAAATAATGTTTCTTATTCAGAACTTACTTTCCTTGTGCTTACCGAGGTATTGAAGGCTCACGTTGACCAAAATGCCAGCTGCTGCCCATGATGACACTGCTGCGATTGTGTCCTCCTGTTGTGCTTCACCAGTAGAATATTTCAGGAGGATGTCTAAGTAAGAATGGAAATGTGGACAGTGCTTTTCCCATTTTATAATAATGTAAGATTTATTTCCAGTCAAGCTCTCTATAAAATGTATATAGCGGCTGTTACATAGATCAAAAAATAGATCTTTCTTTCTAATTTAAATGGAACTTCAGTCTCCAGAATGTAATGTTGTATCCATTCAGGATGAACCACCAGATGACTTTCAGTATTAGCATTTAAAACATCCACAATGTGTAAGCCAGAGCACATGGTTCGTAGGAATTACTGATGATGATATGGTATTAAGATAGGTACAGAAGTCTATAAACCTGCTTCTCTCCAGAAAGGGTAAGATTCGTGTGAAAAGTAATCTTATTTATTCAGGAAAATGTAAATAAGCTAGAAAATATTTTAAAATTAGCACTACATCCATATTTCAAATTCAGATTTGAATATGGATGTCCTTAAAAATCAGGAGAGTTTGTGTCCAGACGTCTGAGCATGATTTTTCTAAGAATCTTGGATCACCAATACTGAATACCAAATAGCTTTATTTGGAGATTAGAAGGATCCACACACAAGTCATTCAGTGCAATGGACAATAATACCCTAAATTTGCCCATCAAATTTCTCTCAATGAAATTTTTAGTGTTGCTTCTCGATACAAAGAAAAACTTTAGTTAATGAGGGTTCCGTACTCAGGAATTCTTGGTAGTTTAGTAGGGATGAAACACTAAGAAAGGCTGCAAACATTTCAGCTGTCTGGCCGAATGCAGAATTACTTTTGTTCTCACCTTAAAATGACAAGTTAAAGAAATGTCATTGATGGCTAACTGGATAGGGAAGCTTTTCCAGTCTCTTGCTGAAGAAGGAAGCTTTTCCATTCTTCCATGTGGCAGAACATAAAACACGTGATGATCAGAAGTAGCTTTGTAAAATCTACTTGTCCCAATTGCAGACTGATGTTTTAATCTGTTTAGAAACAGCTAGAGGTACAGTTGAAAATATTGCCCGTAGCATATCTTGAACAAACTTTACATGTTTGTTATTCCAGCCTAAGCCATGAAATACTGGACCTCCACGAAATTTTCCAAAGCAGCTGGAAATACAAAACTCTCTGATAGAAGATTTAATTTATTTTTAAGAATCAGTTACTTGATTCTGAGTTGCGGTGGTGATGGTATGAGGATTGCTTTTTGAGCACAGTCCTCACGCACATAGACTTTCATTAAAGATTAATTAACATTGGGATGTGACAACTGGCAATATCATCGCTGCAGGGTATGGCAGGGGGCAGCCAGGAGTAGCGAGCGTTGTGGAATAGCAAGTGTTCCACTGGACAGAAGTGACAAGCAAATCTCTTCCTCTTACATGAACACTGTGCCTTAATACTTTGAATTTTTGCGACATATGCCATAAGTTTCAATTTTTGCAAACGCTCTCCAGTTATTTGTATTTATTCAGTAAAAATATTCCAACATTTTGATTGGAATTTTCTTTGTAGAAAAATAACCTAATTAAATCTGTCGTTTCTTTCAGAGTTAGAGCAAGTGTGGGTGATAGATTTGGCTGCCCACTTTCATTTGTTTTGAACTGACAGCAAGTTGGATTGGCTGGCTGATGTATCAAAACCAAACAGCAAAAAAAAATGCACTTATCCTGTTCACTGCAAGAGTGCTGGTATTTGATTTCAAGCAGCTTAATTCGGTCAGGAAAATCCCTATGAATTAACTCTCCCTACACTTTTTTTTGTTTGCATTTATTATTATATGTATCTATTCCTTGTATTTTAGGCAGTTCGGTTTCTTGGCTGTATTGGCCATGCAACGTATGATTATTTATTGCCTTTCAAAGGCACTCCAGTAACAGTTATCTGTCTTTTACAATTTATCATGCCCCAGGCACAACAATAACAATTGCTTTTTAGAATACAAACCATTGCGCTCTGTGTGGGTCAATAGACCAGATTTTTTTTGCAGGTTGGAGCAGTGTGAGAAGTTAGCCAGGATCTAGTCCGAGCTCTGATTTCTTGTTTCAGGTTAAAACAGCTTAGGGTTTGCTCTACAAGCGTCCACTGAAGGTAGTTCTCAGAGCTCTCTTTTGCCATGAGTCCTGGCACAGCTTTTCCACGTTCAGCTGTCCAAAGTCTACAAAAGTGGAAGCGGAAGCAGGCAAAACCAGACAAATCAAATATTTCCAGAATGTGATTAAAGAAATCTAACATGCTAAAAACCCCTTTACAATGTCACAGCTGGTATTTCGTACTGAGATAATGAGTCTGAATGACTAAAACATATCAGATATGCAAAAGCGCCTGAATATTAGCACAGGATTGTTTATGCAGGATTAACTACTTTGTTATTTATTCATGGTTTCCAACAGTTAATCACATCTTTGTGCTTTTTCGTATCTTTGGAAGCTGTGTTGTGCAAAAAAATATGGTATTGTGCAACAAAATGAATACTGAATAAACAAGTAAAGAGTTTAATGCAGCATCTCAGAAATGATGGCACAAGTTAATGTGTGCATTTCTGAGCTTAGTTTGCTTTTCAGCATACCACATTTTCTGTAGGATGAACATATATGATTTTATATGATGACAGATTATCAAAACAACCTCTCTTCTATGCCCTTATATTTCTCAACATTTTTAGTAAATGCCAAGGTTTGGGATCTATTGTTCCAGCAGACTTGAAAAAAATCACTAATAAAATAGCTTTTTGTTGACGGGAAGAAAAAGTGATTTATAATCAACAAAAAAAGTCAGAAGTCCAAATATTCAAAGCCAGGTAGAGCCGAATACAAGTGGCTGAGGTAGAATATTATTAATGGAAAAAATGAATTGATAACAAAAAAATACATTTTCAAAGTATTATTTTCTTCTAATGCTATGTAAATAGTCCAAATCCAAACCAGATGTAACTGATGCCAAATCAATTTCTGTACATCCGTTCCTTTCAGCAACTTGGAAAATGATGTGATTTCTGCTTAATGAAAATGAAAGTTGGTCCAGAAAGCCCATTTCATATGGCTTTAACTCCTGTAGTATAATTTCTCAGCTGTTTGCTGTCTCTGACTGATGATATAAGCATTATCTGAAAGAACATTCATGTCAAGTGGTGTTAATGCAAAAAATCTGTCAGAAATTGTAGATTATTGATAAAGAGAACGAAGAGGATGGTCAAAGCTGTAGTGGCCTGGCTATAGAACACAAGCAGAATGTAGTCTTATTTAATAAATACATTGGGAAATTTTCAAAATTATGCAGTCTTGACAAATCGACAGATCCATACTGCTCTACTATGGGCATTATTCTTTAGATTGTTTTATTTAATTCAGTGTGGCGTTTTCACTGTTGAATCCTCAACAGAGTAACATAGGGGAAGTGCAGAGTTTAATGCTAGAAATGTTTATTAAAATCTGTCTTGGATATTCAAACCAACAATGAAGGCTGATTAAGAAAAAAAAAAGAACTTTTCATACATATTGCACACGTGCCACATCCATAACTAGTCAACATTTTTCTGTTAAACTCTTCTAGACAAAAGCTGCATATTTAAAGCTTTTGTGTGTGAAATGATGTGATTTCATATATATAAATAAATATATATATAAAATAACCTGATAATGACAGATATTCCATTGCAAAAATTATCAGTTCAAGCAAGCACAATGAAAGGAGATGATTAGCGTTCCAGATGAACTTCTAAATCACTGTCATTTCGCTCAGGTTTACACTTCTTTTGTTTAATTTGTTTTGATCAGTTTAGTTGATGTACTGGGATTAAAAATGCTGCCTTTTGAGTTGTAAAAACCTTATTTGTATACAGAAGAAATAGGAAAGTCTAAAAAATGTAGAATTAACTAAATAATACCTACATGCATGTAGATCGTCTGTGAATTCTGAGTGTGCGCTTTCCCACAAAGAAACCATTTAGAGTGCTTTTGGAGTCAAAATATCAGAACCGAATGTAGATGTGGAGATTGAACTGGGAAAAGCTGCATGTATAAGGGAGTATTTATGGTGCATGGAGTCTTTTAAGTTGAGCGTGTGAATGTTTTTCATCACGCGAGATCAGGTAAATGAGCTACATTCTGTGAAGTAGCATGCAATTACCTCTAGATACAGAAGTATAAATTAGCAAATACTGATAATTCCAAAATTATTCTAGATTTTCAAGTTTACTAAATCTTGGCAAAAGAAACACCAATATACTTCACATTTACAACATCTATGTTGTATATGAAACAGCAGATAATTCTAATTTGCCAGTTTTACTTAACAGTATTATCTTTATTGCATTAGACCATGTTCTGTGTCACGCAAATAAAGAAGATGAAGTCAATATCTCACCTACATTTACATGTCCACTACTTACCCTCTCACATGAAGCTCTTTTCATAGTCAATGGCTGTTAGTCAACATAGTCAACAGCATCAGGAGTCCACTTCATTTCACATTAAGTTGGCAACTGTGTTTGGTTAGGTTGATCACAACCCAAAACTACCTCCCTGGAACACAGACGGAGTTGTGGTTGACTCGTACGGCTGTGTGTGCTGTACGTGCCTGTGCTTCAGGGAGGCAAGTCCTCTGCAGGGAGTCCAATTTACGTGAGTGAATCAGAAGTTTGGTGCAAACCATTGACTCAGGAGAGATCCTACAAAACATTTGTGGTTTGGATCTGTGGTACATGTCCCATCCAAGAGATCTGGGCATTTTCAGTACCTCATACCAAGCCCTCAGGACTTACCGCATGTACACAGGCTATTGCCCCTGCGTATGGCAGGCTGAAGAAATCCAAGATGGCAAAAGACCCATGATACAGGCCGGTCAGCTCTTCTGCGGGTGCATAGAAAACTTCTCTGGCATTTCTTGATACGCTACAAATGCTATACCACCTGAGCTGTTGGACATCCTGGGTAAATGTCCATGCTGCCATGATTTTCTCAGGCAAGATTACCAAGGAGAGAATCATTCTGGGGAAAACCAGAATTATGTTAGCTCTCATACATTTCCTGAAAAGCATGCCAAATGTATAGATTTCAATTGCTCTCCAATTTCTAGCAGTGATGTCTCGTAATGCAATATAAATATAATTGCATGCATGTAACAAGAAATGGAAGGGAAAGATTGACCTTATGGAAAGGTAGTCATAAGTCCTCAAAACTAATTTATCACATTGGTTTTATGAACCACTGGAGCTGAAAAGCCTTGGAGACCTTTTGGGAATTTCTTGGCAGAAATAATACAGTTGGCTGGGCCTTATAAAACACAAAGCACCTCAACTAGGTATGAAATTGTTGTTATTGTTAGAAAATCACTCGCCATCTGGTTGGGCATCATGTGCAATAAGCTATAGACTATGGATATAAAATTTAGCATTAGACATATTTTCTTGAAAATAGAAGAGCCAAATATATGCTACATCATCAGTATGCACAACCAGAAGAGATAGATGGAAACTTTTAAGGTCTGAACTCTATAGTGTGAAAACTAATTGAGGACAAACAAAATAATCTGTTCAGTGTACAACCAGGGAGAAACCCTCATTTAAACTCAGATACTAAGGGATAGTCCAGTAGCGCTGCAGATATAACTTACAGCCCTTCTTAGAAATGATTGTGTGCGTCATCTTAGAAGCTATGTAAAGAGCCTACTTTTCCAAAAAGGAAGAAAAAGGGTACTGGAAAGACATTCCCTGTTTTCTTTTTTTGCAAACTTTACTTTTACAACTTTAAGTGCTCTTTGCAGTAAGGCAAATCCGTGGAGCCATATAAAGCACCCAGGTAGCGCAGACAAAGCAGTTCTGTTCAACATCCAGTTTATCCAAATACCCTATCCATGTCTTTACAGTGATCACTTACAAATAACATTTGTTTGCATACAATTAATCCTTTGAATAAAAAATCTGAAGTATTTGTATCATAATCTAAATGAGACTAAAACTACGCGTATTCCCTTTTCTTTGAGCTGCCTTCAGTGCCTTTACATGGCTATGTAATGGCAATCAACAAGAAATTGCTGTTTATTTTCAGAGACCATATGGACCTCAGCAGTACGGGTATTTGAAATGGATAAATTTTCATTTTTGTGTTCCGATTTAAATAGACGAATGAAGAAAGAATGGTTGTCAGTAAACGGAAAGTTAGAAATAAAGCGACTGAAAAGAATTGCAGCCCTGGAAGACCAATGAAACGCATGGTTTTGCTTCAGATCATTTATAAGTTTGGACGCAGTGGGTCGTTGCCAATCTGACCACACGCATCCAGGCATTCCGGGGAGAGCCGCTCGGACTGTGCCTCCTGTGCCAGGCAGGAACACTTTGCCCTGCGTGCAGGAGTCCTTTTCCCCCCATGGCTGCACCAGGTACCTGGCTGGATCAGCCTACGTCTTTAGAATCCACATGCTCTCATTTTTGAGGAAAGCCAGAGCATACGTATGTCCCAGGGGAGTGCAGAGGAGAAAGCATACACGGGTCCTCTTCCAGAAGTTGAGAAGTGCTTTTGTGTTCCAGAGTTCTCTTTCCTCTTGTGAAAAGCAAACTGTCCAAAACAAGTAGAGGATATGATTATAGTCCTCATAAAGATAAAAGGTGTTAGCTGTTAGTGTCATTGCCTCATAGTCCCCAGAGTCAGTCGGCTCTTGGGGATAAAAAACATCTGGGTCTCATATACAAAATCTTCAGCGAATGAATCTATTTGAGCAATTTGTTAAATGAAACTGGGGCAGTGACAACAAAAATAAAGGGAATATACTACCTCCCTGCTGTATAATACCCGGCACCTCTAAAAGTTATTTGTCTTTTTTTTTTTTTCCCCTGGGAAATCAATACTACAAGAAGGAGAAATTCATAACAGCTGAAGAGCAATTTGTATGCCAACATTCACCATTTTTCTTGAGATACGGGTATGTCCTGCCAGGCATCAGCATTAACCAGCTAGTAGCAGAAAATATTTTTCAGTATAGCAAAGGGCAGAAGGGGACTATGATACGGGGGTCTTTTATAATTTAAAAAGCAGTAAGATGTCTAAAATTTTCCTTCAGAATATTGGTTGCAGTTGTTCAGCGCAAAGGGGACATTCAGTACAATATTTATCCATTTGAATTTATGTGCAAATGAAGCAAAACGCTACCCAAAGCATGAATGGTGAGGAAACAGGTGGAGGTGAGGAGGCGGATTTATTTCAGTGAGGAACCCAAATTTATCTGTCGATTTCCCACCTACCTGTGCTGCTGTATACTCATCCTGTGTTAAATCTTTGAAAACCGTAATGTGGGCCAGTATCCGAATCTTGCAGACCTAGTCCCCATTTATAATTTGTTCTTTTCGTGTACATACTGCACTCTGACTCTCCTCAGCACAGTTGTGTAGTGTCAGCAGGGTGATGTTAGGAAACCCAAACACTGAATGCTACGGACTCATGAATTAACTTTATTATGTCCAGAAGTCTTCTTTACATAAATAACGTAAGCTTGAGGGGCGTAATGCTTCTGTCAGATGTTCCACTCATAATTTACGTAATGTAATCCTGAATTTCTTTATTAGTTCTGTTAAGCAAGATAAAATTGTACCTTATATACGTTGTACCTTATATGTGTAGGCAGTCATACACATGCACACACACATACGTCAATGATAAATGAACCAGAAAAAAATGCTGAAAATTAAATGAAAATCAAGGAATAAGGAATGCAGAATGTTTAAAAAAAATCAAGGAACATAAGGAAAGCCCAACATTTGTCTTTTTTCTGCATTTTTAGTTCACAGAGCACATACATGACTTTGTTAGGAAACACTGAACAGGATAAATCTCTGGGCGCACCATACTGTTGTACAAGCATTGAGAGAAGTTTTAGTTACCAGGGTAAGGTCTGGAGAAAGGCCTTGGACGTCTACACAGACAAAAATAGCTACCTTTGAACATCATTGTAAAACCTTACACAGACGTTTGGGTTTAGCTGGAGACCTGGGATGAAGGACATATCCAGGCTTGAATACTAGTGAAAATAATTGTCTACACTGATTAAATAGAAAGAGGTAATTTGATTTGTCATAAACATAGTGAAGAGTGCATTTGGTCGTGGTTTCAGGAACAGTTAGATTTTTTTTTTTTAATACAAGTTTGAAGTAACAGAGATTGGTCTCAAGTGNCATTGGTCTCAAGTAAGAACTCTAAAACTGATCCAAAATCAAATCCCTTCCTAATAATGATAGGATTGATTTTAGTTTGGACAGGAGATTTAAGAGAAGATGAATGCATGCCTGCTGCACCGCAATAGACCATTGTCTTGTTCACTTATAGTTTGCTGTTGATTTTTTAAGAAGAATTTTGCATTATTTCACAGGAAAAGTAATGTGTTTTATAAATTTCCATGGATGATGTTTTATGGAGCTTACAGTGCTTTACAAATTGTAGGTAGATATTTTAATAGATAGCTAATCCTATTTTTTAAGTAGCATAAACGTAAAAGAAAACTACTTCAAG
>RSEF01000004.1:51745438-51757029 GCA_003993805.1 Himantopus leucocephalus | reverse complement strand
TCACTCCATGCCCTTGTAAAAAGTCCCTCTCCAGCCTTCTTGTGGGCGCCCTTCAGACACTGGAAGGCTGCTATAAGGTAATGTTCATCGTACATTTTTGTAATTATTTTCAATAAGTGACTTTATGGGTCTTAAACTGCAAACTTTCACCTTTGGGCTGATACAAAGTGAGGCTAAGTAGAAACTGCGTCACTGTCTCTAAACTGAAAATAAATATTATTGTATGAGCACTAAGTGCTCAAATTTTGGGCTGCTTCACGTTGAGAGTGTTGAACAAAGCGCTACATTGCCTTTTTGTTTTTACAAACAGTAGCGAAAGCAATGATTGCAATAAAGACTTATTCCTAAAAGTCTTATTACTTTTATCACACCTACTTAGGAGAGGGCTGCCTTCTCACAAAGCATCCTAAAATGTTTTTTCACTCTGAAGTCTTTAGTGTAAGAAATGATCGCTAAGTTTGTATGAAGGTGTGTACTGAGATACTTCCTTAGAAACTGTATTTTCCCTATGAAAATAAAATCAGACTGAATTCTCAAGTACCAGGATCAGCAAAGCTGTCGAGGTGTGTGTGTAGGGGAAAATGCCGTGCTGTGAAGGGATGCGGAGCATCTCTGTGAAGCAGCTGGAGAGGAATAATCATCTCCTACTGCCCACTGAATCTGCCAAATACGTATGTGAGGCATTTGTTAGATTATTACAAGCTTTTTCCCCGTGAATTACATTTTCAGATTACACAATATACGTGCAGCATTTGTCCAGAGCTTTGTAGTACTAAGTGCCAGGATTACTACGATTTATTTATATTGAAAAGCCAAAGAATCACTGCTGTTTGTATAACGAATCAATTAGTGTCATAAACATCACTTTACATCTGAGATTAGATTGCTACAATGCCCTTGATGCTGTTATGTTATCATTAGCACCCATTTGTGAAATAGAAATAATTTGCTTCAAAGACCATCGAAATCCTCTTCTGGGTTTGATTGAAGTACAGTACCTTTTGCAGTTATTGCCCATATGGTACTAAAATCCACTTAAAATATAATTTGTTGTTATGGAAGCTTTAGTTCTCCTTGTCTAACATAAGTGGAAATTAAACTTAGCATCTTAAGCGTTTGTTTAAGTTGTTTAATGGGAAAATATTATATTTAGTTTAACAGAAGCATAAATTTGCTATGAAAAGTGACTTACTGGAGCAGTTCTGTGAGTATGGATTATATTTCCACATTCCCTAGTGCAAGGAAAACCTAAAATAAAAAAACAAGTCAGGATAATTACCGGAAATGTTGATATTTTTTTGAGGGAAGGCAGGGTTGCAACCCTGAATGNATGAGTATGGATTTTATTTCCACATTCCCTAGTGCAAGGAAAACCTAAAATAAAAAACCAAGTCAGGATAATTACCGAAAGTGTTGATATTTTTTTGAGGGAAGGCAGGGTTGCAACCCTGAATGTGAGAAGGTCAGATACATCACTACATTTTAACTTTGTGAGAATTCTATTTTCTTTTTTTTTTTTCTCTGAGAAAGCTGCCTTTGGGGGGAGTTCTTTGGTGATCTCGAAGACCGGGAAAGCTCTGGTAGCTAGAAGGGCGTTCATATCCATCGTTAGCCGAAACTATTTGCGATTGTTGCTGCTTGTTATAATTTTATTTAGGGCATTTTCTCAAGAGAGCTGTATGTTTTACTTGAGAAATCCTCAAGGCATAGCCTGAAGTTAACCCATCAGTACCTGTGAGTCCGCACGGAAAGCTTTTTTGCTGCTGGAACTCAAAAATTCAGAAGCACTGTGTATAAAAAGGGGTTCCAATTCTTTTTTGAAAGCTGAAGGTGAAGTACATTTGGTTCCAAATTTGAGCTTTGAAATCATTTTTAAAAAAGCAAAAATCCACGGACAGCTTTTAACTCTTTTTGTCGTATTCACAGCCCATTACTTTTTTGCTAAATGATAAGTAAACATAAAATATACAGCATTATCTTTCATTCTTCCCACTAAATGCTAGCAATCAAATAACAGCTATAATAGCTCCTAGCACATTAGTGTGGGGTTTTGTGAAAAATAGATGATTTTTGTAATAATCAGGAGACAATAAGAATAAGAATAAGAATAATGTGAATAAGAAATGATGCATGATCTCTCAAACGAAACCGAAGCACTGCATCCTTTATAACTGCAGTGGACTGTTTTTCAAAGAAGCTGTGATGGCAGTAGATTGTAAATTGCTCTGCAGATTAAAAAGTCCAGCTAAATGTATGGGAGCAGCTAAATAAAAATTTAAATAAAAAAAGTCAGGTTTGCAAGTATTATTCCTTGCATGCAGGAACCTCTCAACTCTTCAGTTTATTTTATTAAATTATAAGTATACTATAGACTTTTTTTTCAATAGTCTACACTTACGTGTGCTCAGAGGTACATTTTGTGTGTCAAAGTTTCCTCCATCTATTTTGCATGCCAAGTCATTGTCATTTGCATGCGGGTTTCTGGGCTAAGTTAAAATTCGTCTGCAGTGCCAACATGTAGAAAATTATATATTTCATTTTCATTGTGGTTCAAAGAACTGTTTTTGGTTACTTAGACTGAGAGGACACTATTTCATACACCTTAAATTAATAATAATTGGGCACTTGTTGGAAGGTGGCTGACTGGGACTTAGAAGCGTTTTCTTCTGGATGAATGCAACATATTTACTTTGGCACTAAATCAAAGGATTTTATTTTGTGTTTNGAACATATTTACTTTGGCACTAAATAAAAGGATTTTATTTTGTGTTTTGTGGCAAACGTAAAGAATAATTTTCTGAAAGCATTTTCCTTTCTAGGTTTTAAATGATCTGGATAAACATTCTTTACTGAGTTTTTACAGCAAGCAACTTACACTAAAGCAATTCAAGTAGATAGAAGAGAATGATTTTCCCTTGCAGAAATAATGAGCTTGTCTACCTTGTTCATTTTACTGTTCTGAAAGTGTCTTTCCTTACTGTTTTAACTGGAATGAAAGAAAACCGATTTTCTCCTACAGCTCAATCAGGAGTTTTTTTTCTCTCTAGCTGAGCATTAACCTGATCGCAAGATTTTAATTAAAAAAAATGCACCTTATTTACTATTATTCAATAGTGTAATAGTATACATTTTTTTTTCTTAATCTCAGTTCGGCAGAAATCATATAATATCCTAAACTTCTCAGGATAAAGTCTCACAGCCTCCAAACTCCCCCGGCTTCTTTTGCCAAACTCTGTTTCTTATTTTAGCAGGTGATTTTCTCAGTTCAAGACAGGAAACATAGGAAAAGATGATCAACAATTTCCAAATGGAAATGTATAAAAAATCTGTTAACGTGTTAAACGCGAAGCTCCAAGCATGTATTGAATAACATATTATTAGAACAGAACGACTTTTTTGTTTAATTGATAGATAATGCCGTAATAGCTATTTTACCAGTTATCAAAATAATAATAGGACTATTTTTTATAATCTGAATTTATAAGAGACTTCTTGGACTGTTTATTTCTCTGAATAAAGATTATGGAAGCTTCACTAGTTCTCTAGCAAAGGGGTTTTTTTTATATATTTTACCTGTTTTGAGTCTTTTGGCAGTATGTGGAAATCATTAGATGATAAAGTGAGATAAGTGTTTAGTAACACTACTGAAGTTTTCTTACTGCATTGAGATATTGAGATACAACTTGTTTTCTCTTCTAAATCATGGTAAAATTATAATTTTAATTTCAAAACATTAGTGTCATGTATCTTAGATAAGGGGAAGGACTGCATATAACAACAGTAGTTCCCATTTTTCCTGGCTCTCTTTTTTCCTTTTCTTTCTTACTTGAGTGCCTGTTTCTTCAAAATTATTTCTTTTTTTTTTTTGTTCAGAAAATAAAGTATTTAATTTTGATCAGAGAAACACAGTTCCCCGTATTTTAGTTTATTAAACTGAAGTGAAATTCATTATTTCCACCCAGCTTTTCTGTTTACCCAGACTACTGAATGAGCTGCGGGAATTGTCGTTCTGTCTGTACCTGTTGCTGACGATTTCCTCGGAGCATTGAGCTTTGCGATGGATTGCTTGCTCCAGCTACACCAGATAATTTGACGTAGTCTGTTTTTCAAAAATAAAGCAGTTGTAAGGGGGCACAGGATATTACAGAGGCCCAAAACAATGCAATTGAGTCATCGTACTTTGCTGAATTGGTGAAAAAGTAGTTTTTCATTCTTAAATAATTCATTTTGACAGTTCCAAAATTCAACTCTAAAATTTCTCTGCTGCTTCCGCTGGCAGAACCTTATTTATTTATTTATTTATTTTACCCTAAAAAGGAAACATTTCAAAATAATAGCATTTGGATACGCAGATCTGACAAGTTTTGTCACTTACCGTTTATCAGAACATAACCTCAGTGAACACAGACACACAAAACTGGCTTCACATTTTAAAAAAATAATCAGCATGATTTGACAGTTATGTCATCGATTGCCTAAAGCTTTTGACTGAAAGTGATATCACGTATTTTAATCTCTGTATCCGTTTCTGATGTTACCTGTATGCCATGGTCACTATTATCAAGATGCTGATCCAGAAAAATAAGTAAATGTTTAATGTAGGCTCAGGAGAACTATCGAACTTAACAGGACTGTAGTTGAACCCAACTGAAAAATACATATTCCCCTAACTGAGAAATATATATGTTGACATATTTTTAGCAAAAATGAGTATGAAGCCATTAATTGATAAAAGAGTAGATAATACTCTCCAGTGCCTTACACAGCTATTTGCATTTTTACAGAGAACCTGTGACATAATCAGAATAGCGAAGCTTTGCATTCGGATCGGGTAGGGGGAAATGATTACAAAGTATGCGAGGTGGGAGAAAAACTGATCCGCTGTTATTGGGGCGGGTAAATATAGGTCTAAACCACTCTATGCTTATAAGCCCCTTAAAAAATCATGTAGATTATATTCACTGCAGGCCTGTCTAGAAATTGAAACATATATCTCTTGAGTTACAAGTCGAATTTATACACATCGCTATATTCAGTAACATTCCTAACTTGAAAAAAAAAAAAAAGCGTATTTCATTTGAGTTTATTTTCCAAACTTTTTCATGGATGCCCTGCAAAGGACATAAATGTTGTTGGTGCTGAACCGTACAACTAAGTCTTTAAAGACTTGTCAAAGCCAGAGCAACAGTTAACTGTCTCTGACCTTGGCACAAGGCAGGAATTAAAGTGCATATTTATCACAACATGTAAAAAGTATGCATTGAAGCTTGAAAGCTGGTAGAAGACAAGGTTTCTGCCAAAAAAGCAATGATAGATATAGCAGTACGTGGCAGAGATCCCAAGGTTGAGGCACCAGATGTGAGTTATATAATTTGTGAGGAAAGATGTTTAATGTGACAGTCAGAGCAAAGTAATACTTGAACAGATCAGTTGTTGTTTACATAGGAGACTATGAAGCGATAGCCTCAAGTGTGCATACTTTGCTGAAAAACATTTATTCCACTCTGTGGTGGTCCGAAATGAATAAATTTGATACAAATGGCTCTGTGCTCCTGGGAATAATACCATACAGATCTTCAAGACGGCAGGAGAGGACAGAGCGGATTTTTCTATAACTGGCATAATGCTTGTCTCAACTGTAGGGAAACATATTTTCAGTTAGCCAAGAACCAAGTGTTACTAGAATTGTGAGATAAACTATAACAGGAGAAAAGTTCTGCCAAGCAGCCCATTGCCTGTAATCCTAGTCTCAGAAGGAGCCAAGAAATAAACAAAGTTTAACAAGTAGAAAACCACTTTGTTAAGTATGCAATCAATATTTTGTGAAAAAGAAAGAAAAAAGCAGTCAACGATTTGACTACGTTCACTTCTCTGACTTAGGTACTTCTGTCTTACTTCTGTTATTCACTCTCTTCTGTTGCTACGTCGTATTTTAGGCCTTTGTAAACCACATGAAAGGAGGCAAATTATTTCACTGGCTGTCTTCTAAAGACACTAGGTAAAAAATTATTAGTCTGCCGCCAAGAAAGAACTTGGTTCCCCACAACAATCTTGTGAAAGCCTAACTAGCAGGCTCTATAATGGAAGCCTACAGAGTATATTTAAATTACAATATTAAAACATCTTAGTTACTCTGCAAGGGAGGGATACAATTATGTATAACATGAGAAGAACAATTTGTTAGCACGCAGAGAACCTTTTAATTACCTTTTATGACTGGTATTTCTTTGCTTATCTACAGAATACAGAATTTTGAAATTAAACTGAACAGTGTTTTCAAAAACAGAAGCTGCGTCTCAAAGGTCTTTCGGTAGTTGAGGTGCACAAATAGGATTTAGAAATGCCACTAGGCACCTACTGCCCAAGGTACAAAGGGGCAAACAGGTTGGGAGGCTAGTTCTCAGGTTTTCTAACTCCATATTCCTTCACTGTACGGTTTTGAGTGTACGTCTGAGTCATTTCTTGGGAGTTAGAAAAAAAATGTTTGAGCTTTCAGTGATGCAGAAATTCAGTGAATTCGGGGAGTCCTCTTCCCATTAGTTCCTGTTACCTTTAGTGTCCTGTGACATCTATTTTTGTCTTCAGGTCCACCAATATCTCGAACCTCTTTGCTGCTTCTTGTGACGCCTCCAGTTCCGTGTACTTACCCCCATGAAATTCCAGTAGCCCTACCTCCTTCCTACCTCCCGCCCAGCTAGAAAATCAATGAACATCAACAATACAAAGCTGCATGTATAGTGATTAGCAGGAACCACACAGCCAAGCACACCACCACCAGCTAGACTCCTTCCATTTTCTCTTTTTCCCAGCAGATCCCCGGTGGGGTCTGTATNACCCTACCTCCTTCCTACCTCCCGCCCAGTTAGAAAATCAACAAACACGCTCAACAATACAAAGCTGCATGTATAGTGATTAGCAGGAGCCACACAGCCAAGCACACCACCACCAGCTAGACTCCCTCCATTTTCTCTTTTTCCCAGCAGATCCCCGGTGGGGTCTGTATTCTTGACCAGTCATTGGGCTTCACAAAATATGTAGCAAAACGAGACCACTTCCTCTCTGAAAAAATCGGTGGACATTGACCAGTTGGTTAAAAAGGTGTTAGACAGACAATGCAACTGTGAACCTCAGTTTTCTTTGGAAACAAGGCAAGGATAGCAATGCCATCATCGAGTGCTGTTGGTTGGGAACCTTTAATTTCATAGCACAAGAGTTCCAGCACTGGAGAGAGAACAGTATCATACTAAGGCACTGACAGATTCCTAGGTTTATATCTGTGTTTAGGAAATTGTATTGTCTAGCCCATGAGTTTCATAAATACTGGTAGTCATCTGAGGAATGGTTGAGATTCAGGAACACTGGCCACGTATGCCCGCTTCATAGTCAGCAAACGGCTCATTCTGCTCTTGACCATCTTTCCTTCCATGTAATTTCCTTCCATTTTTTTCCATACTGTTAATGCTTTGAAATAGCTGTTCTAATCCCTCAGTTTCCCATTACAATCTTTTTTCTCTTTCTATTACCAGTTTAATACCGGAGGTTGATTTCTCCAGTCATTGTGTTCAACCTTTCTATCCCAGCTCTTCCTCTAATTTCTGTCCATCCTCTCCGCCTCTTACTCACATCTAAGCGCTTGAGCTCATTCCTCAATTTGTGTTCCCGCTGTCTTACCTGCTTGTTATGGTCAGTTTGCCTAGCTAGTCTCGAATTCCTAACGTGCTTACTGATTCCTTATCAAATATGTTTCCCTTTCCCAGTGTTTCTTGCACATCTTTAAGCAACCGTTTTTTTTAATCCAACTCACATTTTTTCTCCCAGTCTGTAAACAACTTAAAATAAGATCTTTTAATGGGACAGGGTTTTGGTTACGTTAAAAAATGTACAGAGCTTCTGTTCCTGCCTGTAGAATCCATTGGAAAGGACTTTCATTTTTCAGTAAAGAAAGAAATGTAGCATATGTCATGCTGATAGCTCACACATCATGGACCAGGGCAGGGCCTTCAACAGAGAACCTAGACATCCTCCCCCAGCAACCTCATTGACATGGTCTGCTCTCCTCCTGACCTGACACTGTGCCTCCCTTCCTCTTAAATAGGAGTGGTCCCATGCCGCTGGGGAAAGTTACAACACGGCAAACTTATTACAGTAAAATTCACTTATTTATTGCCGACAGTGAAAGATGTTTTAGAGGTCAAAGCATGCCGTTAACATTGAACTTACGCAGCTGATGCTTTCAGTGCTCCCCAACTCAAGTCAGTTTTCCAGGAATGAACTAAATGTCCCATAGCAAATATTTATAAAGTGATACAGTGCAAAGTCTCAGATGCTACGTTGTTAGTTTTTCACAGCATAGGGAAATGGATTTTATGGGCTGGTGTCATAGAGAACTTAAAATAAGACAATTTTACAATTTTTATATGAACAGCTGCCAGGAATAGTTTTTTATACATTGCCATCAAAAGAAATTATTTTCATATTCAGCATAAGATTCGTAAGTACGCTAACGTTAATCACTTAACACTATCGTGGGCTGCTAGACAGCCTAGAGAGGAATAATACTGTGCTGATTATGGTCAGCCCATTTATTAAAGTACAATAAGCTATTACAGTTCAATAACACCCTTCCAATAAAAACATTTAATAGAAATCAAACACGTAAACTAGTACTCTGACCCGGGACTTCTCCCCCAAAGGTCCTGGCCGTGCAACAGGGATGCTCCATTAACAATGAATTTTAGCCTTTATATGTGATTATCAGGCAATTGTAAGATCCCCAGTATTTATGAGAAACGCTCTCTTCCTACAGGGCTTAAACACACACACGGAAGAGAATGACTAAATTTGTCTCTCTGTGCATTCTGAGATCAACTGGAATAAAACGTAATTCAAAATTAGCATCAAAGAGGTTCTGTAATTTCTCATCTTCTCATACTGAAGTGTACAAAAAGAACAGAAAAAAGATGCATTCTACCAGTAAAGAAAAGTACTGAAAGAAAAAGGATTCTGAAATCCAGTTATTGGGGGTACTGAGGTGGTAAGATGTCTTGGTGCTAGTTTCTTGTTGCCTAGGCAAGTGCTCCGACCTTGTTAACTAAAATTTCCTTCTGTGATCAATTTACACCATAAAAAAATGCACTATTACGTTTTCTTTGGAGCCGGATCAGGCATCCCCAGAAACTCCACCTCCTCACTGTGTCCCAGACGGGCTCAAGTGGGATAAAAGCGTCTAGAAGCTCAGTCAGTGTGGTATTTTAGACTGCATTTTTGGACGTAGATTTTAGATGCCAAAATCCTTTTTCAGATACAGCCCCTGAACTATTGTTACATGTGATCGAAATCAACCGCAGCTGGCGATCAAACAGCTAAAGGAATGATGGTCCTAATCTAAAGTGACCAGACTGAGCGAGGAGGCAGCTTCCCTGCAGATTTCTCTGGGCAGAGGCTTCGGAAGGGTTCTGTCGCTTCTGCTAAGTGCTTTTTTAGTAGTGCGTTGCTGAAGGAAAACTGCCAGTAAATGTTTCTTTAGCTCTTCAGTAGGTCTTTAAAGTTCAAATTATTTTGGATTGTAGGCCATTGCATTTCACTGCGTTCATCACACGGCAAGTTAAAATTCATAAACAATCCGCCTAGATTCTGTCAAACGGTGACTAATAGTTTCGTCGTTTTTACTGGATGTATTTGTTTGAACACTATGTTCATGTACACAATATTCATGAGATGAAAAACATCTTTTACAGAATCATGAAGAAAAATCATATTCCTCAGTTATACTAGCCACACGTTTCTTGATTCTTCACAAACGATACACAACGTACCCACAAAGGCGCTTCTGATTATTGATATCTGCTAAAAATCTGGCCAAGTATGCTTAGAATGGTACCGTTTTCTACAGGAAAGCATGGAGATCAATAACACTTGCATCTGTTAAATTATAGCAGAAACAATTTACCTCAAACTAGTCCCATTTCCTTCTAACCAAATTCTTGTTGCGTAGGTAGCGTCCCTAAACGCCGCCTACACGGAGACTGTATCATAATGTTAGGTTTTCACTGTCTCGCGTAGTTCTGAAACATCTGCTTCCGTGCCAAATTCTTTAAATTTGATAATGCCCTTCACAACACGGCGGATTGATTTATACCTTATTGCCCAAATAATTTAGACAGTATGTATTAAAGTCGTTGAGTAAGTTTTCAATTTTTTATTGCTGTGTTTATCCTGCATGTATGCATAAGCAATTCTTTTCAGAAAGATGTGACGATTTTAGATGCATGCATTTCTTTGGTGCCAACTTGAGAGACTTTCACTGGGCGTGAATCCAGCCTGTTGGAGATGATTCTGCCGATGTCCAGAAACCAAAACAGTCGCAGTCAGCCTCAAATCCTGGAAAAATCCTGGGTTATTCAGTAATCTTCAGCATCTATTACAAACTTATTGTAGCTGTAGCGAACATGAGCATCTGATCAGAAACCGTGAGACTGAAAGGTGAATAACAAAATACTAGTTGTTGGAGTTTAGAAAGGGTCTTTAATAAACCACATCTTCTTGAGATATTGTACAAGTTTGGTTCAGGTTTCCTTTCCGTGATTTTCTGTGTGAGTAGAGTATCCCCGTGATAATACCACACTAAGGATACCACCGTGAAATACCACACTATGGATAATAATTTTAAAGGGCAAAATAGAAATGGTTTTTAAATGTCCAGGTGCAGTACAGTAGGTCAAGAGAAAAGCAATAGCACCAGTGATACAGCTAAAAGAAGAAAAGTTTTGAATGATACAGGAGTCTCTTCTTAGGCTTTTAAAGGTGGTAGCTAGCAAGGAGAAGAGTTTTGTTGCTTTTTTCTTTTTTTAATTAACACAGTGTACAATAGCAATTATAATCCATTCTTAACGTAGCGTCCTGAAAGTGAAAATACATGAAGTTATACTCCGGCAGTATATTTTGACATTCACTGGAGTTGCCAATAAGATCAAAACAAGTTTTTACCTGTTTTTATCCCGTTGGAAAACATAGGGCGTTAAACTGAATATCACATTAAACTCTGATATTTCTGAACTAACTTCAGGAATCTTTCCATCTGACTACTTCACAGATTGTAGCGTAGTCTAGAAGTGTTTACATTAGTTTAAGAGTGGCAAGCTGAGATTTCGATTGTTACATGGAGGGTTGGGGGTTTTTTGTTTGTTTTAAAAGCTTTTAATCCTTTTTCAAAAGAAGGTATCGGGATCCTGAGTGCACTAATAAGCCTTAATGGCCCTGGCAAGCCGCACCCCAAAATCCTGACCCGCTGGTGGAGGAGCCTCAGCCCTGAGCCTGCACTCCCTGCTGGCTGTGAGGGCACTGCATGGGCCGGGGGCTGCCCAGAGGAGAGGCAGGGAGCAGGACAGCCGGGGGCAGCTGCCAGCGGCCCCAGTCCTGGGCATCGGGCACCTCCCTGGAGCTGTGGGCCCGTGGCCTGGCAGAGCAGGGCTGTGGGGAGCATCATTGAGGTAGGGACTGATGGGACCTTGACAGGCTTGAGAGATGAGCCTGTGCAAACCTCTTGAAGTTCAACAAAGCCAAGTGCAAGGTCCTGCACATGGGTCGGGGCA
>RSEF01000004.1:51714059-51726449 GCA_003993805.1 Himantopus leucocephalus | reverse complement strand
ATATTGATGTGCTTAATATGGCTGCAGCGTACTTTAACGTTTATTTATTGTTAGTGTTTGAACAGCCTAAAACACATACTAAGCATTAAAATGGCAGAAGGAAAGGAAGATTTTTTTTTTTTTACTCTATCTCGCTCTTTCGAAGTTGAGTGGAGTGCTGCTGAATCACAGGCAGTTGTCCTGTGACTTCTTTCTGATTATCCCTCTGAATATTATAGGGTAATGGACACTGACATATCTATTAATTAAAGGTGATTTGGGGTGGTTCCTAAAGACTGAATCGAAGGAGAAGTAAATGAGGGAAAATGCAATTTAAGGGTGAGAGGGAACAGTTCCAACAGGAACCATCCCATTTCTCACTTTGTCATCTATTGAAATGTGACAGGGTTGTATGGTTATAGGGTTATAGTTAATAACATAATAGATGTTATTAACTGGAGAAAAGTGAAATAATTAAAGCGACTACTCCTTTCTTCTGGTGAAATTGTGGGCTTCTAGTTGCCCCTTCAAATGTAGGTTATTTTAGGCTACTGAATACCTAAAACTAAGAAGATGCTTCAGAACTCGGTGGCAATATGAATTGGACAGACCTCGACAAGCTGCTATTCTGATTTGCATTTTCTTCTGTTTCCACATCAGATTTTATTTATTTATGACCATATAAGGGGAAACCAGTAACATACTGAATTCAGCTAAAGCGAGAATCACTCTACCCAATCAGAGCTGGAGAGCTGACGTCTTTTTTCCTTTTCATCAACTGTGTAATATTTCTAATTAAAAAAAAATAAAAATAATAAAAATCTCAACTGAACGTTTCTGGTGACTCATACGCGCTGAGTTCCTAAAACAACACAGCAGCGTCATTATCTGCTATTCTAAATCTAAGTCATCCTGCCCTTGCTCAGGCCTTATTTGAAAGGTTTACGCGGACTTCCCAGGGAGGCTCATTTCCATCCAAATCAGACCTATGGCAAGTGTAACCCCCCCCCTATTTGTAACGCCTGGTGGGACGCTGAGGGCTTCTGGTGTTTATGAAGTATTGCAGTGTAAGTAATTTGCCGGCGCGAGAGATCTATAGCTTGAAGGTCAAAGGTCTCGATCGCCTTGTGACCCAGAAGCAAGAAATGTTTAGCCTTTTTGTGTACATAAAGTTTGGCCACTTCAAAACCTTTCCACTGTGCCTGTGCTGTGCCCCTGCAGCTCTCTCTCGACAGTAATTGTTTTAAAAACGCCTTTAAAAATAGTACCTCGCGGGGACCGCTTGGCCCCCCGGAGTGTGAATAAAAAATATATTCACTGTCACAATCAAGCCCTCGGGAGTGAACGATACACTTGCCTAATAATTCGTTGCTTTAGGTTACTGTGTAAGCAGTAGCCTAAACGGTGATTTCCAAGATGGCATTAATCTTCACGGTTTTAATGACCTCTGCAACTTTGGGTACGGTAATTAGCCTTGCTGGGTTGGGTTTTTTTTGTGTTCCGTACAATCTCAAGCTCTCTAAAAATAATTTACACACGTTACCTGAGAAAAGAACCTCGCTTGGTTAACTTCAGGTATCTCTCACATGCCAGAAATGATTTTGCCAAACGATCTGGAATTTATCACTGCGGCTGCTGGATCAGGCAGCAAGGGGAATTAATCCAAAAATATGCTAAAAATTTGAACGCGGGCAGGGATTTCAGTGCAGTCTCCTTCCCGGCCTTGAGTGTGATCTGAGCAACGTTTTAGCTCTTTTTGTTTGAAGTATGGGATCCGCTGCGTGATGGTCTCTCAAGGTGCTCGGCAGCGAGATGTTTACGGCGAGCTGAACCTCTCCCTTGCCTTGGGGCTCTCTGGTGGTTCTCGTGACATTCCTTTTTTGGTAGAGTACTGCCGTGCTTCTAAAAGCCCTGTTAGAAATATATAGCCTAAATCCATATTAGGCAAAATAGTTCTGAGGATGGTCAATCAAATCCCCTCGGGCCTCCGATGTGCAGATTTGTTTCTTTTCGCTGCCGACGAACGGAGGCTGGTAGCAAAACAGGGTCTTCGGAGCAAAAAAGCGTATTGAGTTGTGGAATTAGGAAATGGGGGGTTAAGGGAGAGCGAGGCTCTTCATCCATCAGTCGTTCACAATTCAAACTTGTTTTTAGTTCCTCCTTGAGCTTCTCTCATGCAGCTGGGTTGGTGTCTGTCACCGCGTAGGGCTGAAACGGCACGATGTGCAGCAGGCAAGTCGCGGTGAGGTGTGCTTTGGAGAAGAGCTCACACCTGGGACCTTGTATCGNCAGGCAAGTCGCGGTGAGGTGTGCTTTGGAGAAGAGCTCGCACCTGGGACCTTGTATCAGTTCTAGAATAAGTCACCCGGACTTGGTGCTTAATGGATATTCTGCACAAATGGAGTGTCCACGTTGCTCCAGCTACGTGCTTATTTAGCTGTTTTAGCCTATAAGCCAATTAAATAATTTTAATTTGACTTAAGTTTTATGCGGGGCCAATCTTTGAACTACTTCTTCCTCAAACTTTGCACGTTTCCCTTTTTTGCAACATTTTCTTGTGGAGCGAGGATCTAAAGAAAAGCATGTTTTGGCTCTTCAAGTTTTTATATTTTCTTCTGGAGGGTCAGGGTAGGGATAGGAAGAAAAAACATCACTATTGAATGTGACTGCAAATAATTAGCAGTAGTCTATGTGAAGCAAATACGTTTAATTCATGGCTATACCTTGTAAATTATTTATTAATGGTTCCGTTCTTACTTTTGCTCCAGTTATCTCCGGTAAACTTCAGAAAAATATTTTCATGAATTTCATTGGGCTAAATATCTTTTCTTATTACGTAAAGCCCCACAACGGAACAGACGTTCGTGTGGTTAAGCGACAGTTCCTAACAGTGGGATTGAATGTACGTTTTTATGGTGTTTTAAAAGGTTTCTGTCCCCTTGAAGCTTTTGTTCTATCCCAACTGGCTAGAGGTAGGATGGCAACCCACAAACCTGATGGAAAGAAGAACTAGGGTTACAAGTCACACGAGTGGCTTGTTCTGTATGCAG
Organism: Himantopus leucocephalus; assembly: GCA_003993805.1. Classification (NCBI taxonomy): domain Eukaryota; kingdom Metazoa; phylum Chordata; class Aves; order Charadriiformes; family Recurvirostridae; genus Himantopus; species Himantopus leucocephalus. The sequence continues at coordinate 51,723,420 of RSEF01000004.1, read as the reverse complement.
TTTGGAAATTATTCGCATTGCTATTTTATGTTATTCGTTTCAGTGATATCACTGAGCTGCCATTGACACAGAAAAACGCTGTAAAATGGAACATAACGTGCTTTTCTAACTCCATCTTATTTGCATAGCATGACATGCTTTAGCAGTCTCTGCTAGTATAGTCTTACACGGAAAAGGAAAGATGAAAAGTAACTTATATAAGATAATGAGGTTAATTGTAACTCTGAGACAGACGCGGCATGCCTGCATTTACAGATTGTCCCAGCTGAACTTTAATTGTTACAGCTGACGATGGTTTATCTCTTTTATACATGGCTCTTAGTCCTCCGTAGATTAGATCCAGCTATTAATTTCCCTTGAAGGGATGGGCACTTACAGGTCAGCGCTGACTTAAATTACTATTTAGTTTTAAAGAAAGTTGAGCGGTCTGTTGAACACGTGGGCTGCTTTTCGCTTTGGAAGATACCCGTAATTGTAACGCTATTTGTCATTTTAAGACCAAGACTATGACCTGAGCTCCCAGCCCCACATAGCAAATAAACACTCGTGTCTCTTGGGAGGAGTACCATTCGCCTACTGCTAACTTTGGCTCGTTACACCGAGATCATTGAACATTTAGTCCTTTTGATGTACCGTGTACGTGATATATGAGAATGAGCGAGTGGGTGTTGCTTGGAAATATCCTCTGTTCATCCATAATATAAACAGGCCATACTCACTGGTCCCTCGGTAACCGGTTTCTGGCTCGGTGTTTAATCTGCAGTCTCCTGGAAAGATTGTGTGTTGGACCTGATTCTGTTTGTATTAGAAAATTATCTAGAGTTTGTAGAAATTCTAATGATTTACTCTCTAGGATTCCAGCACATATAACCTACGCTGAACGCCCTGATAACTCCTTTACCCTATAGATCATAACTGCTTAAGTAATAAATCACGCTAATCTTCCGTTTAGGCAACAGACCCCAACAACATCTTTCAGAGGCTACATCCAGCGAACTGAAGTTCGTTAGCTCATGAGCTAACAGTACCGCACTTTGTTGCTTTTCCTAGCTGTCTGCTCCTTAATGCCGTGCCGGCTTTTGGTTTTGTATATTTGCTAATGATTTATATACAGTAAATCATCTCATGATAGCGATTGGAAACTGTTTCTTGCCATTTTCAGTTCTGTTATCCCACGCTCTTTAGATTAGAAAACAGAACACCAGAAGAGAGTGAGGGGGAGTATGTGCTTAACCAATTGTATTTTCCTCGTTATGCTCTTAGTGTGTATTTGTATGGCGTTCACCACCTCTTGCACTGACAGTATGACTTCTTTCTAGCTGTTCTACCTTGTCTCCAAGTGACAAATTATCACTCTGCTCAATACGATGGCGTCTTCCGCTTTACGCTTTCGTTTCCATTAGAATGTGGGAAGTATGATCAGATGCTCAGTCAGGAGAAACAGATTCCTATGAATTATTTTCTGCGTTTGCAGAAAGAGAGGATTTTTGAGGTGAGTTTTAGGACTTCCCTCTTATGAACACTTTAAGATGTCTGAAAAAGTGTCTCAGGCCGTGAAGTCCTGCTAGGTGGTGCCTCATGTATTATGTGTATTATCCAAATCTGTTTCTCAAAGAAGTGTTTGCTTTCTCATATCCTGTAACGCTTCAACCGATGCATCTTCTTTCCTGTATACTAGCCTGCGCTTCGTACACTGGGAGGGTTTCCTTTTTTTTTTTTATTTTTTATTTCCCTTTCCAAAAGAAGGGAAAGCACGATGCATCCGGAATGGCGAAAAGCTTTTCCTCCCTCCTCCTCTCTACACCCGTCATCTTAGTGTCTGGAGAAAATTAACTGGAAGGAGTCGCTCTTCCTTTCCAGTATCTCCTGGCATGGGCACCTGTCTACCCTCTCCAGCAAGCTATACATAAAATTTTGCTGCTTAGCTCCTTGACATGGAGGGATCAGTCCTTCGGTCCTCCGAGGGCTGGATTTAAGGCACAAACCAGTCCCCCTTGCAAGTTTGGTTCAGGAGCTATGCGACATGAAGGCAAAACACCGCATTCTAGACGCTGCTGCCTCTCAGCCAGTATTTTCAGCTTTCTTGTCAAATAAACAAAAAAATCCCACACCCGACCCTCTAGCAATACCTGTTTAAGTAGGAGGGACTTGTCAGCAACCGTGTCTTCATGACACCTGCGTCCCTCTGGAACACCACCGCTTCCAGAGCGCAGGCAGAGCGCAACGCGATATACAGTAATCTCCACCAAGGGTGGTGAAACGAATTTTTGGAAGACCACGTTACTCAAGCATTGTCATTCTGAAAACTGTAGCAGCTGTTCATTACTCTTAAATGGTTATAATAGAGTAAATGAGTGGAAAAGACTTCCTGAATCTCAGTAATGACCACAGACATTATTGCCATTGTGAGACAGCTTATATACTGGTCAATTCTGCATAATTTTTAGTTTAACGTATCTTTAAATGTATTGGTACCTTATACCACGCGATTCCAAAAAGGTAATAGAAGCTCTCAACAGTTCCGGAGGTGTTCAAGGCCAGGTTGGACGGGGCTTGGAGCAACCTGGGCTGGTGGGAGGTGTCCCTGCCCAGGGCAGGGGGGTTGGAACGAGATGATCTTTAAGGTCCCTTCCAACCCAAACCATTTCTTGAGTCTATATTCCACTTCTGGAAAGTTTACAGTTTTAGTATTTACTTCAGAACCCTTCTTGTTAGGTAGGGCCCAGAGGCACTTCAAATACTACTCAAGAAACAAAGAGTTGCAGAAATGAGGCTTAATACCTGCTTGCTGGTTACCACTCGGGCAAATTAGCGTGCTAATTCAGCAGTGCATACGGATCCGTTTATGTCGTCTAAACTGTGTTTGCGTATACGTTCCGTGCTGGGCAGCTGAAAAGCAGAAGCAGGGAAGTGGGAAGCACAGGAAGCCACAACCGGCCACTTGGTAATTAACGTAGCTAGAGCTCTTATCTGAAGTGCACAGGACTGGTACGACGGATGCAATTAAAAGCACGCTGAAACTTCTGAGTCCATATTACAAGTTTGAGTGGTGCGGGCTTAAACAGTAACAAAAGTTTTCTGTGTTATAGCTGCTCTTGTGGAGTATTTTGATGCCAAAAAGTTCTAGTAGGTATGACATGTTCATACCTGTGCCTTCTGCAAGAGGGATAACGTGCCCTTCAGCTCCTCGCCACCCATGTCGTATTTTGTCAGCTATGAGAGCAAGGTCATCGGATTAAAAAACACACATAGTACTAATGAGTAAATATTTTGTTTTTCTAATTTTACTGGGGGTGGGAGGGGAGAAGGAATAAAAAGAAAATATTCTGTTTTCTCAGATTTAAACCCGCTCAGACCAGCGTAACATAATATGTAAGAATTTGTTACCTTGAGTTTTGTAACCTAGACCGTGTCTTCAAAAAGAGTATCCAGAGCTGAGTAGAAGACTTGTAGCGATGGTTTGTTTCAGTGAGGCTCACACTCCCTAATTACAAGTAGATGTCTTATTTTCATTAGTACTTGCTTTGGTTTGTTGGTCTTACTATATTTCTGCTAGATTAAGCATTCTCATTTCTTAACTTCCATGGGTTTTTCATTTGATTTAAGCTTTCTGAAGCCAAATGCTTGGAGTAAAGGCAGCACTGGGCTTGCAACAACACTGCATCTGACTTGGTCAGTTGAGAATTTCTGCTCTTTAACAAAAAATTCACAGTCAAGAGCACTTAAAATGATCTTTTATGGCATACCGGAGAACACAAACTGAAAACCGTAAATCTTTTGAGAGGTGGCAGCAGCGAACGACGTCTTAACCACAAACCCAACTGAATATTTTATCTTCCACACACACGCGTCTCTGCCCAGGAGTGTGACTTTCCAGAAATGACCGTCCGTTGAATGGCTTTGACGGATGTCACTGCTGGTTGCTCGTCAGGCGAAACTGCCCCCGATACGCTGAGCAGTGCCGCCTCTTCAGCCCGTACGGAAGGCGAACGCGCTCCCGCAAGTGTAGTTTTCTTGCCTTGGTTCTTACAGGGGTTTAATATAAGTTACTGTCCATTACATAGCAAAATGCCGTCAGTCCAGTGGGCTAATGGGGGAAAAAAGGGATGGGAACAGCAGCATCTGATCTTATTCGAGCAGCAACAGCACTGATAGCCGCACCTCGGGTGCTATAATGCAGTTTTGAGTCTTTTCTTCTCCACAGAGTGGACGTCTAAAGTACTGGTGTGTCTTTATTTCTTAAGAAACTTGTGCCCATGAGAAGGTTCTGGATGGTCTGTATGAGTCAGATAAGACTTTAGGAAGAGCGAGTCATTGCGGCGCTAGAATGCCACCCTGGAAACACTCAAACTACCTCCTAGCAAGGGCAGGTTTTGTGATATCAGCAAATTAGGCACTTTTCTTAAAACATCACCTGAGCTTTACTTTTAAATCCTACATTCTAGCATCTGTAACTTTACAGGGAGCCGTAGGCTTAGCCTAAAACGCTGTATGATTTGCAATAGGGAAAAATTTCGTTTGTTAGTTCTAGATTTTGTTGGTTTAGATTTCTCTTCACGAGCAAACTTTTGTAACCACATAAGGAATATTCCTGGACATAATGATTCGTAATAAAGAAAGAAATCAATGTTAAGGATTATTAGGGATGTAACAGAGGAATGAAATAGAAAACACCACTGTGATTATTTAAATCTGCAACAAACATAGGAGGACTGTATGCAATCCTTTTTCATTCATTTCAGTTGTGGATGAAAATAATGGTTTAGAGAAGGATGACAAAGACAAACGTACAAAATTATCTTCTGCATGGAGAAAAAGCATATTGACTAGGAACCTCCAGGGAAAAAAATAGACAGCTAAGGGGTATATGGAAGGAGGTTTACAAAATCAGCAGTGCGGAGGAGAAGGTAGATAGGGATTTATTTCAGTCCCACCATAAGAATGAGAAGCATGAAATAAACCCAGTGGTATCCAAAGCAAACCAAGGAGGGCGGTTCTTCATACAACGTAATATTAAGCTGCCACATGGTGTTACGGATAGTGAAAATTTGCATGATCTCAAAGCGTGACGGTTCAGATTCCTGGAAGAAAAATGACTTAAGAACTGTTATATAAAAAAAGATAACATTTATGCTCAAGAAGCTTTTGAGCTGCGTCTTGCTGAGGTCTAGAGAATATTTTGGGGAAGCACAGCGATGTGCTTGCCTTCATCTCCCCCACGCACCTGCTGGTGCTCACCGGAAGGGTCAAGATAGCAGGCTAGACAGACTCTCTTTCCCCAGTAATTTCACTAAACATTCAAGCTGCACCTATTTCAGAAATAATTTGAGGGTACCTAACAGGAAAACAGGAAAAATATTTTGTATATTATATTTTGTCTATTATATCAGGGTTTACCCCTGGAAAAAAAGGTCTCACCTCTCTGAAAACGAAACACTACTTTGAGGATACAGCTGTCTGGAAAAGGCTTTATGGGTTTGGTGTTTATTGCTTCTCAATCGCTTCTGGTTCAAACAGGTTATCATTGCAAAAAAAAAAAATCTCTCTTTGGGAGCGATGCAGGCTCTTGTGCGTTCTGGTGGCTGTTCGGTTGGGATGGTAGGCAGTGACTGTTCATTTAGTGGTACGAATGAAACAAGAATTCTTAAACATTTATCACTTAACCTATACAGGCTATATCATCTACGAAGGCAATTACATGTTGATTTGATAAGCTAGTTTTTAGATGATTAATATAGGGCACCAAACAGACTTCTTTTAAAAAATATATGCTCGGATTCTTTCAGGTCCTTACTGGTTTCCTTCATTGACATTTTACAGGTTTTCATAGTTATCCTGTTTGGACAACAATATGTTTCACATTCACTTTTTAAAAATAGAAAATAAAAAAGAAAATTCTACTAGGGTCTGTTACCTATGAGCAAAAGAACTCCTCTAACTTGATACGTGCTGCATGACATTACTATTATTATTCTTGTCTGTGATCGTATTAGGTTCAAAGAGGAACTATTAAATTTCTTTTAAAAGAAAAAAAAAATCTTAGTCTAGTAAATACTAGGTGAAAAATCCTGGGTTTATAACCAAGTTCCCTTATTATATTGTATTTGTTATTACTATTCCTCTTCTTCAATGTTGCAAGATAAAACAAAACATTAAACTACATGTTTTATTTGGGGGAGGAGGAATATTTTGGGGTTTTTTTGCGTTTTGGTGGTTTTTTGTTTTGTTTTCAGAACAAAGCATAAATATTTCCAGAGGCATACAGTTGTATATGAGCTTGTTTCCCTGCTCCCTCAGCTGTGCTTAGAGAGGGGAAAAAGACAAAAGCCCTGTTTTGACAGAGGGGAAACAGCCAGTTAAGCCTTGTCCTCCCCTTCTGAACGCGCACACCTGTAAGCTTCCACAGTTTAAAAAGCAGTATTTTTTGTGGGAGCTATTTGTTAAAATAGTATTACCTGCCTAGATTCTTGGCTTGCTTTCTTCTATTCAAGACAAGCAGTAATTTTTAAGTGGAAAAGAAAGCATTTTTGTAATGACAGAATCCACTTAACTGTAAGCCTCGTCTTGTCCTTAAATTACATTTTCATTCCTATAGAATGAAGAAATAGAAAGATGTGTTGCTGAGTATGCCAAGTTGGAAAGGGAGCGCTTCCTTTGCTTTTCGATGCAGGACTGAACTTGATGGAGAATCAGAGATTGGTTTTGCAACAGAAAATGCTGGAGCTCTGTTGCTATCGATTTTGCCAGGACCAAGGCGTTTGAAAACCAAAAACGTCTATAGATTTCTTCATCTTGTACTGTTCGGCCTAAAAAGCGAAACTCGAGGGATGAAGCTTTCTCAGAGAGGACAGAGGAAAAATTTGGTGTTCATTTTTAGTGAACTTTGGATTTTACTAGTATTGGAAGATCAGCTTGATTTATTTCTTTTATTTTTTCTTAGCAAATAGTGAACACGAGGCTCTAAATTACATCCAAAGTGGAACTTTTTATAACACTGGGACTTGAGTCAGATTGACAGATAAAGGCTTGGTAAACTTTTCTGCTAATTCAGTACAACGTAGATTGTTACTTCTTTTTAACTCTTTGGTCTTTGTATTGAAAACACTGTCTGGCTGAAGGGAAATGGGAAAAGTCAGGGAAATGGAGAAAGCAAATCTTTAGAGTAGAACAATTAAATATCAGATGTCAAAGGGGGAAAATACCTATTTAAATGCCATATTTGTGGAATTATAACTCCGTTTTTTTCTGTAGGTAACCCATCTTAAGCAACATTTTGGTAACTGTCAGTTACCAACGCACATGGCTACATGTTTGATTCATTTTCTTTTAACTATTCCGGTAGCACGCACGTGACCGAGCAGCAGGATGTCTCTCATGTACAAAAACCACTGACCAAATATTGGTAAAACGGCACTCTTGGCAATCTTTTATTTAAACAAAAGCGAAAAAACCTTAGAGGCCCCCGTGGAACTAATGAAGGTTTGTGTTGCTTTCTCCCGACGCAGGATGATTACGAGTATGGGAGGATAACAAGCTGAAAACTTCGGATATACAAGTACAAGTAAATATTTTCATAAAGTGTAAATGTACTGTAAGAGCATTAATGACATGCTTTCTGCTTTCCATGGATGTCTTGTGGCCTTCTGCCTAATCTTTGGAGACAATAACTGTGACACTGATGTATTCAGTGCTATTGTGCCTGTTGTATTAGGGGGGGGGGCGGGGAGAAAAAGACACTTCAGAGTAAGATATTCTGTTTGAGACACATTTGGACAAACCAGGGGGTAAATCTGCCTGGGAAAATGGGATTTAAGTGTCTAGAAAACAAGATTAGCCTTTTCCATTTGATCTTTGGTGAAATCGCGTTGAACTGAGATGTTTCGGAGTTGACAGCTCCCGGTGAATTCACTTTTTCTTCGTGTTCCTGAACCGGAGAGCAGAGGCCACGGGCCCCGCTGCCCTTTATTGTCGTAGGGCTCTCCGGAGTCAATTCTCATGCAAGAACTTGTGCTGCGTATATTGAGTAGCTAAGGCTTCACTAATAGTGTTTGACACTATAATAGCTTCCCAGCCAAAATTATAGAGAAAGATTAGATGGATTCAGACCTCTGTGGTTAATAGGATATGTTACTTCACGCAAGTTTTTTCTTCTTTGAAGTGAGAATACTTAATGGATGTCATAGTGCGATTGTAGCCCTTGCGACTTCCTAGAGTTGCTGCCTCAAGTAGGTGGCAAGAAAGGTAAAAAATAAATATCTTTTTCTTGTTTTAATAAAGAACAAACATAAGCCTCTGTAGTTAATGCAAAAAGAAGGTTATGTGCTCCTTTTTACCTAATTATGTCATGATGAAGGCCACATAAAAGGTGTAATTTTTTAAAAAAAATACTACCACAGCTGTGAAATTTATTCTGTGGCAGACCAGCTAAATTCAGGAGGAAAAAAAAAATCAGTGGGATTATTACCTGTTCATAATTTTGTAAGAGGCAATCAGCACTCTAAGCAGAAATTAAAAGTACAGTGCCTCCAAAGAACATCTGTGGCGTGTGGAAGCTGTACCTCAGCTGGCGCTCTCTTTTGACTCTGCTGCTTAATTCAGTTGAGCAGTTCGCATGTATTGCACAAGACCGTCTGGGTGGATACGTATAGAATCTCCTCATCCACAGATAAATATTTACCGTTTGCAATGAGAATGCTTATAGAGGTATTGGGCAGAATTTTCTAAGCGGAGTCTCAAATGTTAGAGAAAACAAGCGCGGCATTCAGAGAAACGAAAATTAGTAGCTCCCGTAAAACCTGGTACTTCTGAAAATCAGACTGTTTACATAAAATAATTGATAGTTAGCTATAAATGAAAGAATACCCGAACACAGTTGTCTTGTTTCCATTTATTTCATTCTTGTGAGCTACGCAAAGGCAAAGCAGCACTGTTTAAATTATAACCATAAATTTGATTCCAGCAGAAGGAAGGGGTCAGCTCGTGGGGCGTTTTCACATCTGGTTTGCTGAAAACCCATCCCGTAATACACGCAGGCTGTAAGGACTACCATAGTGCTGTGTGAGTAAGGAAACTCTGCGTGCTTCTCCACTAGTCTGTGAAATTCTGAGACTCTTATTGAAAACGCCGTTTTAGTCCTCCAAAAGCAGATCTGGACATATAATCAATCAGGTATGATGGGACCGGACTCAGCGATGATCAGAGCTGTGGTTTGGAATCAAAGGAGTTCCTTTGCTATGAGAGAGACATACAGGAATGCGCTTTGTCTCAAGGACCTGTATTGCTGACTTAGAAGACTTTAGAGTTGTGGGTAAAATGCTTATTGTTTCTCACCTCCTCAAGCAGAACTATAGGTTAGCAACAC
>RSEF01000004.1:51688951-51707664 GCA_003993805.1 Himantopus leucocephalus | reverse complement strand
CAGTTTCTCTGTATTCCTCCCAGGCTACCTGTCCTTGCTTCCAGCTTCTGTAGGCCTTCTTTTTGCTTTTGAGTGTGTCCAGGATCTCCTTGTTCATCCACGCAGGCCTCCTGGCTTTTTTGCCTGACTTCTTTGTTGGGATACATCACTCCTGAGCTTGAAGGAGGTGATCCTTGAATACTAACCAGCTTCCTTGGGCCCCTCTCCCCTGCAGTGCTTTATCCCATGGTACCTTACCAAGTAGATCCCTCAAGAGGGCAAAGTCTGCTCTCCTGAAGTCTGGGGTAGTGAGCTTGCTGTGCACCCTCCTTGCTGCCCTAAGGATCTTGAACTCTACCATTTCATGATCACTGCAGCCAAGACTACCCTTGAGCTTGACATTCCCCACTAGCTCCTCCTTGTTGGTGAGGACAAGGTCAAGCATAGCTCTTCTCCTTGTTGGCTCCTCTACCACTTGCAGAAGGAAGCTGTCAGAGATACATTCCAAGAACTTCCTGGACTGCTTGTGCCCCGCTGTGTTGTCCCTCCAACAGATATATGGGTGGCTGAAGTCCCCCATGAGGACCAGGGCCTGTGAACACGATGCCACTCCTATCTGTCTATAGAAGGCCTCATCCGCTCCGTCATCCCGGTCAGGTGCCCTGTAGCACACCCCCACTGTAACACCATCTGCCCCTGTGTTTCCTTTAATCCTGACCCATAAGCTCTTGGTTGGCTCTTCATCCATCCCCAGGTGGAGCTCCCAGCACTGCAGCTAGTCACTGACTAGAGGGCAACACCCCCTCCTCGTTTCCCTTGCCTGTCCTTCCTAAAGAGCCTGTATCCTTTCATTCCAACACTCCAGTCATCCAAGCTATCCCATCATGTCTCCCTGATGCCAATGAGATCACAGCCCTGGAGGCATGCACGTGTCTCTAACTCCTCTTGTTTGTTCCCCATGCTACTGTGCATTTGCACAGAGGCACTTAAGCTGGGTCCCCGTTGAAGCTGACTTACTGGTTGGAGTGGCTGCAAATCATTTGCGCTGCTTTCCAGGTGACCTTCCTTTGAGTTGTTTTACCCATGTTTCCCCATTGGCTCCTATTGCCTCAGAAGCCCCTGGCTCGTCTCCTTTTCCAGTCAGAGGGAACTTCGCCGGACTGCCATGACTTCTCAAATATGATGAATAGTGGCTTAGCAACTTCATCTGCCAGATCCCTCAGGACCCACGGATTAATCTCATCAGGTTCCACGGACTTGTGCACCTTCATGTTCCTTAGACGGTCTCGAACCTTGAGTCACGCACCAAAAGCAAGGACCAGAGTTCTGCACACCTGACTAGCAATGTGCCTGTCTTCACCAGTCTTGGATGCATTTTCTTTTCAAGATGTGACCAAGGTAAACTAACAGCAAAGTCCTGCCAGTCTGATATGATAACACCATCAACAGTCATTAAATTTACTGCTACATACACAGCATCACCCAGCCCCCATTCTCCATTGTCAGAAGCATAATTCACCTCCAAAGAGCTGCTGACCAGGCAAATCTCAGGTCATTCACTGTCAGTAATTCTGCCAGCCCCTCTAGCACATGCACTAAGGGCAGGTCCCTATGATTATCTAATATTGGACCTCAGCTGAGACTTTGAGGCCACGTATGCACATACTGAAAACCAACTCAAAAGCTCAGACCCTGCAAAAAAGGAAAAAGAAGATCAGACTCCTTGCTCCAACCAACTGCAGATGTTTAGAAATATCTATAGCTCAATACAGGTTTCTTACCTCTGTCTGAGTTAAGCTGTTCTTGGCTGTCCTTAAAGAAAAGTAGCTCACGTTCTCCTATAATGAAATTTATTTATTTTAGAAAGTATGTATTAGTGATCTGGAAAAAATAACTACACTCTGTAAAACAACTAAGGCCTGAAAGAAAACTTACTCCTTTACCTCTCCAATGAAAGACTATAGTGCCACAGAGAAAAAATTTACAAGCCTAAACCAATTAAAGCTATAGTCTCATTTCCACACATTTGTGACACTCTAGCTCTCTTACCTGAGCCATGCACCGGGCTGTTCTTCTGAGCTGCTTCTCCTGATACAGGTTTAGTTTTACCTACACCAAAACAAATAGAACACCTGGAGAAATTACTCAGAAATAAAGTTTTGTGCCTTTGGAGACTGGCTGACAGCCTCAATCCATTCCACACACACATCCCCAGCACACCCCAAACCAAATAAAAAACATTCACTGAGGACATGCAACTGAATACTTGACTTGAGGAAAGAAAAAAGAGCGAAATATTGTTTTGGGGCAAAAATAATCAGTGAGAAACCAACAAAATGGGCCTCCTGCAACAACAAAAAATCAGAACACATCTAACCAAATCTGAAGGAGAGCTTAGCAATTCATGATTCTGAGCCTTATACTTAAATAAGTAAATCGCATCTTCTGTTTGATTACACCTGTGTACTGCTTATCCTACTGAGGTACAACAAGATTATTTTCTAGCATGGTCAAACCTTCACTGTTTCAAGGGAAGTAGCTGAATTGTTTTGAGTCTAACTGATGACCAGTTATGAGTGACATTCTTCACATGTTGATACCAAGCATAACGTTGTTCAACACCACCAACGTGGACAAAGGCACAGAAGGCACATCAGAAAGTTTGCAGATGACATCAAACTGAGGAGAGAGTAGGGGATATGCTGGAGGGCTAGGCTGCCACTCAGACTTCAACAACCTGGAGCAATGTGCTAGCAGAAAAGATGCGATGTTCAAAGGCAAACATAAAGCCCTGCACCTCTTGACATCATCCCATGGAGCAATTCAGGCTGAGCTCTGCCTGGCTAGAAAACAGCTCTGCAGAAAAGGACCTGAAAGCCCTGGTGGATGACAACAAGCTGAACATTAGTCAGAAATGCATCCTTGCAGCAGAAGCCTACCAGATACTGGGCTGTGTTAGCAGAAGCATAGTCAGGACATCAACAGAAATAATTCTTCCCCTCTATTTGTGACACCACCAAATGGAGCATTGTGTCTTGTTTTGGGCTTCCAATTCATGAAAAAACATTGACATTCTGAAGCTAGTCCAGCAGATGTCCACCAAGATATTTAGGGGACAGTTGCTGTGCAAGGAGGTGCTGAGAGAATTGGGTTTGTTCAGCCTGAAGAAAAAGAAGGCTAAGGGGATGGCTAATTGCAGTCTACAACTAACTTACAGAGAAAACAAAGGAAACTCCTCTCAGAAGACAGAACAAAAGGACAGGAGGCAATGGCTGCAAGTTGCAAAAGGGAAAACCCAAACAGAAATAAGGAAAATATCCTTCCCCACAAGGGTGATTCAGTGCTAGACCACATCCTGAAAGAGACTGGGTAATTTCCATCCTTGGAAATATTCAAAATTTGACTGGACAAGGCCCTGAACAACCTGATCTAGCTTTGAAGTTGGTCCTGCTTTGAGCAGCAAGTTGTATGAAACCTCCAGAGATTCCTTCCCACCTAGTTTGTTTCATGATTCCACGCCAACAGAAACTAAATTGAGAATGATCAGGAAAGCATAAGGTCCACATGCAATATACATCTTTGTATGTTCTGATCAGAGCCTCCCTCCAGAATATCATTAATCAGTCCTTCCCAGATAGGAGATGCATGCCGTCCTCTTCACCCTGAAGCCACCCCGAAATGGTGACCCCACAGGAATTTTCCATGCAGAGCGCCCTTAGGATAAAGCAATGTATTCCTGGTTGGGACTCTCTCAAACACAAAGAGAAGAGATGGTGTGCACCTCTTTTTCAAGCCAGAATACAGTCTGACACACTAATCTAAAAAGGTGGCAGCAAGAGATACACTGTGATAGCCTACAATTACCATTTCCTAAGTAAGCTGTCAGATTTACAAAAGAAGATATTTGAACTCAGTGTAGGGACGGATCAAGATGCAAATCTAGAACTCCAAGATGATGGCAGTACAAGCTGACAGGAGGCACACAAGTCCCTACATATCAGTTGAGCACACTGAGTTGTCAGATTAGACTCAGCATAAGGTATTCAAGAGGCCCTGGTAAGAGTCTGCCACAGCAATAAATCTGATCTTGAGGGCAGCTTTATGATGCTCTCAAAAAAGGCAGTGAAAGCACACTCAGGTAGGAATGGGAGAGGCCATAGATACTTGGTAAGTAGAAACACAAAGTAAACAAAACAGCCAGTCTGAAGGAGAAATATGCAAATATAAACTAGAGTGTTTCCCAGTACATAGAGCCTGAACATCTGAGTTCAAGAAAGTTCAGCATATTATTTCCTTTCCTGTCAGCCTTTGCCTAAGTTCTACTACTGTATTTACAATACATCCCATGGTCAGAAACTTTCATATATACTGCAGAACCTTAGATCAGTATAATCTTGAAGCATGTGTAAGCTCAATTAGAAAATGCTATACGTACCTCTTCTGTACAGGAATCCTAGTATTCCTACAACTAAAATAATGAGAACAAAAGCCACAATAAGACCATCTCTGCTTCTTTTCTGATAGCCGTCTCCTTTAAAAAAATAAAATAATGATTCGTTAGTTAAAAAGCAACTGTGTGATACACTACTTCAGTAGAAATACAACCCCGAGTATGTTTTATAGCTATTTGTTTTTAAACAAGTAACCTCAAGAAATTAATGCACAAGAGTCAGTTATTAGCAAAACCCTAAGCCAACTCCAGGAAAGTTACGTGGTAAGTATCTTAGTTCAGTGAAGGCATATCACCGCTTGAAAGGTGAAGGCTATTCCATTTTTTGGCCTATGAAAGGCCGAACCAGATCACAGCCAAATGAAATTTCAGCAAATAGCTTGCATTGGGTTTGCATGGCAAGGTTTTGGGAAGGCTGCAGGGGTGGCTTCTGAGAGATGCCGCCAGATATGTCCCATGTCAGACAAAGCCAGTGCCAAAATGGACCTGCTGCTGGCCAAAGGTGAGCCCATCAGTGATAGTGGTAGTGCCTCCGTGATAATATATTTAAGACAGGGTAAAAACTGCTGCATGACAGCAGGTGGGAGAGAGGAGTGAGAATATGTGAAACAACTCTGCAGACACCAAGGTCAGTGAAGAATAAGGGGAAAGAGATGCTCCAGGCACCGGAGCAGAGATTCCACTGCAGCCCATGGTGAAGGCCATGATGAGTCACGCTGTCCCCCTGCAGCACATGGAGGTTAACGGTGGAGCAGATATCCACCTGCAGCCTGTGGAGGACCCCATGCCAGAGCAGATGGATGCCTGAAGGAGATTGTGACCCTGTGGAGAGCCCACACTGGAGCATGGTCCTGGTGGGACCTGTGACTCTGTAGAAAGAGGAGCCAACGCTAGAGCAGGTGTGCTGGCAGGACTTGTGACCCTGTGGGGGACCCACGCTGGAGCAGTCTGCTCCTGAAGGACTGCACCCCATGGAAGGGACCCATGCTGGAACAGTTTGTGACGAACTGCAGCCTGTGGGAAAGACTCATGCTGGAGAAATTTGCAGGGGACTGTCTCCTGTGGGTGGGACCCCACGCTGGAGCAGGGAAAGAGCGTGAGGAGGAAGGATCGGCAGAGATAATGTGTGATGAACTGACCACAACCCCCATTCTATGTCCCCCTGCACTGTTTGGGGGGAGGAGGTAGAGAAAACAGGAGTGAAGTTGAGTCCAGGAAGAAGGGAGGGGTGGGGGAAAGGTGTTTTAGATTTGCTCTTGTTTCTCATTATCCTACTGTGATTTTGACTGGCAATAAATTAAATCAATTTTCCCCAAGTTGAGTCTGTTTTTCCCCGTGATGGTAATTGCTGAGTGATGTCCCTGTCCTTATCTCAACCCATGAGGCTTTTGTCTTATTTTCTCCCCCCTGCCCCATGGAGGAGAGGGAGTGATAGAGCAGCCTGACAGACACCTGGCAACCAGCCAAAGTCAACTCACCAGATGACTCATTTCTAACAATTCTCTAACATATAATTCCAGTGAAGGAGGAAGAATCCTCCACTGGTAAACCATGAAAATTACTTTTGCACAGAACTGGGAAATTTTGTCACTTAGGGACTACCTTATACACCCTACAAACCAGATGGTTCCAAACATGTTCTCATCCTATGGTTTTTTTTTTAAAAAAAAAGAAAAGAAAAAAAGCACAAGCCTCAAGCTGACCTGAAGCTCAGCTGAGGCTTTCCCAAAGCAATAAGCAACAGCAGGAAAACTCTCTTCCTCCTTTTTATATCTGTCTGTGAAGGAAGAAAACAAGTATGCTCAGGGACTTATGCACATGCTAGATGAGAAATTATTTTATCTAATGGCTGCTAGATGACTCACTTGAAATGACTGAAGAGTTTCATTTCAATTCATGGAAAGCAGTACAAAGAGCACGATAGTTGTTAGCATTAATTACAAGGCCAGAAAGTTCAGAAGAGATCTTCTAAGTATTATTACTCATTTCAAGTCACAGCTGAAGGTTTTACTCTGTCAAGATCCCTGCAAAAAGTATCTTTCCAGGGGGGAATCAAACCATCAACCTCACACCTTTCACCAACCTTAAACACACTTTTAGCAGATAAATCACTTCTGATGCTTTTTATTCTTTAAATTCAACTTCCTGGGAAGATGGTAAAAATCTTAGCAAAGTCTATGCTGCTTCCCAACCTAGCCTGTCAGACTTGCGTATACAACCTGCACCATTCATTACCTTTTTTATCTGGAAAGCATCGAGCCAAAGAGATTTCAGAGCTTTTTTCCGTTTGAGAGAATTTAATGAAACATTCAGCTTTCTCAGAAGCATCAACATCATTCTTAGGGATGACAACTGATCAGTGATTGGTATGCTACTGAACTTCCAAGCATAATTCAGAGGCTTCTTGAAATCTGCTGTACATTTTAACACAAGGTTATCACCACTGATGTTGCAACTTATTTCAGGTTCTGAAGGGGGAGCTAAAAGGAGAAAAAACATTCTGTATTACTTTGGTTATAAACTTCCTTGAATTTTAGCATGGGACAAGGGCTGGAGCAACAAAAGCAGCATAGATAAAAGTGTATGTGTAAGGTGTGCATATGTATGCACACACATGTGCATGAGAGAGAAATTAATTTCTAAAAGTGGCTCTGTTTGTGGTTCTTCAGAACCTAGTTTAAGAGTCCTCGTGGTTCATTGTCAATAGGACTAATATACACACTGGTCAAATATATTTCCCAAAGACTACTAGTGAAGCTGCACAGATATGCACAGGATGACGTCACAGATACTCAAGCACATATACTATGCCTCCAGGAGCATCTTTAGTAGGTACATAATGACTGGGATAACCAAACTCTTTGAGCAAGCTGACCAAGTTATCTACCTGAAAGTACACATTGTGCCATTTACACACATTCTAGAAGTCATTCCAAGGTGAACAGTGATGGGCACACAAATTAGATGCCTACTTTGAAAATTTGTTTAAAATGCTTAAGCAACTTAACAACAGAGCCAAAGAACAGTCCCCCTCTGTTTGCTTCCTTCCCTGACAACTAAACAATCCCCTTTCTAGCCTCCTTCAAGTGAGTAAAGTGGTGCAAATTCTTCATGCAGTTCTTCCACTACTTACCTAACACAGAAAGTATGAAGGTTAAGTCATTTTTCACAGAATCCAAGTATTCTAAGACATATGTTCCAGCATCATTGTACTCCAAATTAAATATAGTCAAGCCACCATTCTCCTCATTAAGCAAGCCTCTGTTATGGAGAGAAGTAAAGTATGTCGGTTTGTTTTGCCCTTCCCATTCAGCCACCTTATCCTTGTTTTTCGTCCAAATAATTTCCACTATTTTTTGGTCTATTTTTACTGGAAAAGTAAAATTTTCTCCCACGATGCCAAACACGTCCTCACAGTGGATGTGTGCTACAGGGGAAAAAAAAGAAAAAAGTTACTCTAACAATTGTTTTATGAACTAGTTCTTGACTAATGCTGTATGCATTATCAGAGACATTCAAATTTAGGTTAGAAGCACATCACATTGTTGCAAAGTAAGGCTTGTGTCAGTTAAGAATTACCCAAACCCAGCCTGTCTGCACAATCACGTGGCAGGGACTGCAAAGGGATCCAGTTTCCACATTCTGGTCCCAGACAGAAACATTGTCCTCATCTTCTTCCCTATCCTAAGCTCCTCTATCCTCAGTACTTTCCCTCTGTTCACTTGAATTAGGCTTCCTGCTCGTGGTCTTGTGAAAAAGATGAAATGAAGAATTGTTGTCATCAGCAAAATCTCTCTCAGCATCTTGTTGCAGGATGCCCAGACTGAAGCTCCTCCTGAGCAAACAAACTGCAATTTTTCCAGCATGAATATTCACAGAGTTAGTAAAAAGCACACTTCTGACACAAAACTGCTACTCGGTTCAAAATGCCTGCTCTGAAATCATGAGGATACTACGGTCTTCCTTTGGAAATGTCACTGAAGCAAGTTTATTCACAGCCAATGTATGTGAAACAGCATCCCAACCTCTGAGATTTAGCAGAGCTGCAAGCAAGAAACAGGAGCTGTCCAGAAACCTTAACTGCTATCAGTTTTGAATCAATCATATTCTCCTAAAAAAAGACCAAACATCCAATATAAATAAACAAACAACAACAGAAAAGAAGAGGGATAAAAGATTTTCCCTAGTTTTTATTAAAAACAGCTACATGTGTGAAAAAAAATCTACTGATTTGTCTCATCTCTAGATAAGACAAAATTCTGCTGTGGGGAAGGGATACTGTAAACCATCAGCATCTCTGTGTCCCTGTTTCAGTCTTCAGCAATCACCTCCCACTTCTGAATAGCTCTAAAATATCACAAGACTACTGCCATGGCAGACATGTATGTGGACAGAGACAAAAACATGTCAATACTGAGTTCAACTTACAGTTGTATTAAGGACTCGATTCTGCTCCACGGTAGCTGGCAACTTTTTACTACTAAGTTGAAGGAAGGGCATGATTAAGATATAAAGGAGGTCTCATATTAAGGCAAGATTCCCAATATGGACCATGGAAAACTTCCTTTTAAACAGTAACTGCATATGGTGAAAGAGAAATATTTCAAAAGCCTACTCCTCAAGCCAACTGCTCCCAAGTGACAGCTACTATTTGGGATTTGTTTTGGCTTTGTTGTTTGTTTTTTTTTTTTTTTTTTTTTTTTTTNGCATCAAGTCAAGAACCCACCAATCCCTATATCATTCTGTGCTTCCCTGGCTTCTCATGTCACCATCGTATGAGAACTTACTACTGTTCATAAATCAATGTGGATACTACAGCTTTATCACATCAAAACAACAGGTCACTTCCCTCTGCTGTATATGAGTCCGCAAAACAAACTATAGCCCATCTTCTCCACATGGTATCTCCTTTCCACACAAAAGCACTTGGGAGGTCAGCCGGGCCAGTCATTAAGAAGATTAGGTCATCAGCAAAGAACAACGCCTGCCAGCATACTAAGCGTCCCGCTCTTCTGCTTGGTGCCACACCATAGAAACAAAGACTTTCTCAGACAGGAGACTGAAGGCAAGCAATGGGAAACACACTTCTGTGCTTGGGTACAGAACTACACACACAGAAGCGCTTCTCCATGCCTTACTTCTCCTGGACTATCCAATATGTTTGCAATTTACCCATGAAAGTACTATTCTCATGCCACTACAGTTTCTACTTCTTGTTGTCTGCACTTACACTGTGGCCTTTTCCAGGCACAGGAACTGGAAAAGTAAACAGGCTTAAGACGGCTCAGCTATCACTCCCACATCTTTTCAACACAACCCACCGGCCTTTCTTTGTCTTCTATCCTGTTCAGATAGATGTAAACATCTCACTTGCTCCTGCTGCTCCAGTATGAGCATCTCTTTCCACCCATCTCAATTAACAGTTTCCAGAAAAGAGAAGAACCCAGGAGCTCCAACATTTGTGTCTGGAGGCCTTGTGGTTGAAGGCAGGATGCTGGGCAAGATGAAGCACTGTTTTGACCTGATGAAGCTTGCAGTCTTGTCAGAAACTTTTGCTTCATAAAGACAATTTCTAGGACTGCGTTTTCCTCAAGAAGTCATCTCTCACTGCATAGGAACCTATAGTATTCCTAGCATGGAGGTTCTACCCACTGTGAAATTCAACCTCTCAGTAACTTCAGCTCACAGACAAAACCAATCTGTGGTGGCTTAATATCAGCATGCATAAGCCAAGCCACAGTGGCTGTTGACAAGAGCAAGGTAACGTGACTCTCTTCTGGGAGGAAAGCAGCCATTTGATGGGGAGTAAGAACATGAGCAAGGACAGCCACCACTGTTCAGCCCACTAACGACTTCCTAAGCCTGGGTGTTGATACATGTAAACTCTCCCCATCTTTGCTCTCTTTCAGTTAGTCATAAGAGCTAGGCTGGAGTTATGAGGGTAAGATTGTTTCTTCTTCAAGCCCAGAAATGAGACTGGAGGAAAGCAGAGCTGAAAAGTAAACACATTTTCCCTCCACACCTTCTGCTTGGCTTGGGGGAGCGCTGCCTTCTTCAGAGCACTCTCTTCTTGCTGGCTGGTGAAACAAAGGCTTGGCAGCAAGGAACTGAGCCCAAGGACACTCAGGGCTCCCAGGAGCAAGACAGGGAAAAGGTTATCCTTTCAGGATAACTGTCATCTCCTGTCTAAAACCAGGGATCGGACACTTTTACTTCCCTGCTTCACTACTCTAGTGAAAACGTGAAGAAACCTCCCACTCAATCCTGTCAACTTCCTTTTTTCAAGGAAATTATACATCATACAGAAATGTTGCATAAGGTCTCCACCACATATCTTTGAGCTTCTAAAGAAAACATGTGTCATCACATGTTTTCTGAATTTGTAAGGAACCCTTCCTCCTCTTTTCTACGGAGACAGATTTCCCATTCCACAGCAGTTAACTTCTCTGCTGTGAGCAAAGAGAGAGAAGTAACAGCCAAACGCTTTCTCATACACTCTTTTTGGAAGGCTAGAAGTAAGAGCGATATTTTTCTGCTTTCTCTCTCTCTCCTTATTGTACCCTATTATTCCAAGATAAAGCTCACACAACAAAGTAGCACTGTGCGAAGGCCTCCGGTAGCCTCTACAGAACCCCTAAGACTACCTGCTCCTGTATCTCCTTCAACCCACTCCAAATTCCTTCTTACACCATGTCTTTGTGTTCTATCCTTCCAAACAAAGCACGTAATGAAAGTGTTACTGATAAAGAGAACCTAACATTGTGCAAGCAAAGCCTCTTCTGCAAACCCACCACCTCATCTTGTCTACACCATCTTCTGTTCCCACTTCTCCAGCAGCCAGATACCTTTGCCTACACAGTCTTCTCATCCTACCCAGGACTCAGAGCCATGGTCAAGTGTTCCACCTACCACACATCAGCTAAACTGTGACAACAGCACGGGTGCACAGATTTGGTCTGCAGCAAACAACAAACCACGTATCTTAGCCTGCTTTGCAGTACACGAAAACATTTTGGATTTTCTCATGTTTGACAACGACTCAGCTAATACACGTAACCTGGAACCCCATGCTAACTGAATCATGTCGCTGAATGCACAGCTTGGATTGCAGCCTACTCAAGACAAGGCACAGTCCACTCACACCGTAACAGGTCACTCATACAACCTAGCATGCTATACTCAAGTTTTAATATTCACCTGAATAATTCTGACTCTTTAAGTATTTAAGCGGGCTAAAGGTATCCACCTGTTCTGTTCAGACTGGATAAGTGGAATTTAGTATTCCGTTTATCAACAATAAATGCTCCATTACTATATTTGTCTACCTGATTTGATTTTCTTCACTACTTTTCTTAGAGTTGATGTAAGGCTTAGTTATTCTGGAGAACTTTTGTAATCTAATTCCCTTTTTATTTTTAATGCTATCACTATAACCTTTTTTGGTCTCAAGTACCTATTTAAAATGTACATATGTATATGTTAGGTCTATACAAGCGGGTCTACCTTTTGTAGGCCTACTTCCACTAAGATGTTAATGTTCCACCTGCTGAAACTGGGTGGCGAAGTCCTTACTGATTAGCATATAGCAAGTAACCCTCTGCCTCAGGAGCTGGGCTTTTTAAACAGTGGATTTTTGTTCTATTTTTTTGTAACTTCCCAACTACCCCTTTTTTAGGCCTTTTTTCTGTAATTGTGAATTCCCCCAGCAACTGTAAGCAGCAGAGTTACATTCCCTCCTAACCCTCAGAACCATCAGTTGCGGAGAACCCTGAAATAAAAGTTCAGTCCAGAAGGACTATCAGAATATTCAGCCATAGTCCTCCTAATTCCCCCACAGGCCACAAACACAACTCGCTTCCCAAACTCCAGTAAGAAAGCACTTCGACTCATGGTATAAAAGCATGGGCTAAAGCTACAGCCAGGAAAGAGGGAATGCAGATGACAGTAAGCTGTAGCACCGTCCCAGGTTGCAAGAGAAAATCAGATTCGTGCAGGAATGACTGCAAATCTTACACATAACATCAAAAGCGGTGTTTTTCACTTGCATACTGCAGCACGTTCACAGAGGTATGTGTTGCTACTCCTGGACAATACGTGGCTGCCTGCATGTACAGAGCTCTACATATCAGCAAAGGCAGGACCTAAGGGTAGCACCCACCAACAAGCCTGGGTCCCTCCCCACCACAGAATGCGCACCTTTGGTTATATCCCTCAGCACGGGCCTAACAACAGGTAGCATCCCTGTGCAAAGGTTACCCCGTCATTTTAAAGCTATGCTGCTGACCAGAAGTGTTGGGATGACCTACCCATTCCTCCCTCTCCTTTGTCTGCCTGTTCCTGCAATGAAATAGTCACGCGGAGAGTACAATGTGCTGAAAGTTAACTTGGCACAGACCCCCACTCCAAAAAAAAACCAAACAAAAAACCCCACAGAAGGATTGTAATTCCCAGATGTGACTTGCTGTGGGAAAACTGGTGCTTGTCCATGGGATGGAGCAGAAACAAGTGAACTGGGAAGAACACGATTAAGACCATCCCTTTGGCCAGCAGCACAGGCCTGGCTCAGACCGCAGCAACCGCACCCATGCCCCGGGAGCAGACTTCTTAAAATAGCTACCAGGAAATTATGAGGATTGAGCTGCACCTTAAATCCAACCCCTTCACTGAGATCGCTTGCCTCTTTCCACTCTGGGTTCACAGCCCTGAATCTTCCTACAACAGAGGTAAAGCCTTCCAAAATGCTCTCAGATGGGAGACACCACCTCCCATTTTCCAGTAACTCACTAGTCAACACGTTCCACATTTTCCTACATTAAAGGGATAAAATGCACAGTCAACTGAAGAAGAGCCTAAAACCTTCTCACTAGTGTCCTGACCACTAGTGACCAGACCAGACCCTCTTGGGCCCAGCTGCATTAGAATTCCCTTGTGCACACTGGCACAGCCTGAAGAGGACGAAGAAAGAACACGCTCCACTGCACAGCTCAGGGAAGCCTATCATAGGGTTATCAAAGCCTTGGCATGTGACTCACAGGAGGGCTGGGTGGATCCCAACAGAGCTTAGGTACAAGCAAGACACAGCAAAGCTTGGATATGACAAGGACTAGGCAATCCTGGATACTTCCAGGGAAAGAAGTTGAGGAATGGGGAAAAGAGAGGACCAAAACATCAGCTCTGCAGGAACAAAGGTGCCAGAGTCAGACACCAGCTGACTTTGACACCAGAACTGAGGGGAAGGTGCAAATCTCCAACAACTTTTGTAAGTTTAGTTCCAAAGATTTTTTTTTCTTTTTTTTACAATAGCCAGAATTTTCAGTTCCTCTGCCCTGTTTCCACCTACATCCCTCTCCCATTTGCTGAATCTTGCAGATCTCTCTAGCTCCCTCCACCCTGCTTCCTGCCCAAGCCTCTTCCAATCCCCTTGTCCTCTGATTACTTGCCCAGTCCTACTCTTCCCACTGCTTGCCATGGTCACTGCTAACATGCACTTGTGTACTAGGTCTGCCTGGGACGGAGTTAATTTTCTTCATAGCAGCCCATATGGTGCTGTGTTCTAGATCTGTGACCAAAACAGTGTTGATAACACACCAATGTTTTAGCTATTACTGAACAGTGCTTACACAGCATCGAGACCTTCTCTCTTTCTCACTCTGCCCAATCCTAGAAGTAGGCTAGGGATGGGCAAGACATTGTGAGGGGACACAGCCATGACAGCTGACCCCAACTGATCAAAGATATAGTCCCTACCGTATGTCACGGTCAGCAATAAAAATGAGGGGGAGGGGTGTTTCTGCAAAGTAGCCATTGCTCAAAGAAGTCCACTGCTGGGAAGGGATGAGTGCTTTTACATCACTTGGTTCTCCCCCGCCTGCTTTGTTTTACCCCCCCTTCACTTACTAAATCATGTTTATCTCAACCCACGAGTTCTTCACACTTTTGCCCTCCTAATTCTCTACCCCATCCTGCTGAGGGGGAGTGAGCGAGTGACCGGGTTGGGCTTCACAATTTGTTTCCAGATCTTTACCTACCTCTGACTCTCCTGTGAGCCAGGAGGATCTGGTTCACAACAATGCACCTGAAATCCTGGTGTCTTTGCCTTTGAATTAAGGACAGAATCTGTCCAATCCAAAATTTTGCAGCTCAGGCCTGTTTCTTCAAAGATCCGAAATGGAAACTGAGTCCAGTGCAGTACACATCTCAACATGGATACTGATTGTGCAGCTCTGGCAAATTTTCTTAAGCGTTACAACTTTTGATATAAAAGCAACTTTGCGGTGATGCCTCTGAATCAGCTTTGTATTAGAAGTATCCACTGGCCTGTATTTCTAAGTCAGAAGGATACTCGCTCTCAGAATGTAAACGTGTGAGCTCTTATTTTTGTGGCACCTTCTTGATTTGGGTGTTTTCTTTTTGCCAAAGCATTGCCTTAGGTTAGATCTAGGTAAGTCTATCCATTTCATACTAAACAAACATCAACAAAAATATTCCAACTCTAGCAAGTCAGCCTGTTCATACACCAGGAAAAAGGTATGTGTACAGTGTCACCAGGGCCACGCTAAAGGTAGCAGCAAGAGAAAAAGCTTCACAAAGTTACTGGCATTTTAGCTAATGTAGCAACTCTGCCTTTTAAGTACTGTGGTACAGTGGCTAACACATCGGTCAACCTGCACTCGCACCTCTCTCATACTTGGTTATGTTGTGCTTCATTAACAGCAAGGGGAAATTTCTGATGTAACGGCCTAGATACACACAATATTATTAGCTAACTTCACCTATTCACAGCTCTCATCACCACCTGGGATTAAGTAGAGCGTTTTCACTTCTGCTAAGCAAACGACATGCAGTTTGTCATGCTGCTTCTTACCACCCGTCTAGCACAAACCCGAATTCACATCCATCGTTCCTGTCACTCAGATAGTAATGCAGCCTTACAACCCAAGGATTTTAGCTTTGTAGAGTCCTTCTACATCCCAAGCCTCAGTCCCCAGAAATTACCTCTAAGCAGCATTATGACTTTATTAACGATTACTCAGCCACAGTTATTCTGATCATTGATTTAACACGTCTTACTATGAAAAACTATGGAAGTGCAAGACATCCTCTAGGAGGCAAAGAAAGACTGATCCATGCCTTACAAAACTTTCTTACATGCTGGTTTAGAGCAGGGAAACTTCATCTGATATGCAGAAGTCAAAGTTCACTAACAGAGCAGTACGTCAGGGAATTCACCATATAGAGGAGGGGTTACTGCAGGACTATGGCTTCCACATCTTCCTTTCCTGCGAGAGGCGAGAGCACATAAAATCACACTTGTATGTTCTGTAGTTATAGCATAATATGTTCTGCATATACAAACTTAGGATAACCTAATCACTTAACTCCAGCTTCAGAAGAGTTTATATAGTAGACTATTACTGCCTGCACTTGGAGGGAACCTAGATTCAGCTAGTTCTCCTGTCAAGAACATAACCAACGAGGCCCTTCTTTAGCTCACACGTAGGAGCAGAGAGCAATGTGAGAACTCCTGTTCTAAAAATCTTGTGCCCCCTGCCCCAGACAACTGATTAACTCAGGGCAATTAAGCAAACACCTGAGCCCAGTCATGGGGGCCCCTCCACCTGCTTCTGCCGTCCTTTTTGAAGTCTCAGGGTCCTGCTCCCTGGTCTGAGCCAACACCATTCATTAACTTGATAGGGTTTTTTGATAAACTGCATTGCCATTAATGCAATGAGCTAAATCCAGTGAATGCCCAGGCCAACACATGGCAGCGTGAGGTGAGGGAGGGAGGAGGGGTAGAACTGGGAATCCCCATTTTGGCAATGGTGAAGAGGATCACCGTGCCCTGTAGGATACTGATGATTTTTGATCTCTGGGCTTTGCTTAGAGACAGAGCCGACTTGCATTTAAGCCTACCCTGAACTGCCAGGAAAGAAGCAGTTTAAATCCTATGGCCACTTAGCCCCAACATCCAGACAGAGCTTCTATGCTGTACCAGCACGACCGTTACGTAGCTGTATGATCAATAGGACTGAGAAAATAATCCATCTCAGTAACTTTTGTCCTTCAACCGAGTTCATTTTCAGCCAGATCATCTCTGCAGTTCTGTTTGTAAAGAACAGCACAAATGGATGCCACTTATCCTGCAGCAACACCCGCTTAAACATATACCAAACTACAACCCATGTCTCTTCCAAACCCTGGATCACCCAGATAGCCTACAGCCACACCACCCTGAACACGGCCAGTATGTTCTCATGAGACTGTAAAATCATAGGAGTACCATAAAAAAAAGAAAAAAACAAACAACCACAAAACCCCCACCACCAAATCCATATACATGATCAAAAAAAAATTTTTAGTGTGACCACACTATCAACTCTCAAGACCAAAGGAGTCTGTCCATGTAAGCCAGAGATGATTCTGGCTTTCTAAGGACTAAGACCATTAATCACATTAAGCCAAGAAACTATCAACAACATTTTTCAGTCTACGTTCAACCTGTAGTGTTAAATATCAATGGCAATTTTTTTTTCTTTTTGTTTTTAATATAACAGGCAGAGCTCTGGAGGCAAAGATTTATGAAAAGTTTTTAGGCAGGGAGCAGAGGATTTTTTTTTTCCTTTGTGAAAACTTCGGAACTTCCTGTTTATTCAGGAAGATTCAAAAGTAAGATAACAGGACAATACAATCAGGTGTTGGCTTCACACAGCTGATGACTGATTTTTCCACTCATACCATTTAAAACTGTGTTTAACTCTTCTATTAGCAAGCTACTGAACTAACCACATTCTAAAAGCAACCTGAATTTGTTAGAGTCCAGATTTTCCCCCATTCATCCCAATGCCTTGTAACGTAGTTCCCATGACATCTCTCATGGAGCAGAAAGACACAGGAAAAAACACTGAGCAATCCTGATATTTTTTACAATCAACAAAACCTTAGAAAGGAGCATGTATTTCTGTGTGAACAGAAAGAAAGGAAGGGAATGTTAAAACAAAAACAAAAACCAGCCCAAACCTGTCAAACTGCCTAATGGGAAAGAAACAAAAAGCCACATTAAGGTAAGTTTGGTTTGTGTTGGTCACTTTTAGAAGAAGTCAGAAAGAAAACATGACAGTTCCTAACAAATACCTTTCTGTCAGCACATACACTGACAGCCCATGCTCCATATTGTATATGGTAACTTCTGCTCTTAAGTGAACCAGGTTTTCTCCCCTCAGTTTATAAAAATCTCAATTTTTATAAAAGAAGTTGAATTGGGAAACGAAGCATTAAGGAACTCAGCAAAATATGCAAGAACTAGAAGGCAGCAATACTGCTTAAAAATGAATTGATGCTCAGAACACTGAAAGAGTTCCCTGGCTTTCAAATGAGCCTCACTACAGACAGAATTATTCTAGGTGCTCTAGTTCACCCATCTGGCTTACCTCCCGTACCCCCTCTGTTTTTAGGGCAAAGTCCTGACTCTGCTAAAGTCACTAGAAGTTTGGCTGCCATCTGCAGTGCAGCAGAACACCCCCACTGCTATGGCTGGCACTGTGATCCTCCTGCTGCTGTGGTAGCCAACAATTTATTCACCTCATACAGGGAGGGTGTCAAGTGCTCTCTCTGGGTTCCTTCAACAAACTGGGCCACGGATATTACACTGACTTTTTTCCCCACCCACATACAATCTCCAGAATCCCAAAACTGAACACAGTTTTGGCTTGAATTTCTAATGACTGAAGGAACATGATCTTGGTAGGTCCGAAATCAGTTCCTTCATAGTCTCAGTGTGACCTTTACACTTCAAGCATTGTATTTGCAAGTCTGAGGTTTTATCAGACAGAAACGTGACCTGGCAGAGCATTGTGAAAACAAGTAATCCCCATGTGGTGAGTAGGGATTCTGAAGATGGCAAAGCTACACTGCAGCTTCTGTGTGTCACAGGTTCCCACAGGAGAATGAAGAAGCACATCTTCAGGATGGATTATGCTGTGTGCTTCTCTCTCTCTCCCTCCCATCCCCAGAAGTTCAGTGACATGAGATTGGCATAGGTGGCAGTGCTTTGAGCTTGGATGGAGAAGCAGGGAGGCTGGGAAGGCAGGGATTCAGGACAGGAAGGCTGACAGAGGATGAGGCTCTACCAACAGCATCCTGGTGTTTACAACAGGTATTTGCAAGGCTAGAAACTTGCATGCCAAGTCAAATTTGCTACTGATTTACTTCATGCACTTGGGCAAATCAGTCTGACTTTGAGAGTGTGGAGGAATGGCTAAGCGAAAAAGGCCACATGGACCTAAGC
>RSEF01000004.1:51642193-51654997 GCA_003993805.1 Himantopus leucocephalus | reverse complement strand
TTTTTTTTTTTTTTTTCCTCAAGCTGCAGCTGACCGATCAGTTTGTAATCCGTAATCCTGGAGAAGGAACTCTTCACTTCTGAAAGTCAGCGTCTTCTGTTTGACACCTGAGATGACTTGCACACTCTTTTTATCTGTAGCATTAAATCCTTGGCTAAAATAATTCTTNCTTTTTTTTTTTTTTCCCCTCAAGCTGCATCTGACCGATCAGTTTGTAATCCGTAATCCTGGAGAAGGAACGCTTCACTTCTGAAAGTCAGCGTCTTCTGTTTGACGCCTGAGATGACTTGCACACTCTTTCTCTCTGTAGCGTTAAATCCTCGGCTAAAATACTTCTGNAGCATTAAATCCTTGGCTAAAATAATTCTTGCTTGCGCTCATGGCCTCCTTTCTCTTTCACAACTGTATTGCCCCTCTCCTTCCTCCACGGGCTCTGGGCCCGTTTTCTTGCCAGGCAGTGTTGGAGGAGGGATGCAGCCCTGGGGTGGGGTTTGCTCCTCACCCTTCCCACTGCCTCCCAGTCAGCAGGTGCTGGGTCCCCTGCCAGTGTCCCTCGGGTCTCAGGCGGCTCCTCCTCCGCTTTGTGCCTCGGCTGCTGAACCTTCCCCGACCAGTTTACCAAGCATGGTTCCACCCCACCTGTGGGGACGCACGGCTTTCTAATAACACTCCTCCACTCTTGCTTNTTTGTGCCTCGGCTGCTGAACCTTCCCCGACCAGTTTACCAAGCGCGGTTCCACCCCACCTGTGGGGACGCACGGCTTTCTAATAACGCTCCTCCACTCTTGCTCTCTTTACAAGATGTGTTTTGTTAAAAATTGGTACTGCGGTATATTTAGCACACACGCAACATGTAGGAACTTGGAAAAGCACGTGGATTTTTCAGTTAAAGGACTTATGATGTCCCATGCTATACATACAACATTATCAGTGGATCAGTTCTATATGTATATTGAATTGAGATAAAGCCAATGCTTTTATGCTCAGAAAATATTTTGCAAGAGCCTCAACCGCATTACAAAATTTGAATTGCGATCCACTCTCTTCGTTAAAATTTGAAAAAGGATTTTATGACTTTAAAATAACTTCCAGTTCTTCCACATGAAGGCATTCTTTTAAAAATGTGTGCAATCAAATGTGTTTTATGGTAGTCATCAGAAATGAGCACTCTTCTTCTCTTGCAGGTCAAGTGACTGCACGTGAAATGCAGTTTGGATGTTGTTGCTATTGGGATTTTTTTATTGGGACCTTTGGGCAATTACATATTTTTGAAGTTCTTTTGATAATTCAACTTCATTCGGTTGAGCAAGAAACTACGTACAAGATCATCTGGATTTCAAGTCAACTGTTAGGTATGTAGAATACTTACATCTTAAAAAATAAAAGAAATAACAGACGTTCTTGTTTATTTGTTTTTGTCATCAAGTAATTTAGGTCAGACTTATAAGCTGAGCCCTGGCAAACACTTCAGCAGTGCAACGTAGCGGCACTCAGCATTGGAGAATGCGAGTGTATTAGTAAAATACCTCCTTTTCTTAATCACTAGAAAGTACTTTTAAAGGCTTCCATGGCATTGGGTCTGGGATTTGGTAGGATTTACAGGAATAAGTGGTTAGGACTTATTTTTTATTACTGACATTGACCGTGTGTTTTTTCCGTATTTATTAGATGTGTTGAGGTTCACTTCCGCACAGAATAATGAAGATCATAGTGGATGAAATGGCTAAACGCTGGTTTAGTTTTTATGTCTATGCATTACATCCCGGGATGAAAATACGTACAGTCACCTTCTACATACTTATTACAGAAGAAACAGTTCTGTCTTTGATATTACAGCCAAAGTTTAGACTTAAAATGCAACCTATGGTTACAGAAGTAACCATAACAAAGCTTTTCTCAGAGTGGCAGACGAGGGATTTTTTTCCTGTTCTTCCTTTTCTCTGTTGAATTCCAAGGCGGGT
The DNA here is from genome assembly GCA_003993805.1 of Himantopus leucocephalus. NCBI lineage: Eukaryota > Metazoa > Chordata > Aves > Charadriiformes > Recurvirostridae > Himantopus > Himantopus leucocephalus. The sequence continues at coordinate 51,653,036 of RSEF01000004.1, read as the reverse complement.
TGTGTTTCAATGCTCAGGGGACCACTCAAGACCTTTTCATCCTGAAAAGATTATATCAAAGATTTGCACGAAGAAAAATTGTCTTTCTTCTGGCTCTGGTTCCATCTCTGTATATAGCCTCTGTATAAAAGTATTAGTATTTAAAATTGACGTAGATGAACAGAACACTGCCTAGTACTTGTGTGATTACTTGTTTCCTGTTATATGTTTCCTGTGATATCTTTTTTTTTTTTTCAATTGTAGCTAGGGATTTAACCTTGCAGCTATTTTGTTGTTGTTGTTGTTAGAAGTTGTGTGGCTGAATTCCCTCATCTCTTTTGCAACTCTTGAGCTTCATCATTTAAAAGGGCTGTATTTCATAAAACATCCCATTTATCTATTGTCATACTTATTCCTGAAATATTCAAAAGTTTGCAGTTGAGCAGAAAATTTCCTAAGCTAGAGTTTCAACGTTTGCTTCCCAATGTTTGCATCAACAATAAAGCTGCATATCTAAAAATTAAATTGCCTTAACGGTGAGGGACAACAGGTTTTGTTATTTCAGACTTGGCACCATCTAAGACTGCTGCCAGGAACCTTCAGAGTTGCATTGCTGGTCTGAGGGCTTGCAGAAGCTCTTCCACGTCCGACTCTTGACTGCGTTCCTGCCACCTCTCACGTCCCCCACTGAGCCAATGTCACAGGTAGAGAGAGTGGGGACTGCAAGCTATTTGTGAATCTAAGAACTTTTGCTTCTTTGGCTTGTGGTGTAAGGAGTGACTCGACGGCCAGAGGCGTTTGCAGCACAACAGCCCAACGTTCAGCTCTCCAAACCCACCTCTGCGGGGTATGGTTTTGCCCCTTGCTGTACCGCTGGAGGGAATAAATCCCTGTAGAACACTGGGAACAACTTCCATCTCTGTGGATTTTGGTGGATTGCAGGAAGGATACTTATTCTGTTACTTTCCTATGGAAGATGTGTATCACAGGCTTTTGAAATAGTCATGAAAACCATCTGTATGACCATCTAAACTCTTGCAAATCTTAATGTGGAAACGTTTAATTCCACTTTGTTTCCTGAGGTGACTTTTCCAATCTTTTGGTGGGAACCTGCTCAGCTATGGCCAGGAAGCATTTGAGAGATGGTCGAGTGTGCAAAGATTTCCCTTGACACAGCACTGAGCTTTTAGATATGAAACTTGTCACACAAACGTGCCATAAATATCGGTCACTTGTTCTGATGGCTAAAGAAAACAGAAGTGGCCAGAATCTGAAGATGGTGTAATTTCCTGCTGTTGCTTTTTAGCATGACAAATGAGTGGATGAAGGTGAGGAAAAAAGATGACCAGAAATTCAAGATACTTTGTTTTCTTCCTCTCTAAGATTTCTAAAGTTAGTCTTCTACTCCTACATTTAAGATAGTTTGGGAACTTGAGTGAAGTTTGGGTTATTGTACATAGTTATTTATATTTGTTGCTGAAATTATTGCTAAACCCACAGACCTTCATATAGCCTGAGACAGCTAATAAGGCATACAGGACTCTGGGTCTGGCTTTTGTGAATGTGAAACCCCCGCCCATTCCTCGGGGTCATGAATACTGAGAATCATCACCAAAAAATGGAGATACTCAACATTACTATACTAGGGAGTTCTAAAGATGTTTACTAGTAAAATTTATCTCCTCCCCACCCAATGCAAATATGCAGGCTTATTTTCACCCCCAAATAGATGGTGATAAATTTCTCATTTAGTGGAGATTTTTTTTTAAAAATGATAGAGTTAGTCTGTGAAAAAATCAGTTTAAAATGTCTGATTTTCAATTCAAAGCAAATTTTAATCAAAATTTTGGTTAGGGAGTGGTGAGCCCCTGGGGCAGGTTGCCCCGAGAAGCTGTGGCTGCCCCATCCCTGGAGGTGTTCAAGGCCAGGCTGGACGGGGCTTGGAGCAACCTGGGCTGGTGGGAGGTGTCCCTGCCCAGGGCAGGGGGGTGGCACTGGATGCACTTTAAGGTCCCTTCCAACCCAAACAATTCTATGATTCTATAAATAAAACCAAAGTGTTCAATTTCATTGGGATACTTCTTTCCATGAATTTTTATGACTTTGATTTTTGTCTTTGATTTGTAAAAGGAAAACACTTTTAGAGATAGGAAATATTTCCCCAGACAGAAAAATTTCGGCTTAACTTCAGTATAAATTGGGTAACAATTATTAACAGGTAGGCCTAAAATATGGGAGTATTGGAATCTGGGATCTCATTTTCTGTATCTCGGCACTTTACACTATATGAAAACACGTATAAATGGTCAGTGGCTTGCAAAATTTTGGGGCCCAATTAGCAGCTATCAAATTTCAGAACTTCTGGATCAATATGTGCTTTTTGAAGGGAACCCTGAAAGCACTCTTGAATATGGTTCTGTGAATTGCCGAATTCTCACAGACCACAGTTTGAAAGCTGCTGCTAAATATAGGATCCATTGTTTCTCCTTGCATAGGAGGATGTGAAATAGGCAGAGAAAAACTGAAATCTGTGAAATTTATCTACCTGTAAAATGGGTTAATGACATTTCCTTCCTTTTTTGAAGTATTTTGAGATCCCTTGGTGAAAAATGGTGTATAAGAACAAAATAGTAGTGTTGCTTGTTACTGCTTTCTTATAAAGAAATATAATGCAGTTTGCTTAAGTTTTGTTAGCTTCAAACTCTCATTGCAGAGGATAAACAAGATGAAAACCCCAGAAATATCAGATTTTTGTTACAAGTAGTTGCTCAGACTTTTCTCTTTGTAATGAAACAATCCCAAGGCCATAGGTTAACTCTCATTTTCTACCAAGAGTCAAAATAGTGAATGCCATAATTTAAAAGGCTATTTCAGTTGTGATCTAGCATGAGTTGAATTTCTTTCCAGAATGCATGTGATATTTCATAGCTAGCAGAATTTCACAAAATCTAATAATGCCGTAACGCATTATTTTTTGAAGGGAAGGTTTGGTGGCTGATTCTGTTTCTGTCTTTTTTGAGGCAGCTAGAAATAAAGCAGATAAGCAGCTCGGGTTTTATGGGTTTATTTAAGAAATCATTGTTTCTATAATTACTGTAACATGTATTAATCAGGGCTAATCTTCTGAGTGCGATCTCGAATCTCATTTACTAATAGAATAAGCCCTTGAAGAGTACGTATCTTACAGTGAAATTAGGACTATTTAGTTACGTACTGTAGCTGTGAAAAGACTTTTCTTAAAGACACCTATTAAGACCAGAAATGCACTAACTTTGCTTAAAAATAGTCCATGTACGTATGAGAAAGGCTGAAAAATGTGTGCTGTTGTTGAGATACTTTGATTTTTAAAACTTTCTACAAATGGTTAAACACCTGTAAATAATACCTGCAACGTTAGAACTACCAGAAAAATCAAGTTTCTTGGGGGCTGGACTAGGTGTTCTCAAGAGGTCCCTTCTGACCTAAACAAACCTGGATTCCTGTAGCTTAGGAACTTGGGGTTGGTGCAATAATAAGATGTGTGGCTTTAAGTCATAGAACCCCTGAATAATTCAAGGTGAAGGAGACCTCAGGAGGCCCAAGCCTCTTCTCAAAGTAGGGCCACCTTTGACGTTAGGTCAGGTAGCTCAGGGAGTCCCATTAGCCCACGTTCTGGTGCTTTCAAGGAGGCTTCACAATGCTGGTGGCACTCCTTGGCTGCATCTATACATCACCAGCTTATTTTAAGTGGGCATTCTTCACAAACGCCTTTTAAAAGAACATCTTCAGGCTGCAAGGTATTGCCAGGTCATAAATACGTTAGCTGTCTACACCAAAGATGTTATTTAACGTGATGCTGTGAACTGTTAAATAGGGCTTATGGCTCAGCTGATAGTACCTGATCTCAAATGCGGGAGTTTTCCCATTACAGAATTGTGTGGTCTAAGCTAAAATTACAGTAATAGTGGTTACACGCACAATACTTTCTGGCCCTGACTGGTTGAGCCGTCTTTAGTTTGGACTGCAATACCCTAAATCTGTAAAATTTTATTATGGTGGATACAGACTCCTTTGTAGCGCTTCAGGTTCTTGTGGCTGAAGTGAAAATCGTGTAGTTACCCCAAGAGATTTCCGTTTCCTGCTTGGGTTGGTGCACACATTGTGAATTTTAATTGCAAGTTGGGTTTAGCAGTTTCGTTAGTGACAATGTCTATCCCACAGTCTTACTTAATCCCTTCCCATATGACATCTGCCACTTTCTCACCCCTGAAGAGAAGGGGGAGGACTTGTGATGTGAACTGTGTGCAAGACAGCTGTTCTTCCACTTATTTGGCTATTTTTGTAGCCTGTGTCAGTCCTATATGTTCTTACTACAAGCCTTATCCCTCTTTGCTGCTCCCACAGGTTGCTATGATTTATTATGCGGGTGAGTCGCAGTGACTCACCGTGAAGGAAGGAGGCTGATATGGCAAAGCCAAAACCAAACGCAAATTTAACCCACAAAATTTTTTTAAATCATTTGTGCATGTGTTGGAAATGAAGAGAGGTTAGAAAATCCTGAAGGGCTTCTTAAGAGGGACTTGCAATCAGAGCAAGGCGAGATGGCTGCTACGGGGCAGACCTGCCACCCCTCCGCAGTGGCTATTGCTTGCAACTGCCAATTCCATCAGCTTTTTCCCCCTGCATACCTACTGCACTTTAAAAGAGGTAATGGGCACAAACTTGAACATAGGAAGTTCCATCTAAACTTGAGGAAGGGTCTTCTTTCCTTTGGGGGTGGCAGAGCAGTGGCACAGGCTGCCCAGAGAGGTGGGGGAGTCTCCCACTCTGGAGCCATTCCAAACCCTGTCCCGTGCAACTGCTGGAGGTGACCCTGCTCTGGCAGGGGGTTGGACTGGATGATCTCCAGAGGTCCCTTCCAACCCTGACCAGTCTGGGATTCTGTGGAGATGCTTGAAACTTCCTATAGCGTCAACCAGAGACTGATGAAGGAATCAATGTGGTCTGTGTTTCACTTTTAGAGACTTAAAGAGGGTACGCCATCAGTATATTTGATATATACAGGGCTTGGAGCAACCTGGGCTGGTGGGAGGTGTCCCTGCCCACAGCAGGGGCGTTGGAACTTTAAGGTCCATCCCAACTGAAACCGTTCTGTGATGAATCTGTGGGAACATACCAACATCAGCAGATTCTTGTGAAAGTACTCTAAAGTTCTCTTCTTCCACATACTTTTCTTCATACAGCCTTGTGTCTGTGCAGAGCGGAAGATGTAGTTTGGGTCTGTAGAACCATCAAATACTGTGATGATACCTGTGTTATCAGTGTCTGTGATATGAGTATCAAGTGCATTGTCCGTGCTTTGGAATTTTTTTCCTGGAAAACTTTCAAAACAGATAATGATGACCAGAGTTGTTCCTTTTGTTATCTTTAGGGTTAAATGTTTTACTTTTATAACAAGTTATCTGTGTAATTTTGAATTATTTTCCGGTTCTGTGTGTAATTTGAGCTGGGAAGTTGCTGATCCAGCAGCCTGACCCTGTAAAGGTGGTGTGCCTGCGTTCTTAGATGGGTCTTCTCTATGCACGTGTTCAACAGTGAATTTTTTGTCTTGGCAATCAAATATTTTTTTTAATTCTTGTTTGCCAAAGCAAGGAAACGAAGAATGTTTTTATTTCTCATTCAGACGGAGAATTATATTTTCCGTTTATATATTATATCTGTGGAAGTCTAATGCTGTTATATGTGTGCCATTAAGGGCAAGCAGAAGAAAATAAGACTGCAGAGGTACATGACCAGGATTAAGTCAGTCAAACACATGTTTGTATTGGTAAAAGTGCATGAAAATGATAGCACCTGGTCTGGCTTGTAGTTTTTACTTGGATTTCTGGGGCTGAACTTTAACTTTCTTTGCTATTTTACTTGTAAACTGTATGTTTGGCATGAAAACCTTCTTTAAAAAGGTGTTAGACGGTTTTAGGATTTGTGAAATCATTTTCAGAATCTTCGTGCTGCAAATCAAGGTTACTGCTTTTTTTAAAAAAATAAAAATACAACTGTCCTGGTTTGCCTAAACCACGTGGAGTACAATTTGTCTGAATACTTTAACGTATAATTTTCATTTTACTTGGATTTTCAGGGCTGAAATTTAACATTTTTGGCTATTTTACTTGTGAACTACATATTTGATATGGAAAACTTTTTTTTTTTAAATAGAACATAAACATCTTCAGGATATCCAAGACAATTTTTTCAGAAATTTTTGTGCAAATTAAGCTGACTGATCTTTCTTTTTGAGCCCACAACGGAAGAATGCGATTTGCTCGTATGTTTACAACTTATAAAGTTAATGATTTCAGATCTGTTTTTCTCTTAATATCTGCATTTGTCCGCTCAGAGTACTACTGCCCACAGAAAAGTACAAACTTTCTCATGCTTGCTTAAACACTTTTAATATAGTTAAGGTGCAGCCTCCAGTGATTAGCATGGTATTTCTCGTTTCCTAGAGACCAAGTGCTAAGTCTATTAGACATTTCCTGCTATTCTTTTGAATTGTAAATACTATTCTTGTAAATTGAAAAGGCCAGTGTAGGGAGATATTCATGCAATTTCCCATCTATTAAAGATGTAGATTTGGGAATGGAGAAACAATAAAACGCGGTTTTTCATAGAAATTAAGGCACACTACAGATGGAATTCACACTCTGAGCATTCACAGGGAGCAAATATTTGGAATACCAGCATCCATTATTTTCCTTTTCTCATGATGTGTTTGAAGCAAATATCAGCACGCAGCTAAAGCAGATGGCCAAATCCTGCCCTCAGCCACCCTGGAGGAAGGTCTGCAGCAACTCTTCTTAGCGTCAGGGAAATTATTCGGTGACATAAGTGAGATCAGAATTTGGCCTCCTGCTTTATCTTTTTAGAAAGTGCCTCAGTATACAAATGCAGATGTTGTAATTCTTAAATTAAGCTATTTGGCCAGCGTTCGGAATAGCCGCCAGTAAGAACACAGGGAGCTTACAACCCAATGTACACTGTTTGTAAGAATTAACGTTTATAGCCGGATACAGCTGATTTTGGGGCAGGAGAGAACAGAGGGAAAAGGAGGAGGAGAAGGAATAAAAGAAAGAAGTCCGGGGAGGGGGAGAGGAGGGAGAATGAAATCACAGAACCTCCTGAATGTCAGCTCTGTCTGTCAGCCTGCGGAGGACGAGGACCACCCATGGGGAGGACACGGGAGCCTAACCTTCCCTTAAAATTCTGGCTGCCCCTGGAACGCAGCATCCTGCAAAGCAGCTGCAGCAAAAAGTACTAACCAGCCTCAAGTGCAGGTATAAACTTAATGCTGTCCAGACTTCCAAGGCGTCCTGTCAGCTGTGTTTATGTACGTTGCTCTAGAACACGTGGCATTTACTGGGCTTGGTTGGTGGTTGCTGATGTAGGAGAGCTCAGGCTTGCGGCGTTTCAGGAGGGCAGGTGGTAGTCGCGTTATTTCTTTCCTTAAGGATCCTGCCAGGAAAGAATGGAGTTTCATTATAGCTTAGACTGCCCAGGAACCGTTTAGGAATATATCAAGTATTTTCTGAATCGACCTGCTTCGTGAACACGGAGCGCCAGACACTTTTACATGGATCTTGACGACTTCTGGTGTGATTCTTACTCTTAGTTCTAGCTTGACGTTATTGAAGTTCTTCCCTTCTCTAGGCAGAGTTTTGAGCCCTTTAAATCATTGCACCTTTGGGGCTGCAGAGACCACAGCAATCTAAACCAACTTCAAGTGCTTTGCCGAGAAACTTTTAGGCAAAAGACAGGATTTAGCCACATGCTGGTGGAGGCACGACGACGGCACAAGCAGAGAGGGGCGCGCCTGTGTTGTACCCAGCCTCTTACTCTCCTGCGATAGTGCCTTCATTATAACAATTTCTAAACAACCCACTGTAATCCGGATCCTTTTCTGTTGCCTATGTGTTGTGCAAATGGCCTGCGGTGTTTTGCCCGACTGGAACCAAGCCACGTCGGGATAGCAACAGCACCCAGAATTCTCTACGTCAGTTTTGTCCTTAAAAAACAAACAAACAAATGAACAAAAAACCCCCCAAAACAAACCCAGGCAAAATAAATTGTACTCAGAGTAACGACAGCATTGCATTTCCCCATGCCCAAGGTTTCAGCTTATTTTTGCGCCGCCGCCCTCCACGCGGTCCTTAGGAAAGGCTGGGGCCGTGCCGGTGCGGCAGTAGAGCAAGCTTGCAGGGGCGGCTGTGCTTCCCTTTCGAAAGCCGTGACTGTGAGAGCAACCCCTTCCTTTCCCTTACTCACGATGGGCGCCCTTTGCTCTTAGAAATAAACGTTGTCCAGTTTAGAGAATGTTATTTTTCCCAGAGACCAGCTGCGAGGTCAGGTTCGATGACGCCAATGGTTCTGTCTTCCCAAGCTCTTCCATCGCTGGAAGAGGTGGGCTGGTTGTAGCTCTCCTCTGCTGGGGGAGAGGGGGTGGGAAGGGGAGGGCATTCACGAGGGGTCGCTTTTTCGTTGGCGCAACTGCTTTAAGAACCTCAGCCACAAGCCTACCAATTTCAGCTCACGCAGCCTCTTTCACTGGTGCAACACGGCACACTTTAAAATAATGCGCTTTGCGCTTATTAGTGACGTTTTCCGTGCACTGAATGCGCTTGAAAGTTATATATGCCAGTCCAAAATTTTAGAAAATAGGCAATACAGGAAAAAAAAAAAAGAGTAAAATGTTTATAGCGTGTTGCGTCCTCTATCAAAACTCTAGTGGATGCGTGTGTGCGTACATGCATGCATTTTACTGCTGAATTATTCAGATTATCGCTTTATCTCAAAGTAGAGGGGTTTTCATCCCCATTTTGCAATGGGGTAATGTAAGACATATAAGAATTCTTGCCAAAGGTAGCTTGATGAATAAGATTTGAGGCTACTGAAATTAAACCAACATCTTCATTCCAGTAATTTTTTTTTTTTTAAGATGATTATATATCTGGAATTGCTATGCTATGTGGTTTTTATTAAATTACATTTTTGGAATAACAAGTAACGTGTGTGATCTAAAATTAGTAATTCTTATATTGGGGCTGCATCAAGGTTTGGGAAAAAAACCTCAAAAAATAAAGAGTAGGAAATTGCGATTGGTTATGCCTCACCTTTCGAGCCGGCTGCAAACTTTTTTAAATGACAAAAGTCTGCATAGGCTGAAGGGTGGGCTGGCTAAGTTCACTCAAGAAAAATCCCCCAAAGGCAAAGATGACACCTCTGGTGCAGGAAGCCTCTAAGTTGCAAGTTAGCTGGAGATTCGGGAGAGTATTCCGGGGAAATATCACTATTTGCTTGCTTCGTTTATCTACTCTTCCCAGACATTTAGTTAATTCTGAAAAAGAGGGCGCTTCTCTGGATGATCCTTTGGTCTGAGCCTGTGCCCTTTTGTCTCAAGGACCTGGAGAGAAAAGTCACGTAAATCAACAAGAAGTAGTTGTTCTGGGTTTTTTTAGGCTCCAATCTGAACTTGTCTGCTTTTGCAAGTCTGACAGAAAGCCTTCTGACTCTGGAAACTGCAATAGAACACTTTTATCATGGCATGTTGTAAAAAGCGGATGAATAAACATTAGGATAGACTGTGTGCTCTTGTAAACGTTTGGGACTGTGTTTGAAGTCAGTGGGAAACAGCAGAGTCTTGACTAGTTGCTTGCAACAAATCTAGCCTTAATCAACCAGTGCTGGGAGTGACGCATAATTCAAAGTTAGAGCAGCGCGATGTCAGCTAGCACAGACAGGTTCTCACCTTTTTTGGAGTAAAAGTGCCTCTCTTTTTATCCTTTCTCTCTTTCTCAAAAAAACCTTTCTAAATTTTTTTTTTTTATTGAGGAGAGGGGGAATGGTGCAGTGGGGTTACTTGACTACAGTGCCACAGAAAAAAAAGAGAAGTGAAAAACTAAACAAAATTGCAACATCGTTTCTATAGAAAACCAGAACAGTTCATTTCCCCATTTTTAAAAATAATCTCGCTGTGGTTTTTCACAGCAACCCTTCGAAAGCCTTTTCACTTTTTGGCACCGGATGCGTTCAGAGCAACTGTGGTTTGTATTACTGTGTTGCACTGGGATATCCTGGTGTTAAAGAATATTTTCCTTTTCCCATAGATGCCAACCAAGCCATGCTGGGGGCAGAAGTACTACTATTATGTGAAAATTTTCAGCTATTGTGCTTTATAGCTGTTATTCCTGTCTGATGATAGCCTCTTTCTGAAAGCGCCTCCCTGCTGGGGAATCATTCACGTACCCCATGTATTTCAGAGATTGCACTACTGAGAGTGACTCGTTGCTCCATATCGACCTTGATAACTANAGAGTGACTCGTTGCTCCGTATCGACCTTGATAACTACAGGCAGCTATCATTTGTATAATTAAGAGTTTGAAGGGCTCGGCGTTAGGTGCAAATATCTGCCGTCTGAAAGTGGGAAGGTACGGTCATTTGCGAGGAATCGTGGAAGATGGGTAAGACAAGGACCAACACTATTAGATCTATTGGAAACACGAAATAAAAGCCTACTGCATCAATTATGTGGTGGTATTCTAAAACACTTTCCCAGAGGTATTTGTTCAGAATACGTACGTATGTATCCCTTTTTCCTTCTTTTTTTTTAACTGTTGGGTGAAATTTTTCTCCAAAAAGCAAAAAATACAATACGAACTGGACAGGACTAACATGATCAACACTGAAGATACCTATGCAGAGAAATGCAAAATAATCAGTCCTTGCATGGGAGTGACTGAGTTGTTTCCAACAGGAGGTTAAGTGATAATTAAGTAAATCTAGATGAAAGGATCATGGAATAAAACCAAAGTAAAGGAATAGGAGAGTTGGGGT
>RSEF01000004.1:51623968-51642093 GCA_003993805.1 Himantopus leucocephalus | reverse complement strand
TCGGGTGTGACTCTCCAAAGGTCTCCACCTGCGATGGAGAAACCAACTCTTGTGACTTTTTAGTGGCTTCTTGTGGCATGTCCCTTTTATAGATGAAGATTAGATTATTNGGCTTCTTGTGGCATGTCCCTTTTATAGAGGAAGATTAGATTAGATTAGATTAGATTAGATTAGATTAGAAGTAGTTCAGCACAGCTCTGGCTAGACAAACAAATAACACTGGTGTACGGAGCAGGTGAAGCAGTGGAAGAGCTGGCGGGACTTTTCAAGGAGGGTCTGCGAAGATTTGAAAGATCTGTAAAGCAGGTTTGCAATGCCCTGAATCCTAGTCTGTGTCTGTACACGTGGTGTATATTGGCATGGTGGGTGAAAAAAGTTTTATCTTTTCTCTCTGAAGTGAAACTCTCCAAAATTATCCCTGGTTTTATTAAACACAGCTGCAACGTTCACTACATAGAGAATCATTGACTGGTTTGGGTTGGAAGCGACCTTAAAGATTATTTAGTTCCAACGCCCCTATCATGGCCAAGGACACCTTCCACTAGACCAGGTGGAAAAACCTAGTCTACCACAACCGCCACAAAACCTAAAGCTTGGCACACTCAAAAGTCAGCGCTAGGGGAGAGTGCTGCAGTTTCAGGGATGCGTGCTGAAAGCATGATGAACTTTTACCTTTGAGAATATTTTACCATAGTCTTGCTTTGTCACATTTCTTTGTCACTCTTCTACTGATTTATCTGGAGAACACAATTTGCAGACTTTTAACTGTGATGTTTAATTGCTGGGATATCTTTATCTAGATGTCTTTCAACATCTGAGGATGTACATTCAAGATTGTCTTTTATTTAGGAGAAGTTACGGCTAAGATGGAAGTTCTGACTCTGAGGCAAAGCCTAGTGGTGGGGTGGTTTTGGTCTCTGTTGTACTCACACTTCGATTAGATTATTTTAGTAGTCTTCTCATAAATATGAATCAACTCTTTCTGTGAATACCTCTTTGCCATTGACAGATTCTTGAACGGTAGTTATAGGTTATTCTTTCTTTAAGAAATATTTAGTTTGGGTGATATCTTCAGAAACAAAAAAAAAAAAAGAGAAAACTGCATTGTATTAAGTATTTTCATTCCAAATGTAATTTTCATTTCAGAAGAGAAAATTGTCTGGAACGTTTGCAAAACAAAATGATTACTGATGTATGGAACATTTTTTGTGTTTGTACACTCCTAACAGGTTTAAGGAAATGAAATTCATCCAGGTTTGGCATATCATATGCATAATCCCATAGAGTTCAAAGTCTTGTTTTACACTTCAGCACTGGGAATCGGGATTTCCCAACACAATGCGGTCACAAAAAATGAATTAGCACTGACGCACAGCTCATGACCTCCTTGGCGCCAAGGGGCTACATTTAGCCAATTTCCTGCAAGGATATAGTTCAAGGAAAGTTTCTCACCGTTGCCTAATGTAATTTATATGATCACATTTACTTTTTCTTTTAACTTACATAGGATTGACTTTTTTAAAAAATCCATTTTTAATAGTTACTTGAATACCATTCCCTCGTTGAAAATAAGATTTCATTCCATTGCCTTTGTATCTGCCCTGTTTGACGGCTAAGTCCCACGTTTTGTTATTTCAGCAGACTTCAAACGTGTAATAAATAAATTTCCACTGGGTTGGCACTTCCTTTTTGCTTCCTGATGTAGGGATTGATTGTTCTTTGCAAGTCTCTCGGGATTTTATGAGCTTTCTCAGAATGACTGACTTGACCACAAATTCAACCATCATAATTTTCAGAAACCGTTCACACAGAAAAGCCAATAGGGGCAATTTTTAAAACAATGGCAACGGCTGCATATTGTATGAGATCAAATGCCTTCTCAGGTGTAACAGGAGATAAAAACAATAATGGAATTGGCTCAAAATATTGTTAGTCGTGGGATTTGAGACAGTTGGAGGGAAAGCTGTTAATATGAAAAGTTGTACAAGAGAATATTCTTAGAATAGGTTAGACAAGGGGTGTCTTTACGTATGCATAAAAATAGTAATGTGGTTGCTTAGACTGCAATTTGAAAGCTTAGCAAGTACTATGGAGATGAAACGATATTAAAACTGCTTACTGAAACCAGCTTAGGGTAAGAACAGCAAAATTTTAGTCGTAAATCTAAATTAGCTAAATAATATAATTGAATAATTAAATATCTCAAACAAAAAAAGAAAAGATTCTAAAGCATTAAAAATACTTAAATGAGAAAGAAAAAGTTCAGGGTTTAATTCAGGTGGCTAAAGGTAGGTAGGTAGGTAGGTAGGTAGGTAGGTAGACAGATGGGTAGGTAGGTAGGTAGGTAGATAGATAGATAGATAGATAGATAGCTGTCCAGTGGCATTTTAGATGTCCAAATGAATCCTGGTCTCCTGTGGACCTTGCATTTATACCTGCCAGCCCTGAACTCATGTGTCAGATACGCTTGGTGTCTAAAATGGCAAGAAATACCTCTGATTAGTCTCAGAAATCACCTTCGTATATTCTACCAACTATTCAACAGCATTAGCGTAGACATATATCATAGATTTAATTAACTGGCCAGTAAGAAAATATTGTCTCTTATTTAATGAAACAGGATGAATAAAATCAGCTCTTCTTGATAGTTCAACAGAATTGCTAATGACCTGAGATTTAATTTATCCTTCTTTCTTAAGTACTTTTGGCTACAGCTAGGTATAATTTCCCTTCTGTGCCAAACTGGCACTGGCACTGGAAGATGTCTGTGTCCAATGAAGAAACTTTGAAGAGAAAAAAGTGATGATCACTAAACGTAAGAGTTTTTCTAACAAAAAATACTTAAAGAAGCTCAAATGTCACATTCTGTTAAACTATTGCTCATTTGTCTTTGCTGGTGAGACAGTTTATCAAAAAATGTAGATTTGAGCTATGATTCTGGAGCTTTGTCTACAAACGGGTTTAAGTTTTACCTGAGGGAATTCTTCGAGGTATACATCAAAAATACAGAGTACATTGTTCTTTGAAAATGTAAATTAATTGGGGATCAAGTGATTTTTAAAACACCTTATTTGGAGAAAAGGTGTGCCTTAATTAAAGGGTGATCATTACTGGAACAAAAAGAGGAGGAAGAAATAGGAGAATAGAACAGAAACTATAATTGAATAAAATGTAGCAATATTAAGAATTTTTATGTATAAATATTTCTTATGTGGCTCTTTAAAAGGCTCACGCATTCAATATGGGATTCTTTCTGGTGGAAACTGTAGGCATAACTGAAAAAAAGGTTTTATAGTAAAATACTCCTTTGAGTTTTGCTGAGATTTATGTACAAAATAGAATCTTCCACCCTGGAGGAGCCCTAGATAGAGATATGGGACAAATGGGATAACGGGACAAATACTTTCCTAACTCTGGAGGGATTTTCTACTTAGCGTAAGTTACATATTGAGTTGGTATTGAACATTAAATTTTAAATTTTCTCACTAGTAGCTGATCTTCTGTGAAACACCAATGATTAGGTGATCAAAAACAGTTCCCTTTGGCTTTTAGACCAAGGGAGATGAGGGGAGTGGTTTTGAGTCCTGGCCTTGCCGTTCAGGATTGCTTACAGACATCAGCTATGGCCATAACATACACCGAGGTGCCGGCTGCCTTTAGCAGATGTACCCCCGGTAGGCTCCTTTCCCCAAAACTTTCAGACACAATGGAATTAGGATGCTACCAGTTGCTAAAATGAGTTATTTCAATAAATTTACTAAGAAGAGAAGTGACAAGGCAGCCTTGTGGATTTTTCCCTGGGTGTCTGTCTTCATGCAGTTCACCTGCCTAGCACTCACTTCTTCTTTCCTGCCCTACATCATTGTATTTGTTAGAGATACTACGAATAAAGAACGAGGTGCAAGTTGTCCTTATAAAGCTCTGCGCTCAAGTACTGCAGTCAATTTTCGTAGTATCATAGAAAAAATTAGTCTGGGGCCCCTGGAGCTCATCCGATATAATCCAACCTGCTCAAAGCAGGAGCAGCTTCAGGTTGCTCAGTTCCTTGTCCAGCTGAGTTTTGAAAACCTCTAATGAACCTCATTGTGAAATGCTTTTTCCCCTTTTACCTCATCAGAGTTTCCCTTGCTGCAACTTGTGATGATGGTGTCTTGTCCTCTCCGTGGACCTGCAAGAAGAGTCTGATTCTGTCTTCTGTACAATCACCCATTAGGTAGTGGAAGAGAGGGGTCAGCCCGCCCCCTTAGCCTTCTTCGGGGAGAACAAGCCCAGCCTCCTCAGCCTCTCCTCCTACGCCTTGTGTACCACCACCATCTCAGTGGCCTGCAACTGGCTTGCCTCCAGTTTGCCCAGGTTGTTATTGAACTGGGGAGCCCAAAACTGGGCACAACACGTCAAATACGCTCCTGCAGGCGCTGACCAGAGGGAAATAATCTCTTGCTTTTTCCTTCTGGTTATATGTCTTCCCACGGCCCTGCATCATTGCTGCAAGGGCAATTCTCTGGACCGTGTTCAACTTGTAGCCTGCGTGGACCTTCAGATCCTTTTGTACAAAGCTCCTTTTTAGACTGTCTGCCCTTAGCCCGTAGTGTTGCATGGGCTTATTCCACACAAGGTGTGGGGTTTTGTATTTGTACTTTATGAGGCTTCAGTCAAACCTTGTCCTTCAGCTTGCCAAGATCCCTCTGAAGGACAGCTCCACCCTACACTACGTTGACTGCTGCCCCAGGTTTGGTGTCACTCCTGAACTTTATCAGTAATGTTCTGTCCTGTTCCATCAGCCAAGCTGTTGCTGAAAGTGTTCAAGAATATTTCCCTGAGAACTGCTGACCCCTGAGGAATGCCACTGGTAGTCACCATCCACCCAGACATCAAACTCTTAACAACTAGCCTTCAAACCTGGCAGCTGAGCTGGCAAGCTGAGTTTTTTCACCTGGTTCGGCTACAAGGATGCTATGGGCCACTGTGCCAAAAGTCTTC
The DNA here is from genome assembly GCA_003993805.1 of Himantopus leucocephalus. Taxonomy (NCBI): domain Eukaryota; kingdom Metazoa; phylum Chordata; class Aves; order Charadriiformes; family Recurvirostridae; genus Himantopus; species Himantopus leucocephalus. The sequence goes on along the minus strand of RSEF01000004.1, from coordinate 51,637,113 downwards.
TTAAAGTAAAGGTAAATGACACCCACTGCTCTCCCATTGTCCCCAGAGCCAGTCATCTGATGACAGAAGAAAATCTGGTGAGTCAGGTGCACTTTGCCTTTGGTAAAGCCATTCAGGTCACCTAAGAAGCATAGACTTGTGTGTGGTTCATGATGAGTTTTTTATTTTCAGACTACATGGAAAAAAGTTTTGGTTTTGAGTCTGATAGATTGGCTTCTCTTCCTGTTGTCCTGTTAGGACAATGTAGGACAGGTAAAAATGTCATTATTCGTAAAACATAAAAAGACAAGCTGACTTTGCCTGATAATACCAAAAATGTCTCCAGAGTTAGCGGACTGAGTATTCTAGAGTGGAACGGTGAAAATGAAGAAATTCTGTAATACCATGTAACTAAGTTTTTGGCTGTCTGATTTGGATTTCCTATCAATTTTTTAAAATGTTTTAACCAATTAGAAGGTTTCTCTGGAGCCAACTTGGCACATATCTGGGTTGGACTGTTATTGCCCTATCAGATCTTATTGGCGGATTTTTTAAGAAGTCAATGTTTGCCAATACTACGAAGCAGAAAATGAGATTGCACAGTTATTTCCTATTCCAAATATAGGCTAAAACTGGGTTAAATATTTAAACATAGTAATTGTTGGAAAAGATGTTTTGCAATGGTGAGTGATGCATAATTAGCATTCCTAGACTTCCGATTAAAAAACTTTCTGGAAAGCATTTTAAGTGACGCAGAAGTAAGTGTCAAATATGTATTAAATTTATACTTTAAAAAAAAAGATTTTGCATCATAAACACACAACATTTGACAGGCTGGTTTTTATTTTAAATAGAAGTATTTTTATCATTACTTTATATATTCTACGTGGATTAGAAGCTAAGTGATAATTTCACGGGTATAGAATGCATACTGTGTTTTCCATGCCAAGCAGTGTAACTCCTGTTAGAAGAAGTAACAAAATAAGTCTGTAATCTCTGCTTATTAATTCCCAATTTGTATTTGAATCAGTTATTGTTGGAGTGGTCCATATGTGACCTTTGGGAGTCTTGGGTTTTAAGGTGAGCTCCCCTGCCCTTAATTGAGGACTTCCCCTAGCAGAAGGTGGTGGCAGAGGCGGCACAAGGCTGTGGTCACCCCTGATGCAGGTCTGGACCAAGGCTGAGGTCACCCTTGGTGCAGGTCTGGACCTCCTGCCCTGGGGCACTGGAGGAGCAGTTGTCCCTTCCAGCTTCTGCATCACCTTCAGAGCTCTGGTTTTTCTCAGCTCCTTCAGGAACCTGGTGACTTACGGCTCTTGGCGATGTAAAGATTTGGGTATGTGACTCATGGATTAGTGTGTTGCATTTGAAAAATTAAGATGTAGACTTCCTTTGATCAAATGTCAAAAAAATGCTGTTGGCACAGTCGTTAACTTGGGAATAGGTGGTTACTTGACTGCTGTGCAAATGATGTACGAATGAACGGAGTACGACATCACGTAATTTTCCTATGTTCCTACTGCAGAAAAAAAAAGTTGAGGGCTTTGATCCAAAGTAATCATGTTTCCTGTTTTCATCCACCAGTTGTACAGTTTTACCGTGTTGTGTGGGAAGACGGCTGGAATGATATATCCTGTACAAGCAACTACTATACAAGTTCGTACTTGGGAAGTATATGAGCTCAGAAATATTTGTACAGACTGCCATTTGCTGAAAAGAACTGAAACTACTTGTTAATTTGTCAATGTATCTTTGTCCTATATAATCAAGATAATTCAGCCATTTTAATGAGAATTTTATGTCCAATGGCATAACTTTCAGTCTTCAGTTGTAACTACTGTGCAACTAGTCCCTGCAACGAAACTGGAAATTCAGCAGAGTACTTTTTCTCATCCAGCTGCACGAATTCAGAAATTCGCTATTAAGAGAACAGAACTGAGAGTTTGATGTCTGTCGCTCAATAACTAATTCAAAAGTGGGAGAAGCTGTATGTAGAGTAGTATGAAGACTGATATTTTCATTATCACAGCCTTTCAAAGAGGAGGTGAGTCTAATTAGAGGAGATGCTAAATATCTGTCCTGCAATGTAAATACCTGAAGTTCTGAATCACTAAGCTCAATCTTGAGACTGTGCTGCTTTATTAGGAGAGAAACTATGTGATGCTACATTTGGGCCTTTTTCATGACAGCTTACTGCTATGGAAGACAGAAGTAAAGACGACGTTCTGTGCCATGACACTGGCTGTGGTACGATGACGGGCAAACAGCAACCAGTCTCAGTTTTGGGAGAGGGGAGATTATCTGGAACAGGGAATTGGCCAATGACTAAAAGAGACAATGGTGGGACATAAGCCACCGTACAGTGATTGTGTATGAAATTAAACGCTGAAGCTAAAAGGTGACAGAAAGTCGGAGAGACTTGACATGAGATTTTACATAAAATTAACTTCCAGTAATACTACATAAAATATACTTTCTTACCAAAAAGCTAAACATATAGTTCTCTTACTGGTTATATAATAGTAGGTAAATAAATACGTCTTCTCTAAATCATTCGTAATATGTACTGGGAGGAGATGGTGCATCATGGGCAAAAGGGGGACACGCTTGAAAAGGTTTGGGAATTGCCGCAGTATCAGAGCAAGACTGATAATCTCAAAGAGCGAGTACAGGGCTCATTACTCTGCTCCAGGTAAAGTCATCTTTACTGTAAGAAAATTATTATATTTGGAGATACCTTCTGTTCCTGGTAATTTTTTTTTTTCCCCTATCTGTAATTATAGTTTATGTAAAAAAATAGGAAGCAGTCCAAAACAAGTTTTTCCCCAGATTTCTCTTCATTTTACAACTCAAATCTCTGATATTGTTTTACCCTATTTAACTATATACATATATATACATGTGTATATACACATACATGAATTTACACTCCATTTATATATATACACACGCATACACAGTTATATATACTTATACATATATCAGATCTATAGAGATATATTATACAAACTTCCCCAGTTATCTTATTTAGATAACATATTTGGTCTCTTCCTCGGTTATCTAAATATGTACCTGTAGGAATTCATCAGGTATTTCTCAAGATACTTAGAAAACCTGTTATATGCCATACTTTAAAGGGAACATTAATTTTCCTTTTATTTTGTGTAAACAGTAAGAACACAAAATATAGCATACTTTTTGCAGACCACTCAAAATGATACCATTTTTTAGCCACAGATCAAGAGAGGCATTGAGCATCTTTTTGTTTGACCTGGATGCAGGTACCTAAATTCCACCTATGAACCAGTTCCCATTTAAAGCATGGCAGAAGCTAAGACCTACTTCTGTGTGCGGATTCGCTGAAATCATTGATTTCAACCAAAAGCAGCTGGAAGGGGAAAAGATGGTTTTATTACTGATCTGGGCCTGTTAGGCCTCATTTTTCTCACTGTCTTTCCTGTCGTTCAAACCAACCATTCCCCCTTTCTCAAGAACTGGACCGTGATGTGGGTTTTGTTGGATTGTGGGTACCTTCTTGCAGCCAGTTGGGATTGTGTAGGAAAGTAGTCAGGCATTTGAGTTAGGCACTGAAGGTAAACTGTAAGGTTTTGCAATAAAGGAAGGACTTTGCCTCTTGGTAGGGTGTGTATCGATGCGGGGTTTTGAGATTCCATTTGGAAGGATGCAGGAACCTAACTGCGCCAGAAAGGAGACCGTGGCTCTGCTCTTGTGAAGATATTGCTGTTCCTCACAGAAAGAGTAGCTGTGGGAAAAGAACAGAAATGGATCAGAAAAGTTGGCCAGAGGCTGTATTGTTAACGTTGTAGGGGGTCAGACCATATATAAATTGTATATAATAGATGAGCTATACGTGATATACAGCGAGACGACCTGTCTCGCTAGTGCTGCCTACCAGATCTTAATAACTGGTTGTGCAGTGCTTCAAGCATTTTTAATTCCCATCAAAGTCTTCAGTGAAATAGAAGATACGTCTTGTTTGTGTCTTGTCATGGGAATTAGTCTACTGTTTATGGACTGTTTAGAAAAGAGATCAGCCCAATGCTGGTCTGAAAAGGCTTACGCAAGAGCAAAAAGACACTTCTATTGTTTTTGTTTTTCAATGCCTCTGTCATTACATTTTTTTATTTCTTTTCATTTGTCGAAAATTTATGAACTATATGAATAGTACTGAAACCATGACTTTATTGAGTAATATGAAAACCTTGCAGTGTTCTCTGTCTTATTTGCAGTGAAGCATCCTAGAGAATATGTTTAAGACTGTATTTTCTATGTTTTATTTTGGCATGAGAGGGAGATGAGATCTCTGTTAGGAATGCATAATATTTGGCAGAACCTGAAAATAAACCAGGATTAATCAGAATTCTAACGAAAGAAAAAAATAGCTTTTGCAGTACTATTTTTTCAAGTGCATTAAGGGCGTATTTGATGTTCCCATACACTGTGTGTCTCAGTAGCTGGAAGGATCCAGCTGAATAACTTTCTCTGCTTATGAAAATGTTTTCTACTCAGCAGATGACAATTTAGGTTGATGACTGTTTTCTTTGGTGTAAAGACAAAATAATATGTATGCAGTGCAAGTAATAAATAAGCAAAACATAACCTTCTCAAAGGGGAAAATCATACTTCCAGGGCTTTAGAGGTGGGATGGATGAGCTCTCATCAATTCCAGAATATTGGTTTTGACTTTGAAAGACAATTACATTTTGCTTCACTTCAGCTAAGATAAATTTGGACACCTGAGTGCTAAATATCAATGCACATGTGGAATTTTGAAGATAGGCAAGCAGAACATGCTATCTGATTGCTGCCATGACGGCTTTTTAATGCAAGATAATATCAAATTAAACAGCCAACCTGGCCTTTAACACCTCTAGGAATGGGGCAGCCACAGCTTCTCTGGGCAACCTGCGCCAGGGGCTCACCACCCTCACAGGAAAGAATTTCTTCCCGATATCTAATTTAAATCTCCCCTCTTCCAGTTTGAAGCCATTCCCCCTCGTCCTATCACTACATGCCCTTGTAAAAAGTCCCTCTTCAGCTTTCTTGTAGCTTTCTTGTGCATCTGGAGAAACAAGTTAAACATTCATCACCTCAAAACCACCCACCAGAATGACTGGTGTCAATGATATGGTACTGCAGATAAGCATTGTGTATATGAGTGTGTTTCATTCTTCCACACCAAGAACGACAATAAAATGTGCTCCTGGTTCATACGAGCATGTATAAATCTTTGTGGAATTTATTTCAAGGAAGCTTCTTTTGTGACATTAGCAGTAGATACGGTGCTCACCACGCGAATTGGCCAAGATGTCCACAAAAAGGCAGCTGTACCACTGAGTCTGGCACTGGCTCCCGGCAGTTTTCCTGCGGGGAGTGCAATTACAAGCAGAACTCGCGGGGAGGTCATCGGGATCCGCCAAAGACAAAAAGGTGTCACTGTACTGATGTCAAATTGGTACTCAGCCTGACTTTCGCCCTGAGATTATACCATGAAATTACTGATGCTCTTGGGGATGAACGCTTGACAGACTCTTCACCTCTATAAATAATGCAGTATTTTGCCTTTCAGATCTCTGATTTTCCTGGATGGTTTGAAGGAAAAAAATCAGACTTTTATTACTGACATAAGAGGAATTATTACTGTCTTATTGACCTCTTTAATAGATTTTAAACCACTGAAGTTTAAGTAAAGAGGCTTTTTTGTTAAAAATGTTTTTCTTTTCTGACTAAACATGAAGATGATAGCTTGGGAAAATTATTAGAAATTTATTGCTTTTAATGAAGTATATAAAGTGTTAAATAATCATACCAACAGTTAGCATCGTAAACCAAGAAATGCTCTAAAAAAAGAATCAAATGCAGACCAGGCAAGGCTGAACATGGCAGATGGAAATTTAAGTATAAACAAGTTCTAGCTGTGTCAGTTTAGCCTACAAATTAATGAAACAACAGCAAAAATACAAAAAGATGTGGAGGTTTTTTTGTGCATTGTAGAACAATTGCAACTCACAGAAGTAAGACGTTCTTAGTCCAAGAAAACAAAACATATCCTAGATAAGGGAAGCACGGCAAAAGCGAGAAAGGGGAATCAGTCACATGAACTAGATGAAGAGGATTTATTCCCATACCTGTCAAGTCTCCGGAACTACAGACTAATAGCAAGTGATAACAGCCAGGACAGTTTAGTCCCTTCTCTAACATCTACCGGAGTGTTACAAGAATGTGATAGTCAATTAGATAGTACTGGAATCCAGGTCTTCCATTTTTAAGATCAACAACAGCAGTTGAGAATACCATCTTCTCCATTTCTCACCCAAATTTTATTTACTTATTTCATACAAGGTATAACAACTCAAACAGAAGGGAGTGAGAGAACCTTTTCCATGCGTTTTGGGCATAAAGATGTTGTCAGTACTTTCTGAGTTTTACCGGATTTTACTTCAGAGGGTAAATAGCGACGTCATCAGTTTATGTACCTTGACGGAGTTTAGGCATATAGCTATGCTGCACTGCAGGCGTTTGCAGAAGAGCATCTTCAGGTTAGGGAACCCTACTTTGGAAACTTGTCTCCTAGGAATTGGGGGCAAATGAGTGAGGATTTTTAGGGTCTGAGTTTAGGCTTTAGGTACCGCTCACAGTGATTATAAAGTCAATTGTGGATCTAATCCCTTAGATATTTTTCCTGCCTGTGTCCTTCAGTTTTCCTCTTTACAGATTCTCTAGTGATAAATAAGGAAAATTTAAGTGCTGACTCATGAGTATTCACAAGAATTAATTAGTTTTTGGTATGGCATTTCACTGTTGCGAACTCCCACAGCAGGAACAATATAGTTAAGAGACCACAGTTTGGTCTAAACTATCTATTTTAAAACTTCCGGAACCTTATACAAAACAGTTTTGCTGTCAGTGGGGGTTGTTTTGAATGCACTTAATCTTAATTAACACTTCATCAATGGTGGGATGTTTAATTTTCACTGTATTATGTTTTTCAGTCCTTTTCCACGAGGCATGCTTTGAGCTTTGCAGCGCTGCCCACTCTCTTGAAAAGCTGACAAGAATTCTGGTAGATATCTGTCACTTTGTGTAAAAAACAGTAACAAAAGTTATGGATGGTGTTGTCTCAAGCTACAGAGTTCTCACAGCTATAGTTACCTATTAGGTAAAGAGTTTTCAGGTAGAATATTCGTGAGAATATGTAGTTCTTCCCTCCTTGAGCAATCCCTGTTTTGGAACAACCTGTGAAGGAGTGCTGGGTGCCATTCACCCGGCCTTGCTACTCTGAAGACTGATCTCAGTCTTACAGTGATGCCACTACCATGAATAATACCATTTAAATCAGAAGAAAGACTCCGCGATGTCAGCAACAAGCCATCTCCTGCAGATGTAATGGCTTTGACTTGCCTTTAGCTAACCTCTTCTTGATGTTCTTCTTGGAGGCCAAGTGAACTATCTATTTATTTATTTATTTTTGCTTTCCTGAGTATTGATTTTCCTTCCTGGGTGTTTGAGAATCACAGAATCCCAGACTGGTCAGGGTTGAAAGGGACCTGCGGAGATCATCCAGTCCAACCCCCCGTGCCAGAGCAGGGTCACCTACAGCAGGTTGGACAGGAACGCATCCAGGCGGGTTTGGAAGACCTCCAGAGAAGGAGACTCCACAGCCTCTCCGCAGCCTGTGCCAGCGCTCTGCCACCCTCAAGAAGCCCCCTAATACAGACGTTCTTCAGGCTAAGCTAAAAGCAGGTCCAAGAAGCTGCCCCATGTGTAAGTAAGTCACTGAAGAAGCCAGGACCTCGGCAGCACGGGTGGCTGCAGCCGCATCCCCACCGTGAGCCCAGGCAGGGAGAGTAGGTTGGTTCAGGAACCCGCACCCAGCGTCCTGCAGGACCCTGGCCGGTGACGGCGAGAATCGCTGAACCGGGACCGCGGGCTGTGGAAGGTGAAGTTCCCTTAACCTGCTGGTTGGTTATGGGCTTGTTGTCATATCGTTGTCAGAGTTACTAAAATAAAAACAGTTATCTCGGAAGCATTTTTCACAATAAACCGAGGTTAAAGAATGTAAGATATACGTCCTGTGTGTTTCAAAGAACAAGAAGAAGGAACTAACAAAGTAAAGGGAAACTTTAACTGGTAGATCTTCAGTAGCTAGAGACCGGTGATTGGAAAGATCTGTGAAATCTGAATGTTTGTAAGCTTAATATAGTATAAATCTAATGCAATAACGCAGTGAATGAATACATGAACTTCTAACGCTTTGATTCTCTAAAACGTAACCTATTACTGACTACTAATCTTTCAAGAGGGTAAAATAGTAATTTTTTTATATATATATAGTTGCAGCAAAATTAAAACATCTCATTGCTGCTCTTGCAAATAAATATAGGAAAGTGCTGTCAGACAGGTTTATAGTTCCCCCACAGGTGACACTAATATGCACTTAATACGTAGTTGAAAACTCACTCTCTTATTTTTGGAAATCACCTTTGATAAATGCTTAATCTCTACATAAAGCATATCTTTGTATTTTTTTCATGAAAGTAAATTAGTACTACATCTCCCTCTAAGGGATGTATCTGCCTTTATTTAGCCTCAGAAAAATACTTCCGTGTTTGCTTTTTTTTAAATTTACTTCAATTTTACTTGAGTTTAATTCCAGAAAAGCTCCCAGACAGCGTGTCTCCTCACATGTTTAGATTTTTTAATTATTTTTTTTTTCTCCTGAAAGCAATACAAGTCCAAGGTATTTTAGTGCTTCGGTAACAGGTTATTTGCTGCATTTTAAAATAAGTATCTCTTAAATGGTTTATTAAAAACCGACTGGAGGAGCTGAAACCACTACAGTATCTGCCTCGATGTTCAGCCGTGGGCCGAGCGTTCCGTGGCTCGGTAGCTCTCTGCAGCCCGACTCCTGGACAGGGCGCAGGCTGCTGAAAAGCACATTCATCTTACGAGGGCAACCTGAGCTTACAAATACTGCCTGTCCTTAAAAATGGCATTATCCTTCTGGGAAGGATGCTGTCAGCAGGCTTCGTCCGTCGAGATGCAAAGCAGAGAGGGGGGTACGCCTGTGCTGGGGGAGAGCACAGACCAGTTTTGAGGTGTGTCGGAAAAGTCTCCTCACCCGCCCCCGAGTCCCACCGCGAGAACGAGACACGAGCACGAACTCAACTGAGCTCCAAAAGGCTGCGCAGGACATCTTCAAGGACTGCGTGAGTGCCGTGTTAGACTGCAGAGGTAGTACCCAGCGGAATCAAAGTTTGTGTTCGGTACAGGGAGGGTGATATCATAAACTCTCTTTGTTTGTTTCAAGTGTAATTTGCTAGGGCGATTTCTGCATTTGTTACTGTTATTTGCAAGTTTGCTTTGGGGGGCTCTCAACTGAAATAATAATAACAATAATACTAATTATTATTATTATTATTATTATTATTATTATTAGCTTGGTCAGGTGGGATTTGCACACTTGGAATGTGTAATTTCAGACTTTCAAACACTTGTTCTTTCATATATATATATAGTTAAGACCATCACTAGACAACTAAAACCAGATTAATCCCCATGTTGGCATGATTATTTAAAGTAGAGAGAGGAAAGAGGTCTTAATGGTAACAGAGAGGAAAGCAATGCCATTTTTAATGAGAGATTGGATACAAAAGGGAAACGGAAGGGTCAAAGGTAACAGTGATGTGTGAGAAAGGCTGAAAGGGACATAGAGATGTTCTTATGGGGAGACTGAGATATGGTCCAGAAATTGAAGCGCAGTAATTTAAGTTGAGGGAGGGGGCAAAGGGGAAGAGTTCAATGACCACATACGGCTGATTAGAAATGTAGAAAATGGATGAAGAGTTTGCTGAAACTCAGCTGAAAGGTCAGCGTCTGGCAGGAACGGGTACAGTGCCCTTACCCAGGAAAAATAGCTGAATCTACAAGATGTTATTTTCATGACAAGGTTTTGCTGAGAAGAAAGGGGAATAAATGCTAATATACCACTTGCAGTGATTTCCATAGTGGTTTGCCAACAAGTAGCAACGCTTACATAAAAGAGCAAAGCACTGTGATTTAAGTTGGGGGTTTGGGGTTTTGTTGTTTTGTTTTCTTTTTTTTTTATTATTATTTTTATTCTGGAATGTGCTATGTTTCGTAATTCAATACATTCTCAAGCCGAAGTAAGGTCCCCTGATTCATCGCTTCAGCCTATAGATACAGTATACATTTTTAGCATGATAAATTGCTACAATTTTAGAAGCTGTGCTATTGTACAATTGGTGACCTCTTAATGCTTGCTCCCCTTCAGATTCCATTGCAACATTTGGACGTGAAAATCTAGATAAAGTGAGTCCAGATATGCTATTCTGTAAAAATGGTTTGGTCTATCCAGAGCTTTTAAGAGTTCTAGTGTAATCCAGAGTCTTAAATTGTCATTAAACTGGCCTAATTTTATTAGTCCTTATTAGTCCTTTATATTTATTACATTAAAAAAAAAATAATACCTGGTCCATCTGCTCCTAGTGTTTCATCACTCAGTCAGAAGGTTGTCCTGTTTTATTCACCAGAAGTTTTATCTGAAATGGGAAAGAAAAAGAGAAAGAGAACAAAAGGCAGATGTTAAATAAATTATCAACTATTATTTTCATTTTTTCAATACAGTAAAAATCTTATATTAAAAGTTATTACCATATCATATGGACCGAATTACAAAAGTTCTGAAAATTCTGAGTTGATCGCCTTTAAACTTTTCTACTTGAGGGCGACCTTTTCTACACCCAAATAACGCAAAATTAAATAATAGCTAATGAACTGAATAATCATTAAAGACTATATTCAAAAATTAAATAATATTTAAAAGAATATACCCTATTCCTCAGGACAATGTGTTGATGAGCTTACTGGCTGCATAAATTATTCCATTCCTAGCTGTTTATACTTCCAGAAAATCAGAGACAGAGACAGAGATGTTAAAACTCCCGGGCATCTGGAGTTGTCACTGAGATCCGAAGACGGAAAATGAGAATATCGAAGGCAATCCTAACGCTAAGCCTCTCAGGATGATATGGTACATATGCGAAATTTCATGCTGGTCTTTCAAACAGAACTAAGGGAATTGATTTACTGTCTTGTTCAACATGAATTAAACCAACACGTCAGCAGACTAACAACGCTCATGCTGTAAATCGCGTGTCCTGCTGTTCACACAGGTGGAGAGGGGTCGCTCTGCGTAATTTACGGTCTCCATGCAGTAAAATATTGAAAGACTACAGCAACTGCTGTAAACGCCTGATGAAATGCAAGCAGAAGCCTGTGTACTATTAAATGTGATTTACTGCAGTTACACTCTCTCTCTCCCCCCATCCCCCCCCGTATTTTTTGTAGAAGGTACAGGGGTTTTACACAAATAACAATATAAGCTTTTTATTCTGAGTTAGTGCAGAGTAACTTGCATGTGGAATCACCACCTATATTTTTGGATCTTCTTTTAAGCTGTGTAGTCTCTCTTTTAGATATTTTGAGAATACCAAGTTAAGATTTGCAATGAAGATGACAACTGCAAGGAGACTGTAATCAAATGACACTTCAAAACTCAAGATGGTGTAAATCTATCGGCTGCTTTATGTAATAGATGCAAGGAAGACCTGCTATGCAGATTATGCCATCACTCTGTATTTCTCCACAGATAAACACTTGCTTAAATATAGATGATTTTGTGACAGTACTGAAACAGAATCACGTGTTATGATACAGAATGGGAAATCTGTAGCCTACGCTAATGATAATAATTGTGATAGTTCTTGTGTTTGTGTGTATAATGCATTTTAAAAAAACCCCACGCTATTTCCACCTAAAGCAGAATTGGAGACCCTGATTACCAGAAAGTGCTATCAACTGCTTACGTGTATTATTCTACTCATCTGCACACCCCTGAGAACAGTCGACCAGTCACTTTGTGCAGACATCAACCTGATTTGTGGCAACTTGTAGGAGTCAGCTCTTTGCTTTCTTTAAATCTTAGTTTAGCTTCGTGGTTTACTAATCCACGTCCAAAAGTCTCAATATGGGGCAAGTTAAGAAATGGAAAAAAAATGCATTCGAGAAAGTCATTCTTATTGAACGCTGATGTTTGGGATCAAGTTGGAGCTTCCTGTTCGGTGCTCTCATTTTCCGTCTCCCTTCCTTCCCTTCCCTGCCCTGCCCTGCCCTGCCCTCGTGGGTTTTATGATTTTGCAGTGTAGAAATCCAAATAGCAGCTTAGCCAGAATGGTTTTATTAGCTCTGTTTTCCTGCACTCCTTTCAGATAGTTTAGAGATGTAAAGCGGAGCATTGCTCGGTTTAGTAGGTTTTTTTATTTGCACAGTACTGTAACATGCGCTTTTTATAATCTACATAGAATTACTTGTTGGAATGCAGTTTTGCTCTGTCTCCACTTGTGCCCTCCTCCTTTTTGACCACAAGTACATATTTTATCTGTTAGATACTGGCTTACTTAGCCCCTATTCCTAGTTTTGGATTTGCTTTGTCCTTCCCCCACTGCCTCTCTTCTGTATTGGGCTTGGAGAGAAATGAAAAAGCTTATTTGGGGAGCTTCACCTACAGGTTCTTTACTCAAGTCTTCATTAAAGTTTGCTCTTTAATTGATTTCTTAAGATATATTATGCTTCCATCAAGCAGNTAAGTTATATTATGCTTCCATCAAGCAGCTGACATATATAAGTGGATGCCTGGCTCTTTAGTAATACTGAACGGTTTGACCATTAACCTCTTGGTATGAGACTGACGTTGCCAATTTTGACACTGTTGATTTGCATAACTACTAATCCAACCGATGGGAATGGTGTGGTGTTACACTGCCATAACACTGTATTTCAATGTAAAACCGTCACCCAGATTTCTACCTGCATTTGACTGCTGAGGCAGTACAGTAATAGAGACATTCCTCAGTATTTGTATGCCTAAACTTCATCCAGTTGTCCTGTTTGGACAAAGCATAGCTGGCCTCTTAGGAAGACCACGGAGGACACCAGACGTAGAGGGGTAACTGTGAACTCTCTAACTGCCTCTCATCCTGCGTACTTGTTAGACTGTCTCAATGGGGACTGAGTAATTAAAAGCAGCTTTCACTCTAGTTCTAGGAACACTGATACCTAAATAT
>RSEF01000004.1:51606331-51623868 GCA_003993805.1 Himantopus leucocephalus | reverse complement strand
AATTGTACTTGCTTTGCTAATTTCATTCTAGAGACAGAAATACCACTGGTCAGGAAACGCTAAGTATAACTCTGTCATTTGAAACAGAAATACATAACAGGTATGAGAAAACGTCTGTAGTCTTCTTTTCACAATAGTGCATTCTCTTAACCGCTTCCCCCCCTTTTAAGACCTCTGGCAATAAAGCTAAATTGTAGTTCCTTTCTACAGGCAGATGATGAAACATTCTCACCATTCTATAATACAATTTCCATTTTATTTTAAACATACTTTGCATGATATAAAAATATTGATCACAGTGAGCTTTAACAATTGTTACTGCTATAAACAGAAATGCTGCACAATGGTTTTAGTGGAAATAAATTATATAGTCATTATCTCTTTTTTAAAAAAAAAAAATCACAAGAAGAAGAACCTAGGCTGTTTGGTCATTGGCAGAAAATAAGTCCTTATTGAGTTCTTTACAAAACGTGAACCCCAGTTATTTTCTACATTTGCTTTCCGCATCTTGAGAAAAGCACAATGCGTCTGTCTCTGAAAGCCCCACAGGGTCTCTGGTGAACATTTAATTCCAAATATTAGCAAAGTTTCTGTTGTTCCTTTGTTCTAATGGAAAAATGTACGCCAAAAGAGGGAGTAGTGCTCTCTTCGCTAATTCATAAGTGGTCTTTTCCAGTATGTGGGTACACAGCGGCACACTTCTTCACTAAAATAGAATCCAGCATCACAGCGTTTCGTTCGGACCGTACACGGCGGTCTGTAACAACTAAAGAAACGAAAAAAAGCGGGCATTAATGCAACATGACCATTTATATTAACCTGCAGTAGGAATCTGTGTACATTTAGACTCCCATTTCTCGACGGGATAATTAATTCCTACAAACACAGATCTTTTAACTTTTGTTTATGTTCTTGCAACTACTTTGAATTGGACCATTCTTCACAAAAGACAATGAAAGAATAAGAATAATGAATCTTTCAAGAGGAATGATTCTATTGCAGCAGCTACTCATGAATATTTTTAACGTATTGCCTGGTTGCGGTCACATTCTAATCTTGAGCAGTACTTTCTTAAATTCAGTTTTGAAAACGCAGTGGTATTTTTCTCTGTTTAAATCGCCTTGTTGTGACCTACTGCGTGCTGCCAGTTTGAGGTGGCAATGCAGAATCAGGTGATGCGCAAATTTAGCATTTTCTTACCCAGGACTGTTTCTTGCCTTATTCACTGCCGCCATAAGCCCAAGAGAGATTTCTCTGCCTACGTTACACCGTGACTCTGATCTGGGAAATGAGAATGTATTTCCTTCAAGCTGCAAACTCCTATAGCCGCTCCCTGAGGGCAGTGGGGATGTACCTACACTTCACATTGCATCTATCTATGCAATAGATCAGAGCCTGCACATTTATGATAAATCTTAAAGGAAAAAGAACAGAAATAGTCCCTACTTGATTAATATAAGTTTNCTTGATTAATACAAGTTTAACAGAAATAGAGCATTAAACCACAAGTCACATCTACCTAAAACGCAGCAGCATTTTTCTTCACAGATTCCTTGACTGAAAAATAGAAGTTAAACAAAGATAGTATCTGTGGTTGTCCCTGAACTCTTCCTTTTCCTACTTTATTTTTCTATTAAAACAAGAACTTGACCTAAAATAACCTTACAATAACAATGCTAAATACTTTCTGGTGTATAATGGAGACAAAGTACAAGTCTGGGGTTTTTTTTTCAGACCCTGGCAACGAGTCAAAAGACAAAAGTATATGTTTTGAATTTCAACACAGTATTTAAATAATGTGTGCCTGTTTGTGAAACACTGATATTATGATCTATTACTATAATTCATCCTTACTTCAGTTCAAAGATACTACAGGACCCCATATTAAGGCAATGTCACCATCCTCTTCCTGAGGCAACTCTTGTTTCGGGCTTGTGGCTACTCTTACTATTATTATTGCAGGTAAGTTAATACGTTGTGTGCTTGTTTTGGATACCAAATTCCCACTTTGCAATAATCTGTTTATGATATGAGGTCTGGATTGCAGTTACATTAATTCAAGCCTGCTAGTTCAACCGCTGAACCTGGCTATGAGGAAAGCAACAAGGAATGAGGAAGACTGCAAACATGACATTTATTAACTAGTCACATCTTGTTCAGTGTTTTCAATGTCATTAATCACAGATTATTTCACCAGTGTGGTCTCTGTAATTAAGGGAGTAACAGTATTTTGTGCCACTTACTTAATATTGATGTTTGAGCTCAGTGTAGCAGCTCATGGGAATCTCTCAGAGCCCTACTGGTCTCTTGCCCAATCAAGTTTGGAAACAGTGGCAAAAGGCAAAAAAAATCACAGTGTCACTTGAGAAAGAAAGCAAAGAAACTTTACTGGCTTGCACGTTTGCCAAAGGATCTAACGCTCCGAGCAAATGGGCAACCAGCAGTAGGTTGTTCTGGGAAAAAGGTACTCCATGGAGACGCGATGGATGAAACACTGACCTAACTCCCCTTTTCTGCCATGAAAGTTGGACTATTTCATGTACTGAATGACCGCAGAATGAAATAAGAGAAAGATAAGGGGGAAAAAAAACAAAAAAGACAAAGCTAAACTCTTCCACCCACCTATGACATGTTGCACAATGAAAAGCAGCGAGGTAATCGTTAAACACGAGGCATTCAGTTGTGCCTCCTAGTGAACTGCGAACTTCAACTCAACTTACAGTCGGGAGCGCCATAAAGCATCTCTCCCATGTGAGTTTGTGGCTAGCAGCGGTCAAGGTCAGGTTACTGCAATTTTATCCTTATCTGGAACACTCCAACGGAGCAAGAAAGCCCCTCTCCTCCTCTAAAACGCTTTGCAGCGGAGATGCCTAGTTATCTGCCCCGGCCAAAACTGACCAAAATACATTTTTGAGGTGATAGCACAGGGTGAACAGTGGCAGAGTCATTGTAACGATATAAATGTGGTTTCCTTAGGAAACTCTGCTGAACAATAGACCAGGTCTTTCAAAAGATTAAGGCTGAATGTTGTTTGTGAGTGTTCCCGTGTGACAGATGTCTGCGCTGATGAGGCCAACCTGAGCAGGCTGGAGCTGAGACAGATGTGCAGCCAATACATATAGTGCTGGGTGAGTCAGCGGCAGCATTCTCTTTACGGTCAGTAATCGTGATTTTTGCTACCAAATGCTCAGCTTTGAGATTTTGGAGAGTCTAACATCTGCAGAGATGAAAGTGAAGTAGGAATGGTATTTTTAGTGGTGGTAACAGCGTGATCACCTTAAAAGCCAGTACGCTTTATGGGGTTTTGTTGGGTTTTTTTTCTTTTCTTTTTTCTTCCTCTCCTGTTCTTTGTAAATGACTTTTTATTCCTGTCCTCTGGAGCAGGGTCTAACATTAGAGGCAGAGGCGTTTTAGGTAGAGTCCATAAATATGCAGGTGCTTCAAAACCAGAACCTACAAGGGCTATCTGTCAGCACGGGGAGCTGCCTAGGACGTGGCTATGGGGGTCTGCTCCTGTCGAGGTCTCAGGCATCTTGCACAGTGATAGAGTGGCACCTCTGCTTACGTGGTCTCACAGCAGCACGGGATCTTTCTTTCAAAAGACAAACAGGATGTTGTGGGGTTTTTCTTCCTTTTGGAGAAAGCTTGTGGACACACCAAATATGTGAGAAACCTGTGCTAAGTGCTTTCTTAAAAAGGAGGAGAGATTGCATCCTCTATTTTCCTTGACAGTGCCACTATCTACACGGGTATTGGTTGTGGAGCAGTAGATTAACATCATATCAAAATCCTTCTCTCTTTCTCTACTCAAAGACGAACTGCTTAGAACAGAGAAACAGCTAAACGCATCCTACATCACAGTGCCCTTGGAAGCGAGAAAGGGATTCCAACTCTTTATCGTATCCAACCGCAACACTCCCTCATCCCACTCAACCACAACTCAATTTCCTCCTTCAAATATTAAGTCTTTAACTCAATGGAGGTGGCATCAGATATCTACTATGGCACTTCTGAGCCTTTTAAATGCTTGACTTTTCCAGTTGTGAATGTTTTTTTAAAATACATATGTTTTTTATGTGTAGCACTGCTGGACGTGCACACTCGAGTAGCGCTAAGGCTTTGTAACGTGCTTAAAGCTCATGTAATCAGGCTGCTTTTTTTTTCTTCTGCAAACATAAAATTGAAATAAAACCCAATAATAGAGAAGAAACTATTTCTTATATTTGTAATAACTCTTCTATTCCACTCAAAAGGCCACACGTAGGAAAACACATAACGTCAGTTATTATTAATCTTTTCCTCTATTTTAGATAGTTCAACACAGGTCTCATTCCTCATATTAGACTTTTTTTTTTAATTCAAGATGAACTAGCGTATATATATCTGGAATATATTTATTACTAATTAAATGTTATATTAAAAAATATACATAAGGTTTACTTTTGATAAGCAAGACATTTAAATGTCCCAGTTTTCCTGACGACAGACATTTAAATGTCCCAGTTTTCTGTTTTTAGTGCCTGAACATTTCTGGAATTGTTATTTGTCATTGATATAATGGAAAGATTCCCTTATATTAATAAATAAGTGATCTTTCTGCTCCAAACGGCATTGTTTCTGTTTTACCAAATTCACTTTACATGAAAATTTTCCTCAAAAAATACACACAGCAAAAAAAATATTGTTTGTTTCTCAGAATGTGAAGTCATTCACATTTTTATATATAGACTGCTACTGCTACGGGTGTAGCAGTCGTGGAAGGAAAAGCCCCCGTGATATATAAAAATTGCAGTTTTTTCCTGACCAGATCCCATTTTAAATGATGAATGTGGGCGGTCTCTTTTATAGTTATATATGTCTACTCCTCACAGAACTCACCCAGAGCTATAAGACCTTTTATGCACTCCTAAATCTTTAATATCAGTTGAGTGAAATGAAGGATATGCAAAAATTTAGGAAGTGAAAAGGAATGATGGTATCTCCAGAGCTAACCCCTGAAATCTGATTAGGAACATTTGAGTTATTTCACGTGCAACATTCAGTTCTTGGGAAAAATAGAGTGGGATCTTAAGTAGCATAAAAACCCAGGAGCTTGAACTTACAGCTCATTTTCCTCAAAAGAAAAATAATGAATCAAATGAAGTAGTAGTAAGAATACAAGAAATTAAACATGCTTTACGATACTTCTTCTGCCTTGTAGTTTCCTCTTAAAAGACATAGAAGATAAAACTGAATTGCAGAGTTTTACTGTTTACTTAAGGCTACAAAGCAATCCAACAGGGCAGCTAATGACACAACCCAAAATTTTATGCCTTAAACACCACGAAAGGGCTAAAGATCGGGTTTTTACCTGCACGTCTGGTGATGGAACCTTTTTCCTTTTAAGAAGCATTTATTGGGAGACTCTATACATTCACAGATGCACTTTGCAGGATTTAGCGGCTGATGTTTAGGACAGGTCTTTTTACATACACACTGGCACTTATCTTCATCGAATTCCTTGTTGGGCCCACAGGAAGCAGGGAGAAGTTTGTTTTTGCACATGCACTGACACGATGATCTGTCTAATTCCTTGTGAGGTCCACAGCTCGAGGGCCGCACGCCTCCTCTGCAGACGCATTGGCAGGTTTCTTCATCCAGCTCTTTGTTTGGTCCACAAATATGGAATCCTTCAGACGTGTCTAGAAATACAGCAGAGATGTTGCACAATTATCAGAATTTTGTCTCTACCCATCCCATATTTTTAAGTGAAGAAATGGTATCGAATTCATACCTTTTAAGGTGTTTTAAGAACAAACATATGTCAAAAGATGAGCAATAACCAGTAATGATATTAATAAAGAAAACGATTTGGCTATTTACTTTTCATTATTTTAATTTCTCCTTTAGGTAAGTAAATCAAAACATGGAACTACATTTAATCGCTTAAGCAAAACTGCTTACCAGAATCTCCAAGGTGAGAAGAGAAACCAAAATCATGCTGTGCCAAACACCTGCAAATTTGGTTATTCCAGATATGGTTTTTTGGACAGGTCTTGTTTGCCACATGACACCTGTGGAATGAAATATACTGTTGATTTACCACTATAAGAACTCAATGAAAAAAAAAATAATCAATTTTTGGTGCTAATTGCTTTTGTTTTCCTCCATTACAAAACCCTTTTGAAGAGCTTCAGCTCATTGATAATCTTATTTTTAACTCCTATCAAATCTGTTACGGATTAAGGTTCTCCCCACTACGGGGATCTTCAACCATTTGTGGAAGATACCTTGTCACATTTCAAGTTTTAGCTCTAACTTTCAGAAACTGGTATTTCTGCTTTCCTAATGCAGTTTGGAAACAGATTTAACCCTCGAATGTAAGCCTTACATAGAAAGTAGACCAGTATGAAAATATTTGCATGCCAAATACTGCATAGGTGATAACAGGCGTAATTTTTACATTGATTTTTGCAGTGCAAAAGTGTTTTCACACATACAGACATCAAAAGAGAGCTGATAATAGTTTCTGAATGACTGCTGTAGACCAAACTCTAATTTCTAAAAATCAGATTATCGGATTCCTTTCCCCTTTATGTGAAAGTTATGTGACGTTAACCGGCTCCTTCCCATCAGCCACTCAAATCCTGGACAGCTTTCCTGAATCTAAAGATCTGGACTCCAGCAGTGATGCCTCTTCACTTTAGAAAAGAAAGACAATAAAGAATTTAAAATGCTCTTTACCTGCTGGAGCTTTGCAGCCAAGGTAGCGGTACCAAAGAAAGCCAAAAATCCTAACAGCAGCTGGTTTCTCCTTAAAGGCTGCCTGAACTCAGCCAGCAGTACCCCGCAGACACAATAGTTGTGTATTATTTGATCTTCCTTGCTTGACATTTCTTTATCAGCACAGGTGACAACTTCTAACAAGTCACGCCTAACTTCGTGCGTCCGGGCTGCGTCATTTATTCATTGTTCCTGTAGGATTTCTAAAACCCTCATGTGTTAGGGCAGCACACGCGTTGCCCAGTTTAAGCCCTGTTCATTCCCCTGAGCACCATTACTCATGCATCCAAAAATGCAGGTGCCGGGACGTTCTTCTGTGCTCATCACTCAAGTACACCACTGCCCTCCAGCACGTCCAGCGACTCTCTGCTTGTAAAGGCTGCTGTGCTGTAACATCACCCTCCGTCGCCTCCTCTTTTCTCAAGCCGGTGTCTCCTGATTTCACTCCGCTAATGAGCTCACTCCTGCTCCCTCACTTGGCATGTGGGTCCTTTTGCCTCCTCCTGATTCTGCTTGAGAAATGCTATGGATAATTTATTGTATTCTATTAAAAAAAAAACCCCAACAACTCACACCCGGAGCAGCGTGGCTCTAGCCGGGGGTGTTTAAAACTCACTGCAGAAGGAAGCCAGGGTGACAGTATGAAGAAAACACCAAGCGCACGTGAACCCATGAGAAGACAATGTTGATACAAAACCCAAGTTACCAGAACTTGAAGAGAACGCTATGTATTTCAGCATCAGGCTTGGAGACACCCAGCAAAAGGAACTGGAACTGCTTGTTTACAAGTTCTACTCTGGTTGCTAGTGGAGAAAATTATGGGGTGGGCATGGCCGAAATTTTAAAATGACTTATTGTAACATTTTAGGAAAGTTCAGGAAGGATAGGAGAAAAAAAAAAAAATCAGGGGCAAAACCACGCTGCAAAAAATTTCATTACCTCTTTCCAAATCATTGTCAATTCAACTATTAAAAAAAAAAAAAAACCAAANAACAAAAACAAATCAGCATGCTAACTTTTTACCTGTCAGTGCCAGGACTGACAATGCACAAGAAGGGGAAACATTTAACGTGTACAACATACATCCAAACCACCTCTAAAATATGCTTATCAGCTCCAAAGCGCCCACCTACAAACCGTGGGACAAAAAGGTCATCATAGAGACTTGGATCTGAAGGATGTATATTGGCAACCCCGCCAAGAGCTAAACTTCTAAAATAAAGAGCGACAATTTTCTAACTGAGTTTCATGTCTTGATGAGATTCTATATAAATAGAGAAGAGTACAACTTCAGACACCATTAATCCAGGAGGTATTCTGAAACACTGGTTAGCATGAACTGACATGCCTTCAGCTCCGCAAGTATGTAGAGGTAGCTACTGCTTTTTAGAAGGAAAAGAAAGAAAAAAGTGGGAGAACGGGCAAAGACCAAGACATTAATTCTCAGGATAAAGTTGTGCAGAAAATATATTTTATATAAAAAAAATCAACTATTTGTATTCTATCTTACATGTCATCTCTCTCTTCTTTCTAACCCGTGTCTGTGCATCGTGGCATAATCCAGCTTTGAATTCTTACTAGATCCCGTGCTACTCCCCTAAAACCAGAGATTATACTCCTAGGCTTTTCTTTTCAGTAATAGGTAAGAAAGTCATGCCCAGATTTCTGTTAAAACGAGCGTGTACACAAAGAGATGCACACGTGTAGATCTGGCACTGTGACAAGAAAGTACAATTCCAAGTTTTGGCTTTACAACAGTTTCACCAGCATTCAAACCTATAACCAAAAATGTTACGGAGAAATAAGAAGTTGAAAAGAAATTGAGAACTTTAGCACAAATTAAAAAAAAACCCCAGTGGGATCCTGAAAAGCATCCAGGCACCCACCAAGAACATGTAAGTGTCTTTAGTTCCCTTTCTAGAATCTAGAAGCACCTAGCTTGGTTTGGGTCTTTTTTTTTTTCTATTTTCTTGTATAAT
Organism: Himantopus leucocephalus; assembly: GCA_003993805.1. Taxonomy (NCBI): domain Eukaryota; kingdom Metazoa; phylum Chordata; class Aves; order Charadriiformes; family Recurvirostridae; genus Himantopus; species Himantopus leucocephalus. The sequence continues at coordinate 51,615,127 of RSEF01000004.1, read as the reverse complement.
CCATAGATTTTAAGCTTAAAGAGAGTACCTAACAGTAGAGAAGGCCTGTGTATAATCTGATGCAGTACTCCTCTGTCGGACCTTTGCTGAAGCACGAGCCCTTACTCACAGGGCAGGCAGCTACTGGGGAGTGCTGGTCAAAGTCCAGTAGCTCTGCGCTTACTTCCCTCTAACTACAGCAGCTGTTTCCTGGCTAGAATAAACTCTTGCAGTGGTCATTCCAACCGCTCGTCATCTGGAAGCACCGAGAAGCTGCCAACAGTCAGCATGATTTGACTTTATTATTGACTCTTGGGTTTTGATTTTTTAAAATCTGTTAATTATTTAATTAATTAAACCATTAATGGATTTATTTCCTGCTATTTTTCTAGTCCACTGCTTACGATCCGTGTTTTGATGGACAAATTCAGTAAGTTGAATTCAAATAGAATATAATCTGTGTGTAGCTGGAACATGTCAGAAAACATCAAGACTTTAACGGAATGAAAACAGAGAAGACGACCTAGCTTACACCTCTGGGCATTTCCCACTATTCACTCACCTTATAAAAAATGCCTACAGTTAATTCCAGTTCAGCTTCCAGTCATTGGTTTTGCATAAGGCAACTGTTAGCCTGTTACACATTTTGGTCCTGCTAAATTTATACATCATGAAATCAGCACTCAGTTCTCTAGAACAAAGGGAAGGAGTTCTTCAAGTGTTTTAAGAACGTCCTCGGTGACTTTTTGCATTCAAAATCACCATAGAAATCAATATGCTAATTCTGTGGACTGTCAATTAACCCTTTATTTCCCCTTCCCATTATGTTTTATTTTCACTTTTGGAATACGAAGATGTCCAAAAAGATTTGTAGTCAAAGATTCCCTAAAAACAGGCCTTTTTTAAACAGCTTTTTAAATGCGAAATTACAATTTGGGAGAGGAATGTTGTCGACTCCTTATTTGCAAAAGTAAGTATTTTTGGATAGCTTTTATAACTACTGTTTTTTTTAAAAAAAAATATTTTATTGCTGTCTCCTTTAAGCCTCAATTGCATTGTAGCTCTTTCCATGAAACAAACCCCACAAACAAGATTATTCTTCATTTTTAAACGACCCAGCCCCAGTTTATCCACGGGGTAAAAAGGCAGTGTTACTTTAGTAACACTCTCTCCACGTAAAACAATATTAGCGCCTCTGCAAAATGCATTCTGCTACTACTAACGCCGTGCTAAGTTCACCGATTGTAATTGTAAAAGCTTCCAGCAATATTTTAAATCTAATTATACAGGCTTGCTCAAAATGTGAAAGGAAAGAGCATTCTCCTACTCACTGAGTTTGTGTTGCTGGCAAGGAACGCCTGATGATGGAATGAACCTGTCTGTAAACATCCAGCTTCGACATGCACCGGCACGACGTGTGATTGGCAAAACTGACGGTTACCGGTTTGGGGCCGTGAGAGAGAGGCACTGTGATCTCAAACAGCTGTGAAAGGGAAAGAGAACAGTTTTTATAGATCAGGAGCAGTTCAAAGAAAAATAAAATAAGGACGTACAGAAAAAGCTATAAGGAATTTAAGTTTGGCATTTTGTTCTCTGCCGTCATTCAGTGGCATATTCAATTATACCGCTAATTAATCATTGTGTGCAAAATGAATACGACAGCTACGTTGCGACAATTCACATTTTTAGCGTTGAACTCTGTTACGTGCCTGTTCGCATACTACAACATTTAAACGAACATTGTTAGAAGGGGAAAATGTACAAAGAACTCATTTGTCCGGAGGAAATGACTTTAAATTGGCAGCCTTCTAAAAAATCCAAAACGTAACATTTGGAAAGTGCTTCAAAAAGTTGGAAAACAAGAATTATTTGAAAAAGGGGTAAGCTACAACCTAATACATCAGCCGCATAACGGCAAAAGCTTGTGTAAAACAGCGAGACATTGGAGTTAGATCAAAACATTTTTGGATGAACAAGTTTTGAACTGCAGCATACGGTATCTTTGACTTCCCAGTATTTGTATCAGTGCAAAATATACGGTTACCCTAACAGAACGCATCTTGAACTATTAAATTTTTTTTCGGGATATTAAGAAATATCCACTATTAATAAAACACATGCATGTGAATGAATAAAATCCTAATTTTAGTGGGAAATGTAGTTCAACTGGTGGAAGAAGACAACTTCAGTGATACCCTGTGGAAAAACTGAACGTGTGGTACCAGACAAACAGGGAGACTCATTTCAGTACTCGATTCAGGACACGTACGTCATCAAATTAAGACGGTTTCACTGTAAGACAAATCTCAATAGTCTCCTGAAAAGTTAGGACAAATACTTTAGGTCAAAGTCTTAAAAACTATTTTTTGGTATTTATTTTTAATAGGATAATAGTCCACTGTTGCCTTTTAAGTGTTTAGTCACTTTTCCAAATATATTTAAGAATATTTCTGCATCTTCTAGGGACTTTACTACCTTTAAGAACATGGTCATTGGTTATTACTCCAGTTTCAGTTGATGAGACTGTATAACAAGACAGGTATATAGGCAGCATGCAAATGTAATGAAAATGCTGGTAATTTTAAATGATTCAAAATAGGAAGAACATCTACAGGATGTCCTGAAAACAGCGCCTTGCACCCAAGTTCGCAAGAGAGCCTGGGTACCAGCATGCCCATGGGTGCNGTGGGTGCAGCAGGGTGGGATGTATTCACCCAGTGCCCGCAAGGTAAAAGGGCACTTGTGCAGCCGACAATAAAACTCCTATTATTGATATACCCAAACGACACAACTTAAACCTAAACTGCAAAAAGCATCATCAACGCTTGCAGATATTACCTATTTTAGAAAAACAAATTTTGACATCATATAGTGACTGGACCTTTAAAAAAAGTTTAACATTGGGAGTGTCATCATACAAGAAGTGAAATGGCAAAAGTATTATATTTGCATTTTATTCTGTTACAGGAGATTATAGTGCAATTATTTGTGCTGCAAAAAGTACCACACCCCTTATATTACTTCTAAATGTGGGTTTGGTTTTTTTTTCCCCCACTAGAATCTAAAAATGCAAACTGGTATACATTTACTTCTGTAGAAGGAAAACCAAACCAGAAAACATCTGTATTCCTGCATCTTCCAAATATTGATGAAAAAAACTACCCATCTAGGGAGCTACCATGGAAAGAGTTTCTCTGGTTAGAGACACTTCTAGCCAAAGCCTATTAACATTTGGATTCTTGCTCCAGCTACAAAATAAATAACACTTCTTAAAATTTTGGTCTTGAGTCATTATTAATAAGATAAGGGCACAAGTCCACGTCTAGTTTAAAGTTTGCTACCAATAAAATGAATACCCAAACCAGTGTCTGCTTCTCTCAGACATAATTATCACCAGACATACCTCCAGGGTTTGCACCAAGTTCAACACAGACTTCTGGAAACAGACTTTATAATCAACTTTTTATTATACTTATAATCCTTCTTGGCTTCCAAACCAATATTGGCTCCTTTACCCTTATCTTTTATAAAAGTTCCTTTAAATTAATCACAAAAGGCATTCTTACCAAGATGCCACATCCAAACCCAGCAGTAATCCTAACACAGAGCTACCATCTTCATACTAATATTTTATATTAGAATAGCTTTATGTACTTATTAATTTCTTTCTAAAATATCCACCTGTTTGAAGGCCATTGTAGGTTTTGTTATACCTAACTAGGAAACCGGAGAGGACGAAGGTGGCGTCGTAGATAAAGAGACAGAAAGGACTATGTTTATGAAAAATAGCTTCCATTTCTGCATTTAGTACACAATTGAGAAAATATATGCCCAGTTCTTTGGGTATCTGTTTTTTTTAAATACCGACCTTTAATCAGATGATAAAACTCACCCACATACGCGAGACTTGTGTCTTTTTTTAAACAAGGTGTGCTTTCAGAAGGACAGCACAACTGTTGAGACCTCTGCAAACCTGGACAGTTAAGAGTCTACAGATGCAAAAGCCTTTACTATATTAAATATCTTGTAAGAAAACTGATTCATAAAAGACATATATGAATTCAGGGGCAGAACAAAGAGTATGGACTTAATTACAATATTACATGTGTAAAGATAATCTGTTTTTTCTGCTCTTTTAGGACAGCGTGAACTTGCTTTTCCGAAGCTGAAGTAAAAACCCACGATAGGAAGAACTGAAACTGAGGAGAAGTGTGATTCTTGGCATGGACCAAACTGCAGCTGACTAGAATAACGGGCACGTTCTCGTCTTCCTCTGTTCTTGGAGTAGATCAGTTGGCCAATGCTGCCAAGCGCGGCAGACTCCGGACCACTGGAGATGACAGTGTAGGACTACTGCTGCAATTCCAACCCCCCTGAAAGAGGTCCCCATCAGCCCAACTGTCCTCCTGCTCCGCTTCAGGAGTGCTCTGAGAGAAGTTTCACTAAAACACCTGAAACATACCAATTGTGAGCGGAAACAATGGTGAACACTAATTATCTTAATCTCCATCTATCCTTCCATTTAAACTGCGAAAGGTATCAGTTTAGAGGTGAATACTTTAACAACTCTTCCCACCTACACTTCAGTGGTGCAATCCAAAAAAAACCCAGCTAAACAGTGCAAAGGTAGACTGGCTTCCTTGACCTCCGGTTTGTTCAACTAAATTCTCTTAATAGCAATGTATTTTACATCACCCACTAGTAGCTACTGTTTATACATAAAGTAAAAAAAAACACCACAAAGCCAACTATTTATGTTAGAGACTATATTACATTATGTTATATTATATTAAGTATTACATTTCTAGTCCCAGCTTTTGGAAAGTGCTTAAAATGATACATGAACTAGCGTTTTGAAAAAGAATATAAACCAGACCTGTTTTCCTTAATGGAAATGATGGAAGTGAAATACTGGGGTTGGAATTATTGATTTATTCTTCCTACGCTTTTTATTTGTCTGCACATGCTATTAGGATACCATATTCTGATGCATACTGAAAAAGGAGCTATTTATTGTTCTTTTCTGCGAATAAAAACACCTCAAGAAGAGATTTCACAAGAAATAAATTCTTGAAAAGTAGTCTGTTACAGAAAATGTATTTAATATTCAGAATAATCCTGTTTTAATAATCCCTGGCATTTTGAAATGAGATCCGTTCTAAAGAAAAGCTACGTTCTGCTCTCAGTTGTGGAAGCAGCATCTCTAAATCCAATGCAGCTATTTAAGCGTAAGTGAATAAACTCCCAATATATGTAAGCTGGGTTTGAATTACCATCCTAAGAAATCATTTCAAATCAGGTAAGATCTGACCTTCTGGAACGCTTTCTGGTTTTGTTAGTATCTCTCATTTATTTCTTGCTCATCTTCTTCATCCAACAGAACAAGAAGCTCAACATCTGTTGTCACTACAGGGCATGCTTGGCAACACGTAACAGCCGATGAACCATAACATCTGTGTATGAGGGTGGGTCTTGACTCTCTTCTTTTCTGGCAGCAGTGCTGGTTGTAGGTACCACTGCTGGTAGCACATTGCCCATACAGGTACCTCTTCTTGGACATCAGATGGCTTATGCTTCTGTCCTATACCTCATTCAGTTTTACTGTTATTTCTACAGGCCCAAATCTTCTCTCCCTTCCCAATCTCAAATCATAGTAAAAATTGGACTAATTCATGCAGGCAATAGGGAAAAGACATTTCCTTCAGGTCTGTTCAAGGGCCAAGGCCTAAAGACAGACATTCAGGACCAACGACTGCAAAGAACAAGCTTCGGTCCCCAGAAGAACCCGAGAACCCACACTAGCAGGGATTGGGGCAGCTTTTTCATTGGGGAGCTTTTATTGCTCTCAGTTTTGAGAAAAATGTTAGTAATTATAGTACACTAGACGGCAAATTAAAGTACACTAAATGAGCATTGCCAGATTTAGACTCAACTTGCCCGTGCTGTCCTGTACATCTGCGCTACCAACACTGCGTTGAGGTTAGGAAACCAGTGGAAAACAACCACCAAAGCAATATTGATAGTGTAACTGAAGAGTATTATATTTAACAATACTAAACAACAGAAAAAAATCTACAAAGTTACAGTCAAAGCTCTGTCCTAACCTCTTCCATATGAGCTAATGTCATGAATATAACTCAACAACATACCATTCATCTCAGTGGATAACGCACGCTAATGAAAGCTCTATGTAACTGAAGAACAGTTGAAAAACAGACCTAGGAAACGCATTTCACAAGAACTTAACACATGCCATTCAGCCAGTCTAAGGCTGTTTTGTCACAGAAACCCAGCTTGCAGTCTTCCATTTGTCAACATTCCTAATATTTCTTTTCAAAGCACTGTGTTCAGCCCTTGTCTCCTTAGGTCTCCACCCAATATGACCATTCTCCATGCCAACCTCGCCTCATTTCAGCCCAGCCAAAGCTTCCCTTTCAGCCAGCCAGCCCACAAAGCTTGATTTCCCTTCTCTCTTTTTGAGCTCTTTAGCATAATTTTTGGCATTCTGGCACACATACCCATCTTGTCCCAGCTACTTTTGGATCAGCCAGGTTCCTTCCTTCTCAACATGATAAAGGTGGGTGTATCAATGACAGGCTCTCCCTAGAAGATGGGATTCGGGTGCCTAGATCTGAAACTGCATCAGATGTTTGTTCAGTTCCAAGTTAGAAAGTGCTTTGGTGACAAATATATCCAAGTCTCCCAACAATTCCATTTGCTTCCTAGGTCTCTAGGAGGTATGCAGACTGTCTCAAAGGTAAAAAACCACACGTTCCTAATACAAACAAGCGGCATATCCTTTACATAAAATAAGGGAGCATGAAAAATTTTTTCAGAGAAAAAAATAGAATCCAAATTTTTGTTTTATTGATAAAGCCATTCACTCTTCTCTCTCGCTCAGGTCTGAGAAGAAGCAGAGCTACCGCTTTTGCTGAAGTTTTAAAGCAAAAAGCTAAAAAGTAAAAACAACACATCAAGCTGAGTCAGGCATCTGGCAGAGAAAATTTTAACCCCTGTTGTTAAAGAACAGAGTTTATAATAGAGTACGTCAGATAAACTCACTATTTGGCTGCTTAAACTGGAGTTGCTTACCATTGAACAAGATTACGTGTGACTATAAATGCTTTTTCCTCATTTTTCTGTGTCATGAAAAAATTCAAGACCCTTGTACAGTAAGCGGCTTAAATAGAAACTTTGTGCAAAAGCTATGACATCCATTGGTACTATATGGATTTTTTTAAAAAAGTTTTGATTGCACGACATCTTTTTTATTATTTTTTAAGGATATATACTTTCTGTAGTTCCCACTGACCATTATCAAGAGGACTTTATATCTGTCTTATAAGCTAACCAAACTTGAAATGTTCATCTTCAATAATGAAGGAACATCATTTTTCTTCATACATTTGGATTACGCAATCTGTAATAAGGTATATTTCAGCCTTAATATTAACGTTCATTCTACGGCACCAGCCAAAATTAAAAGGCAGCATATCCTACAGACCCCAACGTCAGCTTCTTATGCTTGCATTTTCTGCCTCCCAGTACAGACAGGTATATAATTAAAGAACTTTTCAGACTAATACAAAGGTAAGTGAATAATTAGATCACTTTTACAATCATGTGTGCAACTACAAACATTTTTTTTCCCTGTTTTTTCATTCTTTTACACATCATTTTTTAAATCCCTGAAGATCAGTGCGTATGCTCTGTACTGTACTTCCCAGGTGAGAAGCACAGCAAGAGGACACCGGGCAAAAGTGTCTCTGAATTGCTCTACCCCACCAGACTTGGCCTTTGGCACTCCGCAACCTGCAATTACTGTGATGCCAAGTGCACCAGACCCCCTTCTTCCCAACCTTGTTATTTCTCCAGCCATCCTTGCAAGAGCTCCCAGGCCAGAGCTGCGTGGTCCCACAGACCACCCTGTAGAAGGCTCTTTTCAGTACCCACGCTGGCAGCGCTCTTCCTTTAGCCATTTATAGAGCTGGAGTGGAGAACAAAAACAAGGGTGGGACCAGGTGGGACCAGAGGCTGGTCCACAACCTAGAGCTCAGTGTGATTTTAACCTTTAAAAAAAAAGAATAAATCTAACAATGGACAAGAATCTCTGAATGCTTGACCAAAAGCACTATCAGAATTCCTGTAAAAAAAAATTCCCATATATTCCTCCTCACTGATCCTTAGGCAGGCATGTATTTTTGATTCACTGCACTGATAGCTCCTTCTTTAGACTAGAAGGACTTCACGCCATACTTTCCAGAAAAAATCTTGATTTACATACAAAGTATTTCTTTGCTTCAGTGGCTAAATTAATTTATTCAGTACTATCATCATACATGCCAATACCCATTGTAACAGCACGCATCAAATTATGATGATGATCACTGACTTCTGAAATACAAAATAATCAAAAGTCTTATTTTCATACCAGGATGACGGAAGCTTACCATTCGAGATACTTTTCAAGTAGAGGATTTATGTATGGGTTTTTTTCCCAGATTTACATTAACTACGCTATGTTCTTCTGATGGACTGTGGTTTATTTTGGCAAGTTTCCCTTACATTGATTGATTCTCAGCTTCCATCAGTTGTGATCTTTGCACTTCCTAAAGTGTCAGTGAGGCTGGCCAAATATAACCAGTGTAACAGAGCACAATATGTCTAGAGAGATTTTTAAGCTAAGGATATCAGACTGATATCAAAAGTATAAACGTCTCTTTACTGGAAAGAATGAAAATAAGCTATGTGAAAAATGGTACATCATCATTATTTACTTTACTATCTATCTTTTTTTGAAAAAAAAAAAAAAAAACA
>RSEF01000004.1:51583214-51602165 GCA_003993805.1 Himantopus leucocephalus | reverse complement strand
ACCACTGAAAAGAGTCTGGCCCCATCCTCTTGACATCCACCCTGTAGATATTGATGAGCATTGATGAGATCCCCTCTTAGCCTTCTCTTCCTCAGGCTGGACAGCCCCGGGGCTCTCAGCCTTTCCTCAGCAGAGAGGTGCTCCAGTCCCCTGAGCATCTTCGTAGCCTCCACTGGACCCTCTCCAGCAGTTCCCTGTCTTTCTTGAACCAGGGAGCCCAGAACTGGAGACTTGATTCATAAATAAATGTTTTGGTGTTAGAGTAGTAATAAATAACCAGGCTATCTACCCATAGCGCTGTCAAGCATATTCTCTACTATAATAAAGTTTTTCTTAAATTCAAAAGACTAATTTCATTAAACACATTCTGGAGCTGTTCTAAACGAGGATTCCAGAGGGGCAGACAACAGCACCGAACACCAACATTTGCCTGGCACCTAGCAGAGTTTAAATGCACTGAAATCATCCTTCCAGCAAAAAAAAAACCTGTCTATGAGCTTCTTTCTACCTAGTGACTTTCCTCTCTGCCCCTCTAGCTCACCCTCCTTCCTTCAGGAGGGGAAAACCCCACCACAACAAATGGTTTCTCGGAGCAACTCACTGAGAATGCCATTTATAGTTACCTCTTCTGGACTTTACCAGTAGTCACTGGAGATACAAAATATCTGGAGAGAGCTGTGGTGTGAAAGGTTTTTCTGTTTGGGAAAGAATTACGGCTAGAATGGCTCCCAAACTCCGTAAGGGAAGATCCCGTCGCACTGGCAGAAGTGCCAAAAAAGTCTGGCTTTGCATTCACTACCCAGACGGAAAGCAAAGATTTCATTAAAAATGTCCTGCGGAGTAAATAACTTCAGTGTTTCGTCTTTCTGCCATTAACGTTTATGTCATTTCTGGTATTGTCCCATTCCAACGACATGCAGAATACCTCCTAGCACAGACTGAAGTTTAGCATGTCTGCATTTCCCAGCTGATAACCGAATTCCTTACTGGTGCACTGGTAAGAGTCAGATATGGATGTGACAGGAAATTATTTAGATGTCCTTGAAAAGATCTTATTTTAGAAACAAGTGATGCTTTGGAATGAGCATGGAAACAGGCTAGACTGCAGGAAAGGACTCTTGTCTTGTATGAAATCACTAAATATTCAGCTATTTAGACATGCTAAGTAGAGCTGTGCTTAAGGCAGCACTATCTAGTTTTAAATAATTTGTTGGATTCTGATGCCTGGCTCCTACACGTGTTTCCCGAAGTGGACTGGAAAAGCCATCCTTTATTGGAAAAACGCAAAACATTTTGCGTTGGCTAAAGGAGGACAGTGTGAAGAGCGAATAAGGCATGTGGTCTCCTGTGTTGCTACGTTTACAATTTCAAGAAACGTTTCAATTGATTTTTTTTTTTTTTTTAAAGAAAGGCATTGTTGGCTGTTGCATTAACATCAAGACACAATTTCAGCCCTAATTATAATTTGCTGTCGTGTAGGATACAAGCATTGTTCCAACACATTTCATATATTACATTGTACAGAGAACATGGACCTAATCTTTTAATATTGTGTCACGCATTACAGTGATTCAGTAATATTTGCTAGAGATAAATAAAAAGTTCATTTTCAGCTCAGTTTTTATTACTAATCCACAAATAATGAGGCGATACGTTGGCTGATCTGAGCAGCTGTGGTCCAGATTCAGATACCTTTGGAAAAGGAATTCTTTGCCATTTTTAGTTTTGTTGTGTTTTCTCTAAACTGATTCTTTTCCATAGAAAATACTCATTGATTATCACAATGACTGGAAAACACACCTACACGTGGCTGTTCTCGGACGCGCTCTGAGTTTTAGGCTCGTCTTCTGAGTCGGAGAAAACCAGTATCCAAGGTAAAGCAAAAGATCCAGGAAGAAACATGTTGACATCAAAATCTCTCCGCAAATAATTTTACAGCAAATACTTTACATTAGTTGAGATTATCAGCTATTTACCGTGGCTTTTATCCACAAAATATCTCAATTAGTATTTGCAGAAGCAAATTGGCTACTGCAGAACGCTGCCAAAGACTACTTATTGCAGAAGTTTGTTTGAAATTAAAAGCAGGAAATGAGATAAAAAACTCTTTGAAACATGCCAAGTGCTAACTCTGGTTTTGTTTGTGAAATTTAGACTGCAAGTCCTCATGAATGAGGACTTGTAAAGTGAACAAAATGGAAAAAGTATTTGAAACCCTATTTTAAAAGATAGAAATTCCAAATGTAGTTGTGATTTGTCAATTTTATCCGCTAGAAACAGCATCAGTTGTTCCATGACAAATGTTCCAACATTAAATACTTCATTTAGATTTTTCTTGGGCTTTTCTGTTAAACAAAATAACAAATGTCTTGTTAGAAAACAAAATATTTTCATATAATCAAAACATATGATATAATTTAAAGGAAAATCTGTTCTGAAGAGGCAATAGTTGTTTCTCTTTCTAATTCAACTTCTCTACCCCGAGGTTAAATGCGTGAAATTCAAAAAATCTTATTTTGTGTCAGAAGAAATTCCCCAGTGTTTGAAAAGGTTGGATATGAGGAAAAATTTCTTCACGGAAAGGGTTGTCAAGCACTGGCACAGGCTGCCCAGGGCAGTGGGGGAGTCGCGATCCCTGGAGGTGTTGAAAAGACGGGCAGCCGTGGTGCTGAGGGACATGGGTTATGGTGGGTTTGGCAGTGTGAGGTTGATGGTTGGAACTGATGATCTTCAAGGTCCCTTCCAACCTAGACAACTCTATTATTATAAAGTGGACTTTGAGCAAAGTGACAGAAATCCCATCCTTGGAATGTTCAAGCTTGGTCAGGTACAGAATTAGAAGAACACTGGCAGAGCTGAACTAGAATTCCCAGGAAGTTTTTCTGTCTAATTTTTGGGAAAAGAAAGGTAAGTGAGATCTCTGGAAGCTTGCCCTTTTTGTAAATAAAATACCGTTATGAAGTATCTGGTCCATTAACACTGGAACTCGTACTTTGGTTCGGATTTTTGTGGAGTTAATAGGGAGTACCCTTGTCTGAAATAATTACACAAGCAAACCAGGGCTGCTTTCTTTCTTTCTTTTTTTTCCCCCATGTCATTCTGACCCTTTAACTCATTTCGGTGTCCAGTAAGTCCAGCGGTTAACTGAGAGATAATCCCTCTGCGTCGGATCTTTTATAAGTCAAGTATCCAGGTGTATATCCCTAATTAATAGGCATGTATTTTGGAGTTTGACTATAATCGTATTTTACAGGTAGATACTCATCATATTGTTCTAAGTAATATTAAGCCTAAGTTTATCACATTTTATGCAGAACAGCAAAATACAGTAAGTAATATGAAAAGTGGTAAACAGTGAAAAAAAAATATATGATACCGCAAATAAAATGAGCAAAAAATAAGTTGCAGTCCCTCATTATTGTGATTTCTACTAATACCAATAAGGGCGCGTGACCTACAGTACAGAGAGACACTGCAGCCTACATCCTGAGAGAACAGCAATGTAAACATCCAGACGTTTATACAGCCTTGGGAAAAAAAGTACACGCCAACTTCCCACTGAATGCTTGGCAGGAACGGCCCGTAGCAGTGTCACGAGGGCTTTCAAAACGTGCGGCTATCAAAACGTCCCCAAAACATCCCCAACATACTGTAACCCCAAGAATTTTCAGTGATGGACCACAAATCTAGGATTAGACTCTCCATCTCCATCTGATGGTAGCAGAAGTTAAAATACGAATTGAATCGGGCTGTTGCATGAAAAAAGACACTTTGGCCTCAGTTTTGAACGGTATGTCCTAACGCACATCCATGTTTTAATATTATATCAAAAACTGAAACCAACTAGAAGAACCGTGTGCTTGCTTCTCTTTTAACAGATGCCTTAAGCTCAGTCGTTACATTGTGCTAGAATTATTCTAACTTTTGCTTAAAGACAATCCGTCTTTATGGGAGAATTGTCTTAAGTAGCATAGTCTCTTCTTTCTAGAGGAAGCTGATCCTTCAGATCATCTTGCCAAATCTAGTCGTTGCATGGGTCAGAATGAAGATTTTCAAGGCTTTATGGACCTTTTCAAGGCCAGGTTGGAGGGGACTTTGAGCAACCTGGGCTGGTGGGAGATGCCCCTGCCCAGGGCAGCGGGGGTGGAACTGGATGATCTTCAAGGTCCCTTCCAACCCAAACCATTCTGTGATTCTACGACTCTATGATGACCACTCTTGAAACTCTTAGAAGAGTCGACTGAAATCTTTATTTTGTATAAAAAATATTGAATTTGGGAATTACCGATATGTGGATTAAAGCAATTCTGTCCTTTATTTCCAGAAATGATAAGTATTACCGGTGCTTCATTAAAATAAAAGCAAGACTATTTTAGAAACAATAACAATACTGACACCACTAAAATTAACTGCACTATGCTAAAATTCTCATAAGATATAAAATTTAATCTGAAGGTTCTTAGACACTTTGAAATCACTAAATTCTTTAGTCTAAAATAAATTGGCCGTGAAGGATTATTTTACTGTTTATTTTCACAGATTAATTAAATACAGAATTAAGCTTATATACTTTTTATCATATAAAAGGATACTAGTCTGTCGATTTGAACGCACCACTGTCATCTTGGAATGCCTAACACGTGGGAAATTGTTCCTCATATCTAAATTTTCTGATAGATGTCTCATAGGAGATTCATAATTTAGGGAAATTGGGATGTTGTCTTATATTAGCAACTGGCTTAGTGACACGCGAGAGTTACGAGCAGTGTAAAATCTACTGTAGTACCATCCAGCTTTTTCTCATGCTCTTAACATATTTTGTTGACACATCCTATTTACATAAATAACAAAGTAGTGCTAGGAGAATGTTCAAGATTTATCAGTACAGTTAATTGTTAAATTGAAGCAATCATTTTACGCACGCACCTCCGGAAAAGATCTGGGGCTTTTTTCTTAAAGAATATTGCTTTCAGGAGTTTAACCTTTAGGGAAATACCTTGTCAAAGATTGTGAGTACGCAGTTTCCACTGCATACGGAAAGGCTTAGTTTACATATAATTGATCAATCTATGTAAATTAAGATTTTATTCCAGTTTGAAAAGTTGTCTTTAGAAATCAGATCGCATGCCGTGCTAAGACAGCTAATAAGGAGCGTGTGCTTGCTCCTGTTTTAACAGATACCTTGAACTGGGTCATTATATTACGCTAGTCATAACAGAATTATTCTAACTTTTCCTTAAAGAAAATCCGTCTTCCCAGGAGGATTTTCTTAGGTGGCTGGCATCTTGCTGTTTATCTAGGGAAAGCTAATTCTTCAGATCATTTTGCCAAATCCAGTCTTTTCCTGGGTCATAAGGAGACAAGCTGTCAAATTTTATAAAGAAACCTCTGGATTATTTCTAGCTTCTGAATAAAAGCCAAAAGGCAATCCACTCGGTCATTAAAATGTTTTGAGAGAAAAAATTAGGAGATACAGGAAGTAATTAAAGTGGCTGATAATTTTCAATATCTGCAAAAATAGCCCACTGTTGAGGCTGATATTTTCAAGAGTAAGCGATTAAAAAATCTCATCAGTCTTCAATAATTTAGTCAAGTCACTTCTCTGTGTGTTTGAAATCTATTTTGCGGGTTTGTTTACTGAGCCTGACTTTCAGGCATGTTTTATTTTATATGTGTATACATGTCATGTCAAGGATGAAGTGGACAACCCTTTGTAAATACCGAGAGAGAGATTAAATCAATTTCTTAAACAGACCGAGATTTCCAAACAGGCCTGTGGCTAATTATGCGGGGTATTCATCATGGAGCTAATGTGAAGCTCACAGGTTTGGCACACGAAGAGTCACGGCTTCAAAAATACTCATTTCACATTCAGGAAAGTAATAATTTTGATAAATTTTGTCCGGATCCGGAGTCTGATAAAATGTCCATTAATATTAACAAAATCTCTCGGTTGGCGTAACTGATTGTGTATCAGGTTGCTAAATTAAAGTTGCACCTACAGTATTAAAAATCAAGTCTGAGATGTAGTTTCACCCTATGAAACATGCTGTTTGATTTGCTCATCACCACTTACGTGCCCTAAAATAACAGAAGGTGCTTGAGTTCCTTCGAGAAAATTGTGCTTATTGGAGAGTACCAAATGGGGGATATACTGAAAGGTAATCCCCGAAATACTGTGCATCCCTACTCACTCACTTAACACAACATTTGCGTTTGAGGCGGGGACACAACGTTTTGGATGCGCAGAATGGTTTTTAGCTGAAACGATGTGGCGGACATGGCTGATGTTAAACCAGGCCGGATAGTGTTTCTAAGAAATAGTGATTCTTTCTTAGAATAGGTAGAGGTCATATTTCCAGCTCTAAAATTTAAGGGAATAATTTTCAGGAACTTCCTTATCTGGAAGTAATAATTTAGATTCTGCTTTCCTTTTTTTTTTTTTAATCTGTGATTTCACGTAGTGAAATTTGGATTGCTTTGGTCTAATTGAGAGTAGAGTTTGACCTACATAGCTGTTGTTTTGGGTTTTTTTTTTCCTACATTGTTGAAATTTTGGCTAGTCTCTCATAAATAAAACCAAGAAAAATCTAGGGAGTATTCATGTAGATAGGAATACTGAAACTTTCATAAATCCTGCAACTTCAGTCTGCATTTTAAATTTGTATTAGTCCAGATATCCTTTCTCACTCAGATAAATTGTTCTCTTCCTACAAAGTTAAATTTAAAAATTATGGTAAGCATAATATACAGTCGTTATCTCAAAAGCACAGACTGTAATGAGATCTAGAGGTCCAAGAAATTATGTGTCGTCAAATTACTGAAGATTTTAAACATCTGTGTTAGTTATGCAAAGTTTATCAAAAAAGCGGTTTCTAAATATAAAATGGGAACAGGTCAGGTTCGGGAGAATTATGTTTACTTCATAGCAACACTTTGAGTAGGAAATACTTGATCTCTAGAATTGGAAAACAGTTGTGCAGCTGATCCAAATCCACATTAGGTGATCTCAAGACACTGTTTAAATCATCTTCTTACGGATACAGAATCAAATATTGGGTACCGGTGTGAATATGTTCTTTTGAAGTACAGTCTAAGAGAAGGTGGCCCTATCACAATTTACCATCTGAAGAGTTCTCAGTTTTCACTTAGTGCCAAACAAACCATAGTCAGGGCAAATATTTTTCCACAATATCCACCCCAAAATGACAAAAATAGAGATAAGTAACTAAGCTTCTGCAATGGCCGTGTTCAAGATGTCAGAAATCTGAGATAAGGAATTGTTTTGAAGGACTATTTGAATTCAACAGTATCAAGTTTGAACATGCTTTGGTCTTACATCCATCAACTAATTTGGCGGTCATAAGGGTTTATGTGTCATTTAAAGGATCTGTATTTGGAAAGGATGAACAGTGGTTAGCTTTAACTTTTTTACCTTTTCATTTTACTCATTTGATGTTGAAATCAAACGTTTGCCTTTCTAAAACAGTTATTATGAAATATTTTCTGAATACTCTAAAGCAAAGAGGTAGTTGTTAAGTGCTAAAAAAGTGGAACCTTCCTTTAAGTTTGCATAACAAAAATACTTCACGTGGGAAGTACTCATCGACGATGGAAAAATGATGTCTAGAAAAATTTTAAAGCCTGTGTCATGAATAATAACCTAAGATATTTAGGCACATTGTCATAAAGGGAGTTATGTGGCTAGATAGGATTTAGGTACCTAAGTAATTCTGAGGATTTAGATATTCTTCTGTGGAAGTAAATCATAAGGCTGAAATTATAGAAGACTTTAAATTAAAAGATTACTATTCCGTGGTATTTAAGTAAAATGAATAATAATCTTTATACTGCTTTGGGGGTCGTGGTAAAATATTATGACATTTTGGGGCACTAACAGGCTGAGAAGCATGTCAGAGTTTAAACCAAATTAGTCCGTATCCTTTGGAAGTAAACTTAGACCTTGTTTTTTTCCCTTCATTCCTCCATCTCTTTTTACAGTTTATTAGTACGCTGCATTCCTGATGTGTATTGAGCTGAAACGAATTTTAGCGCTAGAGCTTACGGATCTTTCTACAACTCCAGAATGTTTCCGTTTCTCATGATGAAGAAATATATACTTACACATCTATCAAAGGCCACTCTGTTTTCCATCACTGCGCTGCTTTAGCTGACTGTTCCCTTTTTATGCGAGGCGCTCACATTGCTCCGAGGGCCTGTTTTTCTTTTATCATAAATCCCAGTCCCCACAGAATAGGAAGATATTTGTTCACATTACTTATGTTTTCAAGTAGGAACATGAAGTTCAGATTCTGAAATATGTTTGAAAAGAAAAGTCAGTGCTGTTGTTATTAGAAGGAATTCAAACTTCTTGTAACACTGACATGAAACATTGCACTCATTGTTATGGGAGAAGGTCAGTAGTTCAGATAGAATCTGTGTTACAGACAGTTCCAAAAATGAAACTAAAGGCGTACTGATAATATATTTTTGAAGCACCTTTCCCTATGCTCAGTTATATGGAATTCATAAAAGCGTGGTGGCCGTGCAGCAAAGAGACAACGAAGGCAGTGATTTATAGAACAGCCTTATCACAACTTTCCTTAAAAAATGAAAGGAAAATGTAGTCCTGGATTTCGTAGTCACTCCTATTCATTCTGCCTGTTTTCAAGGAACTGTGGGCAACAGAGAGAGGTTGCTAATGGAGGTGTGTTTACTTTTAACGGATGGGGTCCTTCCAGAAGGGGATGGGCATTTACTCCTACTGAAAAACACTCAAGTATTACAGACAAAATGATGCCAGTGGAATCCTAGTAACAAGAGAGTGCAATCTCACTGCAGTGATTGAATTACCAACTTCATCTGATCATATTCTCAAATGCATTAATGATGGCTTGATTGGCCTTTCTTCTTAGGGATACCGAACAACTGTAAAAGTCATAAGATCATCCTAATTCTTGGACCAACACAGAGTACTTGAATTCCTCGTTCTAAAATATTACATGAACTCTTAAGTATCTACACTAGGTTAAATGTTGTGTTTTCTGTTTGCTAGGGAATTATTTTGAACATACAAAATTCTCTCATTTCATTAATTTCCATTGCAGTGTGCTCAACACAGGCAATTGCTCTAATGTTTTGCTGATTTAGGGTGTTCATCATATGTGACTATTTCGACTAGTTTATTATGCCTGATAAAAACATCTCTGTCATAAACAGTGGTGAGACAAAGGACAAGATTTTCTAAGCCGTTGAACCAAACAACTCTTGTTTGCTTATCTAACATTCTGACGTAGAATCACAGAATGATTTAGGTTGGAAGGGACCTTGGAGATCACCCAGTTCCAACCCTCTGGCTCTGGGCAGGGACACCTCCCACCAGCCCAGGTTGCTCCAAGCCCCGTCCAACCTGGCCTTGAACACCTCCAGGGATGGGGCAGCCACAGCTTCTCGGGGCAACCTGCCCCAGGGGCTCACCACCCTCAGGGTCAAAAATTTCTTCCTAATATCTAATCTAAATCTCCCCTCTTCCAGTTTGAAGCCATTCCCCCTCATCCTATCGCTACATGCCCTTGTGAAAAGTCCTTCCCCAGCTCTCCTGTAGGCCCCTTTAGGTACTGGAAGGTCATCATAACAAACATCATAGACTGCGCTCCTGTGGGTGTGGAACGCAGTGATGTGTTGCATTTCTGAGATTTCTGACTAACAGCATATCACCTCCTCTTGGAAAATGGTTGCATTGATCAGGTTCAAACAGTAAAAAGAAGTTATATTTAATATAATGCTACAAAATAGTAATTCTTTTTATAAGTGCTGTAATTTACGTTACATCAACCAACATAATTATGCAGGCATGTACTTGAGACGTATTAGTTGGAAACCATGACTAAGCTAATTTTAGCAGCAACTGAAAAGAAGTCTTATTAATTACTACCAAGGACAAAGCTGTTGGATACCATAAGTATGAGATTAATGCCTCTATGTTCCAAGATTACTTTAAAGGGAAAGATTATCCTTCGAATTCTTTAAAATTCCACTACAGAAATTTAACCCTATCAGCTGCTGCACAAGCATCGGTCAGCTGGAGGCTCATGTTTTCCTTTCTGCATAGTAATTCTTGAATTAATTCACTGGTACATTCCATTCATTGTAATTTATCAAAATTTTAATGAAATGCTTTGGTCAAGTTGATAAAACAGAATGAACTGTAACCAAGAAGTAACTGACTCTAACCAGTCCCTAGTAAGTGACCGGGGTTTGTCTTGAAATTGCTGACATGGATCTCACTGCTCAGCACTGGTTGTCTGGACTTCCGTGTGGCTTGGAATATCGATGGTACACTCTCAGCGCAGCAGCAACACAGTTGTGGAGCTGGCACTAGATCCACAAAAGTTTAAGCATTGTACCTCTCACTGTCAAACTATCCCTCTGGTACGGAATCTGAGCTACACATCCAACCTCCCTTAATGGTGCAGAATTAGGGGAAAAACTATAGGCAGGTAGTTGAATGAAGTTGGGAAGATATTCTATCATATCTTTATCTAACTATTGTGGCTATCAATAATAGCAAAGAGAGAGCAGCAGAGGCTTTATCTTACGCTGGCAGCCAGCGTACACTCTTCAAGAGCCTTAATTTGCTGTTTTCTTGCATGTCCTAAAGCTTGAGAGCTTGTGTTTTGTGTTCTGTGTTCTGTCACCTATATGAAACTGGCTGAGGTGTGCCAGTGTATGGCAGAATCGTGACTTCCCGTGCTCGTGTAGGTACCGTAACAGGACTCATTATAGCACGTGCGCTGGATAGGAGACTACGTAAGGTAGAGTAGGAACACCAAAGACCACTCCGTTACTGGTTGAGGCCCAGCTTTGACCCTGAGAGGATTCTGTCCCAGATGCAGACTCATACCTGCAGGAGGATATTCGTGTCAGTGCCGTGCTTCTCCTGAAAATCCAGGCTAATTAAGCCAGGTGCCGAGCTATTCCCGGCACAATCCTATTGCTTCTGATACGCAAGTTGATAACTCTGCCAGGCACCGCGCACTGCACATGTGGACGTGCAAAGCACAGAAGACATCTCCCTCTTGTCCTGTCAATAATTTAGGTGCTGGTTTAAACGAGAATCCAGAATCCTGCAGTTAGGTGTGCCTGAGCTTTTCTCATTGAAAAGGGCAGTTGTGCCTAATGCTCAAAAACTCAGTGAGGTTACACATCGGAGGCTTCGCACCGCAGTGAAAACGCGCTCCCAAACTGCCTTTGCAGCCGCCTCTTCACCAGATCAGATTCCACATGGCCATTAAACACAACGGCAAGTTGACTGAGCTCTTTTCCCACCTCTTAAGCAACTGCTTGCTCAATTAAATATTGGACATTCCTGGGTGTGCCAAACCCCAAATTTCTCACTGCATAACTATCTTCACTCACAGAAGCTTACGCGTCTGGTGTTGGTATGGCACCCTCTGGGTCAGACCCTGAGACGGAAATTTTGGAGCAAAGTTGGACGAAAAAAAGTTTAAATACACAGCTAGGTCATTTGTGATCTTCCTCTGACTTTTCTATGAAACTAGCCCATAAATGACATCTTATCCTTCAGTAATTAATAAAACTCCTCATAATGAGATGGAAGCTACTGACCTCACTCCAGTCATTTCTTTTACCGTTTTGCTTATTCTTCTTTCGCTAATTAGTCTTAAATGCAGGAAAGAGTCAGAAAACCCATAAGCTTTCATGCATTTGGGCTGTTCGATTAGCAACTGTAGATGTCAACACAATTTTCTTTGTTATATACAGTTGAAACATTCCTCCAGCTTTACCAGGACCTGATCAGTACTTACCAGCTGAAATATTAAATACCAAGTGACAAGCCGAGTGACACAATGAAGGAGACACAACTACAATTCTTTTGACTAGAAATTTACTAACAGTAACAATTTAACAATGCATTTCAGTTCCCTATGA
Organism: Himantopus leucocephalus; assembly: GCA_003993805.1. Taxonomy (NCBI): domain Eukaryota; kingdom Metazoa; phylum Chordata; class Aves; order Charadriiformes; family Recurvirostridae; genus Himantopus; species Himantopus leucocephalus. Next base: position 51,590,213 of record RSEF01000004.1, on the reverse strand, counting down.
AGTGGCTTGACAGATGGTTGTTCACGGCTCCAAAAGGTTTAAGGAGATATTAAAACTACACAGATCTGAAGAAGTAAAGGAATGGGCAGTCATCTATTGTGCACAAAATACCTCCACCAAAAGCATAGGATGTATACTTCAGTATAGCAGAAGGGGCTCATTATCTAAGCGAGAAAGATATTTTTATTTACTGACACTTAAAAATACAGTAGTTCTATTTAATCGTGTATTGAGAGTGATGATAACTAGCTACAATCCTTATGATGATTTACCAAATTGCTGATTTTGAGTGTAGTGTAAAAATACATTTACTTGTAGAACACGTTCTGTTTTTGAAAGTGAGCTGTTTTCGGGTTAGATTTTGCTTTCTATTTTGCTATAAATTTTCTCATACTCTAAAATAATAAGTGCCAGAAATTTTCAGCTGAGGTCTGAAATTTATTACGAATATATGGGGTATCAAAGCTAATGCATGACCAGTTGAAGAGGCCTTTAGAAGGTTACGTTTGAGTTGCTCATTTGCTTTCTGCTAACGTAGGACTCTGGCCAGCAGAGGTCATACTGAGTCAGTGGGATCTCCTAGTCCCACTTTTCTGATGATCCCTGCAGGTAAAGCTTCAATAAAAACCAAAATAATACTTCCAACAAAAATATCCCGATAATAATTCCTAGCATGATCTGAGCACTTTCTTCCCTACTCTGCTGGTTGCCAGTCATTAGTCTGCACCCTGACAGTAGTGTCTTGCAATTATGGCAAAGTCCATTTTTTAAGCTTTTCATTACTACGTTATTAATGTCAACCTCTTCTCTATAACTGTCCACCCACACAGCGCAAACTACCTCACTGGTAGGTGCTGGTTTTACAGGTCGCAGAACAGAAGACCATGGCAATAATTACTTTCCCAGGGGCACACGACAGCAAGAGACATAACTAGGACTAGAACTTTGCCTCCTACATCATAAATGAACATGTAGATCACCAGCCCATGCAGCTTTTCACCAGACTGCACAGCCTGGCTGGTTTTCCTCAAGCACCAGAAGAAAAAAAATAATGTAGGACTGCATAGGCATTAGTAGATGTTACTCCTTTCACAGCAATAGCCGAGAATGCAGAGAGGAAAGGGGTGGATTGATGGAATGCGTGGAACTGAACCAAACCTGAAACTTGCACGCAGGATGCTTCACAGTGGAGCCAAGGCAGGGACAGGGGTATGGCAGTCTCTATGCACAACGCTAGAGCAGCACTCAGGAGCCAAGCCCAAGGCAAAGGTGCCCGCTAGGTCATTAATTCCAGGATGCAGCTGGCAGGAGCTCCACGAGGAACTGAGAGAAGAGAAAAATGAGAACGTGAGCTGATACAAGAAAAGGAAGAAGAGGCATCTCTGACCAGTCCTGACTGGTGGACGGGGAGAATCACCTGGGGATTTTTAGAATCATAGAATCACACAATGGTTTGGGTTGGAAGGGACCTTGAAGATCATATACTCCACCCCCCCCGCCCTGGGCAGGGACACCTCCCCCCAGCCCAGGTTGCTCCAAGCCCCGTCCAACCTGGCCTTGAACACCTCCAGGGATGGGGCAGCCACAGCTTCTCGGGGCAACCTGCGCCAGGGGCTCACCACCCACACAGGAAAGAATTTCTTCCTAATATTTATTCTAAATCTCCCCTCTTCCAGTTTAAAACCGTTCCCCCTCATCCTATCGCTACACTCCCTGAGAGCAACAGTAAGAATTTTGGACAGCAACTGTAAGAATCAAAGAAAGGCTGGAGTGTAGGGGCAGAGATGCTTCCCATTTGTTTTTAAGATTAAATTTCTAGTTACTATATATATTTGTCCAGTTACATCTAAATCTCACTGCTTGTATTAGGTGCTGCATCGTCTCTGAAGACTCATAATGTTATTCAGAACATATGCAACAGTAAGCTTTACCGTGATTAACTTAGTTCCCCAGGCTGACCTGTGACTGCAGGATGTGTTTACCCTGTCCTCAACCTGAGCGAATTCACACGCCGGCAGAGCAGCCTAGTCACTCAACAATAGGCAAGGCATTTGGATGATTACATTTCTCATTCTGTTTGACAGAACTTATTATGTATCCAGGAAAGGACGAAAACTACTTTTCTTGTCCAATTTCTGTTTTTTTAATTTTTTTTTTAATTTTTGTTGACTGTAAAGATACTTTGGTTTCATGCCTTCCCTGCTGGCCAGTAGTTAATGTGATTTTTTGCTCTCTGTGCTCAGTCACCATATGTGGGCTACAGCCTGTGTTAAATACTTCTCCGTGGATTTTGACTAATATAAGAGATATGGAGACCAGAAAATGTCACTTGTGGTTGGGATTTATTCTGGTATTAACTGGCTGGAGCCCGTACCAACATCAAGGAACTCTTCTGATCATGAAATCCCCCTTTTCTTTCATCTGTTGACGCTGGCAATCTCTAAGCACCATTCATGCCTTGTTTATCTAAGACATTGAATAAAGTTTATTTAAGGGAGCTTCATTTAGGAAGTATTCACTTCAACAGCTTTGGATCAACTGATACAATGTTTATATATACTATATTCTATGTACCGTACACTGTAAACTATATAGTATATTCTATATACTATATATCATATAGAATCATAGAATCACAGAACGGTTTGGGTTGGAAGGGACATTTAAAGGCCATCTGGTCCGAACCCCTGCCATGGGGAAGGACGTTCAACTAGATCAGGTTGCTCAGAGCCCCGTCCAACCTATATATCATATACCTTATGCAATTTATCATTAATTTTATATATATATAGTGTCAATGATTTACATAATAGGTCAACGGAACAATGGTCTTCTGTATTAACAATATATAAATGCATGTGAATGATCTTGAATACAAAAGGCTTCTGTTGAGTGCTGTGGTTGACAGAGTCGGACTTCATAGAGTTAAGCTCTTCCAGCAAATAAATCTTTTCCTACTCTTCATGAAAGAAACTGTTAAGTTTAAAACATTGCATAATACCAAGTGATGCTATCTCCCTATTCTGGTATTTTTATACTATATGACCTATCATTTTATTGCAGGAAAAGGAAATATGCAAATGTACATTTTAAAGAAAATAAATCTGTAGCTGGATAACACCATTAATGCAACAAATAATAGTCCAGTACGAATTGTTTCATGGTTGGTGTATGGCCAAAATATGCTGAAGTACGTACATTATTTTTGGCAAAGCTTGAATTCAACTTGGAGCACGCTACCGGTTACTCAGTTTTCGGTTACCGCCGTTCAGGGTGACTACTGCGGGTACTGTATATACCAGATAACAGAATGAACTCCAAACTGTATTGCTTGCTCCTACCCTTGCTAGAGAAAAAAAAAAAAAAAGCATCTGAGAGCACTTGGAATGTGTGGGGTTTAAACTTGTTAGTCATTTGTGTGCGGTGCTGGCCTTTGCGGTATTCAGGGGCATTTCAGGATTCGAATCCTTGAAAGCAGGCTGCTTTGTTTTCATTCGTAGTGTAATATAGAAGCGTAACATTATCTAAATAAGACTTTACATTTTAGTATGAAAATAACCTCTTTCCTGACAAGAATATTGAAGAAGACGAACCAAAAGGAAAGGGGACTGAACGTGGAGAGCAGCTGCAGGAAACCCGCTTGTATGGTACGGAAACCTTTTGGTTTCTGTTGCGGGTATTAGTCACTACTGAGATGGCTGTTCTGTTACTCAGGATAGTGAAATTATTCTAAGTGCGGAAAGTCCACTTTGTTCCTACAGATTGCATAGTACGTCACAGCCCGGTTCAGATTGGGACTGCAAAATATTTCTGAAACAAAAAATGATAGTTTTTCACTGGGGGTGGGTTCTAACTATAGAGAAACTAATTCTCTTTAAGGACTCTGGGATTTCCTCCTTGAAAAACAGACACGTATTCGTAGCCTGAAACATCATTTGAGCAGCAGATGCTTGGGTGGATTTCTACATTCAGCGAAACACATTTGCCGTGTTTCGTCTCTTTTGAGATTCGGTGTGGCCTTTACTAGAAGAAATTATGAGGGATTTGAGGGTAATCTGTAAATTGTTTTTCAAGCGGTACCAGAATACCCTGGTATCAGTTTGACCTACCACAGCTTTTAGTATCGTTAGTCGGTAATGATTCTAAAGCAGTCAGGTATAAATAAGAGGGCAAAAGGACAGGCTTCTCTGGCACTTCTTGTAGATTAGGTAGCTGTAAAGACATTCCGGGAAAGTTTACTGATAATATGTAAGAGACACATAAAAATTCCTGCTTTGGTTAGCAAGAGAATTAGGGATGTTTGCTTACAGGCAAACTCAATTAACTCAGAATATATTTTCAGTATGGACTGAAGCCGGCTATGTTTCTCTTGTGCTCAAAGTGCCTCGTGGTCAGCTGTCTTTACTTTAAAAGACAGCCCGTTTCCCAACAGCTACCACGCCGTGGGGTTTAAGATAATGCCTTTTACCCTTTTATTATTTCAGATAGCGCCGTGTACTGACTTGGTAAACGTAGACTTTTAGTGTTGGACTGAGCTGTCCAAATATTTAACTGATCAAAAATTCAGCTCTGTTTTCTTATTTTAATGGGGACTTTTAGTGGTATTTATGTGGTACTAATAGATGAGCACCTAGGAAAATTCTCTTCGGCGTTTTGTATTTGGAAAACCTGCCGGCTTTAAAGCGGGAAGACAAATTACAGACTATAGAGCGCGGTTGTCAGCATCAGTAAGCGAACAACAAAACGTGTATTAATGTTAACTCCTTGCTTAACTCGTGAGATGCAGCCTTTAGAAGTCATTTCACCTAGCCAAAATTTGTGCATGGCCAAGAGTATTCAACATTGATTGTATAAAGATGTAAAAAAATATTGGTTTAGTGAAAGGGTACTTGCATGTATGTGCTTCATGTAATATTGGTANTCTAGCCAAAATTTGTGCATGGCAACATTGATTGTATAAAGATGTAAAAAAATATTGGTTCAGTGAAAGGGTACTTGCATGTATGTGCTTCATGTAATATTGGTAATATTTTGAACTACCGTAATAATGAAGTTTAAATGTTAACATAAGAAGTGTGAGAAGCTGCTTTGTTTATTTCTAGATGTACTATATACAATTTATAACAAATATTTTGCTTTTGAAATAGAACTTTTCTAGCAGTCTCCCTAAAACAAACAATATGAGGGAAAAATCATAAGCCAAATGCAAAACATTATTCAAAAGCGCTAATTAACATAAGTATAATGTGGCAATTATTAAATTAGAAGGTAGAATGCTACTTTGCAGAACCACAACCGCAGTGACTCATGTCTGTTGTAGCTCCTCATTAGGAACGTTGGTCTTGTGGTTCTGGCAGGGGACCGTGACTTGGCAGAGACCTATTCAGTCGCTGGTTCTACTAGTTTTCCTGTGTAATATTTAGAATGGAATTTAAGGCTAGGTTAAAAAAGAAAAAACCCAAACCAGCTTGATGCTGCAGCGCTGAGCGCCTCTGTGCCTAACTCACTGCATTGCCCCCCAACTCCTACACAGCACGTGGGAAATGACCGCCACCGCTCGGAGCAGAGAGCCACTCCTGCTCTCCCAGCGTAACCCTCGGAACAGGAACGTGGCTTCATTCACGTCCTCAGCCTACATTTAGGTGTTTTTCTCAGTGTTGCAGAGGTGCCTCCTCCCGTTCAAACTTCACAGCCCAAATCCTGCTCTTCAGACAGCTGCCTGTATCCTTTCTGTCAAAACCTCTCTAGAAGAGGTGGCAGTGATGCCCTCTCACTTTTGCTTTTCTACAGTACCTTACTGGTTACCTTCTATCTCCTAAGATAAGAAAGACCCAGCTTCGATACAGTATTTTGACTGAGAAAACTGAAACTAAGCTCTCCCGGCCCTTTAATCTCTGTCCTAATGACCAACGTATAAGTCATGAAAAGATAAGTACAGTTTCCATCCCACCTATTTAAACTATTCTGTTACGGGGAGGGGGGGAAGTTAGCTGGGTCAGAGAGAATGTCACAAAAGCAAGCAGGCTTTGTAGCCTGGTGGGAAAGGTCTTCAGCTAAGGGCAGCAAGATAACAAAAGCCATTCTACTAAAACTTGATCCCTAGTTCTGTTGTCTGTGGAAGAGTTTTCTTTCCCCATTTCCATTAAACTGACCATTTTTGACAAGAAATTCCGCTGTGGGTAATGGGAGCGTAGGGACTACAGCAGTACACAGCACAAGAGGGTTTTATCATGGACTTAAGTTTCTCAGTCACACGTGCCTGTATGGAATATGGGCAGAAAGTACAGCGAGAAACTGGATTTATATTGCATCTTGAAACGAAGTGAGAATTCAGGATTCTTGCTCGATCCAAACTGTCTCTTTAGGCTCCGGTGACAATGCTTTACCAAATTGTTAGGGATCTCTTAAGTTCATTCTACTTTTGCGTGTGGTGCGCTCCTCAATGAGAAGCTTAAGGGTGGAGAGAAGAAAAATTGTGCAGACAGCAGACATCGGTTGTTGACTCAAAATCTTTCTAACTTGGAAACACTTGGTATTTTTTATCACGTGTTTCTTAAAAGGCTTGCAAAAGAGGCTTTTAATCACAGTAGCTTGATTCATGCTGTCTTTAGCATGAAGCAGGATTTATACTGCTGTGTTTTTCCTCTCCTTTCACTACTAATATTCTTCACCAAATGCTGCCTTACCTTGTGCTGATAACTCATAACCTCCAGTGGATCATAGCTTTCCTGCTGGCAACAGGGATCTAATCCGACAGGTAAACAGTGCGATCAATAATACTTCATTAGTCTTAAATGTAAGTACCAAAAAACTGTGGCAACTGTTTATTGAATCTGAATTCTTCCATCGGAAACTCGATTTGCAAAGGCAGTTGTGAGTAATGAAGGACACTGCACAGGACTGAACGATATGTTTGGTTCATAAAATTGAAGAATTATGTTAGAATCATAGAATCGTAGAATGGTTTAGGTTGGAAGGGATCTTGAAGATCATCCACTT
>RSEF01000004.1:51537254-51547489 GCA_003993805.1 Himantopus leucocephalus | reverse complement strand
GCTTTAAAAACTTTACCTCTCACTGTCTGGGATGGTGGCAATGTTCCTCTCCAGGAGCTAATACAGAAAAACCATATCAGATAAAAAATGAGATGTAAACTTCTGTTGGAGTAATCAACCTCGAGATCTGACACGTACGCTAAACTGGGGAAGGGTATAAATAAATAGAATTAATATCTGTGCAATTTTACAACTGAAAAGGCAGTGAAAAAATCAGATTTAGAAACAGATAAACACAGATATCTTATTGACACTGTGGAAGTAAATTGGTGATTATATGATTACATCAGCTACAGTTAAATTAAATATCCAAGCAAATGAAACATCTATAGATAGCAATTTTTCCCCTTGGTGGAAGGTTGCCTTCCTTTTCTTTGTGATCCACTTATTACAACATCTCAACAACCTGAATTTATACATTGAAGTTAATAATTATAATTTCCTTAAGGTCATACAGGTAATAGATGTGCTATTTCTCTTAGAAATGCATAAATATTGCAATGTACTTTGGGGACTTCTTGCTCTATTTTTTTTTAGCGTATTGTCTCAGACTACTAGATGCCCAAGTCAAGAGTTGATTCACGTGTAGTTAGGTTCAGGAGGCCGGAATGAGGCTTACTAATTCTGTCTTTAAACGAGTCAGGGGTTATTCTGACTTTGAAGCAAGAGTTGTGTGCCCATTATACATAACTCTGGTGAAGAACAGGATAGCTGTCAGTCTGGATTAGAATCCAGGGATGTTTCTACAGAGCTCTTCACGTTAGTATGTGACCTCTGTCGACTTCCCTTTCTCATTTCTGCTTGATGTCAGTGGGAAGGAGTGAAAGGATGTTTATTCATTTCTCACAGCGATGCTCCCAAACACAGGTCTTCAGGGTCGCGTTTCTTTTTAAAGTAACAATTGACAAAGCTTCAGCAGTTATCTCTCAGTGTANAAAGTAACAATTGACAAAGCTTCAGCAGTTATCTCTCAGTGTATTTTCAAGCTGTTACACTGCATTTAGTGACGTTTTTCCCTTCACGGTGGAAGTATAAGAGAAAATGTGACTATCGTGCTGTAAGGTATTAATGAAAGGAAATATTAGCAGGGCACTGACAGGAGTGCGGGAGGAGGTCATCCACCCAGGCAGTCCTTTTGGAAGGTGACCAAATAGGGGAAAAAAGCATTGATGGAACCAAAACTTCATTAGTAATTTTTTTCTCCCCCCCCAGGTTAAGCCTGTGGGGTTTCATGTATGATCTGCTATTGCTTTTAATGTCAACTTCAAGAAAAACAATTGTGGGAGGACATCAAGTTTCAATTCTGTCTTAGCCAAATGCCTTGGGTTTGATCCTGTTGCAATTCATAGTGAATTAGGTTAAAGTGGTGGATAGGTTAAAGTGATGGATCCTTTTCTCCTCTTCACTTTCTAGTCCAACATCTTTCACTGGCATTCTCGGTTGCAGTAAGCAATATAGTTCTTGCTGGGTTCCCTGGGCAAAGTTTGTGTGGTTTTGAGGTGTGATGGGTTCCATTTTTTTTTTTCTCTTTTTCTTTTTCTCTTTCCTTTCTTTTTTTTCCTCTTTTTCTCCCTAGTCACCTCTAAAGTCTGTCTGGGAGTATGCTCCTTTCTCCTTTTCAGGGTCTCCTACTGTACACCCCTGCAGGGTCCCTGCCTGCCTTCTGTAAGCTATTGCCAAATGCAAAGCGAGGAGTTGCTCTCCGAAACAATCTTTTTGCCCTCTAAAAAGCCTCCGGTTGTCCCCACTAACAGCAGCAAACACATGGCGGACAGATAGCCCTTCCTTGGCAGCTCAGCCATGCTCGCAAAATACAGCTTACAGATAATAAGTGGTGAACAAATAAATGGAGCAGGTGCTACCCATCTCAGTTCGTGGTGGCATCTTGAGCAGGACAGAAGCCTCAGGAACAGGATGTCATTTGGCCCGACGGGAGATTATTGGGAATGAACAGGCGCATAGAAACAGCAGAACTCTGGACGATGAGCCCGTAGCAAGGGGATACCATAGCTTCGCTGGGTACCGACGCTCAAGAACCAAGCCAGGCTGGACAGCTAGCCAAGAAGTTTGCCACTAAAATTATACTGGTATGAACGTTTCACAAAATACTGCATTAGACAGGCGCTTTTCACTCACCAGATTATAGCTTGTTTTGACAATTCTTCAGCAAAGATAGCTGCAGGCACTGTGCTAGTCAGTCAAGGAAATCGGGACTGTGTTTTGGAGGGGGAAAAAAAAGAAGCAGGTATTGGTCTGTCCATACAAATGTGAAACAGAAAAAAATACCCTGAAGATACTCTCATAACTCACTCACACAAACACTTTAAATAAGGGAGAATAAAGAAGGTTTGTAGTTTCTTTAGGCTTGGTTTATAACTAGTTGCATATATGTGAAAAATAAAACGTGTAAATGTAAAATAAAAGAAGGTGGTAAAATAGAATTAGTGAAATAATTTAAAAAAAAGTAATCTAAATAGAGCTTTGCAAAGTTTATCAAAACATTTAAAACAGTTATAAAAGCCTTGTATATATCTGTATGTTGGATTAGCTCCAGAGGTATGTTCATACAGTAAATTCTAGCTGATGTGCCACGAGATGCTCAATTTTTCTGGTTGAGGGTCCAATTCCTCAGCAACCCGACATCTTCAGGTTGTCTTCATGGAATGGTATGTGGATTTGAACGTGTCGTCCTTTTATTATGTCCCAAATTAATTTTAGCTTAATCAGTTTCAAACATTCTCTTCTTTCCATTCCCCTTCCTTCTCTTCAAATCTCTCTGCCCGAAGCTCTTCAGTGATAATTTAGTTAGGAAGCTATTTCAGTCTTTCTTTTACTGTAGCGTTGCTTATCCTCCCCTGCGCAGAGTCCATTTGGAAAGATGAGGCATGACTTTTGTCTAATTAGATAGAAAAAAGTAGTCAGTGGAAAGGTATTCAGCTAATGACTCTGATGCTTTGGTAGGGTCTGAGCAGAGTTTGTCTTTCTTTCAGAGAAAAATGACCTTCCCCCCCACCCAACACAGTGTTCAAATCTCTGGATGAAATAATTTTCTACATTATCTATTCAATTTTTAATGCAGACCTATAACTTGTTAATGATAAATAACACAGTATGCAAATTTAACACCCTACAATGGGTAGCTTAGTCTATTACTCTACGTTTTTAAATCCTCAACAGTCTTTTTGCTTCTTAATTATCTATGTATAAGAATAATAGTTTTGCATTGTACTTAGAGATAGGATTTAAATTAATTAACATGCAAACAAGGATATTATTACAGAGGAAACTCAGCAGTGGTAGGGTCCCCATACTTTGCATGTCAACAGTTTGTCTCCTCTGTAGATTTATACCCAAGTATAAGAGTGCGCGGTTCTTTCAGGTCTCTGCGTAAGGCTGTTCTCTTGTGACTTCAGGTTCGAAGATGATTTCACATGTATCTTTTGGGGTAAAATTTAATATGTTTACTCTTTCAAAAAGAAGAGTGTTCTGAAGTTGTATAGCAGAGGTCAGCATTAGAGGTCACTCGCCATATTTTTGTACTCTAGAACTCTGTTGTTACTGGCCTGTATCCATACTATTGAGTAGACTTAGTAACATGATAGAAGTGGGATTTATGTTTACTGTCTTGCCTGTCCTATGGTTTTTTTACACATTCTAAGGATGCATGACAAAATTCAAGACACATACAAGCTGTTCACTGAGAACAAAGGATGTTTAAGGAGGTGTTTTGCTCAGGTTATTGTCCTGTGAGAAGGGTGCCTCAATTTACTGTTCAAGTGCCTCCATTCATTAAAAAAAGAATAATAATCTATTAAGTTATATTTGTACAAATATAAAAGTGAAGCTTTAAGTGAGAGAAGATGATGAAGAGGTAAAACCTTGAACATTACACTTTAGTGTTTGTTAATACAATGAAGTACATTACTTTTATGCTCAACTCCAGTAGAGAAAGAAAGCTGTGATCCTTTTGTATCGCTCATTAGGATGCTGTCGTTGCTGGTCTGGCTTAGTGGTTCATTCTCCTTTTCCAATCTGAAGGAAAATCTTATTCTTTCTGTGCAATTTAAGTATTTTTTTTGTACTACTGGTATACATGATATAATACAAAATGACAGCAAGGAGTACCTTGGACTTTGACTCCATTTGCCGAGTGCTTCGCCCGCGTGTCTGAAGTAGAGATTATCGTGTATACCATGGGACTGCAAAGTGAGTTGGTGGGACAGTGAGTTTCTATTCCATCTTTAGCATTTAATCTAGTAGGTTGGTAGCTTGATTTTAGTCAGATTTTATGGATTATTTTATTAAATGTACTAATCCTAAATATTCATAACATTCCCATGGAGAGTATAATCAAAATATATCAGAAGTTCTCTTCGACTTAATAGCAGGTAGGTCATTAGATTCCAGTCAAGCGTGTGATGTTTTACACAGTCTGGCAAGGAATTTTGAAAGAACTCTATCCACGTCAGGCAGTACTTATGTGTATTTGAGTGACCAATTTCATACGGGGATTTGTTAAAACTAGCACACTTTTAAAACAAGTTTATACAATGTACTTTGTGCAGTCTCAGAAGGACGTGTACACCCTCAAAAAAGGGTGAAAATACCACCATTGAATGGCCAGAATGTACCAACGGCTCGTCATCCGAAGTTACACACCGCTAATTATTTCATTTAAATAAGGTTTGAATAACTCATCAGTCTTGGTGTTTTTCCAGTTACGTCTGACTTCAGCTTTTCTTATTGCTGAAACAGTTTCTGTGGTCCAGAGACGTATTTCATGCCCTTCCCATATCCCAGAAAAGCTTAAACAGACTGTGTCCAGCTCTGGGGCCCTCAGCACAGGCAAGACATGGATCTGTTGGAGCAGGTCCAGAGGAGGGCCAGGAAGGTGGAGCCCCAGTGCTGGGAGGACAGGCTGAGAGAGTTGGGGGTGTTCAGCCTGGAGAAGAGAAGGCTCCGGGGAGACCGTATTGCAGTCTTCCAGTCCCTAAAGGGGCTCCAGGAAAGCTGGGGAGGGACTCTGCTCTAGATCAGGGAGGGGAGCCATAGGACGCGGGGGAATGGTTTTAAACTGAAAGAGGGGAGATTTAGATGAGATATTAGGAAGCAATTCTTTAGTGTGAGGGTGGAGAGCCCCTGGGGCAGGTTGCCCCGAGAAGCTGTGGCTGCCCCATCCCTGGAGGTGTTCAAGGCCAGGTTGGACGGGGCTTGGAGCAACCTGGGCTGGTGGGAGGTGTCCCTGCCCAGGGCAGGAGGGTGGAACTGGATGATCTTCAAAGTCCCTTCCAACCTAAAGCGTTCTATGATTCTTAGTAGAAGGTGATTATTCTCCATCATTACAGTTAACGCAATCAATGAATTATATGTATCGTCATATATTGCAAGGATACCATTCAAGGTTTAGAAACTCTGTTGTTTTGCAGTGGATAGTTTCTTTTTAATTTGTGTGCGTGTGTTGGTCGGTTTTTCTTTATTTGTTTAATCATTGGGATTTATCATTGCACCGGACATAGCGGAGACACCATTACTACCTCCCAGAGTTTGTAGTGTAAGTAGTGACAGTAGCGTTAGGAAATCTAGCTGCTGCTGGTCACAGATGGCTCCGAATTCAGCATTTTTTATCTAATAACATAATGATATATTGTAAGGATGTAGCAATAAGATGATTTGTTTCTGAAAGTTGTCATGTATCAGGTAGTTGTTGATCATCTATTCAAGTGGAGTTTGATAACAACTCTGACCTACAGTACATCGTTTTTCAAGTCTGGCAGCGTACTTTCCCAGCATTTTTTAAATGCCTGCATTTTATGATCCTCTATCAGTATTTTAGAGTAGCTGAAGTAGTAAATTTTATTTTTGAAAATTGGACAAAATAAAAGAAGGGGGGAAAAGATTTCACAGCAGAGACAGAAATGCATTCCAGAAATACTAGCTGATATGCTGGAAAGTGGAAGAGCAAGAAACGAAAACGCTATGAAGTGAGATGAGTTTTTTGGGGGATGACATTGATAAGACGAAAAGAGGTGCTGGCAATGGTGAAGTTGGATTGGGTCCTGAAATTGTGGTACTGGCAAGATACAGCAGAAAGCTTGGGTCCAGTAAATGATATTGTCCAACTAATGAACCTGATGTATAGCTGAAAGTCTGGAATTTTGTTAGACTGGAAGAAACTGGGGAGAAAAACAAGATGGAAATAGCATTAGGAAGAAGGTGTTTTTTATTTTTTTTTAATAGTGTAGAGAAAGGCATTATGTGTTTCAATAGCTAAAGCTACAATGATAATTTTTGTTCAGAGCAGGGATGGTATAGATACAGTTATAATGGTACAAGAAAACTGGTATACTTCCCTTGCTAGGAAAGACTGAGTCTGTTTCTCTGTCTTTACAGCTTAAATGTATACTTAAATAAATGTCTAAAACACTGGGGCTGTCGTGAAAAGATGGTGGTTGCTTATGTATAATGAACAAAGAGGAAGGAAATTTATTCATCTATAAATAACAATGTGGAACAGTCTCTTAATAGCAAAACCGTATGAACTTGTTTTTTAAATGAACTTCATAAAACCACCTAGAATGGGTGTGTGAGAATTTTGCAGCATTTCTATAGTCTTGTAACTAATCCATGGGTTGACTTCTGAGAGGTAAAGGTGTTCAGCATTGCTCACAATATCTATGTTTCTTTCCTTTAAGTACCGTGCAGTGAGGTTTTCCTGCTTACATATCCAAAGAAACCATTTGTCTTGTGTTCTCGTATCAGTTTGGTTATGGGAAGGCTCCAGAGGAAGAGCTTTTTCTGGTTTAAAAAAATAATATAATGAAAATGCAGTTACTGTGTTCTCCGTTAGAGAAAACGGGTTCTTCTGAAGTATACTGGCCCTTAATGATGTGTTTCTGTTGTCATGGAAATGGGGATTTATTTTTTTTTTTCAAGTAGGTTTATTTGTTCTACTTTTGCTTTTTATAGTCCTCCCTTCATAAGTTTAGTTTTGTACTGGCAGTGCTGTGTTTCATGAAAGAACGGCCCGACTTCCTTTATCATCCTTTTACTTCTCTTTTATGTCCATTAGAATGTGATGGCTGAAAGGCTGAGGGGGAAACAAATATTGGCAGCTCTGAAGACACCAGGCGTGTACCTCCCCGTATAGAAGCAGTTAGCCTGGCAGCAGAAAGAAGGCAGCGTTGTAATGAAGCAGGTATTTAACAAGTTAAAAATTGCGTTGGACCGACTGATAGATATTGTTAACACTTCCCTTTTCATACCCATCCATGGTGAGGTTTGACGTCCCTCACCACCTTCCTCATCATTAAATTCATCAAAGGTCTTTTTCCTCACAATAAAACCATGAATTTGTCATCCAAAGGGTGGGAAATGTCCGTGAAGAATGAGTCATACATGTTAGAACATCAGACAGGACCATCTGTGGGTCCTCCTGTAACATCTGTGGGTCCTCCTGTGACACCTGCAAGCTTGCATGACAGGACGTGGCATGGGGTGACTCCGTGGCCACTTTGGCCAACATATGGGTACGAGCTAGGGAGGCTGAGTTGGGTCCGCGTGCACCTCAGGATCACTAACTCCCTGTTATGTCTTCAGACACGGTTCCCACTGTAACACTCTTTCCGTACCTATGTGGTGAAATGAGCTGCAGCGTTGTTAAGCGTGTGATATCTGTAAAAATCAGCAAATGAACATATTTGTGCTGCTCCAGAGAGAGGAAGCATGGATCAGGCTGTGCCTGATGGGAGCCCCAGCTCTGAAGGTGTGCGCTGCTCGCTTCTGAGAGAGGGAGGGGAAGGTGAGAAGAAAGCGTACTTTAGACGCAAAGCACAGAAAGTCTCGTCTTTCGTGGGAGGCTCTTCCTATTGCATCGACCGCTGTTTGTGCTCTGATATGAGATGTCAGCCTTCCTTCCGAAGTTCCGATGATAATAAAATACGTATGTAGTGAATGACAACTGCAGCTGAGTTCCTCAGAGTACATCTTGCAAACCTGAAGTTATGAGTTACTATAGCCCACTTAGAGGATGAAAAACTTGGGGAAAAATCTGCTAGTCGTAGCAAATCCCACGTTTATCCATGCCAGCTTCCACCCTTTCCCAAATCTTCCTATTAGGTGCATGTTGTTCTTTCAGTATAGTGAATTTCAGGAGCCTTTATGCCTTCTGTGAGGTTTTAATTTTTTTAACTGTCCTGTTCATTTCTTTTTAACAAGGTTCCGCATTTATTTTTTTTTAACAGTTCCCCGTTTGAACGATGTTTGATATTCTTTGTTCTTTTTCCTCTGTCTTGTCTTAGATTTTCTGTGTGTTGCTGTGTATTTTGAAATCCAGCACTACAGCGGCTCACGGATGGGATGCCTTCCATACTGGTGTGCTTAGGTTACCAATGTCTTCACTCACGGCAAAACTATGTTTACATTTGCATATGTGTAAATCGCTCTTTCTCTTTAAAAAATAAACAAAACAGCAAAAGAGATGATATTTTGATCCCTAGTATTACTACAAGTATCATAAATAATTGTTTAAGAAATGAATAATCAAAATTCTTCAACTTGTCCTATAAAAAACCTTCTGTAGGTGATTATTTCACACTCAGCATCTCAGATTACTTCGTTTCGGTACTGCATGATAACTGTGCAAAATATTTTTGAAATGCTTAGAAAAGAGTTTTTGGAGTAGTTCATTCTTATCATCTACAATGTTAGCAGAGAGCTTCAGAAAGACATAAAGAATCTTTGTGTTTATAATGCATTGCACAATTAAGGAAAGAGTGTTCAAGTTACTGGGACCCACACCTGAATTCTTCATGGTAAAACAAAAAAAAATCCCATTTTTTTTGTGCTAGTAGGGTAAGTGTCATGAGCATAATGACAAAAATCCTGATTTTGGTCAGGCAGATTTTTACAGTATAATTTATGCTTTGGACCATAGTTTGAAAGTCACACCTGAAACTTTAGAATCTCTCATCAGAGGAAGTGTTGGCTTTAAAGTTATTACATTTATGCAAGGATAGTGGAAAAAAATATTTGGTGATAATTTTACTTGGTGAAATTTCTACAGCGTAGAGCGCAATTCCTCCCTTGTTAAAACACGAAATTTTAATAGGTGCAAAGAAGGGTTAGAGGTGTCTGGGAGCTAAAACACAAATCGGTTTACAACAGTAAAGTTGATAATTCAGGAAACGTGGTTGGGTTTGCTGTGTTTCCATCAATAGCTTTTACTCTTTGTGGGAATCTTTTAGGTTTTGGTTGGTTTTTTTTTGGTTGTGTGAAAACTGATCTGCAATCCTTTTATGTNTTCCTCCCTTGTTAAAACACGAAATTTTAATAGGTGCAAAGAAGAGTTAGAGGTGTCTGAGAGCTAAAACACAAATTGGTTTACAACAGTAAAGGTGATAATTCAGGAAACGTGGTTGGGTTTGCTGTGTTTTCATCAATAGCTTTTACTCTTTGTGGGAATCTTTTGGGTTTTGGTTGGTTTTTTTTTTTTTTGGTTGTGTGAAAACTGATGTGCAATCCTTTTATGCNTGTGAAAACTGATCTGCAATCCTTTTATGTGATTGAATTTTCCAGATTAGGAAGATCCTCTAACCGTGTTGTATTAAGATACTGCAATTGGAGTTTGTGAAGGAATCTTCGTTGACTGCCACCCAAAATGTGCTATGTAAGAGGGGGTGAAAAAAAAAAACAACCAACCTTTGTTAATCTTCATTTCCCCCAACCTGTGCTGTTAGAATGTTGCTGTGCAATCGGGATATTGTGTGCTACTCTGATCCTTTCAAAGGCACTAAGTGTATAACAGAGATTAAAAAAGGGATTACAGGATGCAGGGAGTTTGCTGACCCAGCATCGTTAAACCGGTGCTCATGGAAGATATTTATAAACTGTTGTTTTGTAGCCTGTAATTGAACGGTCAGTTTCAGTTATGGGCTTTAAATCTCTTTCTCTGATTTTCTAGGAATTGTGAGGGGGTGGGGGTGAGGGGGGCGGTGCAGGCAGGACACGGTTGACCTGCCTTCTCTTCCTGGGCACGCGCGTTGGAGAAGGGTCTCATTTGTTGAATATTTTGCAACTGAATAGAACTGGCTGGGAGTGTGTACATGTACGTGTGTGTTTGACGTGTATGCATCTACATGTCTATCTATATACACACACTTCAGCCTGGAGAAGAGAATGCTCCGGGGAGACTTCATTGTGGCCTTCCAGTACCTAAAGGGGGTCTACAGGAGAGCTGG
>RSEF01000004.1:51525970-51536254 GCA_003993805.1 Himantopus leucocephalus | reverse complement strand
AGGTCCCTTCCAACTCTGAAAATTCCGTGATTCCGTGATTGTGCTGCTGGAGGTTGAAGAGAGGCAATATAATGAAAAGAAGAAAGGAATAAGCAGTATAACTTGAAAGACCTTTGGAGAGGGATTCAGAAGTTTGAAATTGATATGGAAACAGAGGAAGACAATATCAGAATTAAAAGAATGAAGGATACTAACATTTGGTCTTTCAGACAAGACCTGTAGAGGGCCTTGATGGAAATTGTAGGAGTTTCTTTGTAAGTAAAATGTATGTTTTAAGGTAGAGTGTTTTTAAATGGCTTCCAAATCTTTATGGTTTAGTCTCTCAAGAAAAAAAAATAAATTAAAATCTCCTATGGTGTTGGTACAATGATATAGAGTTCAATATTTTTAAACCTAAAAAAACCCAACCAAAACACAAGTAATCTGAGCAGAGTGGTATTAGATTAATATTTGCAGATTAATGTTGGTAAATAAAACATTTGAGAAGTTTTGCAGAAAAAGTTATTAGAAGCATAAATTCAGATTCTTTTTTTTTTTTAAATAGCGAGCGTGTAACTTAAACACATTTTTTCCCCCACGTAAAACAGTAGCCATGCTCTGTTCATGGCTATATTGCTAATATTGTAATTTTACTATGCCAATCTTGTAACTGTGGGCAGTTTCTGACTATTTTGAAGTTCTGCACAGGTGAGGGAAAGAGGCAGAGCGAGTTTGGCTTTATCTTAAGGCCATGAGAGATGGGAAAGATTCTCTTGGTTGGAAAAGGAAAGTCTGTTGCGTCACGTTCATGGAAAAGAGTTACAGCAGTTGACCCGTTGGCCTGGTTTCTCTGGGAAGGAGTCTGGCAGTGCGTGCCCTTGCCTACAAAGGTGATGTAGCCACTGTGGGAGGCTCCACGGTGTAGTGGCACCCTCTGCTGCTGGTGAATCAGCTCAGCTTTCTTGGTGTAATTGATGGAAGCCTGCCGCCCCCTGATTCCCCACCAAATCTTCTCTTACTCTATTAAACTATACGCGATGGTAAGCAGCTGGTATAATTTGGAATCAATTTAAATGCCTTTAGGAAACAACCATGGGAAGAGCTCTTTGTAGCTCTCGAGTGAGGACCTGTTTGGCCATAGCTAAGAACTTAGGCTTGCATATTTTTATACAGGAGTAGATCCTGAGCTTCTGGTGTCGAGGTTTTGATTGGTATCTCAGGGGGTAGATGGGGGAACCTACCCAAGCCAGGTACTCATCTCTGTGCTTTGGTGGCACAGAGCTCTGGTCCTCACCTGTCCAGAAGAAAACCAATACGTACATCCTGTCATCTTCTACTTCCATCTGCCAAATTGTTTGCTCCCCATTTCTTTTACCCTTCTATTACACATCTCACTTCAAACAACCCTCCACCTTCGAAAGATCTTCCGCTCCGATATAGTGCACGTACTAACAGTACCTTGAATGCTTTGGGACTTCTAAATGCTTACA
This sequence comes from Himantopus leucocephalus, assembly GCA_003993805.1. Taxonomy (NCBI): domain Eukaryota; kingdom Metazoa; phylum Chordata; class Aves; order Charadriiformes; family Recurvirostridae; genus Himantopus; species Himantopus leucocephalus. The sequence goes on along the minus strand of RSEF01000004.1, from coordinate 51,534,785 downwards.
GGCTAGAATCTGCATGCAGAAGTAGATGCTGTGGTAAGTTCCTCTAGCATGACAAGGAGAATATGGACTGCGGTGGGCATGACGTTGTGCACGCTCCTGACGGAGGACCCTCCGAGTCTGTACTAGAGGTGGAAGGCCAGGGAAAAATTAGCCCTGTTGCTAGTCCTGTTGTTCCTGTTCTATCAGTAAATAAGTCCTAAGTCTTAAGACTCTTCTTTAACTTTTCACATGAGTAAACATTTGCGGTTTGGGGTGGTTCTTCTTCCTGATATCTTTTGAAACAAAAATAAATGCCCAGACTCTAGATATAGTGGTGTCATATAAAACCCCAATGAAACTTGCAGGCAGTCTCTTTGTTAGCTTATAGAAGTACAGTGCAGAGATTAGTAAACCTCCTATGTTTTAGGTTTTACCTAGTCATCCCCCTGGTCTTTTGGGATAATTCAAGTCGTACATTTTGACCCATAAAGCCCAAATGGCCTGAGAATATGATGTGGGAATTTATGGCACACCTTGAATTTCATGGCATTCTAGGCATGCTGTCAAAGACGTCTGTACGTAGCCTACTGGTAGAGCCCTCTCTCAATAATTTGTATATGTTGTTGTGGTTTGTGATAAGCCTTTGCAGTTCCTGGTAGTATTCCCAAATTCTGCGGTGTTCCTATTGGATAAGGGGAATTAAATACATAGTTAAAATAATATAGAATGGAACATCTACCCTTCTTTACAAAGTAGAGAAGAATTAACGTGCACTTATTAGAGAGGTAGAAGGACATTTGTTCCAGAGGGAGGCATACTCTTGAAAGATCAAGAGGGAGCTGATGGGAGTGATGGGACGTCACCTAACTAATTGTGAAGTCATCCAACGGAGGATCGCCTTCCCTGGTAGTGAATGGCAATAGGCAAGCTAATGTTTCCTTAACCTTTCTGGGGAATTGATCTTTGCATTTTACCAATTAAATACCATATTGTGTCCTCATGTCAGATGTACAAAGTGATTTACATTCAGCAACTTCGCGCTCTTTACTGGCCTGCTTGTTTTGCGACCTGTGTGATGAAGATTGTATTTCTAACTACGTTTTTCTGCCTGGTTTATGTACCATGTTCATGGTGCAACTTGGAGGCTGGATCTGGTCTCTGGGGTGCTTGATATGCTCCCTCTCAGTAAGTTTTATATGTTGTTGTGGTTTGTGGTAAACCTTTGGGAATACTACCAGGAACTGCAAATTCTGAGGTGTTCCTATCGGATAAGGAGAATTAAATACATAGTTCAGGAGGAGGTGGGGAACAACTGAGCAGACAAATGCTTCTGTGCTCTACCAGAGTACAACGCTAAACAGGTCCAGTAGCTGCAGTAGAAGAAAGGGGATAGCCGCTGCTGGGCACAGTGAGCCCAAATTCAACCTCTCTGGCTGTTGGGTTGGTCCATTGTGAAAAACCGCAATTGAGCAGATGTCCGTGAACCGATTTGTATTTTTACCGATAATGATAATGGTAAAATCAATAACATTTTGAATTCTACATATGGCACAAAAGAACTTACAAACTTTTAAAGGATAGTGTTTTTAATAAAGGTTATATACCAGTAAAGAGCACGTACTTGGACTTATGGGGATAGTAGGTTGCTGAGTCATTGTAAATAGCTACTCAATACGCATAACTGAGGATGAAAGTAAATGTCTGGAATTGCCTTGAGAAAGGGACCATTGACTACTGGCCACTGTGTTGTTCATAAAGGTATTCAATTATATTATTGAATGTTGTATTATTGATTTTTTAAACTGAGTAGCTTTAGCTCGAAATGCTTCCCACTTAACATGGTTTGCCTTTGTCCATGACTTGTTGCGAAACCACTCCTGGATAGACAAGGAACGTACATTTCTGGCTGAATGGCACAAATACAGTGATTTACTTTCTCATAAAATAGTCTGAGCATGTTAGATATATAAAATGCTTTTCCTATTTGTTGTGATGCTTCAATATAGAGGTACGATTGTCTTCAGAGACTTTCTCAGCCTTCTAGTTTCTCACTGAGAGGTTGACCGCTGCTTCTGATCAACATACACTTTTAACATTACGAATAAGCCTAACCGTGCTTTCCCCCCGCCTTTCCTTTTAGGAGGAGGTTGCAGTTCCTTATAAACACCTGCAGATTCACTCTGTGGTTCTCGCGCTATTCAAAAGCATCTTATTGCCGTGTTACTTAATTAGATGGCTGAACCAGATCGAAACGAAACAGTATCTTGTTTTCCAGGTGGTCATAATTAGCTTGAGATCTACTCTAAGCCATAAAACTTTTCTTCTATTTAGTCTTGACTGTATTTACTACATAATACTTCCCTTTTGCCAGGAAATTCATAGTCTTCGTAGAGTATTAAGGACCACGTTCATTCGCACTGCCCACCAGCGTTGTAGAAATGAGTAGGATTTGCTTGTAGATGCATATATTGCCCTTGATTTTAGGGTAATACAATGCTTCCAAAATTATAGACATAGCTGAATTCAAAATCTGGAAAAATCAATGCCCAAGGCTCCGATCCTGCAAAGGCTTATATGTACATATTCGATGTCATGCCCTGTGAGTAATCCCATTGGTTTTATACCAATTATTCACATAAGCAAAAGGGAAGCACAAGCACAGTCTTTAAGATTAAGACCTAACAATGCCGTAGAGTAATTGGCATGCAGCCATCAGGTTTTTGGCAGGAAATCCGTGAGAGGATACGATGATGCAATTTAATAGGGCCTGAGAGGAGACTGGAAGGAAGGGTGAATGGAGTTTGTTTATCAGCTGGGGTTTTTTTGTTTGTTTGTTTGTTTTGCATGGTATTAGAGTAGATTAATATGCTTTGAGGTCTCCTGTGGCTGTCTGCAGGTTCCAAGAAATTATTACTCTTTTCTTCTTGGCTGTTCTAATTTTTTGAGGGGGTTTGTTTGCGTTTTTCCTTTGAATTACTAGGATTTGGATTCACTTTTGGGCAAGGTATACTTGGACCTTCTAGTGGTATGGAAATACTTTGCTAGTGTGTCTTGTTCAGACGCTGAAGCCAAGCCGATCATCAAATTTGCTGTGCAGATGGGATTTTCCCCAAGGCAGGCTACTACTGACCTTCTTTTTACCTTTGCTCTGCAACATGGTCACAGTCTGCTTTCCAAGATTATCTGGGAGATTAATTTCCTTAACAGCAGTGTTAGTAGCAGGAATTTATCCTTCTCGCTGTCCTCTTGTAACGCACTATAGGTGAGACTTTTGGTCTTTTAATGCCGGTCCGAAGGAACGCGTTGGTTAGTTGCCCGTGTCTTGTGGGTTAGAGTGGAGAAGATATTTGATAAATCCTTCTGAGCTGAGGGTCTATTTACAAGGCTTTCTGGTATTACAAGGTTCTGGACCCTGACAATATCTAGTGTGAACACAGAAAATGACCGTTTCCGAGATTTTTGCCGTGTAAACTGTGCTGTTTAAAATCTTAAAGGGGAAAAAGATCCCATTGTCAGCCATGTGTAGAGTTTGCAGGAGCATCTTCTGTCATTCGTTATAACCATTCTATCATACAGGTAAAATTAAGCAAAAAAAGGTGCTTATGACTGTGACTATCCTGAGTTTAGTAAAACCCGTGTACTACTGCCACACCCGTGGCACGTGGCACTAATGCCAGAAAATAAAAAGTGAATTTATTGCAGCTGTTCAACAGCATATGGAGTCTACTGCTTCTCAAAGATGTCATCTTTCGAAATTATTCTAGATTTATGAACATTGTTCACTAGTGAAAACACTGCAGTAATTACAACCTAGCGGTGAGTCGGTCTTTTAGGTCAGCTGTGTTTATGCTAATGGTTCAGACAAGCTATTTTTCTTCCCCCTCCCCATCTGGTACAGTCATTAAATATTTAAGACAGTGGGGAACCTGTTAGGGACGTTTGGGGTCCTTTATCGGCTTTATGGATGTGTTTGCGTATGGGGGACTTTTGCTGTTAATATTTTCTTCATTTTGATCTGTTACACATGGCCGTACCATCTGCATTGCCTGCGCTTCCAGCAGATATCCGCCCGTTATTACCTGTCATATCCCCTTCTAGAAGATGCAAACATGTACTCTATTACACGTTCATTGACAGCCTTGACTTCTAAAATCCAGTTCAGGCACCTCTGCCTTTCTTGAATGTGGTTGGTATATGCAGATTTCCAGACGTTAGAGTACCTGTAGCTGGCTGTGGGCGTGTTTTGTGAATATTCTACACAACCAAGAGCTGAAATCTACTGTTCTCTCCTGATAGAGGAGTAAAGTTATGTCCACGCCTGGGGAGTTACCTTCTAACGCACGGTTACTCCTACTTGTCTGTCTTGATTTATTTCTCATATTGTTTTACTTTGATTATTACCTTTTGATGTAGACTCAACTAGATTTGATGTAGCTGCTGCAGTGGCTAAATCTTGTGATATCCTCTGGGATCTCATTTTTTCTCTTTTGGTTGTTCTCACCCTCATAATTCCTGATTTTTTTATTTTTTTTTTTTTCTGAGCGCGTACAAACTCTGTACCTCAAGCTGGAAAGATGGACCGTCTACTTCTAGAGGTCTGAAAGTACTGCTCTCGGGAATCGCTGATCCGTAATCATTCCTCTAATCTAATATCCTGACAAGGCGGCAGACTTCAGTGTTGCTGCAGAATGTGGTTGTTTTATTTCTAAAGGGATAATTTTACTAGGCGTTTTGTAGCCCTTCAGGGACAATGAATTACACAATGGCCCAGATGTAACAAGCAATATAGGAGTAGCAGTCATTAAACTAAATTATCGCAGTCATCCTTACTGTCCTTAATCTGTTACCTTTTTTTTCCCCGTAACAACCTCAGTGTGATAAACTGTATAGTTTAAAATCTTCCCTACAGAAACGTGACGAGGAATAATTTGAGTGGGGTAGTAGTGGGTAATAATGCTGCAGAGCTTTTTCAGGTGGTCATGGTCATAAATTCTGGAATAAATTAAGCTAGTAAGTACTAAAATGTAGAATACTTGCATGGAATGATGTCATGAAACAAATTTGCTCTTTGTAAGTGGGAAAACACGTTAGAAACCTCCACAGCTATTTGTTTACTGTAGTCAGAACATGAAAACTTGCTATATTTTTCATTTTAATGATGTTATGTAAAAAGACGGCAATTATTTGCATTTGCTTTATGCGGTTGCGTTGACTGTTTGTTTTTATTCGTTGTCCACTATGACTCATTTTATGAAATTGTTTGTTTTTTCTTTGTTGAGAAAAATTAAGGAAACACTGGCCTCTTTTCTGAGTGCCTTTATGGTTGTTGGGATAGAACAGCGGTTGCTCTGTCGGTGTCACAGTGTTTATTTTAATCTCTGAATTAATTTTCTTGGTTGCTAGGCAATTCTACTTCATAGTTTTAATGGAAGTGACTAATTCAGGGTGCTCTCATTTCAGAATATGCCATCGTTTGCTTTAAAACTGAAACTAGATTTCTCTATGACATAATGCTTGACAAATACAATGGTCGGAGTACAATTTTGACTATAGCTAATAAAATATCCACATTTCTGTTATTCAGTCCTATATTTCTTGTACATTCCAACAAAGCCATTGTAAATCTAAGGTATTCAATAGAGGCAGAATTGGGCTTTCATGTATATGTTGAGGATAAATATCTGCTCTAATGTCTGACATCTTAGAAATTTTTAAAGGCAGCTTATGGAGCTGGTTATGTGGTATGTATTTGGAGGTGGTATCAGTTAAGTCTTTTTACATCCTCAGTGGCAATGGTGTAATAAGTGCTACGTATCTCGGTTACTCAGCTTGCAGATGTATTCAGCAGGTCTTTCTTATCAGCAGCGCAGGGAAGTTCAAAAATACTTATGAATATTCAAAGTAGTAATAATGGTATTATTAAAGAAATCCTCTTAGCAATCTGGAGTTCTGGAGCTGTTTTTCATACTGGAAAGATATAATGCCTCAGGGGGGGTTCTTCAAAACGTTGTTTTCTGCTGTTTCAAGGCTATTCTTATTTAAGGACAAATATGAAGGAAAAAGAACTTTAAATGGAACTTGGTATGTTCCTCCGTATCAGGGTGGTGCAGGAGCGGATGCCCTGTTTATTTTGTTGCTATCGGCTGTGCTTTCATTTCTTCCGAGCTGCCAGCTAGTGGAACACCGTCGTTGGGCTTGTTATCTCCAGTCCGCTCTCGTGTTTCCATGCTGGTGAGCTGCACGGCTTGGAAATGAATGCAATCCAGGCTGCTGCTCCGTGCAAGGAGAAAAGCATCCCGAGGGCCAGAATGGCAGAGCCGTACCCCAGTAGGCGCAGGCTGCGCTCCTGACAGCGGCTCAGGGTTTATCAGCTCGATTTCTCTAGCCCGGAGCATCATTCCGCATGCTTAATTGCTCTTTGTTTTCCTTCTCCCTAGTTTATAGTAAACTGATAGTGGCCACCTTTTTGGTACCGGTGGTGCACCGAGGATCACAGCTGATTTGGGTTATCTGAATAGTGTTTTGCCATCAAAAGCTAAATAATGAGTCTAACTTTGTCCAGTTCAAAGACGTAATACGTTATCAAGAGAGAGAAGACTGGGAACTTCTTATATTTCAATGATTTTGTATTAAGTATACAATCTTTGCAGTATCTATTAACACAACTAGCCTCTGGCAAGATCTTCCAGTTGCTGTCTTACAACTTTAATTACAGCTGATGTTGGCGTTAGGTAAGCAACAATACTGTGCTATTTCGGGCCTTTCTAATTGGATTTGAGAGAAAACAAACTTCAAAAAGCACATAATTGTAAGCATTTTCAAGACTTTTTCCAAAAGATATTGAGGGGGGGGGGGGAAAANTAAGAGGGATCGTTCAGTTGTATTCCTCACAGAAAGATGTGGTTTTATTCAGTGGTTTGTTATACATGAGCTGGTGAGGTGGGTAGATAGCCAGAATGTTTGCAACTGTAATGATAATGTGCAATCAAAGTAAGAAGTTGGATCATTGGTATTCAAGATATACTTGGGAGACCTTCTCACTTTTTGTAAATGAGAGGTGGAATATGCAGCCAAAAATTCACAAGATTATATTCATGTTAGTGAGCTCTCCCACCTCATCTTAATCCGTTTTATCACTTGGAGAAAGCAGCTCTGAGATGATAGTTTCCAGTTTGTGAAACTGGGTTATGAAACTCCCGCAACAGGAGCATAAAAATGTAAATGTGGGTGAAAGTGAACCTGTAGGGGATATGAAATAAATTTCTTAACGAACATACGCCATAGCCCTGGTTCTGTGAGGCAGAACACTTGTATAAACTGGTTGTAAAACCGACTGCTTTATTGTTATAGTATTGCCAAATACCAACAATTGCCTTTCAACAAACAGGGTAAAGGCAACAAAACAAAAATCCCATCAAAGACCTTCCCAAGGTGCTCCCAGTAGTGCGCAGCTTCAGTAGGTACAAACGTTGGACCTTTCTCCAATATATGAATTCATAGAATCATAGAATTGTCTGGGTTGGAAGGGACCTTGAAGATCATCAAGTCCAACCGTTAACCCAGCACTGCCAAACCCACCACTAACCCATGTCCCTCAGCACCACATCTACTCATCTTTTAAATACTTCCAGGGATGGTGACTCCACCACTGCCCTGGGCAACCTGTTCCAGTGCTTGACAACCCTTTCTGTGAAGAAATTGCTCCTAATCTCCAATCTAAACCTCCCCTGGTGCAACTTGAGGCCGTTTCCTCTTGCCCTATCGCCTGTTCCTTGGGAGCAGAGACCGACCCCCCCTGGCTGCACCCTCCTTTCAGGGAGCTGTAGAGAGCGATGAGGTCTCCCCTCAGCCTCCTTCTCTCCAGGCTAAAATTCTCAGTAAGAGTCCACAGTTTAAAAAAAAAACCAAAAAACCAGCAATAATTTCCATCACCCTCAGTAATTCTGAAGAATTAAATTGGTAGGAACTAGTGAAGGTATCAAAAGTTATCATATTGGATTAAAAAGTAAGCTGCTCTTTCCAGCTGTAATTTATAAGTTACTATTGTAAATATCATATTTTCTGAAAGTTATTAGGGTATCATTTAAGATTTTGGACTGAGATGTTGAAAGATCTGAAACTGACTATCTGTATCCTTTACGTTTTTCCATTTCAACTACAAAATAGTTTGTGCCCCGGCAAAATCGTACTGTAAATCACTGTGTCCTGGTTTTCCATCTGTGCAAAGCCACACAGGACATCCGTGAGCTTTCACTTCTTCCAGCCACTCTGTGACTTGTTTATTGCTTTAGTAGGTCCTAGTCTTTACATTTCTCCAAGGGGAACCTCAGCTGAGGCCTCTAGATACTGAAGGAGGAGGAGGTGTGCCAGGGAATGCTTACTGATTTGTAAATAAATAAATAAACTGCAGCCATTAAATGTTTGTCGCTTTTAAAGGTGGAATACAGAGTAACTGAAGTATCTTGTCTCTCCCACTTTAGTTTCTAACCAAATATTTTATTTAAATGAGCAAAACTAAAGGAGTTGCAATCATTATGCGCGCGGCATATGTGTTGTTAAAATGAAGAGTGACAGACCTTTGATTTTTAGCAGTGACATAATCTAAGGCGGAATGCTGTGATCCGCATATGGTGGCTGTCTGCGCACTGTGCCAAAGGAAGGAACAGTTCAGAAAGTTGTTAACTTCAGCCCCTTCAGAAGAACTGGATTTCTTGGTGATAAGAGACGTGTGATATGAAAAGCTCAGGACAGATATGGTCCTACTGGGGAACAGTGTCTCCTTTTACTCGTTTTACAGAAGCGATACCCAACAGTGACAAATTGGCCTGTGGTTGCT
>RSEF01000004.1:51483268-51506944 GCA_003993805.1 Himantopus leucocephalus | reverse complement strand
TATTTAAAAGATGGTAGATGTGGTGCTGAGGGACACGGTTTAGCAGTGGGTTTGGCAGTGTTAGGTTAATGGTGGTATCTCATGATCTTAAAGATCCCTTCCAGCCTAGACAATTCTATGATTCTATTCCAAATTTCCTCCTTCAGGGGCAGTCACATGCTATCTGCATTCAGTCCTTTTTGGAGTTAGTTTCCTTAGTCTTCACGCTTGTGGCCAGTACACTGTAAAGTCTACTTTGGCTGCCTGTTAGAGCAAAGAACTTCTCTCCTGTCCACTTTTTTGTGTATTTATCACTTATCTGATCATTCATTGCCACCAGTTTCCCAGGTCCAGATCTTTCAGGACATTTGCAGGCTTTGAAAGCTTTCCTTTTGAAGGTGGACCTCAAATGTCCTACCTTCAGTCTGCTGGATCTGCTCACAAGGAGCCTCTGACCTTCTTCGGACATGCTCTGCTGGCTCTGTATCCAGCCAGAGAATAAAAATTTTCAGTAACAGTATTCATCTGGTTTATTCCAGGTCGCTCTGGACATTTGTTCCTCCCCGAGCAGGATTTCAGATACTTTCTGATGAGAGCATCTCTTATAGTTATGTTAGTCAACTACCTCAGAGGCCACAGATAATTTTCTGAAATCAAAAAGATTCCACCTCTTCCTAAGAAATAGCAAAATTAAACTAGGTTTCAATTAATGGAAAATGGAATAATCTTAAAACCACCTTGAGATTATGTAAATTCTCCTGTTCATATTGGACTTTTGTAGATACCTGAGTATCTTAGATTCATACTAAATGAACAGAGCCAATTTCGCATGGTCTTTCTTTTTCAGAAATGCCAATGTTGGCTTTTCCCACAAATGTTTGGTGGCAATTGTTGCTGATTAGTGCAGGCTAACGTTCATTTCTTAACCTGGCTAATTAAGATCAAGGAAAGCATTCTGAAACTCTTCAAAGGACCAAGTACTTTTGGCGCCTTTTTTGTCCTGGTGGTTTATGGCAAGCTTTCGCCTATTTGAGGAATACAGTCTGAGTTGAGGAGCCATAAAATAGGAAGAAGTGTTCAGAGAATCTGTCCTCTAGGAAAAAGGCTACAGATAGTAGTACTTCTACACATCTTTAGGAGTTTTTTAATATCTCCAGTACAACACTAGCAGCACAACCTGTGATGACATTGCAAGTGCTGGAGGTGGCAGCATGTACAGTGTTATTCTGAGACAGGTTCTGGTCATAATTTAGCACATAGGAAAAAGAAATGCCTCAGACGTTCCAAAAGCTTTCACCACGAGCAGTCACTGGAACAGGCATTTCTAGATCCAATGAGGGACACTAATGCTGAATCCCCATTCTGATGAATGAAATGCCTTAAAATTCCTCCACAGTAGGACTCAAGAGAAATATCAAAAGAAACATCTTGGTAATCCTAATAATTCAGTCATCTCAGAAAACTACAATTTGCACCTAGTGAAAAAAACAGTGTTGGTCCTTTGAGGGTAAGAGTTCAATTAAAAAATGCAATCTGAACCTCAAACAGATTTTAGACATGAGAATCCCAGAAGTGATGGGTATCTGAGCAGGGTACTCACATCTTCTGGAGCTTTTAAAACACATCTGCCAGAAAGACTTGCAACTGAAGGATACGTGATGAAAACGGGACCATGCAGGCACATTTTTTATCCTCACAAAATATCGGGTAATGACCCAGTAAGAGACAAATTTAAACCAGATGTCTCGCAGTTTCACTTGGCTTTTTTTTTTTTTTTTTCTACTAAAAAAAAAAGGCAAACTATTCTGAAGGTTCATCAGCCACAGTGTGACCTTCATTAAACTCCCATCCTTCACACACTTAAAAAGTCACAGAACCAAATTCTGGAATAACTGTTGAAAACTCTTGGAGTTCACATTCACTATAAGTAGGATGACTTTCCTGGAAACAACTGCTTCAGCTTGTGTAATGAACATAATCTCAAATACATATCCACGCTATACAATGGCATATACATTTAACAGTGCCACCACCTTTGTTGTTTTGTCTAACGCCAGGTTCCTAGATAACATTGTCACACTAAGGAGGTCATCTCTAAGTGGCTGTCTAATTGCATTTCACACTTCCATGACCCCAGTAGCCTGAAGCCGGTGGGGCCCCATCAAGGCTTATTCAAATTGAAGCAGGGCAGCTTCCACAGTGCGCCTGCCTCGGGATGTTCCAATTACAGACATATGCAAGACAGCGCAGGGTCTTCCCATACCCTACGAAACATTCCTGCTGAGATTTCTTCGTAAGGCAAAAGTATACTTCAACCTTTCACAACCGTAGAATCGCATCTAGGCTAAGAAGGGGGTTGAGTTCATTTTTCCTTTCCTTTTGGGCCATGTCATTGTCTCAGCGGGGCAGAAGCTTAAATAACTTTTTCCTCCCCTTACCTGCATCTAATATCCTGCAGAAGAGCACAATCATACTGGGGGAGAAGAACTAGATCGCTTATACGTTTCCCTTGTCCTTGTTTCAGAAGAATTGATCGCATCTCCATCATACAGGACATAGTTTCAGGCACTGCTCACGTGGTAACTTGAGGAGAGAAACCGTGTATCTCATAATTCAATTTTGCTGTAGTGGTTTCGGGAAAACACGGGCAGGATGCTTACTAGCCTTACAGTCACCCTTTGGGATGGTAGAGTTTACATTTAAACAACTTCAAGTCTCCTGTTTCTACCCGACATAACATTGAAAACAGCAAAACTAATACGTGTTACTCAACGATCATTTCTGTATCCATTTATTATCCATTCAGACATAAGAGCAGTAATGCCCAGAATCACACAGAGTCCAAATTCAGTATGATTCAAAATCCTGGCTAATTTTTCTGTGCTCAAGACTCACAAAAAGCACCTAAACCATAAATAATTCTATGAGTTTTTTTCCATCTTGGGCTGAAGTCTAAGAATCATAAATTTTCAAAACAAACTATTTGACATTTTCCTTCTCTGCAAAATAAAGCTTTCTCTGACATATACTTTAAAAAATATGTGTTTTTTTCTATACAACAATCCTAACTCGTAGGCCAACTGTCTTTTTGAACCCCAAAACAGCATTCTCCTTTGGAGACTAAAGAGGCAGCTAGTGAATTGTGAAAAAAATTTAACATTCATACACAAATCTGAGACCAAGAGAGAAATTAAAGTAGTAGATACGGGAAAATTATGACTTGTGATCAAATGGTTCTGCAAGTATTAAATTTTTGTGTGTGTGTGTGTGATTTTTGCAATAAATTACTACATTTTTCTGAAATATATTTTTAAAATACAGATTAATGAAAAGTATCCTGGTGACAGATGGTCTTAATATTTACGAACAAGCTGATTTCTCTGGTGAATTTAATGACAAATATTGACATTAAAAGAGTTAAAGAAATCTGTACATATTAAATAATCTGGCTCTTGCAAATGTCCACAAATCCAGAAGTGAGGATATAATGGAGTATATCAATGTCATGACTTAAAATGTCATTTAAAAGAGCAGATTTTACCATTTCAGTTATTCAGCACTCTCATTGATGATGCACTGCTATTACTGGCTCGTAATAAATACAAAATACTTTAGTCAGATGGACTATTACAGTTTAAAGTAACTGCAAGAAATGTTTTAAAAGCGCAATAAATCAATAAGCTTTCTCTTTTGTGTAAAGGGCTGGTATTTTAATCCCATTTTTCTGTTAAGAAGTCTTGTTAAATTTCACAGTCATGGAGATCTGCTGCTGTTGTGGACGTATACAAAGACTAACTTGATTAAATCATATCTGTGGTTATTCCTGCAACAGCACATACAGGGAAGGGCATTGGTTCTCCAGTGACTTAAAGGGCTTCTGCAGGCTGTCCCACGCCCTAGTCCACTGCTGGTACCTTACCACCTTCTACTCATTTGCGTGTAGGATCTGGGGGGGGGGGAAAAGGACACTTTCTTCTTTCTATATGAGACATTTAAGACCCAAAATTCATTTTCCCTCCCCTCAATTACTTCTTCCTTGGGAAAGCAAACATCCCTCAAAGAAAGAGAACCTGTTAATATCTGCTTGTCCAACCACAAAATTCTGAACTTTCCCACACGTCCGGTACCCGGACTTTGGGCTCCCGTGTCAAGTGTGAAGCACATTGCTCAGCCTGTAAATGTGGTCGGTACTCTGGTTTTAAAAATTACCACCATCAGAGAATGGAATGTGCTAGCCTTCACCGGGAACTTAACATCACAATGGTAGGTTAAAACCAAATAATTTAGCTACAAAATTGAAATCTAGACAACAGAGTTGCAAATATTTCATAAAGCACGCATTTACCAGCACCTGGACACAACACAATATACTAGCATTTAGATCCTTATCTTAGATTTCTGTTGAAACACTCAGAGTGTTATCATGCCTGCTCTGCGCAGTCACAGAATCCAATAAAATACTTGTGTATGGGTAATCTTTCATAAATACGTGAATAAATGTGAGCCATCAAAGTGAATTCCTAGCGGATTAGTGCTTGGTGTACCACATCTATGGCATCTTTGATATGGTACTCTGAGCTTTGAAGGGTTTTTTTTAAACTTGATTGAAAGTATCATGTATTTAAACTACGTGGCTCAATGTACCTACTTAATTTGCTTCCACTGAAGATGTGTTTGTTTTCACTGAAATTCTTTTGGTGGCTATTCGCATTCAAAACTCTTCTTTGAAATGCAGAATTGTTATCTGAACAAATTAGCATTTGATAACTACTACTGAATATACTTCAAAACAATAATGCACTGGAGAACTAATGGTCTCTTGGATATACTTTCCTAACACTAACATACGTATTATAATAATTACTATTTGGTCACCATTTTTTTCAGCTGGAAGCAGAAAAGTGTCCATTAGGAAAATCCATTAAATTATTAATATAAACTATATCTTACTATTATACTTATTTGTGGTCTTGAAACAAAAATCACATTGAAAATAGTTTTGGTTTGTTTTGTTTTTTTTCATTTAGCTACTTCTGCTGTGTTGGCAGGGTGACATGTAACATTGAAAAAATGGCAGAGAATAACAAACAAAAAAAATCACTAATGCAACAGGAATATTAGCTTCATTGAATACTCACTGATCGTCCTTTTTTATAAATGCAGTTTTAAGGAGAATGAAAAATGTAAGGCCCTAGGATTCAATGAAAAATTTCTAGTAGCAGTAGTAACAGTAATCACGAACACTTTTCTTATGGAATGCGTCAGTACCAAGTAACAGTCATTTTTCATTTCCCATTCCAGTGTGTATCATACAAACCTACACTGGCACAGAATCCCCATTCTAAAAATATCTTTACGTTTAAGCAGACGCAGCAGACAGAAGGCAGAAGAGCAGGGCATTAGCTCATACACTTTTTCTTTCCTAGGGGAACGTTCTCATTGGCAAAATGTCATCAAATTCAAAGTAATCATCATTATAAAAAAAAGGCAAAACTTAAGCCTGACAGAAAAACTGATGCATTCACAGGTATGCACAGACCTGACAAAAAGAGTCTGCTCCTAAAATAGCAGCATGGCAAGCCCGTGAACACCCAGAAAGGCATCGAGCATAAAAGGATATTACTATGGTCATGAGTTCAGACACTTGTGTGAACACAGTAAAAGAATAGTAAAAATTCTTAGCGTGTACCCAAAGGTGGGGTTTTTTATTCAAAAAAGTAGCCATGATATTCTATTTCGAAGGGAATCCATCACTATATTTAACAAAAAAAAAGATAAGAGAGAGTATTGAATTACAGAACTGTATTTTAGTAATAGCGTTGAGTGACGGCACGGAAATCGAATAACTGACACTGAGCAGCAACCGGAATGTATTCGCAATTCGGAAGACGACGGAAGCGCGGTGTTGGGCACCTTACCATAGCGATGACTGCTGCGCCCGCCCCAGCAAGAGCCACAATGAACAAGTGGAACGTCATGTTTAGCTGCAAAGGGGGACAAAGAAAGGGACTTTCAGGGTGGTACAGTAAACAGAACCTGAACAGAAAGGTCTGAATAACATAGAGCAAGTGACTACCTTCCCAGTGCCGTTCTTCTACAAAAGCAATGATTATTACTTTTTCCAAAAGATTGACATCGCTACATGACATAGTGCTTCTGCCTATTTTGTTACAATACCCATATCAGGGATAAAGCAGAATTCTATTTAAAAATATTGTACTTAAATTATAAAATATAAGAAACTAAATTATTTAAAAATAAACCGTCCTGCACTTTTTAATTTTTTTTTCTTCTTTTTTCTTCTTTGTTTGTTTTCCCAGTTACAATACGACCTTACTAGATCTAGAAATGTTTGTGGTGGTTTCTCCAGTGGCAGCGACAACCTAAGAAAACCCCGTTTGCCTTCATTAGCTGTAGCTTTCCATCTTCATACATCGATTTACTTCCCTCCCAAACTTGCCAATAAGATTTGTTCATAGTGATATAATATAAACCAGGTTAAATAACCCGAGTTAACACCTTCCTCACCCCAGCCCAAACCAAATGATGAGGTTTGCTTTTCGTTTCAGTGACCCGGTTTACACAGCAGCCACGGAGCGTTGAGCGCACAGCAAGGGTTGTGTTTTCTTAGATGGTTTCGGTATTAAGGCAGATTGCGTACCTTCACGCTAAGCAGATTTATTCAAGCAGAGTAAGACCCAGTGGAACATTTAGCAAAGCAGCCTCTGACTTCAGAGGGATCAAGATTTTAGCCTCTCTTTTTGTCTGAGAGAAATGTAATTTTGTTTGTCCTGTCGTCATCCCCCATCATTTAAAAACAAACCAAAAACCTCCGCTGCACTTAGGCCTTTGCCTAAGGGAAAAAATACAAAAAAAAACCGCACTAGGATTTATTATCCTAACACACTGCAAGATTTGGTCAAGCCCATTTGAAAGCTTCACTCTCCTGTCACAACAGTAATCATAAGATCTTCAAACAGTGATTCATTATACAGACCTATTCATCGTGCAGCAGGTGCATCAGCTTTCAAAAACATCTCAGTAAAAATATACATGACAATGGAATTCTTAAAAAAAACCCCATAAAATGCGAGTGTATTTAGACAACAAATGGCTGGAGAAATTGCACTGACTAAATTTGGTACGTGGTAAAAGACTAGCAAAAGTACTTGCTGACTCTATTTTCCACTGGGATTTCATTTCATCACCATAGCTTGAATTAGAATATTAAGAGTAAGAAGAAAACACACATCTGTTACTACCTATTATAACATATATTATGGATTTGCCAAAAATATTATCACATTTATTCACCTCATTAGAGTCACACATCTTGATGAAAGTCTCTGATGTGGTGCAAACCTTCTTTTCCTCTCCGATAGTTACAATACCTGCAGCAGAATAAATATTGACAGTATTTAGTATTCCTAGTGCAGAGCAATGTACCTCATATGAGCCAGAAAAGCTAAGAAATACAAATTCTTGGCTGCTTCACAGAATGTTTTTAACAACAATATAATTTTTTTGTGATGCTGCGAGGGCTGGAGCCCCTCTGCTGGGAGGACAGGCTGGGAGAGTTGGGGGTGTTCAGCCTGGAGGAGAGAAGGCTCCGGGGAGACCTCAGAGCCCCTTCCAGTGCCTAAAGGGGCTACAGGAGAGCTGGGGAGGGACTTTTTGCAAGGGCATGGAGTGGTAGGACGAGAGGGAATGGCTTCAAACTGGAAGAGGGGAGATTTAGAATAGATATCGGGAAGAAATTCTTGACTATGAGGGTGGTGAGCCCCTGGCGCAGGTTGCCCCGAGAAGCTGTGGCTGCCCCATCCCTGGAGGTGTTCAAGGCCAGGTTGGACGGGGCTTGGAGCAACCTGGTCTGGTGGGAGGTGTCCCTGCCCAGGGCAGGGGGGGGAACAAGATGGTCTTCAAGGTCCTGTCCAATCCAAACCATTCTAAAATTCTATGAAAATTTCAGCCATCACAAAACTAACCCATCATCTATTTAGTAAAAGGCCTAGTAGGAGCCATGCAGGTAATAATTTTTCAGCCATTTTTGAAAATATCTTCATTCAAGACTGCGATCAGCACAATAACCAAAACACCAGAATATTATTTGCCACCAGTATATACACTTGCCATGTTGTTCACAATCATTCTCTAGCTTCACGTGGAGAAATGCGCTGTATATCATTTTCAGACACATTGATCTGGTACAAAGTTTCTTTCAGAAGTTATAAAAAAGCATTACCCAAATGTATACTTTATCGTAATAACAGTTTCTCTATCAGCAAGAATAACTAGAATCTGCCACATTGATTACTTTAGCTAATGTCCGCATACGAAACCAAAGACTAGCCTGAAGAAAACTGCTATAACTTGGTTATCATGAAAAATAGTGTTGGTGTTCCCTATTAATAATCAGCAGCTTTTACACTGAATTTACAGGAAATAGGTAGGTTCATGGAACACACATTTTGTACGTTAGTGTTCTATGCACATTTTAAATAGAATTAATAATACAAAACAGGCACTGATATTAGCAAAATAAAAGGTCATAGAAAGAAGAATTAATACTCTTGATGAGATCTGCACAGATAATTGCTTTCTCAACTCACCTGTCACGCTGGTGGGAAAAAATATAATCAATAAACTAAAAAAAAGATATTTTTTATCCCCTCGTGAAAACAATGACATGAAATATTTTGTTTCAGGTTAAGTGAAATATTTAATATGAACCAAACTGTTTCATTCCCAAGCAATACTGCATTTTTTATATCTTAAGAAAAAAATTAGTATATACTGCAATTCTGTATTAGTCCAAGGCCACAAAAGAAAGACTCGGGGAACCGCCTGATGAGAGTATGGTTACCCAAAGTTCTGCGGGCTGAGAAACCGGTGAGACCAGAACATCTAGATTCAAATCAGTCTTGGGGCAGAGAGAAACTGAGTTATCACCACCAACACAAGAATTCTCAGACTTTTTTAAGATTCTGAACCCCCTTTTGTCCGAATTTCCCACGCCCTCAAAACACACGTATGTGTGCATCCCCTTTTCATTCTAACCTCCGCAGTCCGGGCTCTAGCCCCGCTCACTCTCTCCAGCCCCTTAGACTGGTACTATCTGTATTGTCACTCTACACCTTAATTTTTGCAAGCAACGAATCTTGTCCTGCCCCGGTTCCCAGACGATAACCTAGACGATAACCTACAATCTCACATCAACAAATTGGTGTCCTACTGCAAGGTTAAAGAGCCATTCCCCAAATAAATGACTATTTAAGCTTTTTAGACAAGTTCCAGCAATTCCAAAAGAAGGGGCTAAGCAGAAGCCAAATTTTCAGTACTCTGGGAAAGTGGACAATGTTGATTCTGCATGATGTTGATTCAGGCCTGGGAATGCAGTGTGTCTCTAACACACTGCCTTGACGTGTGGGTAAGAGGGTAGGAAGAGATGCTTAACAGTTGCTTCAGAAACACTGAAAGAGTTCGTTTCAGATACATGGGAGCAAAGCAACACCATGCTTTCTTTCGCGAAGCCTTGCTTTGCATTTAGCGCTCTTCGTTCACGTACCGTACTGGCGAAGATCCAAGCAGAGATTAGCTCCGTCCACTACGGTGGCGTTTCGGCAGATGGTCCACAGATTGAAGTACATGTAAACGGGCAGAGAAGTGAAAGCTGTAACGCCAAGCCAGGCCAACATAAAGATGTATGTCAGCATAATAAACTGCAGCAAAAGAGGGAAAAACAAAACCAGTGGTAAGTCAGAACTTAACCGATACTCCATTGCAAAAAAAGGAACCACAGAGAAGTAACAAATGCATTCCTGACTGGTTTTGTCTGTTTCTGTCTTTATTTAAATGATGGTTTTGGTCTAATAATCAACTCATGATCCAGTCAAAGGGAGTGATGGAACACTAACGTGGTGTTTCTGAAGGACAAGCAGTTACGCTTCCACCAGTGCAAGCTTACTCCGCTCTCATGTACCCCTCGGGCCCCAGACCGATGCGCAGCACCTCATCTGCAGTATAGACAGCTGCAGGCTTTGGGAAGCACTTCTCTCCTTCTCTCCCATCACCGATACCTCAGAGGTAAGGCAAGAGGCCACATGCCTGGGTTTTCCACTATCAATCATGATGCAAAAAATTCAAGTTAAACACTTTTTCATTCAAGCTTTGCTTCCTTTTAAAATCCGGGTCTTAATGAAAACAAGTCATTATCCACGGCTGCCACAGAATCACAGAACAGTTTGGGTTGGAAGGAACCTTAAAGGTCATCCAGTTCCAACCCCCCTGCCCTGGGCAGGGACACCTCCTGAATCTCAATGCCAAATCCATTTTGTGTTTAACCAATGAGACAATATATTTGTCCTATTGTTACCGCATTTAGACATATTTGGGGTCAACACACAAGGGAATTCCTCATTCAGAATAAACTAGGGCGCTTAAGAAGAAACGCCTTAAGTTACACGCTTTGCAACATGTGTTCTCCAACGGTACACATTTTCTTTTTTTATACTCTCAAGAGTAAAAGCCCTCTGCTTGTCGGAGGCATTGAACTCTACTTGCCGTCAGGGCCGGTAGTTATGCCGGCACACTCAGCTTCTGCAGCCACACAAGCACGCCACGTTCCTGCTGTGCTGCTAACCTCAGAGGACTAGCGGAGACATCCACCAGTGACAAATCACCTTTTCATTTTATGCTGTGGAAAGGATACGAAGATCCTACATGGTTAAACGCGGAATATAAGTCAGCCTCTAAATGTTGAATCCAAATAGCCCCAAGATTTGACGGCTTCAGAAATGCTGATGAATCTAAACACACTACTGAAACAAAAATATTTCAGCACACTAACATTTTTCTAGCTGCTAACCACAGAGAAACATTGATGCTGAGAATAAGAAAGAAGAGCTATTTTTGAAAGCTGAATGAGCTGGTCCACAATCTGCTTAAAATTAAACCTTAAGGAGTAAGTAAAGGGAAAATGGAAGACATTTTCTAGTTATTTTTTAATGTAAGACCTCTCACATCAGGTGATCAAGGAAAAAGTCTACTGTAAATACAGATTTTAGTTATGGAAATCAAATAAGGTCAGAGTCAAAAGGGGTGTAAATGGTAGCAAAAAATTTTAGAGGGGTGGCTTGTCCGCGTGGACCTGATCGGGAAAAGCAATCCAGAATGACAAAGGGTTTGAATTTTAGGTGAAGTACTCTTATTACTTTGAAGATATGGGATGGACAGTCTCAAGCAATATTAAAGAGACCTTAATTTGATTTACTTTAACTCACTTCCAAAGAATATTAAATAAAAGCCATTTTAATTCCGAGGAAGCGTATTTACATAGGGATTTAATGTAGTTTAATTAATCCAGTTTAAAATTCAATTCAGATTAATTTTCCTGAATGTCCCTAGGTAGAGGAGACTTTCAGCAGTAGTTCAAAAAGCTGGAGAATTTATAGCATTAAGAATAATTATCAGAAGGATGCGGGAAAGTAAAAGATAAAATGAAACAAAGAATAGAAGTATTCTGTTCAATCCCTTGGATATCTGCTTTCTATCCTTTTCTTGGTTTAGTACTCAACACTTCAGCTTTATCTGCCAGTTTGTAAGCTATGAACCATTTTAACTTTTCCCTTAACATCAAACCGGTTTAAAAGGGAAACTGATGCGTCTAATTTATGTTTGAAGATTTTTGAAAATGTATTCATGCAGATAATGGCTGCCTTCCTTTCCACCTTTTCCCAAAACCACACTCAGTAGAAAATCAGCTGATAAAATAGAGAAAAGTGACAGCAAAGTCTATAATAAATAGACGGCCTTGAACGTTACAGTAGACTTTTCTGTGTGTCAGTTGCTTTATATAATGGAAATTCCATTCCATCTATTGCAGAGAAAATAGTCAATACAAGTAAATACTGTTCTGCACACAGTCCTATTTATTTTTTCATTATTGCTCCTTTATTGTTTTCTTTTTCTTTCTCTCCATATTACAGCGTTAAAGTTAATGAGACAGCATCTGGTTCAACCCCAGGCACTCATTTACAAATAATTACTTGGAAAATTACTTGGAAATGTAGATTCACTTCAGGGCTATGAATTCCCAACTAAAATGCTATGTCTGATCTTAATTTATTCTCAAGCTGAAGAGTTGTACTCAATTTTTCTAAAGCAGGAGCAAGAAATAAGAAAGAAGGCGCTCTGTGTGTCCTCAAAACAGCCTTTAAATTCTCAGTTTACTATAGTCTAGAAGTATTTTAAAAGTCAAAGCAGCCTCCTAGCTTATATTCTACGAGTTTGCCAAAACCAGGTAAGTCTGAGGCCTTATTTTTGAGCCACCTTCTAGAATTTTTGAACTAAATAATATTTAATAAATTTAGTACATCTCTCAGTGTGGTTCATGCATAATAATTTAATGGAGAACTAAATCTTTTATGTTAGTTACATTACTGAGCTGTAGTAACTGGTTTTAAGGCGGGGCTCCGCACAGATTCGGGAATCTTCCTATTCTGTGATTACCCCCAAATGGAAGAAAAAGCTCAGCCTTACTACGAGCATTACAATTCCTGTTTGATATCTTTTTATCTTCTGATCTGTAGTAGGGATGAAACTCTCTGTAGCCTTGCTTACTTGAGAAGCTTGCTTAAAAATCTGTACTGAGATAATACAAAGCATTGGTATAGCAAAGAGGGGGAAAAAAAAAAAAAAAACACGAGTTTATTAGCCTCTAAAAAAAAAATCTGCCTTGGGCACAGAATAAGAGCAGGAGAAATCTGTCAGATGATAGCTGCCGGGAGTCACAAGAGCTGCCTTCTCAGAGAGAATTGCCTGCTTGTTTATGGAAGGGATTCTCTTTTAAAAACATGAAGCTGGCGGATTATCTCAGAAAAAGTGAATCAAATGCTGATTTCATTTTAAAAACATACTTTAGAAAAGGATTTTTATTTTTCCTCTTTCAGTCACTTTTGACTGAAGAGCCAGAGGCCAATGATATGCCCAAATTCATGTCATAACACCAAGATGATGGGGGGGGGAGTGGAAAGAGAAATTTCATTTGTTTCACGTAAAAATAACTACAATGTCAAAATTCATGTTAAATCACTTGTTAGCTATGAGTTATCCCTGGAAGCTGCTCTCAGTGGTATCGGTGAAGCAAAGCACAAAGCTGTGGTCCGGGCAATAAAACGCTTTCTGAGGTAGGGGCAGTAAAAAGCAAAAGGTTAACCTTGCACAAGTTATTAGTTTCTAGCACTAGGAGGTGTTAGCTTATAAATTCTTGTTATAATAGAACGACATTGTGAATTATTTTTTTTTAAAACCACAGGTGAAGGACTGAAGTATTTTTTTAGATCATTTTCTCTGCTATTACAGTCTTCCCTCTTTGCTCTAGAGACCTTACACGAAATGCTTAAGGAGCCTGTGCACTCCAGGAATTAAATTCAGAACTCAATCTCCTGAGATTCAAAGGGATCTTTCTCCTTTGAAGTAGCATTCTGCTACGTGACAAGCCAAGGATTTATGAAACAGCAGTACAGCATCTTAAAGAGGTATCACAGTTTGTTCTTTAGTACGTTATGTATTGCGTTGGTAGTGAAAATTGCTTTCTCTGATCAGTTCAGTTTTCACTGTAAGAAGCCAAACACAAACCCAAAACAAACTACAACAGACAGCGAAAGTCATCTACCAAATCATGAAGATCAAAGTTCACCGATCGACATTCAGTTCACATTGGGAAAGAATAGCTCAAGTAAATAATTATTCGAAAAAAACCCCAAATCTTTAACCTTTGTAGTGGTTAACTTCTCGTACCAACCCCATGGCTGGTAAAACCCTCTTCCCGGATTTTATAAGCTTTTCATTGCCAGTTACGGCTTTCCTGAATCTTACATTATTAAAGTAAGGAAACCATCAACCCTTCTGGAAAGATTTTTTTCATATAATCTGTTGTGGAGATAAACGTTAGGAAGTAGAGATTCCAGAGCGTGTGCTGAAACGGTGCGTATACAGCACAAGGGCTTTCATGGTGGTCGTAGCTGGTTGAAATCCTCTTTCCGCTGAAAACATTACCCAAATCTATCTATTTTAATAAGATCAAGATTTCAGTTACCGCTTTCTTTTTAAAATTTATGGGTACTTGTCCCGTGAAAAGCACATTCATTAAATTTCAAACACTGTTCTTCTTTTAGTTTCGTTATAAATATTTTAATACCCCTGAAGAAACATTGTATGACTGCTTCAGTGACCCTGGGGACGGAGACCGTGAAATCACATCTAAAAGGTACTGCTACCGCAGAGATGGATTGAAATAGAAACAAAGTACACTCCAGTCGTTTTATTGAATGAGGACACTGCTGCTTACCACAAAAAAAAAAATAAAAATAAAAATGTAGAAACATAGCAAGAAGTTCGGAAGTGCCTGAATAAAACTTAGCTCCGGAAACCTCATGCTGCCAGGTAATTTTATCTTTGTTCCAAACCACTCAGTACTTCCACGGACACTTCCTCTGAATGCAGTCATCTACTTATTTTATATGAACTCCCTGACATGAGCTCTCAGCGCAGAGAGCTGTCAGATGACGTACACCTTGCTGCGTTTATGTCTCATCTAGATTTATTATCCTATGGCACACACACACAAAATGTCATGGTCTACTCTCAGCTTGATNCTTCGCAGGCTCAGAGATTCTCTTAGACAGTTTTTGCCAGAGATTAAGACTGCATCTACAGAGATCACATACCTCCATCCTGCCAAAAGCCTCTTATGCTTCCCCGTGAAACCCTGCCAGTGCCGAACATCGCCTGAACATGAGCCCAGGAGGGGCCTGCCTGTCTCTAACTGGACTAACTGGGAGACACCTGCCCTCCGCAGTGCGTTGTGTAGTCCTGCGTCCCAACCGCACGGCAGAACAAAACCCTGGGTGTTAACTGATGGCAACTCCAAAGCATGAAGAGGAAGATTTTTTCATTTTCTTCCTGAATTGCCCTATCTCTCTAACGTCACGTTCACATTCAATCTCCTATAGATTTGAATTCAATATTAATAAGAACGTATTTAGCTTTAGCGCTTTGCCCAGCTTTTAATTCATAAACGCTCTTTGGCTTTCAAGCCTTCTGCCTCCGTCTTGGCCCTTTTTTCCTAGGAGAAATTCCTCCGAGTTAATCATACCGTCTCCTTACCCGGTGCACATTCTGCATAAACACATTTACATACTCTTTATTCATTGCAGCCACCGCATATTTTCTAAAAAGCTGAACTTTGTCTCGATGAAGTTGTACTGAGAGGGCGTAGTTCTTTCTGCAGTTTACAAGAAGTGCGACTTAAAAGCACTACATGTGTTCCTACCTCAGACCTATAGTTTATTTGCATATTTTCTATAATGCGAGGTTCTACCTTAGATCTATAGTCCAGACCCAGTAACCTCCTTTGATCAATACATTTTCATGAAAGATTAGTGTAATTATTAGGTACTTTGTTCCTGCTCACAGTCTGTATTCTTACCCTATAGCTGCTTAGTTCTTTTTACTTTTGGAAGGTTCAGAATTCATCCAACAGAATTTTGCAATTTTTGTATTTTTAAAGAAGAACCTCTACATAAATACTTCAACCTCTTCCCAATGTTTTTTTTTGCAACAGCATTTTAAATGTATAGTTCCCCATATGCAAATACTAGAGAATGGAAATGGAAACTTGCTGAGATCCTCTGGGAAGGATTTTAACATTGCAGAAGCTAAAACAGTCTTTGCTGTTTAATTAAAAAAGTTAGGCTATCTAGAACCAGCAATACCATTCTTATTTATTTAAATCTAAATAAATGTCATGGCCTCAAACAGGACAATAAAACATAGTGGGTTTTTTTAAGTGGTCAAATGAGAAATTGAAAAAATTATACAGATGTCTTTAAACTCATTGATATATCATGCTTAATATGTTACAGATCATCCTTTGCCACCCTAGGCAACCTCTCTTGGTATTCATACCCTCTTCTTACACGCAGTATGAAATCTAAATACGTTTAAGGAGTGTTAAGTAGCTCACAACCAAATGGCCTCTCTGACATTCTCGTGTCTGTGCTAACTGGCACCTCCTACATTCGTGCCTCATTCCTAAACAGAACTAAAAGATGAAGCAGAAGTATTTCAACTCATCTTATTTGCCCTATAATGCTGCTGGAAGAAAAAGAATGATGTTCTGATATTACTGCTAAATGCTCTATATATCACAGAAAATACATATATACAAAGTCTTTTCTGCTTGGTCTAAAATATCACTCTCATTGCTAACAATCACTTGTTGGACATTTATTATTGCCTCTACAAAACATGTTCACCCTATGTCTTTCTCTGACATATTATATTCCCAGGCACAGCTCCAAGAGTCTTGTTGAAACATGGATACGTTTCACGCTATGCTATTACTGTCATGTGGTTGATTCTTCTTGGCTTGCATTCAAGTCAACTGCTTCAAGAGGGGGGAAAAAAAAAAAAGCCAATATTGGTCCAAATTTCTCTTCATAGTGGGACAGACTTCTCAGGTTTCCCTAATTGCAATTTCTCCACATACTAAATACTAGTTAATGTGACATTCCTTAGATTGTTAAAGCCTATTACCAGAAAATCAAATCCCTGAAATTTTAAATTTTGAAGCATCCATTTTATGGAACTGCTTTATTTGGGCTTTTTTAAATGTTTTTATTCTACAGACATTTTAGATGG
Source organism: Himantopus leucocephalus (assembly GCA_003993805.1). NCBI lineage: Eukaryota > Metazoa > Chordata > Aves > Charadriiformes > Recurvirostridae > Himantopus > Himantopus leucocephalus. The sequence goes on along the minus strand of RSEF01000004.1, from coordinate 51,490,264 downwards.
ATGTAAAACTGATTTTGACAAAATTAAGAGCAATTCTTACTGTTACTTTCTGCTTTTCATCTGCACATACATTTTCTTTTAAATTTCCTTTAAATGTGTATTTCAAGGTTGAAATATTCTACGCATGAGGTCTATTGCTTTGTAACTATTTAGATGCCTACACAAAGCTTGTTTACTTTCTGATGTACTCCGAATTGATTTACTGGTAGGGGTGGGGGAGGAGATTTTCACGGCTGTATCAGAAATACAAAAAGAAGATTCTCTGGCAGATTGATTCATTTTTTGAAACTTCGCTTTGCAAACAAACCCATTCACTATCAGAACATACTCAGTTCGAAGAAGATGGCTTTGCGTTGATGCAAGACTGGGTTTCCCCTGAAGATTTTATAATGAATCTTTTCAGTACTTCCTTATAAACCAATTATACTATTTTTTGGGGGGTGAGTTATTTCTGAATCTTCTTTAGAATGTTGATGGGGTTTTAGCATACTGCTGCTTAAAGCTGTTAGCATTAGTTATTTTATATGACCTTCAGGCAAGACCATAATTTTTGTAGTCCAACAGGCTTCTGAAGTCCTACAGAGAGCATTGGATCTTATCTCCTATTTAACAGCAGCAGAATTTCCTATTAAATTTTGTCATGTCCCAGACAGGAATTACTTTTTCTCAAAATGTATACACTTATATTTTCACTTTCTCAAAGTTTTCCTCCTCCTTTTGTTCTTCTTTTTTGGTGGTGTTTCTAACACTTCGATATACTCTCTGGGAATACAGCTAAACTATTGGGTTTGTATTTAAATGCGATAACAGATAAATAATCTGGTTTAAAAACTGCTTTTTTAAAAAAATGGAGTAGATATCTTCATTAAATACTGCTCCTTCATGGGTTCCGCAGACCGTGTCCATGCCACATAACTATTCAATTCGCAGACATAAAATCTGAAAACCCANGCTATTTAACAGCAGCAGAATTTCCTATTAAATTTTGTAATGTCCCAGACAGGAATTACTTTTTCTCAAAATGTATATGCTTATGTTTTCACATTCTCAAAGTTTTCCTCCTCCTTTTGTTCTTTTTTGGTGGTGTTTCTAACACCTCGATATACTCTCTGGGAATAGAGCAAAGCTATTGGGTTTGTATTTAAATGTGGTAACAGATAAATAACCTGGTTTAAAAACTGCTTTTTTAAAAAAATGGAGTTCATATCTTCATTAAATACTGCTCCTTCATGGGTTCTGCAGACCGTGTTCACGCCACATAACTATTCAATTCGCAGACATAAAATCTGAAAACCCATCGGTTCTATCATGACCCACTCCCTGCCAATGTAGGCACGTCCTAGTAGGGAATTTTCCAGGTATTTTGCTTCCAAATTGCTGATAACCTGATCCATACCCTAATGGTTTTCAGTGATGACAAGTGTTCTATACACAGAAAAAGCTAACGCCCAGCTGGAAAAAGACCGCGCGATACAGATTGTTTACATTTTTCGCATTGCCAAGACTGTGATTTTTGTTCGGGAAGTTTGCACGGTCTATACTTGGGAACACGACAGTGAAGCTTAAACTAGAAAGCAGAAATAAGACTCTTATAACTTCTCTAAACAGATGTGTCATTCAAATTAAATGCTTGGCGCTCAAAACTAAGAGCATGTGTTCTTTCCTGATTTTTCTTAAGGGGGTATGAGAAGCCTATGAGAGAATCAAGGGTGGGGACTCCCTTTCTCGTTTGCTGTCTTGCCAAGCAGTGAAAGTCAATCCTAAAAATGTGACTTGAAATATTCAAGCTCTTCACCTGAAGTAAGTATTGATAAAAATACTCTGGTTTGCTACGTTTAACCAGCTAATCTTGAATGCTAATCATCATGCGTGAATAAAAGGATACAAGCAGCGAGGGGGAAAATTTACAAGTTTCCCTCCTTCTTCCTGGGCACGCAATACCAAAAAGCATTTACAATGGTAACTATGAACTTAGAAGGCATCAATAGGAAGACGCAGTTGATATGAAAACCAAAAAAGCTGTATATGGTTTCTGTGGATTTGGGGGATAGCAACTTTAAGTGGGGGAACCGAAAAAACAAGCAGGCTAGAAACCATCAGGAGTGGGTAATAGACACATCTTTGAATTTATGATAATGCCACTGACATTCACAGGTTTAAATAACTATAAAAAAGAGTAAAGTGCCTAGATGCAGTGAAAAAGAATAAGGCAGCCAGGTGAGAACAAGGTTCAGGGAAAACTGCGATCATCTGATGAAGCGTTCAAGTTAAAACTGAGAAGGATTACCTGAACCTGGGGGAAGTAAAGCTATCATCTTGGACAATTTATGGTGGTTCATAATAGAAAGCTAAAGCCCGTGGAGAAAGTGTAACGGCTCCCAGAGTCAAGCACATTTTGGAGATGTATGACAGCACACTGTCAGAAAACAGTTTCATTAAAAAATCTGCTTATTCACTGAGCTTGCGTGCCAAGGAAAAATCCTGTCCTCGATGTGAAAGACACACTTACAGCACAATCTGAAGCAAAAGCATTTCGTCCACTTTATCAGCAACGATACCAATTCTGTCAGTGAGCAGCGAGCCCGAGAGAAGCTGAGAAGCTGCTGGCGAGGCACATTACAATGTCTGGCACACTCCGCTATTAAAAGAAGCAACGAACACTGCAGTCAACAAAAGGGCTGCGTATAAAACACATGGCAAGTTATGCGAGAAGAGGAATGATCAGACGAAAGAATGATTTTACAAGTGTGATATCCCTGAGTGAGAAAATCTGGAAGTCTAAAATAAAGAAAAACAAAGCAACCCGGCCAGATTACAGAAATAAGACAGACCAAAAGCGCAGTCAGCACCTAGAAATATAGAACAAAACAATTTCTGAGCTCACTGCAAAAGATTTCTAAAAGTATTGCAAAGAAAGGGGGAAAAAAAAGTAATGACTTCCATTCTTCTTTCTTTCGAAGAAACCGTATGTATATTAACAACATAATTGAGAGAGTAACGGCATAAAGATGAGGGATTCTCTTAACCCCTTGGGTGAGTTGTGAAGTATTGCAAGGGCTTCTCGTGTCCTTCCTGTTTCAAGAACAGGCACAGGAGGTTACAAGGAACCCAGTCCTCGGAAACGATTCCAACGCTGGTCTAGTATCCAGAGATAAGATGACTTCCAGAAACCTATAAAATCATTAATAGGTTTTATTTTATTCCCTAACTCCAGCAGGGGTTAGATAGCAAATGTTATCCACCCAAACGCCAGTTAAAGGGGCCAAGCAGGATACATCCGACTAAATTCAGATACTTGGCTGCAGTGCTTAATGTAAAAGAACCAACTTAAAGCCTTGAGGGTTATTCTCTTTGCAGAAAAATTCAGCTCATCTGAGAAAGTCTCACTAACCCTCTCTCTCCTTTAACTCCTGAAGGAGCCCTTCTCTCGACAACCTTAGCGACATTCCCAGTTAGGTGAGACACATCTGTGTCACAATGTATTCCTGCTGAAATTAACTTCTCCACCAGCTTCTGGGTCATTTGTGGTAATAATTGGCGATTCTGGTTTTTAACTGTTCCGTCCGAAAGGTCGGACCCCCATACGAATCTCACCTTCCCCGTTTCCCACATCAGTGTCTGAAACGACTGACGGCATTCGCTACTTAACATTTATGGGGACGGGAGTTTTGTTAGATGCTTTCCTTATTTAAGACTGGATTAAGGGATGCTAAACCCATAAGTACATCTGCTGTCTTGCAGAGAAGGTTCTTTACTTCTCATAAATGAAGCAGCAGTGGTATGAAGCATTCTGCGCCCCTCAGATGCAGCAGCAGCCCATCAGAAGGAAGACCCCTCTGTCAGCTCAGCGTTTTGCCACCAGGATATCCTGACAGGGTATCTGATTTTCAGAAACCAGAGCTTCGTTTCTAGCATGCAGAAGTGATGCATCTGTTCTGGGTGGGAGAGCCACCTGAGCCTGCGCTGAACTCCGGTCCTCCTGGTACACAAAGAATCAAAGGTCAACACGATGCAGTTTCACCGCCTCGAGAATAACCGGTCTGGTACGGGCAAGATGCGGTGACAAGTTCACCTCCCTTGCAGATGGTTTTTCAAAACATTTGCAAAGCTTCCCTGGTTTTTCTTGCAAAAGCAAACCTGGAAAAATTTTGGAAAGTTCAAGTTTTAGTTTAAGCACTCAAGAAGCACGGGTCAAATAGCAGATAGGTGTTCAGGTAGCCAAAATAACTTTCAAAGGCAGAAAAACCCCTTTCACTCATTAAAATATAAGATCCCTCAATACTAAAGCTGCAGACGATGTAACATTCAATGCAACACAGAATATAAAACTTCTTCCTCTAGAGCCTTAACATGTTTCTTTTAAAAGGTGAGATACAAAGAAACAGAAATACCACTGCCAGGATGAAATCTGTTTTCTGATGAAATAAAAAGAACTGCTTTCCCATTCCACGGCATCAAATTTTCGTAAGAGTAACACTTTTCAAGGAAAAAAAGCCTCATTTTTGTGTCTTCCTTCATTTTTTTAATCGACTCTGTAAGCAGACCTTCTCAAACAAGGTGTAAAAGAGGCTTTCTGTGACGGAGCGAGCTGACTATAAATAGGAAAGGTATTAAATCGCAAATATACAAATAGTGTCACAGTTGGCTCCAGGCCTGTCTCCCGTTCTTCACTAATCACGCTGCAGCACAATTATATATAACTGTTTATTTAGTTCTCTAAAAGCACGTTCAGGCATTGAAAAATGAAGACTAAAAACACCGCCGTCCCTCCTCAAATCACAGAATCATAGAATTGTTGAGGTTGGAAGGGACCTTTAAGATCATCAAGTCCAACCATTACCCTAACCTGACAAAACCACATCTAAACCATATCCCCAAGTACCACGTCTGCCCTTTTTTTAAACACCTCCAGGGATGGCGAATCCACCCCCTCCCTGGGCAGCCTGTTCCAATGTTGGATAACCCTTTCAGGGAAAAAATTTTTTCTAATATCCAACCTAAACCTCTCCTGGCTTAACTTGAACCCATTTCCTCTCGTCCTGTCACTTGTCACTAGGGAGAAGAGGTCAGTCCCCATCTCTCTACAAACTCCTTTCAGGTAATTGTAGAGAGCGATGCGACTAGCATTGTTCTACCGCTTTTGTTTTACTTTTCCCAGTAAATCAATTCCGAAAACGCTGCCAAGGAGCCTCTTCGCGGGCACTTTCACGGGCCCTCTCCCATCCGAGAGGGAACGCTCCACGGCAGCACCCGCGCGACTTGCCTGCGAAGCCTCTGGATGCTCACATAGCCTGATAAATCAACGAGACAATCACCGGAAAGGTTAGGTTGAGCTATTTCTTTTTCCGTTACTTCAGGCGAAAAACATTCCGTTTGCCCGTGTGGGGCTAGAAAGAGAGGTAGGCAGAGAGAAGGAGGGGGGTCAGGGAGGGCACGTGAAAAGTTTCTGTAGATGTTGGCTTTCTTTCTTAAAAGCCTGCTTTTCAAAGAGTATTTTGATAAGAAAGAAGAAGAAAAAAAAAAAGACGTTACTTTTCAGATTTNTCTGTAGATGTTGGCTTTCTTTCTTAAAAGCCTGCTTTTCAAAGAGTATTTTGATAAGAAAGAAGAAAAAAAAAAAAAAGATGTTACTTTTCAGATTTCCAGTGAGAAATATCGCCTGTCCATACCAACTTAAATAAGCTTTTCCTCCTCGAAATTTTTTGTTGATTTTTTTTCCCCCCTCCATTTTCCTTACAGGCTTAGTCACAGACATAACAAACACGCTCATGCAAAATATTAATGAGAAGTAATTGGTGACAACGGTAAAGCAGAAGGACCTCATTTTCAGTGTTTAACGTGCTAAACTGGAATTTAGAAAGACATCAGCGAATTTGATGTGAAATCATAGTCACAGTTGGATTTTTACAAAGGTTTTTCGGTGTGGAGCCATTTTTGTCACTTTAATTCTTCAAAGCAACTAATATCCCGTGTGTACTTTTCTCTTACTATTAAGGCATAGCTAAGAGAAACCCACTGTTTAGTCTTTGACAGTTTAGATTTTAATATTGACAAAATTTCTATCTCAATAATTGTATACAAGGGAGCTCTCTTGCAACACGGAGTATCTGCCAATCCTCTTCCATAGCGTTACCTCATTTTGGCAACTGTACATAACAAAATTTATTACAGCAAATTTGCATAGCAATAGAACAATCTGGGCTTGACACACAAGGATACTGATTAGGTTTGATTTACCTCTCCAGACATCTTTTTGTTCTTCTTAGAACTTATTTCTTCATATTATTGCATGATTTAAGGAACTGAATAAATTATAAACATATTGCTGCTGGACTGAAATGTTTTCTGATTCCAGATTTTTTTTTTTAAATGTAAACTGTTATTTGTCCCTTAAGAATTTTAAATACGAGATAATCAAAATAAACCTAGTCAAAAAAGGTCTCAAGTTTTAATTGGCAAAAATGCCGTATGTACTGTCTTACTCTCAAACCTCTAGAGCACAGAAGCAAAAGCCAGAATAATAACCCAAAATAGCTCCAGACATTTGTACAGCAATCTTACTGATATATCGTCAGAATAAGACAAGCAATCAAAGTGCAGATTTGTTTTTTTTTCTTTTCCAGGGAAAAGAAAAAACTTCCAGTAACTTCAAGAATAATAACAACGATGTATTTAACTCAAAATAATTGAGGGCTTATTTTAATTGTGATCATAAACAACAGTATACAGCCTTAACCTTAGCTGCACAATGTGAAACCCAAACGTTACAAATTACCGATGAGGAAAGTCAAATGCTGAAGGAATTCATTTAACGAATCATTAATAACGACAGTGATGTTAATCACAGAATAGATGCTTAACTGTTCATTTCTTCTAGACACGTACTACAGAATTACAGTTTATACTGCAAGGGCACGAAAACTGTGAGGGGATGCAGCATTGCTCTGCTGCAGCACTGAGGACAGGCATTTATGGGAGCTGTGAAGAAAAAAAAAA
>RSEF01000004.1:51471756-51483258 GCA_003993805.1 Himantopus leucocephalus | reverse complement strand
GTCAGCCCTTGGCTGCTGTGTTGGTATCTGTCTCCCCAAAACCACGTTGAGGTGGATGCCACCATCGAGACTAGGTGTCACCATCAAGACTAGATGCCACCATTGCGAGCACCATGGGCGGTTATCGCTCGGGCAGGGGTACAGGAAATCAAGGCCAGGTTGGGGGTGGGGGGTTGGAGCCCACCGTTGCAGGAGGACACCGCTCCGACCCGCCTGCTCCTCGACCCCGGGTGGACAGGGGCTGCTGCTGCCCACATCAACGGCTTACGCAGGGCAGCAAAGGTAGGGAACGCTGACTTCACCAAAACCCACAAGAGAAATCCAATTCTTGGGCAGATTCTCTAATGGACCGACCCAATCCGTACCATCGCCTGGCCCAGTGGTAAGCTCTACCAGATACCCCAGAGAGATTTATCTCATGATATCCACATGAGATATCATCCCAGAGAGACATAGGCATAACTGTTATTTCCAGCAAGGGTTCCATATCCTCCTAGAAAATCTTGGAAAGCTTTTCTTGATGGCTGAGGGGGAAGATTCAGACTAAATATTCAAACACAAACACTTTATGAAAAGGTTCTAAAACCACCCCCAGTAGATGTAACACTTATTCTTCTTCCCACGTACAGCACAGTACTGCACATTTCCAGACCCAGAACTCAGGTGCTCTTGAATGCACTCTCCCCATAAGCCATATTTTGTAAAAAACCCACTGATTTCCTAATCTGCACTTCAAGATGCGGAGTGAATGTACAGCATCCACCATCAAAAAACACTTACAGAGAACTCCAGCTCTGACCCTTCCAGAGCCAGACGACATCGGGAGAATAATTTCATAGGATTTACTGACCACCTTTGATCGAATGTCCAAAAAATTCCAACTTTCTATGCTGAGCATAATCTCTAAATTTCCTTAAGCATGCTTCCCATTCTCTCACCCATGCTATTAACGGGAGCAGTGAACAGCGTGGTAGCCAGGAAAAATCAAAAGAAAGAAAAAAACCAACCCCCCCACCTCTAAAACATGAAGCCCAACACAGTTGTCCAGTCTGGTATTGAAAATCTTACAGCTGTGTATAATATTCCAAATAGTTGTACACCTATCTGCAAGGATTTTTCCCTTTATGGATCTTTTCCCCATAGCTCATCAACAGCACAGGACACAGGGTGAAAAGCCTTATTTCAGCCACGACACCCCTGTACGGCCCACGCTGTTTCTCGGGGTGCTCCTTTGACGAATTCTTCAAAGGCCTTTCACTCCTAATTGCCTTTGTGGAGGTGCATCCTAAGGAGATGCTCCATGCAGGAGTGAGGCTTGGGGATACGGGGAGGTGACGATGGGGCAGAGCTTGTGGGTCCTCTGGGAGTGGAAAAAAAAAAAGGTAAGGGAGAAAAAGGGTTAAAAAAAACCCTCTGGAAATAAATACGCATTTTTCTTGTAAAGCACCTGGAAGTCGTTGATTACAACTGCCAAATAAATGACAATTGCCTTAATGAAGTTATGGGTATAACGTAAATATGTCTTCAAATGACAAGAACGCTTGCTCCCCGCCACGGTCCTCTAGCGCTGGAAATACGTTCATTCTCTCTAATCCATTCCTGCCAGTTTTATGATTTTTAAAGGAAAATTCTTCAGAATTTGTCCTGGAGCACGAGGGGACAGAGCCGGAAGGCAGCAGCGGGTCCCAGGGGACATTGGGCGCACGCTGGCACGGAGCTGGGGGGGGCAGCAGGTCAGCGACCCCCCCCGCAACCATGGCCCCGCTTTGAAATACTCTCTGAACGATGTATTTGGCTCCACTATTCCCATTTGGAATGAAGAGCTGGTTATGCTGGATAACGGAACTACATTGATGTGTGTGGGGGGTGGTTCGGTTTTCTCAATAGCTCGTGCATCGAGGATTTAGAATTTCATTATTAGACCATTGACGTTTGGAAAAAGAAATCATAAATACAACTCTCAGAGTCTGGAGTAAAAAGAGAAAGAGAAGAGAAAAGAGAGAAAATTCTATCTTTCCACATAAAAGAAAAGTGAATTAAGAAGTACTAATTAAGAACCATTAGTGGACAAACTAAATAATAACTCACATGAAAGGAATTATTCCTGTGACACACTACTAAGGGAAGAAGAAACTAATTTAACAACGGCACGCTTACCTGGTCTTTACTCGTGCCTCAGCGCTTCGACTGTGCGGATTCACCCAAATCGTCCCAGGGGAGTGGCGAAGGGCACCAGGAGAAGATCCAGCAGCAGCAGTTTGGCTTTTTCAAGGGACATTGTGGATTTTTTTGTTTGTTTGTTTCATAAAAATATGCCTGATGTGAGTAGTGGAATAGGAGCATTCAGCGGCGCGCTCGGAACGGGGCTCTTCATGCTGTATACACCTGTTTGTGTGCATGAACAATTTAAAATGCTTTAAAAACTGTTTTTAATGGAGAAAAATCTCGATTTTCTTCCAAAATAAAGCCGCCAAATAAACTAGAAGGACATTCCTTAAATACCAAAGACTTACAAAGCATTATATTCTATGTATTTTCTGACAAAACTTTGGAGTAAGATTGCCCCTCCGATGCCCGAATTTCCAACCTAAAGAGCTTTCATTTCAACAGAGCTGTTCCTGCAAATCCTCTCCTGAAACAATTTTCAGAAGAACAACATTTTCAGCACTTGCAACCCCAAAATAAGGCGGGAACTCCACTGGAATCTGGCTGTTAAGCAACACGAGAGCCAGGCTTCCCCTCCTCGCCTCTGCAGCCATGGGAAGGGCACTGCCACAGGACTACGGGAAGGGGGGGGAAGCCAAGCCACAAGACAGACACGTCAGTAAACATCGCAGGGATATTAATTCATGAATAAACCAACCATCTACTGGGCAATTAACAAACCAACTCCACAAGCGTGCCCAATTATCTCTCACAACCTAAATTTTTGTTGTTTTCTTTCTGTATGACAGCGTTAAGTTCTAACAGTTAAGCTTTTAGAGCGACACACACGTTCCACACCGAAGCACAGAACGCATGGGCTGTATCTCAGTGTGCCGATTACGCGGATCTGTGGAAAACAGCACAAGTTCAGAGGACTGAAATCCACCTAAATCTGCTGGATACAAGTGAAAAATTGTCCTAAAACATGCCTGTGAAAATATCTTTTGTTTCACAAAATTTTGTTTGTAAAAAAGACAAAGCGCCCTTTGGCAATTTTTTCAAGCCCTCCTCAGTTGACACACCAAGACGGAGAAGGTACTGAAGGGGCACTTCGGGAAAATTCACAAATATTAAAGATCCCTTTTTAAAAGCAAGTCAGCTTCCTCACAACCCACCAGCTCTTGGGTGAACTCACGGCAAAGGGGGAGACTCTCCTCCAACCTTTTGCATCTCTTCTTTTGAAAGGTTTCTCACGCTGCAATTCTCATCTTTTTTCCTGATTTGCAGCATTAAAAAATCTTAATTTTAATTTCAGACTACGTTTGCCCTTTTTGAAAGTCCCCAGCACATTCAGTTGTCATCCCAGCCCCCTCTGGAATGAGTCTTCCTTTACCTACAGCTTTTCTTTTCTTACTGACATGCTTAATGCATGGAAAAGATTTCTTCTTATTCCTCCAGTTAGCTGCATTACAAGCAGTTATTAAAATGTTTTATAATACAGAGCTGCAAACAGAGTAGCCATTTCCTTCCAGCACTCACAGAAACCGACTCCAGAAGGTGTATTTGAACTCTACACAGACNCCCCCCCCCCCCCCAACCATTACTCCGCAATTTACCTTTCCCTTAAGTTTCAGCTTCAATGTTGTATTTAAAAAAAAAAACACCCTGAACTTTCATTTCCTTTTCCTATGCCGTTAGACCTGAGGAAATTAAGTACCTTTCTCTGAAGGGTTGCATGGGATGTGAGAAGAAACCGCAATAAAATTTATTCACAATATACAAGTATAAAAATATCTTGCTTAGGGTTCAGTATCATAATTTAATAACTTTTTGTTGTTTCATAGGTATCTGGGAAAGGTACAGACACGTGTCCTGATCCTGTTACAAGAGGTAGAATGCCAGCATTTGGTACAACATTCCAGGAGAGAGTCAAGGTGACGTTCCTGTTTCCCCTGCAAAAGCAACAAAGACTATCAGCAGAAATACTCCAGTTAACCAATTTAACTAATAATTACTAATATTAAATAAATTGGGATATTAAATAAATATGGGAGGGTGCCAGGGGGATGGGAACAGTCTTTTTCCAGTGGTGCCAGTGATAGGACAAGAGGGAATGGGCACAAACTTGAACACAGAAGTTCCATCTAAACCTGAGGAGGGACTTCTTTGCTGTGAGGGCGGCAGAGCACTGGCACAGGCTGCCCAGAGAGGTGGGGGAGTCTCCCACTCTGGAGACATTCCAAACCCGCCTGGATGCTGTCCCGTGCCACTGCTAGAGGTGACCCTGCTCTGGCAGGGGGTGGGACTGGGTGAGCTCCAGAGGTCCCTTCCAACCCTGACCAGCCTGTGATTCTGTGAAGTTAGGATACAAATTATTTTCCTCATCCAGAAACAACAGGCTTTCTAATTTTATGTAGTTACTTCATGAAGTATTACTTATTTTTCATATAAGGGTTTTTTTTTTCCCCCCTCACAGTTCCCTAACTCCTTTGGAGTTGAGTGCGTCACAGAACCGGCTCTCCGCAGAGAGGAACACTGGAAGCAGAAACCCAGAAGCCCATTGCTCATATTAGCAGTGCATCTCCCGGCCTACAGAAGGAACAGGGCATCTTGTACCCCAAGGTCATCTTCTAACAATCTAACTACCAAGACGTAACAGCCTGACAGAGTATCAGCTAGAATATATGCACCTTATCACAGCAATACACACACACACAAAATGCAACTTACGCAAGTAAATCAAGACACCATGAATAATGATGATAAAAAAAAGGATTTACTTACTTGAGACCATTTCCATCATCAAAGAAAAAGTACTTTGACTTCATGTCTTTTAAGAACAGCCTTGGGTTATCTCCTCTCAACATGATCTTGTCCCAAAGCACCACCTGGTTTAGAGCCTAAAAATACAATTGTAATTAAGTCAGCAAGGTACCTTACAAGATCATATTCACCTACTGGAATTTCATAGCATTATTCATCTAAAAACCCCAAAGTTGAAGTACATGCTTGCAATCCATAACTAGTTTAACAAAATGCTTTAGAGAAGGGGGGGAACTAGTACGACTTCACACCAAAGCGTGGCACAGAATAAACGGAAACAACAAAGAACAGCTCAATAAAATATGAGAAAGCCATTTAAAAAACTCATAAGCTTTCAAAGACTTAAGGTATCATGGGTTTTCCTTTTGAATTGCAAAGGTAAGCTGCTTTTAAAGCGGTATTTAGATTTCGTTTCAAATAAAGGACTTAAACTGAGCTACCGTGACACCGCCTAGGTATTCATTTTCCCCAAATTTAATGGAAAAAAATCTCTACCTGAATTACAAACATAACCCGAACAACTGTATGGACAATTCAAAAGACGGATCCCAAATTCCTGAATATTTGAAACTTCATACTGTTCTTTTAAGTAGTTAGGTGCTAAAGTCTTGTTTAGTACCTTACAGAACAATTTAGAAAAAACATTTCTCAACATTTTTGAGAACTAGTAACTTATGTGGAAAAAAAAAATTAAAAGATTAAACAAGACAATGAAGTCCCAGACTCTAATAAAGAATCCTAAAAACTATTTTAGTACAAACACAATACCCACCAGCATGTATAAAACTTTTNAAGAAAAAAAAAAAAAAGTACTTTAAAAAAAAAAAAGGGGGGGGGGAGATAGGTTTGTGCAGCAAGTTAAGAAAAAACCCTAAGCCTTCACTAGACCCTTGCATTGTGCCCACAGTAGGTTAAACTAGAATTCAGGGGTACCATGGCAGCACGGCGTCTCATTAAATAATTTTTCCATATTCTGTTCCACACAGCTCCTGTCAGATCAGTGAAAAAAGCCTTCGGCGATCCAAAGTGAAATACCAGTAGCAACCAACTTAAGGGATGCAGCAAGGCCAATTATTTTGAGAAGTATGACAAGATCACATAAATATATTACAGGGCTATAGTAACTGGTTCGGGCAAACAATTTTATGATCTACAAACAAAGGACCCAGAACACCTGGCCAGATCAGAGGCCACTGAATCTTTCTAACAGCAATCAATGGCAGAACGATAGGGAAAAGTAAAATGGACAGAGGAAATAAGTGAAAAAAACCTCATTTACAGTCCACTATTGTAACTGAACAACAAGGCATGTGTTACTTTTCCTCCCGCTCTGCTGGGCACATATCAAGTTGGGTTTCATGAGGGTGAACTTCCCACCCTGCAGTTAAACTGCCACGAAAACAACAGTCATGAAGGCCAGTGAGAACAGTCCAAGCTAGGAGGAAACGCTGGTGCCTTAACTCTTCCCAGCAGAACTTCAGAATGTTAAAAATAGCTGCAGTACAAAATGGGTAATTGCTTCAACTTTCTCTTTGATACTTACATTGTTTTTCGTTGAATATTCTGCAGACAAATATAGAAACAATTGTTTAACATTCCAGTCAAATATACTCTGCAGATGTATGCGTGTTAAGAAAAATACCTTATTGTACTTAAATAACCTTGTTTTATTTTTACTAGATCTAAATAGACTATAATTCCAGCAAGCTCTTACATTTCAACATACCTCATCTTATTTATGAATCAGAGCACTTCCAGGAGTTCTAATATATATATTAATCATATTAAAGCAACAGGTTTTTGGTTTGGTGGTTGGTTGTTATTTTTTTTTTTTTTTACTATTTATGAAATCTAACAGCTATTTCCTCCAACGATTTAAGAGTTCTGTATTTGACACTGCAAGCTAGTAGCCATAAGCTTCTGCTAGACAATCTATTGTAAAACTTTAAACATAAAAGGCAAGACAATTCTTCAGTAAATATCTTCAAAGTTATTATTTATACTGTCAAAGAACTCTGGTATTCAACTGCGGATCAAGATACAATAGCATTAAACAGTACATAAATACAAAATTGGTGGAGTGCAGAGAGTTCAAAGAGCCTGTAATACACACCTCAGAGAAGTTAGTAGGTGAGAAGTATTTCACATTGGAAGGGACACCAGGAATTAGCAAATGTAATTACCTACTTACTACAAAGAAAGTCAGCTTACTAGACTGGAACAAAACTCTGCTCAGATTTTTTATCAACAGTAAAGAATTGATGACTGCCATTTGAGACTGTCTGTATAATAAAGCTGATATTCTAAATACCTGTCTGTTGATTTAGCAATAAAATGCACCGTGTATGACTGCTAAGGAAAAGACTTTTTAACTCACAGCAAAGATTAGCTGTAAACTTTTATTTCCCAGCCCTCTTTTTTATTCTATTTGCCACTATCTCGAAGAATAAATTAAACAGATTCCCCAACCAGCCTCAAAAATCTCTTCGATCTTGTTCCACTGACCCCAAGACTGCATCATGGTTTTAAGCCGCTAATTCAAAAGGTAAGTAAGGAAAGAATTAAATAATTAACTGCTGTTGCTGCAAGATTAGCTGGAGCTATTTTACTTGAACATTTTTCATCATCTAACTCAAAAGAACAAACAAGATTCTGAAGTTCTCCTTTGCAGGATTTTGTAACACTTGCTAAAGTCAGACACGAATTAAGTAAGCTAAAAAGAGTTTGTGAAAACTGCCTCCTTCCCTTTTATTTCCCTCGTTTCTAACTGTCATTTTATTTAATTCTTCCTGGGACTAACATGTCGTTTCTGTTAGTTAAGAGAGCCCACGTACCAGTATCTCTTTACAAATTTTGTCAAAAAAACCCCCGAACTACCAGAAAGTTGTATTTTACAACTCTACAAACTACAAGGTTTATTTATGCCAGGCATGAAAGATTAAGCCAGAGGTTTTATTTAAAAAAAAAAAAAAAAATTAAAACTACTGCTACTGCTAAAAGTCATTAAAACATGGAATATTTATGTCCACATACTGCAGACTAATCCTTGTATGAGAAGGTTTCTTTCAGAGGTCCTGTCCTGCCTTGCTCTGCCCTCCCCTACATACACCGCATACAATTCAATTCATCTACTTTAGAATTTTAGCCTCTGGTTTTAATATGTATAAGCATTTCAGAAGTTAAGCTCAGACTTTAGGGTTCACCTCTCCCGCTTCCAGCTGATAAAAAAAAAAAAAAGAAAATCCCTTATTCTTGTGCAACACACACCTGCAAAAATCTAACCTGTTTATCCAGCATTCACATGCGTTCAGGATCTGTATTTCATTTGGTTTGCTTATGCAATGTAGTATTCCCCAAAACAGGGAAACTGAAACACGGAGGTAATCAATGTCTTGCCTAACACAGTGACAAAAAACAGCAGACAGGGAAAAATCCCAGGAATCTCAGCCCAGCTGCAAAGCAAGGCTTAGCGGAATCACCTGAGGTAAAGCATGCTGCCTCATATTTGGTACCAACCTCTGCAGAAAAACACTGGTTTGTTTTATATCAAGACCCTAAATCTTACAAATTATTCCCTTCTACTGTCAAAAAGCCTACCCAAAACAAAACCTAACAGAAACAACCACTCACAACCCTCTTTCCCCAATAAAAATCAGACAACAGGAAAGCAGAGAAATACAAAAGAAAAGTTGCAAAAAGGTAATAGCAATGAGAAAAAGGCCAAAAAGTAGCGTGATAAGTTTTGTAGTATTTCATATGCTTACCAACAACTTTCATAATATTCAACATTAAAGATTTGATAGTTTAACATCTAAGCAAGTAAAGGATTACAATGTCTTTTTTTTTTTTTGAAGACAGGTACTTGTATGCGAGTATTATGTGGAAAAAAGCCTCACAACAAAATGAGTTTGAAAGCTGCATCAGAGTTTCTAGATTCAGTATGACAGTTAAAACAATATGTTATATAAGCCCTATAATTAATTCACACCTCAAACCACCAATACAAACTTCACTTAATGGTAATACTGTCCAGATGTTAAACTGCACTTCCCATTATCAGATACAGTGCACTTCACTACAGAGCCTGATTTTAAAAATAGGCATTAAAAAAAGAAAAAACAACTTGCCTTGGTCATCTACTAGAGACAGAACAGCTATTCCAAGTTCTATTTTACTGCCCTAGCTATGCAAGACACTACTTTTCAATGCTTTATATTTTAAGACAAATTGTTAGTTCTCCTCAAGTCCTGAATAACTGAAGATTGTAAGGTAACAAAAATAGTTGTCAAGATGTTCTCGTTTCAAAATGTTCGCAAACCATTTTTTCCATTAAGGATATCTGCAGTAATGTCAAATGTGACGAATCCCAGATCACTTCTTTCTCTAGGTCCAGTGAAATCTTCTACATTTTTTCTAAGACAAAAGAAAACACAAGATTATCCTTTCTCATTATTTCTCTTTCATGCATTACATAAATTATTATTCTTATTACAGATCTCCCTTATCCATTTTCTGCACTTTCTTTTAAATATTTTTGGCTAAAATATAATCAACGTTACAAAATACAACCTGCCTTCCAGAAATTATGGTGCCCCAGTTTTGAATGACAAGCCGTGCCATAACAGTAGTGTAAGTTATACAAACAGTCTATAGACTTTTTCCTGTTAACCAAAATCTGCACCTATCTGTACCTAAACTGCACCATGTTTCATTTGAGTAAAATATGCATTAGCCATCCCCAAATATACAAAGCTGATTGGAACACCGGCAGCATAACTGTCTGCTGGCAACCATTTTCAATTATTATTTCTCAACTTTCCATAAATAAAAGCCTCCAGTGCTCAGTCTCATACAACACACTCCAATCATCCTGAAAAACAGATTTTATGTTTGTAGCTCACGGAACATAGCAGATTTCTCCCTGGAATATACAGAAGTAGCAGTATGAAGAAAATGCTTATTTTCTTCTTCTACATTAGGGAAAATAACAGACACAGCAGATGTCTTAATACGTATCCACAAAGCTTATCAATTTACCAAACTTACCCTGTACAAAGAGGAACACCATAAGCAGGTTGGCAATCAGCTATGAACCTTAATTCCTCATGTAACAACAATTTATGATTTATGAACTACTTAGTTACATTTATTCCAGTTTGAAAATTGATGCATTAAAATATCATTTCATTAAAACTAATCTTAGTAATCTCAAAGAAGAAAAAAAGCACCAGCAGAAAAAAACCACTTTTGGAGGCAGTAGTTAAGAAAAACACCACCAAAACTTCCCAATTTAAGCCTTGCTATGAATTGCCATCCCTCAGGAAAAAGCAACAGCTTTTTAAGTAGTAACCCTTACCAAGTACTTGACTTCATTTCTGAATCACTGTTAATCTGGTGGAGTGACGAGGTGTGCAAAACTTCTCAGAAATTCAAGAAAAGCGACTAAGGTATAACACCTTTCATTAACAACAGATCTGTGCATCACGGAAGGGACTGACACAACACTATAAATTTAACCCAAATCAGAATCATAGAATCCCAGGTTGGAAGGGACCTCAAGGATCATCTGGTGCAACTTTCTTGGCAAAAGTCAATTTGGACAAGATGGCCCAGCACCCTGTCCAGCTCAATCTTAAGAGTGTCCACTGGTGGGGAATTTACCACTTCCCTGGGGAGATCATTTCAATGGCTGAATGTTCTCAGTGTGAAAAATTTTCCTCTTGTGTCCAATCAGAATCTCCCCAAGAGTAACTTGTACCCCTCTTCCTTTCCATGTGATGCCTCATAAAAAGAGAGTCTCCATCTTCTTTGTAGCCACCCTTTAAGCATTAGTATGCTACAATTATAGAATGGTTGGGGTTGGAAGGGACCTTCAAATGCCATTTAGTCCAACTGCCCTACCATGGGCAGGGACATCTACAACTAGATCAGGTTGCTCAGAGTCCAACCTGGCCTTGAACACCTCCAGGGATGAGGCACTGACCACCTCTCTGGGCAACCTGGGCCTGGGTTTCACCACCATCACCATAAGAAATGTCTTCCTTATATCTAGTCTAAGTCTTCCCTCTTTCAGTTTAAAGCCATTCCCCCCCATCCCATGGCTACACCCCGATCAAGAGTCCCTCCCCAGCTCTCCTGGAGCCCCTTTAGGCACTGGAAGGGGCTCTGAGGTCTCCCCGGAGCCTTCTCTTCTCCAGGCTGAACCCCCCCAACTCTCCCAGCCTGTCCTCCCAGCAGAGGGGCTCCAGCCCTCGCAGCATCTTTGTGGCCTCCTCTGGACTCACTCCAACAACCTCATATATTTCAAGCTCACCAGAACACCCCCAAAACATGCTTTTATGCTGGTTTTATGCTGTTTGCAATCCTCAATATAGCATAAATATGGGCGTTTATTCTCCTCAGATATTAAACCAATCCAAAATGCGACAGCACTTCCCACTCTTTATTTGCATTCACATCCCCTTTCATAGAATTGTTTTCTTTGGAAAATGCCTTTAAGATCATCAAGTCCAACCATTAACCTCACACTGCCAA
>RSEF01000004.1:51457583-51471656 GCA_003993805.1 Himantopus leucocephalus | reverse complement strand
TCTTCTATAATACTCTTACTAATTGGGTTGTGGTAGGTATCCAAAGAGGACTGCAACAAATGCTGTAGGACAAACTTACTATGTTTCTTAGCAGAACTGAGATTGAATTTACTTGTAAGCAGCTGCTTCCCTTCTGTATAGAACTTTACTGTCAGTCATTAGATGGACTGGTTAAGCGAATCAAGCATGCTTATATGATAATGTTGCTGATAGCAGGGATTGTTTGATATTAGACTTGTAGTTGAAGTGGAATGTGTCACCATTGCGAGAAGTAGCTATCCAGTGGGTGTATAACAATGTGATAGAGCTTTAAAATTTCTCTGTCTTCTTTCAAAGAACTGAAAAAGTTAGAAAACTGGAATTTCGTAACTGCTTGAATATCTGGGTTACTTTTTATGTTTTTAAATACATATGATACAGAGAATGTCTGTTACGTCTAGAGATACTGATTGATATTTAAATCCTTGACCAGTAATTCCGTCCTCTGGAAATCCTGATATGCAAGTCTGTATGTTACAACTATTTTCTAAGTTTGGAGTAGTATTTTCAACAGACAGGAAAGACAAAACACCTGAATAAAACCAATTTAAATTCCTTAAAAGTTAGCAGTAGAATAAGCAAACTTTTCATGATGTTGCAAACGTACCAGAACGTACAATGTACCAGAAGAACTTGATTTGTATAGAACCTAAATTGTGTCAGAGCACTGATTTTAATACAGCGGAGTTAAAAAAAAAAAAAATTACTACTGTATCCTCCCAAAGGCATGAATTTGGACTTTCTGGAGCAGTTTGAGAACTGATGGGAAATAATGTGCTATACCAAGATACAGAAAGAAACCATGAAACAAAACTTGTATAAGATAAATTTTTAAATGAAGTCGTGTGTTTCATAGTCTTATGAGAGAAGAGGAATGGTTTCTAAGTACACAGCAGTTCAATAGAATGAGTGTCAGAAGTCAGAGCATGACTACCAGGAGGAGAGTAACATCTTTTACAACACTGATTCTGATTTTCCCCTGTTATGACACTTAAGGTGTCATCACATTGCATTTTGAAAGAGGGTTTTTGATGATCAGGACACTAGCATGAATTACGAGAACTGCAGCAATCTGAACGAAACATACCTTTGGACATCAGTTATAACTTCATGCTGCATTGTTTGTGTGCATTCTGGATTGACATGGCATTAAGGTACTTCAGGAAGACAAGCTGTAAAAAGGAGAGGTAGGCCTTTCATTTGTTTGTTTTAGAGTGTTGTGTTTGCTTCAGTTGGCAACACAACTCGTGTTTTTGTGCTGAGAATATGGGCTTTGTCGTGTGGTCGAGTGAGTCTGTAGAATTTTTAAGGATAGCAACAGCGTGCAGTGAAAAAGCAGTTCAGATCTGAACCGAGCTTGGTCTGCTCTGCATCAAAGTTTGTGTTCCCTCACTTTTCTTCTTTTCATTCCCCCCGAAACAGTTGCACAAAGGCTGTACTTCGGCCACCTCTCCTCTTCGTATTTTACAAAGCGTAGTGTCTGGGTTGTGCTCATGGGCTTGAGTTCCTGTTTGGAAAAGGACCCAGCAGCTGTTTGATGTCTTCCAATAACTCGAGTTTCTGAATTTCTTGTAGGTATCATATAAATATGATTTGTTTGTTTTTCTGTGCCTAAGCATAGATGCATAATATCCTTAACTTGTGAAGGATATTACTGAAAAGACCATTTAGTATTTTTTAATAGTTGTTTTATGGTATGCCTGGCTTTTTTTGACTTACCCTTAATGCTCACTTAAGGTAACATTTTGCGTAACAACTTATGTGAGCGAATGCTTTTTAAAACAGTTGCTTTATGTCTAGATTTATTCAGTTCAAATGCTTGAAATAGAAAATAATACAAAAAATTGCTTTAAGAACATACACCAAGGAGGAAACGACATA
Source organism: Himantopus leucocephalus (assembly GCA_003993805.1). Classification (NCBI taxonomy): domain Eukaryota; kingdom Metazoa; phylum Chordata; class Aves; order Charadriiformes; family Recurvirostridae; genus Himantopus; species Himantopus leucocephalus. The sequence continues at coordinate 51,469,736 of RSEF01000004.1, read as the reverse complement.
AACGTTTAATAACTTTAGATGAGTCAGATAAAATTTTAAGTATTGAGGATTAGCATCTCGTACACCTATTAAAATACAAGTCAGCAGGTCACTAAGCAGGTCATTTTTCATGCTGAATTAGACGTTGCCTTTTTAGTGGCTCAGGCTTCTCAGCATTTTTGAGTCCTTCGTCAAGGACGGTATGCTTACATCAGAAACTCAGTGCTAGAACTAGTGGCTTCTTCCTGATTTTATTTTAAACTCTTTCTGTTCTGAGGTCATTGTTTTATGAATTTCTCTTGGTGGGTTGTCTATAATGTATAAAATAGTGCATTCTTTGAAGCACCTAAGAATTCTTGTTCTTCTGCCTGACATCCTTTTTCATTAAATTATCTTCTGTTACGTTTGTTACTAACCAGAAGTTTCAAAACCAGGACGACTATTTTAACTTCTTGTATATTTTTAGTCAAATCTCTTATATGCGGAGAAGGACGTGCAGGTGATGTCATACAAATAATTCCTTGTACTGTATTGGATATCTCGTCTTTAAAAAAACATTTTCACTTTCAGACATTTAGTTGCATCTCCAAAATACTGAAGCAAACGGTTAAGACGAACTGGAACAGAATTTGTGCCATGAGTATAATTACTCTCTTGCAGCCTATATGAATCTAATTTAAGGATATTACTTTAAGAGATTTAATTAGAAGTAAGTATATTTTCCAGAACTAAAGGCACAGTATATCGTATAAAGAAATATTTCTAAGGATTTTACAGCCTTTAGTACTAAAAAATGCCTTCAAAGACTAAATATTATATCTATTGTGTTATTTTTCTTGTGTATCTTGCCTTACTGAAACTAAAGCACATCAGTCTTCTATGGCTTTGAGGAATAATTGCCAGAATAAAATAAAGACTTTATTAATGTGGTTGTGTAATTAATCATAGAAGATAAAGCATAGTTTTCTCTAAAAGTTAGTCACTTAGGTTGTGGGTAAATTGCACTAGATTTCACCAACAGTTTGAGTTAGCGTAAACAGGTGCTGCTGCTGCTGAATACTTTCTTTCTGTGCTTGGCCACTGCACAGTAAGGCATTAAAGGGCAGGCTACTTTGTCTGAGCGCTGGGGTTTGAAATTAACTGCTTTTATAGTCATTACAAATGGCAATATTGCTATCTTGAGTGTACTGGTTACGTTCTTTAGAAATGATAACTGACCAAGCTACATGAAAAGGGAATTTAAGACGATAAATTCCAGCTTTTGATGTTTTTTAAATGGTTGTAAGATTGCCAGAAATGGGGAAGGCATACCAGATAAATGATTACGTTGATCATATTTGTTGGGAATGCGCTCATATGTCAAGCTAGGGGGATCCTTGCCTGTCACAGTATTACTATTTCTAAAAACAAACCGAAAATCCTAATATTGTTTATCTGCAGTGTAGCTTGGTGCCATTTTCCTGGGTGCTATGAGAAGACCTGAAATATTACAATAATTTTACATGCTATCCTTTTTGTAGCCATTAATTGAATGAACATTCAATATTTCATTTTATTTAGGTTTGTTATCCAAATTTTGTATTAAAAGAAAAAAATTTAGATACCAAATTAGTTTCAGTATTCTTTTCACCAGAATGTCCGACTGTTTGGTTAACAGCAACAGTCATCTTCCAAATACTCCTCTTGAGGGGTCCTCTTGAACCCATTTTACAAGTGAGGAAATGAGGCAGAGAAATTTCCTTCCCAAAAATCAAAACAATACAGGAAATGTGAATGTCCAGATTAAGCCACTGCTCTTTTCAAGTGCTCTGAGATTTTTATGACGTTTTATGTTTGTTGCATATTGCTGATGCGTTTCTATTTGGAAGCTCTCCGTATTCTGCGCTGCTGCAAGACCAGACTCCAATTGCTTCACGTTGCCGTGCAATAGAAAATTTGGAACACTTCCATGCCAGTTTTTTACACTCTTCCATGGCATCGCATTGACTATCAGATCCTTTATGCTTCTACTTTCCGATTTCGTTACAGCACCTGTAGCTTTCTCTTCCTGGTTCTCCCACTCGGCATGGGCTTGCTCATGGCTATTTTGGGTTCAACTCTCACCATTCACGTTGTTGATTCTTCCAAAATGCCGTGTGAGCGTTAACATCTGAGCACTTGCTCTGTTTTCATGACTGGGTGCCTGGCAGCGTGGGTTTGCCAACAAGCTGTAAAGGCAATTGCTGCAGAGCTGTAGTAGCCTCAGATTAGGATAAACTTGATTGTTCTGTGCAGTTGGGAGAGTTGCCAGTTAAGCTGCCACGCACTTACTTTAGAAAAGAAGAAATATTATTAGCAGAGTAATTTTGCCAGCTGCTTCTATGTGAACTGAAATTCTCAAAACTCATAATTTCTTTCATTTTTAGGCAGTTTATAGCTAAGGAGGAAAATTTTTGAGAGGACAAGAGATAAGCTTTGATACAGGAATAATCCTGCTGCTCGTTTGTCATGTTGTTTCTAGAAGCAGAAATTTTACAGATCAATGGGGATTTTTGAAAGATCACTTACAAAATATTGCATGCATCCACAGCCTCATTTTTGAAAAGGTTTTTTTTATTTTTCTTGACCCTTTACAGGAAGTTTGACCTGAAGAAGACAACCGAACAACTGAGAAATTTCTTTTCAGTGATTTATCTACTGCAGTTATAAGAAGCAGGAGACAGAATTGTAAGGGGAAGTTTAGCTCTGAGTGCTGCTGTTAACTCCAGCTGTTATTTATATTTTTGTATTTATGATGTTATTTATATTTAATTATTTATAGTAATTGCTATTTGGATTTTTGCCTCTACAAAGAAAGACTATTTTGTTAATTAACAAAACGTGAGGGAAGTCCAGATGAGAAAGCACCATTACTGGAGGACACAATGTGGACTCAGGAAAGGGGTCACGTGAAACACTGTGAAGAGGAAAAATGTTTTCCATGAGATAATTATGATTCTTTCTTATTCTGCATGGTAAATTTGCAAAACAGGTACTTAAAATGTCTGGGGAATTCTGTGGACTGATTGAGTTACGCTTAATAATACTAGTAGTAGTATGGAAAAAGTTAGAAATTCCAATACTGGATGTGTTACTAAGGAAAATATCATTTCTATTAATGATTGAAACGGAAATTGGCAGTGGTGGCTCAGAACATAATGCCTATTTATCCGTATGGAAAACATGACACCTCAATTCAGTGTCAGATAACAATGTGCCAAATATAAAAAGGGATTTTCATTTGGCATTTTAAGTACTCACTCCTGCTTCTAACTATGGTATGAGGAGAGCAGTCCCTATTTTGGCTGGATGAGCAAATGTCTATAAATGAAATTTAGGAGAAAATGCATATATTTTTTCACTGACTAATACAGTTTACAGTGTAAACTGCTTTTTAATTGCCTTTTCTATCTACTCTTTTGACTTTAATGTGGATTAATTTTTTTTCAAAGAAGACTGAATGTCTGTTTCTCTCAAGATAAGCACAATTCAGTTCCTTTCTGTTAAAAATCTTGATAATTATTTCCAAGCACATTTCCTTTTAGCGTTGTCTTTTCTTCATTTATATAGGTTTATTTGAGCGTAGTTTCCAGAAAACATTGTAGTTTCCTACTCTAATACATTACTCCTGGAGACAGATGATAAGAGTTTCTTTATTTTGCCTCTTTCCTTTCAGAAATATGATTTTGGATCATATTCTTAACGTCTGCGATGCTGTTCACTGAAGTCAGGGGGATCTGTGGATGCAGGGACGTTTGGCTCAGACCCTCGGTTCCTGATGGACACTTGCCAACATTCTAAAATGGATTTTTCTGTCCGTCAACAAGAGAAAAACAAGAGAATCCAGGGTAGAATAGAAAGGGTGTTTCAGTTTAAGATTACTATGGGTAGAGTATTTTAAACTACAGTTGAAGACACTATTTCTTTTATTTAAAAGGAAATAGAAAAGTTTAGAACAGGACCCTTTCCTATGCTGCCATGATTCTTTATTTTAGGGTTATAGCTTACTTAGGAATCTAGTTCGTCCTGCAGCTCCTCGTGTTGTGACACCATTATTTACTCAGCAGTTACTCACACTAATGGAACAGTTGTGCGTAACTGCTGATGACTATGAGTAATAACTTTATGATATATAAGCAAATTAATTCTTAAAAAATCTCAGGAATTCAGATTCCCCTTTCTAAAACTGGCAGAGAAATAAAGCCTGCCATGTCATAGGTTTAAAATAATATGATGCAGCACAGTGAAATGTCTATCTAATGAGCATTAGAATTTTCCAGGTTGTATATTTACTACTGCATTTATTTAGTTTTAATTACATTTTAATTAATTTAATTTTAGATACTTTGAGATCTTATTTATAAAAATATCCAGGAGTTTGATTTTGCTCTGAATACTGGTTTTTGTGTAATGCTATAAGACATGTATACTAGATATTTTCATTCAGCCTGAACAAAATAATAAGAGACTGTCAAAGCTGGTATATATTCAATCTCTGTTTCTTTATTAATGTGTATTTCAAGTGTTTACTGATGTGGGTCTGGTTTTGTAAGAACAAAATAGTAGTCTAACGTAAAATAAAGTAGCACAAAAGAGCAGTTGTACTTAAGAAGCAAGAGGGCTTAGTTTAGCAAAAACTGATTCCCTGAATTACCTGGTTTAGTACATGAAGTTGTAGCTCTTAGTACTAATACTTTTGACAGTGTATTTTTAAATGTGTTAATAGGGTAAATAAATGAATTAGAAATGCAGAATTTGGAATGAAACAGACCTTTTAAGTGGAACAAGTCCAATCCAGGGTCTTGGAACCTGTGTCAGTTATATTCCGTCCCACTGGAATATCACCAGGCTAGCAGGAGCGGTAGTGAACTCAATACTATGTACAGTATAAATAATCGTCATATTTTGAGCAGCAAGCATCATGACCAGCTGATATTTTCTTTCCTGAGGACCAGTTGTTCCCAAGAGTGCGTGGCTGGAGCCATATGATCTTATCAACACATTTGAGAGCCCTACCCAAACACTGAGAGAGATTTCGCTGCAGCGATGACTGTCATAGAGGAAAGTCGCCCTTTTGCCCAGCAGCTATCCAATGTCTACTTTACTATACTTTCCCTTTTTTGTTTTAAACTTTTTGTAAAGATCAGCCTCGCCATACTGAGTCATTTCTACATTGTGAAAGGAAACCGTAAGGAAGCAGCAAGGATAGCTGCTGAATTTTACGGAGTTCCTCAAGGACAAGGTATATTTGTACTTACTATCTTATCACTACCGTTCGGGGGTTTTGTTGTTACTGTTTTTTTTTCCAGGTAATTATTTATCTGCCAGCTTCATTTATATTCAGTTTGTGAAATGATATGCAAGAATGGTTTGGGTTTTTTTGGTAGGTCTGTGTTTTTTTTAACAAAGATTATCTGAAGGAGTGTTGTTAGATTATTTAAGGTGGTTGGGTTTTTTTTAGGTTATTAAATTCAGAATAAAACTGAAATATTGCAGCCAATGTCCTGTTAGGAAAGAGGCCTGTACTTAAGATGGCTATATTTAAGATTGCCAATTACTTCCCAATCTAAGATGGTTTTCCAAATTACTTCTTAGGTTCCCCAGCTTACCCATTTGTGGTTGAAATTTTCCACGCTTGGCACGTGATTATTTTGCGACGCTTTAGTGAAACTAGTCCAGATATTTCTGAGAAATATTTCTTGATTAATTTAAAATTTTCTTATAATAATTTATTTGAGAAGATACAGCCCNTGTGATTATTTTGCGACACTTTAGTGAAACTAGTCCAGGTATTTCTGAGAGTATTTATTGATTAATTTAAAATTTTCTTATAATAATTTATTTGAGAAGATNCGTGATTATTTTGCGACGCTTTAGTGAAACTAGTCCAGATATTTCTGAGAAATATTTCTTGATTAATTTAAAATTTTCTTATAATAATTTATTTGAGAAGATACAGCCCTTCTGTACTTTGAATTAGTGTGTTCGCAGGTATCCGGAAGCTTACTGTTGGTCAGGGTGAGCTTTTGGGCATCTCTGTGGAAACCCATCAAATTTTACTGGGTTGGAAGCTCTTGTGAAAATTCCTTTTTCTGTTTGCTCAGGCAGAACGTTGGCAGAGCTGGGCGCTACTGGTCCCCCAAGCTCACCTGTGGTGAACCGGTACCATTTTCATTCAGGTCTTTTCCCGGGTCACAGAACGCAGAAGACTCTCTCTTCTCAATTGTGGTATCCTAGTGCGTGACTGAGCCATGGTTTTGCTCAACTTGGGATCCCTGCTGCCTCACTTGTCTTTGATTGTTGTTCCTTGTAATCGGGATGGCGTCGGGTTTGAGTTAGGTGATGGAACAGGAGGACTCGTCTTGGCTCTTACTGCCTTCACCACTCATCCCCACATACCGTGAACAGGAAGAAATAACCTGAGTTTAATGCAAAGGGGGAAACTGTAGAAACGAGCCAGAAACAGTTTCACATGTAAAGATCTTTTCAGTCTTCAATGTTGGGACAAAAGTTAGGTGTTTTGTGTGTGTGGATTTAAATTTGCAAACCAGAGAGTCTTACATCCTAAAGCAGGAATTAGCTTGCTTTGGAGATTTACCTGAGGTGGATTTATATCGTGTGTTCTCTGCACAATTGAGAGAGAAAGGTCTGAAACCTAAGGTTTTTATGCCCGAGTGTGTTAATCACATCATTTTAACTCTTAGGCATGTGTGTGTGTGAGTATGTGTACAGATATATATGTATGTGGGGGTGTGTACGTGTATTCACTACAGTAGGATGGGACAGACTGACTGTCCCGCTGGCAGAAAGACTCGCATTGACTGTGGTAGCCCTTGCTTGAAATCAAGAATTTTTTTGTCAGAAAGTGCCGGCTAGCTCTAAGGCAGCTCATTCTGGTAAGACTGACACAGAGTCTGAGTAAGGAAGAAAAAAGACTGGGAAAAACTAGAGGGAAAGGAATAACATGCATCAGGCTGGAAAGTAGAATAGTCTCTACAGTGTTACCTGTTGCTGAATGCAGGAGACTTTAGTTTGGTCATTCGTCTGAACTATTATATCTAAATAAATGTATAGTCAGCGTTCTAGTAGCTGGCCTGTGCAAAAGGTGGCAATCTGTCACTCTTGCAGGTTACTGTTTTGCTCAGGTAGCAGAGCTTTATGTGATTTAAAGCCTCAAACATATGGTAGAGTTTCTGGTTTTCTGCTTGGTTTCTTAAAAGAAAATAGTTAATGCAACTATTTTGTGCTTAAACTGTACTTTTTACGACTTGACATCAGGGTGTCTTAATATTTCACTGCCCAGCTCGCGGCGTTTGGGTCTGGATTGGGACAGTCCTAAGTGCGTGTTCAGCCAAAGTTACACAATCTGCCAATTCAGCCATTTGTCGTGACTAGCAGGACCAATCCTTGCTCTTTGGGATGCAAATAAGGCTCCTCAAAATGACTATTTTATCTCATCTTTTCTATACCTTCGTTCTGTGTTTGTAGAAGGGGGCGTGATACCGTCTCATCTCACACCATGTCATGGGATGTGGTTTGTTTATGTTTGTGAAATACAGTACAGAAATACCTCAGTAGAGTTTATACAATACCATGTAACAAAATATTCTGTTCAAAGAAATATCTAGAAGATGTACAATAAGTGATGTGAGGCTACAGCTTGTAATGTTAAATGATAAAATTAAATACTGAGTATCCTCCTAATTAGTGATCCTGTTCTATGTTTTTTATTAAGCAATTGAGAATCCTCAAAAGAAAAAACCCAAACCAGAAAAATAGCCTGTCGTTGCCTAATTGAAGTTTATAGTGTTTCAAGAAGTAATTCTAATTAGAGGAAATGTTAGTTTTCATTTTCTAGTTTTAACCTGATTACATACACTTAAAATTCTGTTAGTGCTGGTATTTTCAATTTGCTTCTAATACCACAAAATTACTTTTTGCTGTTATAATGGCTTGGCTAGGACAGAGTGCTGTGATTTTGAAGAAGAGAAGAGCCTTTGGAAATCATGTGCTACCAGGCACAGGCATTATTTCATGTTTACTGACTTGAGCTCTGGAGTTAAAATAAGCCTTTCTTTTAGGAAGCCTGTATCACTGAGGACATTTTAGGTACTGAGCAGTAGTACTTGGTGGAACTCCTTTGCTCAAAGTGAAGGTGTATAGGGCAGTACAGGATTTGAGGCCCAGGGATCACACATTTCATGGCTGACTGACAGTGGTTTGTGGCTTGTTCTTTGCTGAATACAAGGAGACAGCTTTACCTGTGTCATCTGCCTGCTCTGGTCTTGTTGCTAGCTATTAATAGTGAAACAGGTCATATTTTATTCCTTAATATTTCAGGAATATTTTCTCTCCAGTAGGGGTAGTCACCAATCTACTGTGTTAAATCTATCCTTTGGGTCTCATATGTATGTGAACAGCTGGATAGGGATAGCATCCCAATAATTAGAAATTATGCTGTGTATGCGACATTGAAATTCAAGAACTAGATCAGTGTGCAGCATCAGATAAGAGCAGAAAAGTGCATATAAAACCTCTACTTATTGTATGTCACATTAATGTGTTTATGGAGATGAAGTCTGAGTAAAACTTTTCTTGTGTGTACAGCTGAAAGGCACCTTGAGAGGTAATTTGGACACTCTAGGATCAAATATACGTTCCTTGCCTGGCAAATGTTTGTCTAACCTGTTTTTAAAATGCTTAGTAATAGTGATTTCTGCAATGTCCTTATGCAACCAATTACAATTTTTGCTATTCTCATCACTAGAACACTTCTCACTCCCCCCAAGACCTACCTAAATCTTTATTTCTGCAAACTAAATACATAAAATATGATCAAGGTATTTATCAGTTTTTCGCCATGTGTGAAAAGTGATCAGTTTAAAGACTATTATCATGCATCTTCCTACCTCTGCTGTTTTTGTCTTTTCTAGAATAAAGGATTTAACTTAGTCTGTCCTCCTACGTCTTGTTTTCCAGACCTGGAATTACTGTAGTTGCTCTCCTTTGGACCTGTGCCAGTTCATATGCAGTTCAGAGACATCTTTATTGATGGCTAATCCCCCACGTTGAACAGAGTGCTCCAGCTGTGACTTTATTAGTGCAACCAGTGGAACTGTTACTTGTATAAAAGTGGAACAGTTATGTCATGTGCCATATATATGATACTCGATGTAATGCCTACTGGAATGATGCCCTCCCCTCCCCAACAGTAAAGTATTAAGGATACAGTCCGTAGCCTGCTATAAACCCCATGTTAAAACAGAGTCGCTGTGCTATGCATTTGCTTTTTCCTCTCTAAGTGTAATACTTTGTACTGGCCTTCAGCTAATTTCATGCTCTTGATAGCAGACAGTTTCTCCATTTTACTCAAGTCGGCTTTGAATTGTTTCCCTCTGAGCAGTTCTAGCACCTGCAGTTTAGTGTCGTCTACTGATTTTATAAAAATAAATATAATATTCTATCATCCCCAGTATTAAAAAACTGGACACCACCAAATGCAGGACAGAACTCCGCAGTCTTTTACATTTGTTTAAAATGGATTAAAGATCCATGTTTTAATAAGTGACCAGAATTTAATTATTTTTTCAGCGAACTCAGGGGTGTTAACTACCATAAAAGAATTAAATGAAGAAGGGATCCATTCTATTATAAAGGTCCCATTTACTGGATTATTTTTAACTTTGGCACTGGCTTTGTAAACACTGATATGCACATACTTGCCCCATTGAATTGAAAGGGACTGATGAGTTGTTCAGAGCTAAGTGCTTCGCAATCAGGGGCTATAGCGGTGTTGTAAATACGTGCCTCNGTTGAAGTGAACATGTATTTATTCATTACGCTAAAAAATTCACAAAAGTCAACATTTTATTCATTTATTTCTTCATGGAAAAAGTCATAGCACATATATCTATATTCAGTTTTGAAATGCTGCGCCCTACAAGCTGGCCTACAAAAATGAACTTAATTGCAAATTAACTTTGGATATAATTATCTCTTTAGCAGGCTATCTGCAGTGACAGTGATCTGCACAGTAAGATTTCTTCTCTCGCTGTATTTCCAGGCCTGTGAGGAGTTAATAGCTCAGCCATTTGTACAGCTGTTGCTGGATACAAACTGGAGGATCAAAAGCAACCTTTAGATTCTTCTTACCAGCTAGCTGGTCATGTCACGAAAGCGCTCTGTATATACGTGCGCTGAGTTGGAGCTTCAGCTGAGTTTTATAGTCCAGTTGCTTTAGGATGAGGTAGCCGTGCTGTGGTATGAAGTGACTTCAAAGTGTACGTGTGTATCAAATCTTAAGTGTTAATTCATTGTCAGGTGTTTTGGGTCTGTGAGATATAAACTCTACTGACAAATACTGGTAAAAGCCGGGGTTGTGTGGAAGAGGCCGTACTTCGGTAATACAGATAACTTCATAGAAGGAGGTATAGTTCCCATTCATAAACTTTTTATAAGGCAAAAAGAATGTATTTTATCAAAATTAAACCTGATACTCAGTAACTGTCAAAAATGCTTTTAGCTGCAAGCAGAAGGTGGTATAGAGGAGCTTTCTTATGAAAGAATCATTTTGCAGAAGTTAATATAGCATATTTGACAAACAGCTAGTCATGTACTTACACAGATACCTGGGCTCTGATGCGCAAGCTAAGTAGTTCTGAAAATATAAAATGCTTTTCCTTAATACTCTATTTTTTAATTATGTCAAACTGTCTTTGCAAAAGTTTCCATAGAATATCACTTTATGTGTAACTGTACTATTTTAAAGTAATATTTGAAAGTTACTTGAAAGTGGAATTTGTAGTATTTGAGTATAGCTTCTCAAAATATATTCTACTGTTCTTACACAGCTGGAGAGGTGAACATGCCCTGATTTCTTCTAAGTTTTACAAAAAGAAAGTCTACTTTTGAGTGAACACAGCGAGTTCTAAGCTAGCTGTCTTTGCTGTGCTGCCTTGGCCAGGCATGGTAGGAATGCTCAGTACACTGGTTATTCCTAGTTGCCCTAAATTAAGCCATCCATGGGACTGTGGTAGTTCAAGGCTGGAGTCCCCATCTCCTTTCAGGGTTATGAGACGTGTAAATAGCGTGAAGCCTTGTGTTTCCTTCTTTTTCTTGTATGCTGAGCGCTGCTTGGGTGGACCCAAGAAGCCGGTCCATTATAAATACAACTAATAAATAGGAAATAATGCTGTGTTTCACTGTTAGAGATCCGCTGTTTGGAAAGCTTGATTACATTTTGAACTGTAGTGAATGATTAGAGCAACGTTTTCCTATTATTTTATTCTAACAAGTTGCAATTGATAATGTCACTCAGCAACAGTTGTTAGGTAGGGAAGATAGGCACGAGGCATTTTCTCAACTTGCATTCCACAGAGATCACAGTTCTATTAATAAAAGCCATATAAGACCTCTACGAGCTTCCTGGATACAATAGAGATTGGTTTAGTAATGACAGGAATATTGTATGGCATACCTATTCACCATACCACTTGGAGTAAGGCACCACATTTAGCATTTGTCTTTCGTATGCAGCACGTAAGCTAATGGTGTAAAAATGCTCAAGATAGTGTGAGTGTTCTGTTTTAAAAGTTCAGAAGGGAGGGGTTTTTTGATGGAGCTCATCACTTTCTCTTATGCTTCTCTTATGCTAAGTAACTTTGCCTAGAATGACAAATAACTGCCAAAGAAGAGTCATACTTCAAAATAAATCTCAAGAAGACACTTGCTTAGAATGAAGCAAATGACACCACACGTCAGCAAGATACCAGAACCATTCTCCTCGGAAGGACACAACTTACCGTAAAGGGACGTTGGTGAGAGTTATGTGATGCGACTAGACTGGCATGGCCGGAGCCCTGACCTATTTGCAGCAACAAAACCGGAGCACATCTGTTGGCAAGCATGGACTCTTCCCTCACCTTAATGAAAATCTCTGGGGCTACAGAAACTTCTAGTGAATATATCCGCTGGAGCCTGTTTGCATACTTGTTTCCCTGAAAGGAACTGAGATATCCTATCATGTGGATTCCTTTGTGGTGGTTTTTTACTCCTATCTGTATTTGTATGGCAGGACCCCCTTGAGAAGAGCATCGCCACAGGCTGTATTTTATACTCAGTATCATTTATGTGTGCCTCCTTGAAATGTGTCTTTTC
>RSEF01000004.1:51417935-51433906 GCA_003993805.1 Himantopus leucocephalus | reverse complement strand
CAGAGGGCCCTTCCAACCCTGACCAGTCTGGGATTCTGTGATACGGTCATATTTTGCATTCATTGTATTTCACATCACTTTTCACGCCACAGTGTGGAAAGCCAAGCGTTAGTAATTCCTGATTATTATTCTTAAGTCTTGTGATGTCCAAAAGTCTTAACTGCAAAGGTGATTCTGTGTCAAATAATGTGTCAGCAAAGACAACATCTAAACTACAACTTGTAGAATAACGGAGAGGAAATTAAATTTAAATTAAGCGCTGTGGGTATTGCAGGTAGCCCGTTGGGCAGCGTGTACTGCTGTGGGGTTTGTGCGCTGGACGTGGGCGGGACCTTGGCTATTTCTTCCGAGTTGTGATTGCTGAATAGAAATGGTAGGACCTGAAGTGGAAAGCAGAAGAAATGGAGATGTCCCATCGCTAAGTGTAAAGCAGCTCTTCCAGCTGAACCTTGCAGGTGGGGTGTGGGTAACAAATACTGAACCTTGAGGTGAGATTTAACGGGTAATTGTGTTTCAATGCTGCCTTGAATTTCGTGGCTTACACTTGCGCACACTGAACTGCGGTGGCAGAGGGAGCGTGAGTTCAGTTGTACAAATGTGACGCTTGCTCTCCCTGTGGAGCAGCGTCTCCTTCGGGAAGGTGCTGTTTCCCAATGGGAATGGTCAAGCTCTTCCTTCTCTCTGATCAGTAGGAGCCAGATATGACTGTGACATAATGATTTTGAAAAAAGGTGCGTTCTTGTCTGTGCATTTTTATCTCCCCCCCGCCCTTTCTTTCCATACCAATGTGTTTATTTGTTCTTATTACTTGAATTGTATGGGGGGGGGTGGGGTGGGTGCGCGGTGCACATCCTTCTCTGCCCAGCTGCCAGCTCCGAACTTAGAGGTGAACGTCGTCCTTGTCAAGACACAGGGTTAGACCAAGTACAACCTATTGAAATCATCAAAAAGGTGCTCTCAGAACCTTCTCCAACTTTGAACATGAGAGAGAGGCTTTACGGAGCCAAAGAGCAACTGGAATGCTTTAACAGACTGACACCACTAATGGAACAGAGGCACACGGGGAGATACACACACTGTTGTTGCATGTGGAGCAAATAACGTCTTCAATCACTGTGTGTCACCATCTTACTCCAAAAGGCTGGTGGGAAGGGAAGAAGAAGCAAAGGTGTTGGCTGTAACTAATTCTTACGTGTATCAGACCTCTAAATTTTGCAGCTATTTGAATGAACGCTTTGTACAAAGACCACAGAAGTCAAGGGAATCTCAGAGCACATTAAGATAAGAAATCTCTCAGCAAACATAATTACAGCTTTAATTAATTAAGTGATTAAAAAAACAGAAGGGACTAGTGTGGTCATCTCGTCCAAACTCCTGCATAATGCAGGAATTAATCAGAGAATTCCTATGACCTAATTAAACTAAAATATAACTAGGAAAATATTAGATCTTGACTTTTTTTTGGGGGTGTGTTCAAGATCCCAATCTTGCCAAATTTCTCTAGTGTTCTGAAGAAAATTTTGAATACAATTTCTGTTCTGAATTTGTCTGGTTTCAAATTCCAGCAGTATTGACTAACTTGAACAGCTTTCAATTAGATCTGTTTTCGTGTAGATACTTGGATGTAATGTAGACGCTCCTTAACTTTTTTGTTAAATTTACCATACTGATCGCTTTGAGATTTTATAACGAAAGGATGTTTTCCTTAGCCGTGCCTGTGGCCACTTTTTTGAAGAACCTCCCATTTTCAGCAGCACCTTTGCATTGATGGCACCAAAAAATATATGGAATATTTCAATAATAGTAACACCAGTAGGAAATCTTAGAATCCAATGACGGTGTGGTTGGGGTTGGAGAAGACCCCTGGAGATAGCGTAGTCCGAGTCCCCTGATAAAAGTAGGGTCAACTAGAAGTGTGTGTGTGTTCGTGCCACCCTGTGAAATGTTTTTCTTTATCAGTACGTCCACTACACATCAGTATGGGTATTTATCAATACATCCGCTACCCACAACACTGTCTGGGGGGGAATGAGCTCTCTTGGATGATGCCAATGCTGNTTTTGAAAGGGGATGTGAGCAGCCAGCTGCCATCGGGCTTTAAATATACTCATGGGCTTAGAGTTGAGATGTTGAGTGTCCGTGGGGAGAATCTAACCAGACTATTTAGAATCCCTCATGTATAAATGTGGTATTGGGCATCTCCCTGGATTTTACTGTCAGGCATTCATGTTGAGCCGATTATCCTCCGTTATTCCCTGTACCGTCAGCATCTTTTCAGGGTTAAAGCTTACGGGGTGAGTAACAATATCCTTTGGGAATATGGCCAACTACTTTTGTTCCCAAAGGTATTGGTTCACGCGGCCTGTTAAAAAAGGCACAGACTTCTTATTTTTACTTATCAAAATGACTGAAGTTCTTCACAGTGTTAAGTCTTTTTAATCTGGAAAATTTTACTTCTTTTTCAAAAGCAAAATTTACTGATCATAATCATGAAACGTATCCAGTCAGATGGAAGGTTTTAAGTTATAGATAATACTTACAATAGCTACAGATAAGAGTCTGGAAGTGTATTAAGACTGGTATTCTGAATCGGAGGGCCTATTAATCAGTTTTCTATTATCTTTCTCCCCTTGATTACTGCAGCGTATATGAAATATGTATTTGAGTACTGAGAGGGACAAATTCTTATCTGTTGCGTCCTAAGGCTGCATATCGTACGGTGGTGAAAGATTTCTGAGTGAAGAAATTTTTTTAACCAGATGAGAATTTTTGCAAAGGGGTTAATTTTCTGAACGTGATAATGATGTTAGTGGTTATTAGTATAAAACATAATGAGGCTATATGCAAGGATGTCCCCGTCACGCTTTCCTCTTCAATAAAATGCCTGTTGCTAGAAGTGATAGATTATAGAAGGTTGTAGAAAGAAATACGAATAAATTAAGGTCGTTAAAGAAAGGATGTGCGTTACACTTCTACCAAATGTCACATCCAGACTTGAGCGCAAATAGCATTGTAATAACCTCTCAAACCTCTTTTTCAGTGTTCTGTGTTTGTATATCCCTTCTTTTTCTCCTCTGTTTAGCAAAAAATGATTGATACTATTAGTCAGAATGCAAATATTTCTTTGAAGTGGTAATATACTCACTCGTATCAGAGGAAGGCCTGTTCTGAAAAGTCTTTAGGTTATATGACCTTCCTGCTATTTCTTTGATAACGGCCCATTTTAAAGTGGGACTTTGTTCCTCTAGAAGAATGTAATTTCCTCAGAAAAATAACTTTTGGGAATTAGTAGAACTATACACAGTCCCATCATTGGCAGAAGCAACAATATTCTACCGATGTTACGTTTTTACCTTCTGCTTCCTTCCTTCCTCTCTTAACATTCCATTTCCCCACTAATTCTGGTCATTTTTCGTGTCATTAAGCATTGCTCCTTTCCCTGGACACTTGTGTGAATGTCTGGCATGAGTTAAACTCTGGGATGGACCATGTGCTGTTTGTTTATTTTGATAAGTATCTTGTGAAGCTGTAAATAAGAAATACGCATCCCAGAACAGGCGATTAGACGTATTTTGGAAGCCTTAAACCTTCTCAGCGCTTCCTCTCACCTTACTCTGTTGGGATATTCCAAAGATGAAATATCTTGTGCCATCATTTTATAGTCATATTTCTGGTTTAAATACAAAATATAAATATTAATTGGGGAGCACTCTAAATATGAAATTTGATCATCCAATTTTAATTTTTCTGGGAGCCTTTCACAGATTTCCATAATTTTCATAAAATAATTACTGCACGCGCATCTATGTTAGTGTTTTGCCGAGTTCAGGAGTGAGCTTTTAAAGTGAATGTTCCGCTTCCCCTCCCCCCCCCGCTGTATTTCGGTTTGCATCACGGAATATTCTCTAAGAACATCAATTCTTCTTCGTCGAATGAAACCAGAACATGCTTTCCAGGAGGGGACCTTACGCCCCCGCCCCGGCCCCTAACGGGCAGTCAGTCCGTGGGACCTGACTGGCACTAGTCCAAAGCCAATTCCCCCGAAACCCACGGCGAGGGGGACTGCTGCACCCCCCCGGATCCATCACCGCTCGTTCATGCCGTCATCGGCAAAGTCTTGCAACATAGCTGAGGGGATTCCCGCTGGCTTTTGATTTTTCTTGCTCGGTTACGGAGGTAGTAGTTTTTGCAACTTAGATAACGTTGGGCTTTTAATTTACGTTGTCATGTGTTGATCAAGACGTTATTGCGCCACAACATTATCATTATTATGTAGCTGAAAATCAGTAGGATTGAGGGATGGAGTGGTAAACTGCTTTGAAGGCCATACAAAACTGGGAGTAAAAGTCGGGCATCTTGTCGTGCTGTTTAAAGCTGTAAGCGCTCAACTACATTTCATAATATCATAATGGATACCAAGGGATCTCTTAATGTCATCAGCTTCCAATTATTCCCTTGATTAACTGTTTATTTAGTCTCATTATACAGTTGGATGTTCTGTCTTGCCTTGCCATGTACATTGGCGTGGCTGGCCTGTGATCACTCACTCGCCCCAATAATCTCGTCTCCCATTAAGAGGGAATTTTAGGCAGTCGTATGTAGTTCCGACTAAACCAGTTTCCTTCTGTGCCAGAAGCGTGCCCAGAAAGAGAGGCTTTGCAGCTTGCGTAGTTTCTGGGTACGGCTTTGATGGAGCTTGTGTATCACTGGGCGTAAACATGTTTCCCAGTATGCTGAAGAAAGCAAGCCTCGGTGGTTGCTGCTGAGAAAATCCCAGAAAGTTGGCATTTTCTGGTTTTGTTTGTTGTTATTCTTAACACCTACACCGCTTTTCTGTTGTTTGATTTTTAGGATTAACACCTATACAGAATTCCATCTTGAAAGGTCCTTGGAGCAGTTTTTTAAAGAACCGTGGAGGAGGCAGATTTCTGTTTCAGCGTTAATATGTTCATAAAATGCAGCTAACGATGAAGGAAGCTGACATAAGATCTCGTTCCCGTTCTCTCGCGCCCGCTCGCACACAAGCTGGGGATGGATGGGCAGGTAACAGCACCTGGAGCTAATCAGAGTCCTCTTAAGAAGAAGGACCCTGGAGGAGCTGACGTTTAGCAGGAGGAGCTGTCGGTGCCTTTATGACAATAATATCCTCACAGAAAAATAGATTATTGCGAGGGGTGGAGGGAAAGCTCCAAACGCCGTATTTTGCTTTGCCAGGTCCTGCGATTTCGCCTTAACCTCTGCGATATGAATGTAGGCTTTCCGGGAAGTTAAGAATCCTATCCTTAAAATTAAGGTGTGCGTGAACCTGATGTGAAAATGACCACAGCAGGGACTAGATCAAGGGGTGGCTCAGCCCAACATCTCGTATGCTTGTGTCCAAAACCAGACTGTCTTGGAAGCAGTATGAGAAAAAGATAAAACTTTTCCACAAACCATTCCTCTTCTCTCCAGTGATCTGCAGCTCCGGGATCCCCTGAGCCAGAGGTGCATCTTCACATCCGTGAATCTTTGGGATCCAGATTCTCCTTGCTCTTTTGGTTGGGGTTTTTTTTTCCCCTCTACAAGACCCTGCTGTGAAACGTTCCACAGCTCAACCACGCGTTGTGTCCTCTGCCTTTGTTTTCTCCGGAGCCTGCCGCCTTTGCAGCCCTCGCCTTTTATTCAACAAGTTTCTCTACTCCCCTTTTCTGTGTTGCTCATGATTGTACAATCTTTCTTGTATCCTCTCCCAGTTATTTCTTTCCAGCGTGGTTTTTTTTTGATGCTTTTTATATCTGAAACAAAATTTGTAAGAGGTTTTTTTTTGAGGAACAAAGTCATTCAGTTTTGTAAGCAACCTTTGATTCTTCTGCTGCGAACATCGCTGTTAAAGAGGTTGGTTATCTCAAATGTTTGGTGCTATCAGGAAACAAAGCTTGGAAGCAGTTGCCGCCCTACGTAAAATATTCGCCAGGGACTTTTTTAAATATGAAGATTTATTAATGTAAGAAAATATCTCCACAGGAGATCTTTTATTTTAAAGGAAATATCCCTTTTTAAAAAAAAAAAATAATCTGACTGAAGGAATAATTCCTAGAAAGATGGAAGACACTTAGGCGCTATGATGGCGCGGCACTTCTATGTGTATAGGCAGTGTCAATATGTTGGTTTTGAAATGATCAGTTACATCTGAGAACTAAAACAACTGCTCATTGTTCCTCAGTTATTCCAGAAAACAGAACCCTAGAGAGGTGAATTAAAAAGGAAAAAAGGGGTAGGAAATGTGCTGGGTAACTAAAATACACACTCAGTTATTTAATTATATATATAAAATAAGTTCATATGTAAAAATTAATCTGGTATGAATCGGATTTGAACAGATTTATGTAAAAACTGTGTTTAAAAAAAACCCCAAAACCAAACAAGAAATCCAAAGACACCAAAAGAAACCAAACCCCCAAAAGCAAACAAAAAAACCCCCGAAACTAACAAAAAACCCCTAAAACAACGCACAAACACCCCCACCCCCCAAAAAACAAAGCAAACCAAAAGGAAAGATTCCAAAGAAACAAAAAAATCAAAACAACTTTGCTTTTCTTTTGGCGAGTGAGAAGGCAGCACTAGTCAGTCTATTGAGATAGCATAAAGTCAATGGATGAGCTATTTATCATTTATATGGCAATAGGAATTTTCAGCCGCGGTAGTTTTTATTTGTGGATAGGTTTGAGTCACTTTTTTCCCCCCAGAAGGATGAGAAGTGAAAAATTGTAAAGAAAAATAGGACTTGTGTTCTCACTGCGCTTTTGGTGAGATAACGAAAGTCTTAAAATGACGTTACGTGACTCCGTAGACCGAGGTACCAAAATGCTAATTTATTGGTAGACTGCAGCGCCCGATTTGCATTCCAAATCGGACTGCAGAGCTCCCCGAATGAGGAGGTGCCCTCGCAGTGTGTTTAACCTGTGCTTTTCCTGAGTGAATTCGTTAACAGCACGCGTGTTCGTACGCGCCTCCTCACGTACGTGCCCCACATGTGCTGCTTCACCATTTTAAGAAGGTCCGGTTTTTTTAAAGAGGGGTTCGAAGCGTACGGCTAATTTTGGATGGCAGAAATCGGAAAACAAAAAACTGGGGCAAGGACTGGTTTAAATCTCCGACCTGCCCCGAAATTCTTGTTTGCTGTGACACTGCCGGATAAGGCGCAGGGTGCCCATCGTTCGCGGCGGTTAATGTCGCCTATTAAATTGTGCTTCTATGTGTGTATAAACACACGAAATGGGACTGTTACAAAGATGTTTTCCAGCATATGACAGTATATATTTTGATAGTAAAATATTAAGAATGGAGTATATCTGTTGTCAGTTCCAGATGATACAGATACACGAGAAGGAGGGAAAGGAAGAGTTGTATTATTCTTAAACGTGCTGATCCAGGAGGAGGGGGAGAGGAGGGGGGGGGAGAGACAAGGAATACAGCATAAAGAACCCACAGGCATCTGGGCTTTCCCACTTCGGTAGCAAATAGGGGGAATTATGGGTTGGTGGTCTGCTTCCCGTTAGGAGGACACCCCTCCATCTGCTTTCAGTACAGCCTCTTTCCAATTTAAAACAGGGATTTCAATACAAACCTCGATTCCTTGTCTCCATTTTATATGCAAAGCGAGGCTTATGAATCGCTGGCGTTGCCATAAGGGCTCAGAGCAAATTTCCCCCCAAAATTCACGGGCTGTTCATTTGAATACCTGCTTACAGTGGCGCACAATGGGCAGCTTGGAGAAGAAAAATTGATAATCTTCACGGAAGAGTAATTTGAATGAAATTACACTTGACAGCCCGTCTCCGAGCAAACGAGGAGGGTGAGGGAGCCTTAGCTAAGCTCGGAGGACTTGCCTAAGCCTCTGCTGTTGGAGCTTCCCAGGGAAAAAAAAAAAAAAAAAAATCCACACTTTTTTCCTCCGTCTGACTGAAGCTTTTTGATTAATTCTCTGTAGCTGTTTCTAGTGAAGCAAGGTAGCCATGGAAGAGAATATGGAAGAGGGACAAACACAGAAAGGTACTGTGATAAAATTGCTTTCTCTTTGCAAGGAGATAATTATTTTGCCGTTCCTTCTTTGCTTGAGCAGCCTGCTGTAATGTCAGTGACTCGCCTTATGTGGCAGATGGGGAAAGATTTGATTTTATTTATTTTATTTTTTTTCATACCATTTACTTCATTTGCCTCTCTGCGATAGCACTTAGCATTAATATAGTGACCGTCACCCGATATCTAGTATTAAAAGGATCTAAACAGCGAATTTTACAGCTCTCCTAATACTATTGCAAGCATTTAATGCAGGCTGCTTCCCAGCCCGCTCTTTGTTAACCTTCATTTATTTCATGTTTTCACGCTTGTCTAGCTGGGTCAAGGGAGTCTAGTGTGAACTATGGGAGAGCTCCTCGCACGATATTTGGAGCCGGTTGCAGTTGGATATTTAACAATGCAACCAGTATTTACACCTTGAATGAGAGTCCAGACCGAACAAAGGCATGGGCTGTATTTTGTAGATATTTAGGCAGTCTTGAAATTCCCCTCTGCCTTTTTTCCCCCCCCGTCGTTTTGCGACGTGTTGAAGCAGCCTGGCTCTGGTTCCGATATCTGCCCCGTAGAGATTTAGCGTTTTGCTGAAATTCGTTTTGCACGTTGCAGCTGAAATGGCTTTAGCAAGATGCACACAGCGCGTACAGAGCATTTCTGTGCCACTGCTTCTGCTCAGGTTGGAAATAACTGAATGTGATGGGACGCGCTAGCACTTCAAGGTGCAATTTAAAATTATTGCAGACTGTTTATTAATTTGCCAATCTCCGAGAAATATAGTGCGTTTAGTCTTTTACTTAAGCGGTATTCTGTACGAGTGACGTTGCAGTAGTGAAAGGCACCCAGGTTCTCTCATTTTACTTTCCTGCAAGCACAAAGGGTAATCCTAGGGAATATTTGCCATGTTAAATCATGTATAGTTTTACTTTTGCATTTATTTTTAATTCACTTCCATTTCAGAGGAGGATTTAGGAACTTGCCGAAGCATTTAATATAAATTGCCTGTGAAGGCATATTTTTTCTGTGCTGATGCCATATTCTGGCTTTCCGCTCCCTGATCAATCTGCTTTCTACGTGTAAATGTCATCCTTTCTCATTAGAAGTGACCCATTTAGGCAGAACGCAGCTTTGAATTGTTTATGGTCTTGACTTGATCTAGATGCACGGTAGATCATCATGAGAAGACTAAAGGAGGATATATGTGCCCCCTCTGTGTGTATACAGACTTATGTTCATAGATAATTAGATTAGTATTTGGTCGGTGATTTCAGCAGTTTCTTCAGTTGAATATTATTATTTGCAAACGGCAGAAATAATGGGAAAGTACAAGACAGTTCAGGGTTTGGGTTTTTTTTTTTTTGCTGAAGGTAAAATCAATACTTTTATAGTTCAAATTATTTAGTGTGCTTTATATTTAGAAATTGAAGACGTGCTTTTTTTTAAAGTCTGAAATATGTTTGTGGTTGGGGTTTTTTTTCCCTTCTTAAAACAAGTGAATTGAACTGTTTGGCCGCTGAATCAAAATATTTCATTGTTACTGAATGATGTTGCCTGAAGGAACAGCGTGAACATCAAAATCCCTGAATTCTCATGAGAGGGAAAAAAAAAAAAATCAGAGAAAAAAGGGAATGATTTCGTATATTAAAAGAACATGTTGTTATTGATAAACTGTGTCCTCATTGTTCATATGATAAGCAGCTGAATGCCCAATAGCCACTCAAAATGGTGTGATTAATAGTGTGATTACAACAGCTAACACTACTTACCCCCCACCCCCATTTACAATGCCATGTGTTCAGCCTTTTTTCCCTTTAGTGGTACCCAGCTGTCATCGCAGCCAGTGACAGGAGAATGGGAAGAGCTCACAAATGACATGTATTTTTCCTTGTCGGTGTGGAAGGGGATGCTGCTTCGGCGCTGTGACCGTACCTGTGAACCTGGCGTGTCAACCGGCCGCCTTCCCGCTTCCGATTAGGACAACTTTTGCAATGTATTTCGAGTTTGAAGAAAATTTGCGATTCAGGAGGAAAATAAAAAAAAAAAAAAAAAAGCACTCTCATTTTTGAATTTTTGGGGGTGCTCCAATGCAGATGTTGGAATTGTAGTGAAGTATAGGGGTGATTATGAAATCATGGATCTCTTTAAGGTTTGCACTTTGCACTTCAAAAATATTGACTGGTACCAGTATGACTTGATACTTCTCTTTCATAGTCCTTTTTTTTTTTTTTTGGCTTTTGTTTAGCATCATCTAGCTATTATGTGTTTAATTGATATCCACAGTATAGTTCTGGGTCATCTGGACTAGTTTTTTCTAACTGTAGTGCCCCAGTAACTTTACCTGTAATTCAAATATTCCAGTTANATATTCCAATTATTTTCCTCCTCCTGCCATCTTGAGTGGAACTGGTTGGTTTTTTTCTTTCTTTCCTTCTCCCTCTGCTTTCTACAAAAATCAATGGGAGTATAAATTGTCACTGCTTATCAACTCCTGTGCTCTTCCCAGCAGATGCTTCGAACCTCCCACTGAACAGCATTACGTCTTGCTAGCAGCCATGATGGAAGGGAACAGTTTCGTGTCGGTGCCTTTCATAAATCCGATAAAGAGAGCTCTAATGAGAGGCTCGCGGATTTGGAAGCCTTGTTATTTTACGGAGTTCTTATGCAGTAAGACATTGATAAGTGCGAACATAATTCTTACTGTAGTGGTTCCAAATAATGAGCTCCTGCCTGACACGATCTCTGGGCGTTCTAGTGTTTAACGCTTGCGGTCTGTTTATGGCTGTAGCTTGGAAAATTGTCAGCAGGGAAATGCGTTACATCTGTTTTCTGAAATTAATGAATTAAGAGAAACTGTACAGTTCAAAGTAATGATCGGAAAACAGGAATGGACACCCCCCTTCCCTTCCCCCCACCCCCCGATGTTTTCTTTCTATTGGCCTTGGAAAGCGTGGGCTCTTCTTGGCAGGGGGACCCTCAGTGTGGTAAATTGAGGTAATGCTGTTGCCCAGCGGTTTTCAGGTGTAAAGCTGTAAAAATTGAAGCCGGGAATAATTTGTATTCATTCATTTTCTGGTTTAAAGTATTAAAAGACTTGTTTCCCGCCCCCCCCTTTCCCCTTGATAAGGCCCTTCCTTGGCGTGCGAGCCAGTGCAGGCTGGGGGGGACCTTTCAAAGCTCTGTGCCACGGCGCCGTCTGTAGCTGTCCCAGAACCGAAAGCGTGTGGAAAGTCTGGCTGAAATGTAAGCTACGTGTGAACGCTAAAATACATTCTAACAAAGTCAAGAGTCATAACATCTCAGAAATATCAACTTGTGCAGAATTTCCATCACGCTGACGTTACGCTACCTGCCTGGAGCTGTAACAGACCCAGAGCTTTGATTGCAAATTTGCTGTCTGGACAAGCCAGGGTAACTAAAGCCTGTAATTTACTTGACTGGTTTATTCTTTTCAAAAATGATCAGCTCTGCTTAGAAACAGAGGTTTCCCTGATGTCTTTAGGGATGCATGCTAATTTTGAAAACCTCATGCATAAATTTGCATGTGTCAGTGGTAGGTCTCGACTGCCGGCGTTGGAAAGACAATGACGTCAAACCTTTTAGCTCTGCTAGCTGGAAAACGATATCGGTCCCGTTCCTGCGGAGCCACTCTTCCCTCCGTGAAAGCACCAAGACTGCAAGGATGTCCCCAACCCCAGTCGTTCATCCCAATGGAAGACTTTTCCAAGGGTTGGCAGTGTCATTTTTTGCATAGTGTGGGCCTTGGCACGGCGGAGTTTAGGATCGTTCTCACCACGTAGCTATTTCAGAAAAAAGAAACATGCCGTAGCACAGCAAGACGTACTTGTACCACTTACACTGAAACGAAGATGAATGTGCCTTTTTTGATGGTTCATCCATAGCTTCCTTTTGTAGTTTGAATTCCTTTATAAAATAAACTCTTGGGAACGGATGGAGCATCTGTGTTTGTACAGCAGCAAACATGAGGAAGAGGTAATTTTGCTTAAGCTCTCTTCTGCTGTACTGTACCTAACACACACAGCTAAGGTTCCGCTGGTAGGAGAGCAAAAAAATATAGACTATTATTGTGACAAGATACAGTTGAATACTAGGAAATAAATAAGGAGCGAGTATTTGGTCTGCATTAGCGATTTAAGTGGGTCTGCAGCCTACTATCAAAGCTTTTTTCGTTTGTTCCCCAGCGTGCCAGTAAAGGAGAGCTTTGAGCAGAGGTTTAGAAGGAAGTCCTAAGGATGTCTAGGATGCTGTCAGCACGAGGCACGCACAGCCAATAGAGGCTGAATTGCTTCCTCTTCCTTCCGGACTTTTGGGAAAATGGCAGACTCTGGGTTAGTAGGGTACTGTAGACCAGATGAAAGTGGTGATTTTAATTTCATATTACGAAATAAACCAACAGCCAAATAGTCAAAACATGGCTGGCATCCTCTGCGAGTTAGTCTTCTAAATCTTTTGATTTACCTCTAAAAGCAAACAGTTGTCCAGTTTCTCATTTGGCTATTGTTAGAAAGGTGGTTACAATAAAACTGAGCCAATCCCAATATTTTGCGCTTTGATTTAGTTGGGTGACTATAGCTGTAAATAAAGCCGCGGAGTTATTTCCCGTTCTTCAATGGCAGTGCCACAGTAAGCGTGAGCCATGCTGGTACCTTCACTTCGGCCCTTTTTACATTGTTAGGACTCTGTCTGGTCTTACAGGACCTCTGAAGTCCAATCAGTTTTGTGAGTAATTCGGAACCGGTGTTTAAAACCGGGTTTAAACCCCGAGTAATGTGCTCTAGGCAATCCTGCTTTGGCAGGGGAGTTGGACTAGATGATCTCTAGAGGTCCCTTCCAACTCTGAAAATTCCGTGATTCCGTGAAATGTGGCCGTATAAGTAGGAAGCAGCAGACATTTGCTGGCTGATGTTCTTCGTACAAAACCTGGGTTGGCACTGCTCGATTCTTAAAGAAAACATGATGGGCAGAGGTCAAGCTCTGTTTCCTTTGGGAATATATTTTCAGTTCTACTCTTTTTTCCCAAGCTTGTGTTCAGGTTGGGTTTTTACAAGTTCCTTCAGATTAGAATGGTCTTAACTTTCGTCACGTTTATTGCTGCCTGTTCTTAAAAAGTGTGTGTGTATAGTGAACGTCAGATAAAATACTCACTTGACAATCACAAAGTCACTGAGTAAATAATTTTCCTTCTTAATCAATTTAAAACATGGAAGTAAATTTTAGTATCTGGCACAGTATCTCACTATATTTCCTGTTTAATACTCCTTAGTAGTTAATCAATGAGGTTTATTAAAGAAAAAGGCAGTAACATTCAATATGAATTTGGAGCTAATTGTCCTATTATTGCAAGTTATTCTCCTTTATGTAGCGACTATGGACCACCTTACTTAATATCCGTACATTTGGAGCAGTGAGTACCAGAGCGGGAATTTGAATATATGTTATTATTCAATACATTAGGCTTTTATTCACAGATAACGACGTCAATAAATTTAGTCTTGCTTGCTTATTTAATCTTTAACATTGAAATGTCTGTGCTAATAGTAGAAAACTTTGTATTTCTTACAGGCTTAACATCATACTAGTCGTAGGCACGAAAATCCAGCGTTAATAGGAACCTAATTATACTTTTATATTTATTCTTTCAGGGCAAAAAGTGTTCCAACTGCCCCGAGGCAGATGGAATCCTCAATTCAATGTGTGAGAATTTAAGCCTTCATGGTGATTTTGACACTTGTATGTCAATTTCATAAATAAGCTATTTGAGAAATAAGATATTTTATAAGTAAGAGATGTAAATGCTTAGAAAAAAGCACTGAATATATTGAAAATGATTAATTTATACAAATTCTTGAAAAATACTGTATCAAGCCAGAAATATAGATTTTTTTAAAAAACTTTCTGCAGTTTGTGGAAGTAAAGGCTCACTTGGGGCGGGGGTCGTTTTGGGGTTCTAATTCCTCTGAAAAAATAAGCATTTAGTAATGACAAAACCATACTGCAGCTATAGCAAAAAATAAATTTGATTCAGCTTAGTGCTGAAGGGGAGGAGGATTGAGGGACTGCTATGCCTAAAAATTATTCATTTTATATTGTGACTGTGCATTCATTTCCGATAAGGACCTTCAACAGTTTTGGCGAGGTGGTCTTTAACCTGTTTGAATTGCCTGCACGTGCGCTGAAATTCAGGATGGAAGAATGGGTGGAATGCTGCTGGCCTCACATAACGACGACGTTTGCTTTCTTGACATGATAGTTTGGAATTGTTAATTGTCCCTGTATAAAAAGGTGAGAATATGCTCTTTCCTCCCAATAGTTTTATATGGAGGAAAAAATAATAAGAAGAAAATAAGAAAAAAAGTAGAAAATAAGAAAATAAGAAAAAAAAGAGAATTACAAGTTTTTGGGCTGTTCTGCTTCAGCTTGTAGACACTGCGCATGATGTTATAAAACCCATGAAGCACCTGATGGGCATTGAAATCAGAATGTAAAAAAGGCAAAGGGGAATATTGGTCTTGGATCAAATACTTTGTCGGTTGATGTTCTGGTTGACAATTCTATTTCAGAAGAATTTTCAGCCAATTCATGCAACTAAAATGAATAATTCCCGCCAGTATCTGATCGCGTGACAGGTTTCTGAGACGGGCCGGCAAGTTCCCCGTTGATGTGGTGGCACAAATCTTTTGCCTGGGGAGGGGTGGGGACTTACAGAGACTTCAGTCCCACATGTAAGGCGCGGGAAATGTCATCTTCTCAGCTGTAGAGAGGTCAAACCCAGAGCATCACAGTTGTGAGGGTCGAGGTTAATCCCTATCTGGCGTTTAGCTCTCAGAATCGTGATTATTTTTTGTACGCACAGGCTCTAGAGCCTCATGAAGGAAGGCCACCGACACAAAAAATGACTTAAGTGTTCTGTTAGCTTGTCCTTGCCAGCTCTCAGACTACGATACACTGGTCTCAAGAAGGCTCAATATTTTCTTCCTCCCCTCCAAATACTTTAATCTTCTTACTAGTCATCACGTAGGACTTCAGTAGTCCTCCCAAAATTTATACTGCAGCCATCCGGGACAACTTTGTTCCAAATAACAGTTGCTAAAATATCACCAACTACTACTTCAGTGCATGGATTACTCTGATTTCTTTTCTCTTTACATTTATAATACCCCTGATATTTGCACTTGGACAGTTTCTGAAGAANTTTTTTTTTTTTTTTCCAGAAGTGGTAACAATACGACTCTACAGCAAATGAATACCACAATAGATTTACTATCGATTTTAACAAAAATCTATCTTTTTAATGGTGGTGTGAGGGGAGCAGTGCATTTGCTGCCATTCCGGTATAAAAATAGACTTCAGCGAAAGGTGTATTTGCTGCACTTTTGGTATATGAGCTTTGCAGGGAGGTGCTACTGCCCGGGTCTAAATAAAACTCAAGTAAAACATAGTGTTTGCAGTTCCAGTAAGCATTCTTCATTTCCCAGTATCTTCCCATTTGTGCCCCCAAGAGTGTGTTTTGTTTTTCTTCCTCTTCCTAAAAAAAAAAGACTGCTGTCTTGCTTTTCACTTTTCTCTGGAAACACGTTCCTTTTAGCGTCTGGAAGGCACGGAAATGAAATTCTACCATATTTTTTAATTTCTTCTGGGAGCATGTAATGTAAATCGTCAAGTGTTTATTAATGGAGTCATGGCTGGTCACACCCTACTTCTCGATCTGCAGTGGGATGATTTTCTATAGGTAAAATAGGATATTAAGGAGGAATTTGAAGGAAGAGAGTATTGTAGCACTGTGAAGTGATTAAGCACGTAATCACAGTCAGTGCTGAAGTGTTGCTTTGCATTAAGGCATGGTGGGGAAAAAAGTAGAGATGTAGTTCTGAGGAGAAGGATCTGGGGGTCCTGGTAGATAG
>RSEF01000004.1:51378891-51392827 GCA_003993805.1 Himantopus leucocephalus | reverse complement strand
CCCCTGGAGGGGGTGTGGTCTGTAGAAGGGTGCAGAGGGCTCTGCCTTGGCTGGGGGGTGTGGTCTCTGTGGAGGGGCTGGGGCTTTGCTGGGTGTGGCACCTCTGGGCTGCCAGCAGGGGGTGGAGTCTTAAGGGGTGGGATCTCCGGGGGGGGAGGGGGGGGAGCCTCTCTTGGTGGGGGTGTGGCTCGAGGGGGCAGGCGGAGTTGGGGTGGGGTTTTCTGGGAGGGCGTGGTCTACCAGGAGGCGTGGCCAGCATCATGCCCACCCCCAGGTGAAGCTGCTGCAGGGCCTGGGGCTGCAGTCCACCCTCATCACCGACGGCACCAGCCCCCTCAACCTCTTCACCACCGCCCGGGGGCTGCTGGGGCTGGCTGCGCCCCCAGAAAGCGCCGGCCCCCAAGGCCCCACCCTCTGAGGACCCAGGCATCCGGGCTCCCATCCCTCCCCAGGACCTCAGTGTCCAGAGAAGCCGGAAACAGCCCAATAAAGGCAGCAGTTGGCAGTGCTGGTGTCTGCGTGATGGTGTGATGTCATAGTGATGCAGGGCTTGGGGCAGTGATGTCAGAGGGGCAGTGCTTGGGATTGTGGCTGCATAACTAGAAACTCCCCAGTGCTCACGTTGGGGGTTCTGGGGGCTGTGATGTCAGCCATGACGGCAGCGGGGGCAATACCTTCATAGTCCCGGGGCCGTCGGGAACTATGATGTCGTCAGCATTTGTGTACCGGGACAAGCGATATCACAGCAATGCCAGGGGCTGCAGTGCTGTAGCCCAGAGGATCGGGGAACCGTGAGGTCAGAGCTATGTCAGTATGGGGGGGCCTGTGATTTCACAGTGGCATAGCAACCCCCATATCATGTAATCAGGTAGAAGGGACCTCATAATACCTGACTGTGCGCTTGTCTCTGGCCTATCTGGTACTGGGCTGGGGGCTGCCAGGGGGCATCAGGCATCTGGCCCCTCTTGCACGTGATTTCCCTCGCTCCGGTCTCCCTAGTCACTGCCCCACAGACCCCCCACAAACTGTGGGCTGGCTCCGGGTGCTGTACTTTCTAGGAAGAGGTTCAATAAGCAGGAAGGATGGACTGCGCTGGTCACGCTGGTCACACCTAGGGCATGGCTGTGACCAGCCAGCAAGCGCAATGGAGCCTTTTTATCCATTTTCCCCTACTTGTTCTTCCCCAAGTCCCCTGAATCCTTCCATTTGGTTCCTCCCCAAAACATCTTGCATGATGCCAAGACATTCATCCCCAGCACCCCTTGAGGTGTCCTGTGGGTGTGCTGATCACGACCGGTTTCATACCTGGACCGCAGGGCTGAGGCTTTTCCCAGGACAGGTGGGCTGCACCTTCCTTCGTAATTTGGGTTCCTGCCTGCTGCTATGCCTTTGCCTCTGCTCTCCTCTGGGCTTCTGAAGATGGGTGGGCCAGTGAGTCCTGTGGTGGGACACGGAGAAGCTGCTGCAGGGTAGTTTTTTGGGGAAGGTCCTCCACCTTCCGTGTTCTGTTGTGGGTGTGCGGACAAGCTTTTATCACACAAGCTGACGTCCCCCTGCAACTTCCAGGTATAACTTCCAGCCTCTCTCCTCGCACTGCCCTTACCAGCCATCCTTTTCCACCCCGGGGGGGGGGTGTGTGCTTCTGCAGCAGGAGGCTTGGTGGTGCTGCTAGATGTCTCCTAAGGGGCTTGTAGGTTCCCAGTGCACCACTAGCACAAATTGTACATTAAATGTGACCAGCAAACGGGCCGCTGCTCCCAGACTCAGTGAATTGTCGCATGTGTCAACAAGGCGCATTTACACAGTAGCGCCTGTTCCCATAGAATCATAGAATGGTTTGGGTTGGAAGGGACCTTTAAAGGTCTTTTAGTCCAAACCCCCTGCCATGAGCAGGGACATCTTCAACTAGATCAGGTTGCTCAGAGGCCTGTCCAACCTGGCCTGGAATATTTCCAGGGATGGGACAGCCACCACCTCTCTGGGCAACCTGGGGCAGGGACTCACCTCCCTCTGTGTAAAAAATTTCTTCCTTACATCTAGTTTGAATCTCCCCTCTTTTAGTTTAAAACCATCACCCCTTGTCCTACCACAAAAGGCCCTACTGAAAAGCCTGTCCCCATCTATCTTATAAGCCCCCTTTAAGTAGTGAAAGGCCACACTGAAAGGTGGGGCCACTGAAAGGTCTCCCCGGAGCCTTCTCTTCTCCAGGCTGAACAACCCCAACTCTCTCAGCCTGTCCTCACAGCACGGGGGCTCCAGCCCTTGGAGCTTCTTCATGCCCGCCTTTGGGCCCACTCCAAAAGGTCTGTATCTTTCCCGACTGAGGGCCCCGAGCTGCAGGGGGAGGAGTGTGAGCACGGATTCACCGAGGGAAAAACGTGCTTGACAAACCTGATTGCCTTCTCTGACAAAGTAACCTGCTCAGTTGATGTGGGGCGAGCGGTGGACATTGCCTACCTGGATTTCTCCAAGGCTTTTGATATGGTTCCCCACAGCCTCCTCCTAGAGAAACTGATGCGTTATGGTCTGTGCTGTGGGGGGGAAACTCACTGACAGGCCACACCCAGAGGGTGGTGGACAATAGCTTCTTTTCAAGCTGGCAACCTATCACAAGTCGGGTCCCTCAGGGATCAATATAGGGCCCAACGCTGTTTAATATCTTCATAAATGATTTGGATGATGGGATCAAGTGTACTCTGATGAAGTTTGCTGATAATACTAAACTAAGTAGGGAAATGGACACTTTGGAAGGCACAGCCAACCCGCAGGAAGACCTGGATAGGCTGGAAGACTGGGCTAACAAGAACCTGATGAAGTTCAACAAGGACAAGTGTAAGGTCTTGCATCTGGGAAAACATAATCCAGGAATGCAACACAGGCTCGGACCTACCCAGCTGGGGAGCAGCTCTGTGGAAAAGGACCTGGGGGTCCTGGTGGACAACAAACTCAATATGAGAGAACAGTGTGCTGCTGCAGCAAAGAAAGCCAACAGGATGCTGGGTTGCATCAACCAGGGCATCCCCAGCAGAGATAAAGACGTCATTATCCCACTTTACTGGGCACCTGTCAGGCCATACCTGGAATACGGTGTTCAGTTTTGGTGCCCACTGTACAAAAAAGCTGTGGCCAGGCTGGAGTGGGTCCAGTGAAGGGCCACCAAGCTGATCAAAGGACTGGGAAGCCTGCCATATGAGGAAAGGCTGAGAGAACTGTTAGTTCAGCCTTTGGAAAGAAGGCTTTAGGGGAGACCTTACCACCATGTTCCAGTATTTAAAGCACAGCTACAAAGAAGATGGAGACTCCCTTTTTACAAGGAGTCACATGGAAAAGACAAGGGGTAACAGG
The DNA here is from genome assembly GCA_003993805.1 of Himantopus leucocephalus. NCBI lineage: Eukaryota > Metazoa > Chordata > Aves > Charadriiformes > Recurvirostridae > Himantopus > Himantopus leucocephalus. The sequence continues at coordinate 51,389,482 of RSEF01000004.1, read as the reverse complement.
TACAAGTTACTTCTGGGGAGATTCCGATTGGACACAAGAGAAAAATTTTTCAATGTGAGAACAATCAGCCATTGGAATAATCTCCCCAGGGAAGTGGCAGATTCCCCAGCATTGGACACTTTTAAGATTCAGCTAGACAGGGTGCTGGGCCATTTTGTCTAGCCTGTGCTTTTGCCAAGAAAGGCTGGACTAGATGGTCCTTGAGGTCCCTTCCAACCTGGGATTCTATGACTCCATGATAATTCTATGATTCTATGAAGACATGGGTTCAGTGGGACCCTTCCCATTAAAGACATGAAACACAGCAGGGTGAGAGACAAACTGATGTCAAAGCAGTAACTGAGGGCACACATGGAGAGGTGAAATCACTATCGAGAATTAATACCGTTCATCCTCGATGAACAGTGATAAGCGAAGTCCCACTATGCTTGGTGCTAGCACATGCCCTCAAGTCCTCCTTCACAAAACTCTGCTGTTCCTCTGAGTGTTAGGTGGTGGTAAGTGTGCAAATGGGTTCAAAGAAGGTAAACCAAACTGGCATCCAACAGGTTCACCAGCTCCTCAGCACCATGACACAGACCCACTTTCAGGCCACAAGCCCCAAAACCTCCAGCTGCTGGAGACAGGGAGAGGCCAGCAGAGGGAAGAACAATCCTTCTGTGCTTTGCTTTAAGTATGTTAAATCAGGTACAGTACCTTTATTTTGAAGATAGTTTTTCAGTTTGTGCCACACAGAAAAAAAATGCTGTGACCAAGCACTGGTCTTCCAAATGCGATGTTCTGGCTGCACCGTCTTCAATACATGTCAATGGAAGAGTGACCCAAGAATGTGACATGCAATACAGCAAGTATGAACAAGCACACAGATGCAGGCACACAAACACACGCACACACTAATAAAATTAAAGGAGATGGACGATGTGGTTTTGTTTCACTATTAAGTTGTGTAAAGGCTCGAGAAACCTGCTCTGTGTGTTTCAACGCCACTCTGCTCTCCAGATCCTGGAGCAGTCACAAAGAAAAGGGGATCACAACAGCTGTAGGAAATGAGAAACCATGACTTCTGCACTGCCAGAGCAGCAGATGCACCCAACGTGACACACGGCATCATTGCCCTGTAACACAACTTGGTTCTTAAGATGTGCAGCTAAATGTCCATCCAGTGAACTACCGTGGAAGTGTTCATCTAAAGACCCCATGTTCTGCACTTCTGAAGTTGCCAACACAAAATGCGTTAAAACTTGCATCAAAAAACTTGAGTATTACATCATGATGTGTGCTGTACAATGCATCACAGGCATAAAGAGACCCTGTTGTGCATAAATATGACTTGGGCTCTTTAGTCACTACAGAAACCAACATGTCCACAAAACTAACACAATGTTGGACAAGTTGAAAAAAAAATCTGTATTCTATCTGTATTAATAATTTATGAATACAAAATAAGTAACAGGAAATTGTAGTGCCAAAGCATCTACTCAGCATTTTCCCTTATGGCTGCATCTTTGATGGGCAGGCATCCTTTGTAGTATGTGTGTTTTGATTATATTTCAGTATCACACTGTATCATGTTAAAGAATAAGATATGTTTAGTAAAATAATGTTACAGATGTTAAGTAGGACTATTTACTGAAAGAACTGTTAATTTCACCTGCATAGGAGGGGTATGGTTTCTGCAAGCAGATCCCTGGGGGGTGAGCGGCATTTTCCTATGCATCCTATACATCTCTTCATACAAGCCATACAAGAGCCATACAAGGCTCTTCAGGCCTTGGGCAGAACAACTGGTGGAATTCCATGTGCAGCACTAGCATGGCCTGCACTAGAACGCTTGTCCCCAAAATCTGGTTCGGGGGGGGGGGATCAGCTTTGGAGAACAGAAACTGTAGATCATTTAACTGGGGTGGGGGGGAAGTCCTTTTTTATTCAGAAAGCAATACATAAAAATACACCTCAGAAAACTTTATTTTTCATATTAGAAGTAGAGATACCCAAGCAATAAACCTTAATATCACTCTGTAAAAGCTCTCAAGGTTAATGCAAACATTGTGCTGCAAAACAAACCAGTTTGACCCCAGCAGGGAACTCAGATACTATAATCCAAAAGATTTAGGAAAACAAAATAATAAGGGTTTATTTAAAGAGTGAAGAACACCTCCATTCTTCTGAGGGTCTGAAGGAAAAAAGGTTAGCTAAGATGTAGAGATGCTGCTGCCCCCGTCTCAGTAGAAGTCCTGCTCACAGTAGGACTTTTGAAGCCTAACCCCAGCGGAGAGGGCAGGAGGATGAAAGAGAGGGAAAAAAGACCCATCGCTGCTCTTTAAACCATCAGTAGAGCATTTACATGAGGTTTGTCCCACATTCTTTCTTCATCTGATACGACATTCAGAGACTATTTTAGCAAGAACTTCACACACTGTCTCCCCCTCCTTCCTCCTGAGTTTAGGTACCAAAATATCCCAATACAAACCATAATGATTGTTAATATTGACACATTCTGAAATGTGTGTATTGGGTTTACGTGGCAAGGTTTTGGTAGCAGGTGGGGGTGGGTGGGGGGGGTGGGGTGTTGAGCTGCAGGGGTGGCTAGGTGGTCTCCAGAGGTCCCTTCCAACCCTCACCATTTCTGTGATTCTGTCATTCTCCCGTGTCCTACAGAGCCAGTTCCAGCCAGCTCCAAGATGGATGTGCCGCTGGCCAAGGCTGAGCCCATCAGCAAGGTGACAGCACCTCCCTGATAACATATTTAAGAAAGGGTAAAAAATGCTGCCCAGGAGCTGGGAGAGAGGAGTGAGAATACGTGAGAAACAACTAAGGAGACACCAAGGTCATTGAAGGAGGAGGAGGAGGTGTTCCACATCCCGCAGCAGAGATTCCCCTGCAGCCTGTGGTGAAGACCGTGGTGAAGACCATGGTGAGGCAGGCTGTCCCCTTGCTGCCCATGGAGGTTAACAGTGGAGCAGATATCCGCCTGCAGCCCATGGAGGACCCCATACTGGAGCAGGTAGAGCCACTCGAAGGTGGCTGTGACCCTGTGCAGAGCTCGCACTGGAGCAGGTTTGCTGACAGGACTTGTGACACCATGGGGGACACACACTGGAGCAGTGTGTTCCTGAAGGACTGCACCCCATGGAAGGGACCCACACTGAGGCTGTTCACGAAGACCTACAGCCCACCATGGGAAGGACTCACATCAGAGGAGGTCGTGGAGGTCTGTCTCCCATGGGAGGGACCCCATGCTGAGCAGGGGAGGAGCGTGAGGAGTCCTCCCCCTGAGGAGGAAGGAGAAGCAGAGACAATGTGCGATGATCTGACCACAACCCCCATTCCCCACCCCCCTGCACTGCTGGCAGGGAGGAGGTAGAGAAATGGGGAGCCCGGCAAGAAGGGAGGGGTGGGGGGAAGGTGTTGTAAGATTTCTTCTTATTTCTCACTATCCTACTGCTGCAATTAGTTGGCAATAACGTAAATTAATCCCCCCCCCACCATCGAGTCTGTTTGACCCATGACAGTAATTGTAAGCAATCTGCCTGTCCTGTTGATGGCGTGATAGAGCAGCTTGGAGGGCAGTGGGCAGTCAGCAAAGGTCAGCCCACCACAATGTTCTTCTACACGTTTTAGAACACACTGCATCACTGCTTCGTATATTAGAGTCATAGAATGGTTTTGGTTAGAAGGGACCTTAAAGACCATCTAGTTGCAACCCCCTGCCACGGGCAAGGAGGACACCTCCCACTAGACCTGGTTGCTCAAAGCCCCGTCCAGCCTGGCCTTGAACACCTCTAGCATGTATTAACACCACTAAAACTCTTTCAATTAAGAAAAAAAACATTTCAACTAGACATTTTGTCTCTTGAACATAACAGCCTTGCATTAGAAGCCACTCCAAGCTGAAGCCAGGCTTTACTTGGACACAGCAGTTTGTGGACAGTTGTTTGAGAGCTCCTCAGCCTCACAACACACATCCCACGGGGACTGTGGCCAGCTGCAGCTCCTCAGCAGACACCTCAGCAGCACTGCTCCCAGCCTGCGGGTTTTGAAGAGGCCACACTCAGCATCATCAGCCAGGCTCAACTTTAATAATCCAAGCATCAGGAACTTCAGTGTCACTGCAGAGCAAAGGATGGGGGCCAGCAGCACTGATCCCCTGCCACTGTCCTGAATGTCAAGTCCTACATCAACATTTCCATCTGCAGTCAGACTCCTGAAGCTGGTGGTAGACCCCTGCTTCTCAAACAGAAATCCAAATGTATGGCAAGAAAAGCAGAAACAAGTGTCCTGGTTTGAGCAACACAGGACTAATTTCTCTTCTAATGTTTGGGAAAACTGCACTTTTAGAAGTCTCTAGTGTCTGAATTTGTGAAAATATTTACTTTACAGCCAGCTATGGTATGCGGGTTTCAAGGTCTCAGTGTTTTCAAGCTCACCAGGTGTGGGGATGAGGAGGAGCGAGAGCCGGGCACTTGACACTTGACCCAAGCTGGCCAGCAGAGTTAGTTCATACCATGAACGGCACATTTGATATAAATTAGAAAGTTTGCTGAGAAGTTCTCTCTCTCCTGTGATGGCTGCAATCCTGAGAACTCCTTGCCCCGGTGCCAGAGCCCTGAGCCCTTCCCTTCCTCCTGAAGCCACAGCACTCGTGGTGTCACACATTTGCTGTCACTGCTGGGAGTGCATGGCTTCTATGGATAGAATGGGCTGAGCGTAATCCTTATATATTTTATATTGGTATCAGGATCAATACTGGTTCTTCAATATTATTAGTGTTAATTACTTAGTCTGATCCTATTAAATCTGTTTATATTTCAACCCCCAGGTTTTCTTGTTTTTCCCTGATTCCCCTTCCCAGGTTGGGAGGGGTCATCAAGTGACAGAATAATTGTTGAAATGACAATAAATTATGGGTTCCTTAAACCATAAGAAAAAAGAACATCCCTTCCCCCTCCTCCTTCCTTTCTTATGGTCCCAAATCCCAAGTGTGACTTCACCAACCAGGCTGTCCCAACATAACTGCAAAGAAGCATTTCTGGAATAAAGCACATATGTCTGGACTTGAGCATGTTCTTAGAAGATAACAGAATGGCTGGGGTTCCTCCCACCCACCCCCCCGCCCCGTATTTTCTTTTAACAAACATATCTAAAGCTACACAATTTTGATTAGTCTATTGCAAATGCCCATACAGTAGCTTGTAAAACATACTGCTGGGATGGGTAGCTACGCCGCAGTACTGAAAACCACGTACTAAGATGAACAGCAGATTAATTACTGCAATGTTTCTAAATGTGTAAGCTCAGAAATATCAAGAAATACATTTAACAAAATAGAGGTAGATGATAGCAATGTATTCTGTGCCACAATGACACAGGTCTTTTAAGATACTGTGGGAAAATAACAGAAGAGCAGCAAGGAGGATGGTAAAAATGCTCAAGTGACTTGCAGCTGGAGTGTCAAAAACACATCTATCACACTAATCATTGTTTAGTCATTGTGTGCTCGACAAGTAGAACATCTGCACTCAGATGACACAGGCCTGTGATAGACTTAGAGGCACCTTATAAAACATGCTTGAGATTCCTGCTGTGCTGCGGGAAAGACCAAAGCACAGTGGAAAACTCTACCTGTGTGATACACAGGCGAGAACAGCAGGTCCAAACACTCTCTGGTGAGGACTTTCTCGCTCTGCGGTCCCTGCCTTCCCGCTTGCGTGCCTCCGCCCGGGTGCTGCTTTGGCGATCTCCCGGCTCCTGAGGTATTGAGATTAAATTTACATCTGTGTTTCGTAGTTGTTCGCGCACCCTGCGTCACCTCACACATATGCGTTGGGCAACTCATTTCTTTCACAGTACACTGAAAAAAACACGTGATTTTGTTTGCTTAAGAAATTGTGATGACTCTTTACAAATACAGTATTCTATAACATTTTTTGTAAAAAATGTGTGAATATTCTTAAGTTTTTAGTTTGCACACATACTTACTCTCCTTTAACCCATAAATCTTATAAGACGACCTCAAAAATCACTGCTGGCTTAGGAAATGAAGTTAACCAGACCCCTTCCAGAGAACACCTCCAATACTATTAATAGGATTTCAACCTACTGTGGTCTACACTGTCATGTAGTATCACCCATGTATTAATTTCCACGGTGTCTCAGTCTATACTGGAGACTCTGAAGAAGATTTTCCTAGTGTCTACACAACATGGAGAAAATATGGCAAATTCTTATGTACCGAGTGTGATTCCCTTGACAAAAAGTAGCACTTGCAAAGGTAACCTGGAATTAGGAAAAAATTTTTTTAAAAGTTTCTGTTTAACTTTAAAGAACACCTGACCAGTGCTCTCATTCCATGCACGCAAAGCCTACTGTAACTTTTTTTAAGCCTTGACAAAGAAAATTCCAGGCTTTGAGCAGAGAACTCGTGGGGCAACTAGGCAGCTGAGTCATTGTTTGACCCTATCTAAAGGCCTTTAGAGAAATAAAGGCTTAAAAAACTTTGTTACAGAGGCAAAGCATTTGACACTGTCCCACGTGACATCCTGGTCTCTAAATGGGAGAGACATGGATTTGATGGATGCACCACTCTGTGGATAAGTAACTGGCTAGACAGTCGCAATTAAGAGTTGCAGTTAATGGCTCGATGTCCAAGTGGAGATCAGTGATGAGAGGCATTCCTCAGGGGTCGGTACTGGGACCAGCACTGTTCAACATCTTTGTTGGTGACATGGATGTTGAGATGGAGTGCATCCTCAGCAAGTTTGCCAATTACACCAAGCTGTGTGGCACAGTCAACACACTAGAGGGAAGGCACGCCATCAAGAGGGACCTGGACAGGCTGGAGAGGTGGGCCCATGCCAGCCTCATGAAGTTCAACAAGGCCAAGTGCAAGGTCCTACATCTGGGTCAGAGCAATCCCAAGCACAAATCCAGGCTGGGCAGAGAATGCATCGAGAGCAGCCCTGAGGAGAAGAACCTGGGGGTGCGAATAGATGAGAAGCTCAACATGAGCTGGCAATACACAATTGCAGCCCATAAAGCCACCTGTATCTTGGACTGCACAGAAGTGTGGCCAGCAGGTCAAGGGAGGTGATTCTTCCCCTCTACTCTGCTCTCCTGAGACCCCACCTGGAATACTGCATCCAGCTCTGCAGCCCCCAAACATAGGAAAGACATGGACCTGTTGGAGCAGGTCCAGAGGAGGCCATGAAGATGATCAGAGGGCTGGAGCACCTCTGCTATGAAGACAGGCTGAGAGAGACGGGGTTGTTCAGCCTGGAGAAGAGACGGCTCTAGGGAGACCTTAAGAGCCCCTTTCTGTACTTAAAGGGGGGACCTATAGGAACACTGGGCAGGGACTCTTTATCAGGGAGTGCAGTGATAGGATGACGGGTAATGGTTTTAAACTGAAAGAGGGTGGATTTGTATTAGATATTGGGAAGAAATTCTTCCCTCTGAGGGTGGTGAGCCCCTGGCCCAGGTTGCCCAGAGAAGCTGTGGCTGCCCCATCCCTGGAGGTGTTTAAGGCCAGGCTGGACAGGGCTTGGAGCAACCTGGGCTGGGGGGAGGTGTTGATGGTTGAAACTAGATGATGTTTAATGTCCCTTCCAAACCATTCTATGATGATTCTATGATTTGAGCATTGAAGTTTCCCACAAGAAATGGTCTACCAAAATGTATTGTGTCCAGATTTATCTGACTCACCACTAACATGAACAGGATGGACAAGACTGCTTTTAAAACTGTATTTGAAACAACTTTAGACTTTCTTTAAATATAAGTACAGATATTACTAGACTTCTTCCTCTTTTCAATTATCTTTTACTGTATATTTCAACTGGAATACCATCCAGTCTCAACAAGAATGTGAGACTTAAGAGGCAGTTTTAGGACTTCTGTGAAGACAAAGAGGACTTCATCCTTCAGAAAACAAGTGTTTTCCAGGGCTAGTTTTATTCTTAATTGCCCACACTTTATTACACCTAATTGTCTTGAAAGCTTTCACAGCAAAATTTCAGCCCAGCAAATTTAGGATCAACACTATAAGGATTCACTGTTCTGTAGAGACTTTCTCTAGAGCACTTAATGTTAGCAAGTTTGAATTATACACACACTCAAAGTATTCAAAATACCAGTGAAATCTTGTCTAAAGGACTTCAGTAAATGAAGATATTTATATATAAAAATATATATATACTTAATGAAAACATAATTTGTGTTTTCACTGGTATCAAATACTATCACAATAAAAAGCTTGTGTCTCAATATGTAGAAGTGATGTCAAACAGGAACGGGAAGATACACAAGTGTGTGGCTTTAAGTGCATAGCTTAAGTAGGGCTTTTTTCAGATTCTTTTGAAACACACTGTAATCCATCATCAAAACACATTTGTATAAAGACAGATGATGGTTAATACAGTTGGTATCACAGGGATACAAAAATTAAGCCATTCACATTCTTGCTTTGGCTTGAATATTCAGAAAAAAGTCCAAAGACCCATATATTTAGATACAGATTGGAAAGGTTTCTACATCTCATATACAAGGGAAGAACATGTTACACTCACATTATTAAAACAACCCTGTTCTATACAATCTACAAGGTGACAAAGTCCACGGTGAAGCTATTGCTTTACTACAGTAATGTAAACAAACTTCAAAGAATATGCTAATAGTTTCAGAGATGACTTTCTAGCAGTAAAACCAAAGCAACAGGGCATATCAACCTTTTCTCTCTACAAGACAGCTCAGGCTGTACATTTATTCTTGAAGGACATCTTCTGGCATACAAAAGACAGGACTGACGGCCTTCATTTATTCTTCTCTATTCTAATAAAGGCAGTCCAGCAATTCCAAATAAATTGTGAAATGGAGCCACCTGCGAGAAGAAAGAAAGTTTGTGTTCATCTCCAAAAGCCATCCAGCTTTCATTTGTACGGACAGAGCTTTTGTTTGTTAGCAAGAGAACTGCAAACCTTCATGGCTGAAGACAATGCTGTAACTGCATAAACTTCTATTTGTCTTGCATGTAAACACATATCAGAGCAATTTCCATGGCATGCATTTACAGCACTATGATTTACCCAGACATGCTTGTAGATCGTTTGCTGCTAAGACAATTTCCAAGTCTGCGTTCAGCAGGAAGCACTTATGTGTCCCCAATAACATGTAATGGCATCGGACAGCAAAAGCAAAGACAACAAAGACTCAAAAGGTAAATTTGATCACCTTCAAGTCCCTCTTCCTTAAATTCCCTATTTGCTCTTCAGCAAGAGCATAATGCTTTTTACTGGTCTTTGGGTGGTAAACAGAGCTGAATAAGTGGGTTTCGGGCGGGGGGGGGGGGGGGGGGGNTGAATAGAGCGCTTTACTGTAAACTCTTGAGGGGAGCAGCAACCTGCTGTGCTATAAAACTGAAAGGAAAAAAATACAAGGAAGAAAAAAGAAAAACACCCAGAGAGACAGCAGTGGTGATCTGGTATCCAAGTATTCCTTCACCGCATGAACCTGCCCCAGAAGCATCTATCATCACATAACTGCAAGATGCTATTTAAAGTCTCATGACACGAGCATCCCATCAGTGGAGTTAATTAGTCATTCTACAAAATCCTATCCAGAATTACCCATGGGGTCTGGCGCAGGGTACATCCTGTTTATGTAAGTGGAACTTCTGGTTCTTATCCCAAAGGTCATGTATTGCAGCAAACTGAGGGGAATTATTGTGTTGTAACCACACACAGGAGCCCCAACCATTGATCACAGACTGTTAGAACTACCTAGCGTAACAAATCCTGCTCCTTAGTGGTTTGGCAAACACATTACAGGTACGGTCAAAGCACACATGTGTATGTTTGCTTGTTCCTTCCCAGAACCAATATGTGGCTATTAGAGGAGGACTAGAATAAGTATAAAAACATTACAATTAAAAACACTTTAGAAACAACATGACAAACTTTCCTTGTACAGATGGGGACGCTCAGAAAGGGGAATGTTCCCCACTGGCAAGTAGACAAACGAAGTTACTCATTGAACACTCAGCCTCAGATGAACAGTACGTATTTTCAGGGAAGCATAAATGCCTGGAAAATCTATCTACTGCCATGTCATCCTCTGCTCCTTTCTGCAGTTCTTGTTTAAAAGCAAATACAAAGTGGAAAAACCTGCAAATACGCACAGCTACTGTATTAGGTTCCAAGCAACTAGTTCTTGATAACTTAAGAAAAAGATGACAGAAAATGTCGAATCAGGAGACTACAATCTAAGACACAATTAAAAAAAAACCCAGCCTAACAGGATCTGTTAGGAATAGGTTTCTACAGGAAGAAAAGAAAAACCTGCAAGCACCGATGTTTCTATGGCTGTGCCCACTGCCACAATAGACATGATAAGTAAAAATAATATGAAATGACTACTAAACATAACGTGCATAAACCCTTGAAGATGCCTGCATTAGGTATTGAAGAACTCTGCAAACTTGGACTTCTAGAAAGACAGAAACAGCTCAAGTTTAATCCCATGACCAGAAAAGCATCACACAGAGTAATTATCAGAGGGTCTCAGAGTAATTCTAGAGCTAAAGGGGTGAGAGGCATCA
>RSEF01000004.1:51363335-51378881 GCA_003993805.1 Himantopus leucocephalus | reverse complement strand
TAGAATTCCTATAAGGTAAATCATGCGAAGCTTTGGGAGAAAGATGGGACCTAGAAAGAAAATACAGGACATAAATGGAGATGAACCTTAATATGAAGTAGTGGTAAAAAGAAAATAGTGTTTACATCGTACGTTTGCATACGGTCTTGCAAATATTCCACATTTTTAAGATACATTTTTAACTGCTGTGTCATGAGTAGTTCCAGAATGAGATCTTGCTCTCCACAAATTCTTATTCTGGACTGCTGGGACTTTTGTTTGTCTTCTTACAACCGTCATCTCACTTCTCTGCTGTTTGAGACCGGATGGCCCAGCTTCATTTTCCCTTCAGATATGCAAAAAGTTTTGAAGGACATAGACCAAAAGATTACAGATTTATCGAGCTGTATTCTGTCTAAACAAGCCCTAGGCCTATAAACTAGAGAGTTAATTGTATTCTGTCATGTAGACAGTACATCTACTCTACTGTCTTCTGTCTTCGGTTTCCCTGAAGGAGAAAAATTGGCAGGACAACTGCTTATCATGGCAGTTTGGAGTCTGTGACAACAAAAAGTCTTCCTGAATACATATACAGGGATGGTGGCAGCAGCTTTTAATTCCAAAATGTCAAGGGATGAGTTTTGGCCAAGCTTTTCAGACTAATTGGGTCAAGCTAGAGGCAGCAGGAGAATACAGATGCTGGCTTCACTTAGGTTGATGTGTTTAAGATTTCTCCGAGCCTGGTACAGAATGACAAGTTCAGAAATGGGCACCAGGTAAGCTTGAAAAAGCTTGATAGTGTTCTTAGATTCTCAGGTGCATTAGCTATTAAAAATGCTTCAGGTTGCCCGCAGGATGTCTTGCATGCTGGTGTGCAGCAGATTAATTATAACAGAACTGGCAGTAATTTGAGTCCATCTTCTGTTTTATTTTTTTCAGAGAAATTCCTTAATGATTGAAGTTGCCTCTGCTTATTCCCCAAGAAGCAGGGAACAAAAGGTCTGTCATGTGTTTAGTCTGTAAAATCAATTCAGTATGAAAAAGTTTTACCTTGGGATGTGTTTAAATATTCTGAAGATGCTCAGTGCCTCACAAACTAACCAGAACTGGTGAAAACCATTTTATGAAAGTTCCTTCCTAGAGGAGAAAGATTTTCAGCAGCAACAAACTAGTCTGTGAATTAGTGTCAGGTACCAACTTTGGGAAGAGACTTCCAAAATTAAAAAGAAACAAAAGAAAAAGAGTAAAAACATGTTGGTAGTTTCTCAATGAATCTTTTGATCTCTTTTCTGCTTTGAAATGACTGTTCAGTTCAGATACTTTTCTTTTTTTATTATTTTAGAGGGTAAAAATTCAATGGGTATATTCTCTAAAATCCAGAAAACTTTAAATTCCTGAGAATTGCTGTTGAAAGTAAAAAAGAATTCTGTGTTTCCTAGTTTTCTCTAGTATATTCATCTTCTTAAACTTCTCCTACAGATTCCCTATACTTTACTCCTTTTTTTTTCCTTCCCAATCATTTTAATTTCAGCATTAAAATAATCCTTCACTTTCTGCTCCCACCCAAAACTGTCAAATTCAGGAAGAAAAAAAAATACAGCCCTTCGCTTTCCTTTCCTGTTGGCAGTCAAAAAGTAGATTTACAACCTCATGGTTCAGAATAGACAGTCTATTTAAAGCAATGCTCTGCAAATTTCTGATGTAATTACCATGAGAGATCCGTGGTAAAAGTGAAAGAAACACTCTGGAATTCAGTTATAAACACACATTTTGTAAATTAAACATTAAATAAGACTCTCAGCAGTATGGAGGACAGTTCTGTTAGACAAATCTTTCCAGATTTTTGCGTTTTGCCAGNAAATGTTTTTTTTCTGAAACAATGCTTAAATCTATTTGTTTGATGGTTCACCAGATGTTACTTGAAACTCTTACTGATGTAAAAGGAAGCAAATAAAAATTTAATATTATTTCATCATATTTACTGTCTTTCCAGCCTCTGGAGTTTGAACAATATTCAGAGAAATAGGAAGGTAATGATGAAATGCTTCTGAAAGGTGCAGAGTTAGATCAGCGCCCCAACACCTGCTGAATTTCTATAAGAGTAACCATGACAGCCAAGTTGGTTTAAAATGAGTACTGGAAAATGAGAAACTCGCAAAACTTCTTTGTTATCATATGCTGGTTATGAAGCTGAATGAAAAAGTCCCTGTGGTATCTTTAATCTCTTCAGAGGTTGGAAGAAGTCCAACAAAAGTCAACCACAAACCCCACAACTTCTTTCCTCTTGAAAGTGTCTCTTAGTGACTCCGTTGGAGTGGTAATTTTACCTCCGGAATGGCAGATTTTTTTGGCATCTTGCACAATTTGCATATACACTTCTATTAACAACCTGCTTAGGCGTTTTTTTGCTATGACTGAATATTTTACTAACGCTGACTTTTAAAGTACTAATTGCAACTGAGAACTCGTGAATTATGTCCACGTCTTTGTTACCCCAGGAAGCACACAATCTTTAAGTGCTTTAAGGTTGCTGAGTCCGGTCATGCAAAGTTCTGCGGTCACAAATCTAATCGCTTTGCACGTTGGAGATGGCTGCCGTTCTTTGAAACTATTTCATAACTTTTGTAGCCGAAAATTTGGCTTTTATTACATAAACACAGTTGAAAACAAAACACTTGTTGGGAGGAATGCAACAGAGGTAGCCGAAAGCAAAGGGTTTTTTTTTTAAATTTTTTTATTATTTTTTTTTGAGCCGAAAGCAAAATTTTAACTGTAGAAAGCATACAGCGGAATTCAGCTGCAGGCAAGGATGAGAAAGATAGACATGAACAGGAGAAAGTAGGCTTTGAACTTCATGGCATTCTTTTAATTTGAAAAAGCACTTATTTTTCCATCCTATGTCTTGTTCTATTTTTATATACAAAGTAACCTTTTCTGCTTCAGGAAAATTCCCTGGGATGAGAGGACCTTTCACTGGTACAAAATCAGCACAGTGACCTCCCTGTCTGCTTTCATTTATGCTCTAGAAAACAGGCATGAAAAAAAAGCATCTAGTCCTGAAACCTTTATAAAAAGCATCTAGTTCTGAAGGATTCATCAAAGCGTGTTTGTAAGAAGCAGTATCTCAACAGATCTGGGGAAAGGATGTAGCACCTGAGGACAACTCTGCTTTTTCACCTGTCCTTACAGATCCTGCGTCTGTTTTATCTCCAGACCTCAAAGGTAAGGCCAGCAGTATATAAGACTGCCTTCAGGATGATGAATTTCCAGGAACTGAAGCCATTTCTGTCACTGAAATGACAATGGGCATTCTAGTGCATCAAATGATGCACAGAACAGTTTGGCTTTTACACTTTTGTGGTCAAAAGAAATTGTCATGAAACAAAATCCTCACTTGGGATGCTCTTAGGAGGAACCGGAGGTATTTTCAAAGATGAGGGAAGGTTAGTTTGCCCCACATCCCTCATCTTTGAAAATAACTCCAGTTCCTCCTAAGACTCCTCCTGCACACCACAGCAGAAGTGTTCTCTTACCCTACAGCTCCCGGTGCCAGGGAAATGACGCCGACACCTTCCTGCTCTGTCCTTTTTCTGTTCCCTCCTTTCCAGTATGCATTTAATATTTTTCCCTTCTTGTCTGCAGAAGGGAATATATTCTCATCTTACATATTTCCCTGTAATAGTTTCCAGTATTGGTGTGGTATTCCACCAGACTGGGATTCAAATTGGAAATTCATTTTAGAGACTGGTTAGCTGCCAGAGGATAGGTGGAGGATAGAGAGTCGTCTTCCCCTCTTAATATAATGTCCAATTCCATTCCAATATCGAAGGAAAACGCATTTTCTGGTTATTAACTCATGAATGAATGCTACCTGCTGGTTGGCATAGCACTGCTAAGAAAACTCAAGTTATATGTTTATATATAAAGTCACTTAGGAAGTAGTGTTTGATCTCATTACTTTTATTATTTTGTTCAGGAAACAAACACCAGGTAAAAACCTGCTGCTACGCTCATGGTTTCCCCAGCGCTACCAGAGTCAGGGATAACTTCCAGTCCATGTAGCCCAGTCACGCAGTGTTCAGTTAGTTCCTTCGTGATGGAAAACTTCAGCAGAGGTGATTCCAATACTGCACTGTAGTATTAGCCTAACTGGTAATAACAACTTAACTTCATAGCAATACAGACATGTGGAACAGAATTATGGTAATATTTAAGAGAGTAATATTTTTGAAAAAAAAAGAAAAAAGAAAGAAACAAGAATTAAATGTTTGAGTTGTGGGGTAGAATTATGAGAGGCAATTTAGCCTTTGAACAACCTGACGATATAAATATGCATAAACACACACTCGTTTCTGCATTAATTGTCATATACGCATGTGTGTGTGTAAGCAGTTTCCAAACTCTGGATGTCACAAGAAGGAAGAGAACTTGTTTCTTTCCAATTGTATCTAATATGATTCAGAATAATGCTTTAAAGGAAGAAAAAATTGCCTTTTGCCTGGAATCCAGGCAGTATGACAGAACAGAACATACCTCAAGTTGTTTCCTAATGCTCCTCCAGCAAAAAAAAATAAAAAGCTGCCTACAAATTGAATAATTAGAAGATTGTGGGTTTTGGGGGGAGGGACAAAGAGCTATGCTGACCTCTTATCAGAACATTTCAGCAGCTTTTCTTAACATTAGGCTGCCGAGTATCACATCCAAGGACTGCCGTTATGCTCTGTAGCTAGGGAGCGATGAATAATTTGTTCACTCAATGTACTCCCCCTTCACCATCCGGAAATTGTCTGAAATACAATAACCTTAAATTTATTCGCTAATAAAAATTCATTGATTTCTCCAGCAAATAATTCTTGCACTGTAGATCAATTGTGTAAACTTATTAGGATTACCGTTTGCAAGTCTGACTTCACTGGTTAATTAAGCAAATCACTTGCTGTTTCTGTTCTTGTCTAAAATTGGAATCTGTATGGAGAGGGTCAAACTCCGCACCTTTTCTGCCTGGTGGCTGTGAGATAGTAGATTTAGACCTTCCAAAACTGTTGCTAAATTTGTAGAACCAGGCTCATCCAAGACTTTAACACTGCCATTTTTAGGCTTAGAGGAACGCTTCAAAGGATCTTGCTTTCATGGCCTATTTCCTCTCTTGCATTGGTCCTGGAGTAAGGAGGGAGAGAAAGAAATTGGAGGAGTCCAGATTTACTATTTTTCATTAAACGCTAATGCTGCTGCCAATGACCTACCTCTTAACCCTTGCTCTTGTGCCATTGTTAGATGTGAATGTTCTTTGAATGTTCTCGTGAGGATTTTCGCTTGTGCCGAAGTGTGGTAGTTATTCATGTTTCATACAGAGTTACAGCCTAACTGCAGGTCTCCCTGGGAAATAACCATACTACTGGAGAAAATGGTAAAACATACAGTCAATGTTAACCCCCTTACATTTTTGTCTATGCAGATCACGTTGTTGGGGACAAATGAACAAGTTTATTTAATTTCCTTAAATTTCATGTAGACTGACCTTCATTTTTTCCTGTTTTAATTAATTTCTCTTTCATCAGTGCTGATGCAATTAATATTTCTCTTGTGTATAATGTAACTGTGTATAAATACTACTCTTTAAAATGAAATTGCTTTGTTTTTCCCTTTTATTTATCCTGTTTTCCCCGTGTTGCTTGTAGTAAAATGAGAGAAATAGAGAGGTGCTCATTAATGCAAAATTAGTCTCTGGTGTGGAGAAGATTCCATGGAATATTGGAATGTTGAGCTGTTGATATTCATGGTGGCCAAGGCCTTCACTTCACGGGATGTTGCTTTTTAGCTGTCTTGTAGGATTTTGACGGGAAGCAACCTGTAAAACAGTTTTCCTTTAAAACTACAGTATATTGATTTATCTACTGATAGAACAAAGTGTAATACATAGGTAAATATACTGTTTCACTAACAAGCATCAATAAACTGACATTTTTTCATAAAATGGAGAAGGTAAACAAACTTTCAAGGTGATTAATATTATTGTAGCTGATATAAATTATCAGGGGGCTGATGCAAGCTCAATGAAAACAGTGTAAATCACATTTATTGTCCTTGAGTTGAATCTAAACATCCCATTGCTGTTTGGGACCTTCATCTTATTCATCTTCCTTAAGGTCTCTATGCACCTATTGAAAATTTCAGCTGGATTTGTATCGGTTCCCTGCTTTATTGCAATAATGGCAATAAGGCTGAATACATCTTGCAAATCATTTATGTGGGGAAAAATCAGTTTACCAACACAAATCATTTGCCTTGGGTTTACGCTAAGAGCAAATTCTCAAAGATTTTTAAAAGTTTCTTTGCAGANCGAGGCTGAATATATCTTGCAAATCATTTGTGTGGGGAAAAATCAGTTTAACAACACAAATCATTTGCCTTGGGTTTATGCTAAGAGCAAATTCTCAAAGATTTTTAAAAGTTTCTTTGCAGATCGCCATTGAAATGGTAAACCTTTAGAAACAATAGCTTGCGTGCGATAATAGTCAGTTCCAAATCACTCAATAATGGCTCATGGAAATAGTTATATGGATTAGACCAGACTAATCTGAGTTTTTAAATAATCATTGCTATGTATGCAACTCTTGTAGCACAAGTATTTTAAGTAAAAATATTAAAATTAAGTTTATGCTTAAGTAGAAATATGAGTAATTTAATTTTAATAAATTGCATTATTAATCGTTTTGGAGTTCAGGTGTTTATTCATCGGTGGACATTCAACTTATTTTTAACAGAATGTCTATTTTTTGTTGTTGTTTTTCTGATGAGCTAGATATGGAATAAGCTCCTCTTTTGGCCCTGTAGAATTTTGTAAACGCAGACTTCTGTAACGTTGTCTGATTCTGTATATTTTACTCCTAAGGTATTTTTATATCAGTAAACTTGTAGACAGGTGTGATTTAGGTATGGCCAATAAGTGACCCTGCCATCAGTAAACCCCTGAGGGCTCTGTGCTGGCCAGGTTGTCACACAGGTTCAGCACAGTAACCAACCTTCCCACTCAGGATAATAAGTAAGAGTGGATTCCAGCTGGTTTTGGAAGAAAATGTATCAATGTCAGTTTTCTTTATGGTCTTTGTGCTTCTTGAATGGAAAGCAATATGAACAGAACTTTACTCAGAAAGTCAAACGAAGGGAGAAGAGCATCACACTTTTTTGGAACTAGGAGGTGCACCTGCACTGCTTATAAAAAGTGTCTTGCATTAACTAATGTAAGTAGTGACAAATCAAAGACTGGGCAAAGATTATTTTGTTCTGAGGCTTAAGGAAAGCTTAGGGGACCCAGGGAGAACGTTGCTGTTTAAGCCACTAACAAAAATCACTCATTTTAGCAGGATTAATTTTTTTGGCAGGAGCATTTTCCTGAAAAGAAAGAGAAGTGAGCCGGACTATTAGCAGTGCTAAATATTTGCATATCTTCCGAACACTGCAATTCTTTATCGAGCATTCTTATTACCCACGCAACACCTGCAGAACGCTGTAGGAACTCCTGAACAGACAGTGGCTTTACGGCCCACTCCTTTTGTAGATTTGAGTATCCCACCACGTTTCTCAGCCCTGAATCACAGAGATACGAGCTGAAGAGACCAAGAAGAAAGGATGCCCATATAAAAGCTGAAGAGACCAGGAAGAAAGGATGCCCGTATAAATCTCATTTGATTATTCTGTGGTTAGCGTAGCAGAGTACAAGAGGTTGGGGTTTGTTTCTTCCCTCCATCTTGGGATTATTTAAATGTAGTTTACCTTTCCTCTAGTCTCAAAGCTGTTGTGCTGTCTTGTCGGATTCATGGGGGTTTAAGCCTCTCAGCCATTGCTGCTGAACATATTCTCCTTCGTTTAACAACACAAAGGCAAACCCTCCTGGTCCCAGTGAATGCTTTTCTCACATCAAACTAAATCTGAGCATTGCAATGTCTGGGCGGACTGGCTGGTACGGCATCTATATAGTTGCATTAATGTAATACTCATTAATGCCCAGAAGCAAGGTTAACTAGCCGAACTGAAATGCTCTGTAATTGCTACAGCAGGGCTGCTAATTAGCCTGTGGGGAATGTGGTTCTAAATGCTTGCTGCTTATGAGACCAGAGCTAGCTTGGGTATCACTGCAAGGCACGGTTTTATTCCCTGAAACACAACCTGAGCTTCAGTCTTCAAAATAAAAGGAGGAAAGGGAAAACTTATTAAGCAGCTAGAGTTGAACAACCCCTTTTTGTTTTGTGTGGAATCCAAATATCCAGTAGAAATCAGATTTTGCCTAAAACTTGTTATGTTTTTTAGTCTTACAGGAATTTCACAATTATGAGTTTATTTTTTTATTATAAGACTATTTATTATTCATTATTATTTTACTCTTTTTTGAAAGATGTTGCTTCCTTTCAGGACTAAAGGAAGAAATCATTTTTTATTAAAGTGTCTCTTTTACCAGCTACAGAATTTGAAGACCCTCATGAGTGTCCATGTTTGACAAGGTTGCTTTGAACATTTTGTTGTGACTGTCATTGTAGTCACTGTTTGAAGTGTCAAGTATCCCTCAGTGAAGAAGACTTTGGCTGAACCTTGCTAATTTTTAACTGAAATAATTATTATTAGCTTAATGTATCGAACGCAAAAAAAGCTTTCTTTCATAGCTCTAATCTCTAACTCACTTAAACTTAACAAATAAAATCTCAATTTACTGGCTTAAATTTCAATGTCTTTCACTTCCCATACAGTGACATATTTTGCACATCTTTATTTTCGTGTATGTAACACAGATTTTCCTACTTGCCTTTTTGTCAGCCTTGCTCCTCAGACTGGCACGCTCGATAAAGGCTTAGAAGTTCAGAAAAGAAAAATATTCTGGTTAAAAGAAAGTGTTCAGAACACTGCAGTATGTGTAATAGAAAAGAATATGAAATTATGAATCCTATCCATTTTCCTTTGGAATCAGTGGTGGATTTTTTTCCCTCTTTTTTTCTTGAGCAGGCAAATACATCCGTTTCTGACTGAGTGCATGTAAACTCTTTCTTCAGTGTGCAGGCCCCATGGCCATGTCTCATTACATGTACTTCACTTTTGGATTAAAATGAGTCTTCTCCCTTGGATAGTGCAACAATCTGCATGATATAGTGTGTAGCTGAATTGACCTTTGAGTGCTTCCAAAGGGCTATGGGTCTGCCTCTAGCTTAAGGATATTTTGAAAATTTTACAGGAGATGGTAAAGAAGAAAGATTCTAACTCATCAGTTGGACAACTTATTACTTTGATGCTAGATTTGGTTCTTTAAACAATCATTTACCCTGACATGTGAGTAAAAAAATGAGCTTATCAGAAGCTTAGAGAACCATTGTTTCTACTTCTTATAATGTCAGCGGTAGCTCATCATTTTCTTTTCCTTTTAATACAGTAAATGCCTTTTTTGCAAGGTCAAATAATGTCATTCTAATTTAGTTCTAGAATTTCTTTTCCTCTTTTTACTTAAAAGAATTTATTAAGAAAACAATGTGTGGGTTTTGTGGTTTTTTTTTTTTTTAATATTTCTACTGGAAGCTTGGTTGAGGTAATACTGCAGCATTGTTTTAAGCCAGATTTCTTTCAGTAACTGATGATGAAATTTTTCTATATAAATTGCAAATGGATTTAGAAGGCTTTGGACAGCAGTAAAACAAATTTTGGAAGCTGTAAGTTGAGACAGAAGCTATTAGCTTGGGAAACGACGCATGTGAGGTTATATAACACTAGTATGGAAATAACTAAGATTTGCGAATTAGCAAAAGACAGAAGAATGGCTTTTCAAACAAAAAGCTGACATTGACTGTATTTTTGGAGGCAAGGGGAATGACTTGGGAATCTGGTCATTTGTTTGGGTATAGCATGTTGTTAACAACTGTAGCTCTAAATGTTCAAACTTGATGCGTGTGAGCCTGGCTTTTGGTATTCATCGCACCTCAACCTTTGAGACTCGTGTTGTGAGCGGGAACAAGGATAAAAGAGGAAATAACTGAGTAAAATCAGCTCTGTGGCCCAAGGACGTGACATCCAGAATGAGACGGAGTCCCCCAGGACTGAGCAGTGGTCAGGGAAGCAAGGACATGAGGTGGGAGATTAGAGGAGGGGGGAACGTTCATTGCGTCTTTCCAATTGCCGTGAATATTTGGGCCCAGCAAGGCATAGGTCCTCAGTAGTTAAACTCATATTTCCATCCCTCTCTTAGCTCCCAGAGTTGTTATACCTGCTTGCCTGATTTCTCTGTGCTGTGCAGAACAGTGAGAGAGGACAGAAAGGGCTTGTACTAATGCATGGACCTGTTAGTACCGTTAAAAGAAACTCCACCCGTATTCCACTTTTTTCCCCACAATGTACAAGCAAGCAAATTCAGACTGGACCGCTTACTTAGGTGGGTTTTGCACAGCGCAGTGATGTGATCGTTGTTACAAATTCCAAAAACTTTTATAGGTCGGCATACGTGTTGTCCAGGGAGCCCTTGTATCTTCTAAGTAAGTTAAGTGTTATCTCTAATAAGGTTTAGAAGTTTTTATGAATAATGGGCCTGGAGGCTGCATGAAGCAAAACAAATTTTCCAGAACAACATAGCAGCTCTGTGCAGATGTTTAGTGGGGGAAGGTGGGGTGAGAGGGGATTGTGTGGGAGGCATCTGTCAGGGAAAACAAAGACTTCCCACGAGAACAAGATCAACTTAACTGAAACACAATGGCTTTGTGTAGAGAAAACTACTAGATTAATACCACACCAATTAATTCAAAATCTATAATTTATACAATTTAAATTAGTATTTGCCTGTTCAGCCTAGATATAGTTCAAACAGCATACATCTCTCTGTGAATCAGTAATCTTATACTGTCTACTATACAGTTTTAAATGTAGAAGGGGTTGGTTTGTTTCCTTTTTGTTGTTTGTTTTTTTTTTATTATTATTTTTGCTTTGGCTTAAAATCTAACTGAATACATGAAATATATCTACAGTAATGAGGCAAAATATTTTATTTTTGATTCCAAGAACACCAGCTTTTGTAAAATTACATTTTTTAAACAGAAGGAAGTCAGATATGAATGATACCTACGAGGATTGCACTGAGATTTCATCATTCCTGTAGACACCATGGGGCTGTTCCTTCTTGGCTGTGGCACATGGCAGAACATCTCTGGGCGTGTGACCCAGCTCATAGTCCTTCTGGACTCACATGTTGCGATTCCAGTTCCTCATTGTATCTTTTTCTTCCTCCCTGTTCTCCCTTCCATCCCTCCACCTCATCTACCGTACCGGGAAAATGAAGCAGAGATGGATCTCAGGGTTAGCGTCCTTCCCCATCAGTCTCCCAGGTGCTGCCTATATCATCCAGAACACCTATCTGTACAGCAAATGCTTGTCCACATAGACTCAGCACTTCGGAATGCCTTTACAGAGCATATCTCTAGGGTATTTGGATTGTTCTAGATGTTGAAGACACCTCACAAAAGTAATAGTACTTTTCCTCACAAGCAGGAGGCTTTTTAAAGATTTACATCAGCAATGTATGATTAGGAGTCATCTTTTCTCTCCAGCCTGGTAGCAGAACAGTTGGATGTAAAGTAAATGTGGACATAGGTCAGACAGAACATAAGCTATAGNAGGAGGCTTTTTAAAGATTTACATCAGCAATGCATGATTAGGAGTCATCCTTTCTCTCCAGCCTGGTAGCAGAACAGTTGGACGTAAAGTAAATGTGGACATAGGTCAGACAGAACATAAGCTATAGGCAAAGAGGGAGCTTGCAAGTAAGTTGTTATTAATAACCATCCTGAAAGACTTCACCCTGATTTTTAGTAGAGCAGAAGGATGGGAATGGTGAACATAGGCTTTAGGGTCGAAAATAAATCTAGTTCTTGGATAGGGAGTCCTGTCTTTATTTGTAGTCTCTGCAGCCACTGAGAGGGTATTTTGATCTATTGATTTTCTAAGAAAAAATAATACCTGTCTTGCCACGCGTAGTGGGTTGTTCAACACATGTGTGGTGGGGGTTCTGGATGAGAGCGTTTTCTAGCCACTGGTTCTCACCCGGGAAGGACTGTATTTTCTAGGCTGCCCCCGTCTGCCATACCTCTTACTGTCTGTTATCCGGACTAGGATGGAAAAACTGGTATGTAAATACTTTGTCTGTCAACTGTTCTTGAAAACTCTGGACAGGAATATTTGCAATGCCATTCCAACGGGTGCCAAGAAAATGGGCGCTAATGCTTGGCTTGCTTGACTCCTGGCATACAGGGGTGATAACAAAAAGGNAAATGGGCGCTAATGCTTGGGTTGCTTGACTCCTGGCATACAGGGGTGATAACAAAAAGGACATAGACGTGTGCTTGTCCTGAGGCTGATGTTGGAGCAGAGTCCAGGAGAAGGGGCATGTTGTCTTTGAGTGTCAGTGAGCTGAGAGAAAGGACAACAGCTGCACTAGGTATTCAAGTCTATCAACTACTTCTGTTTGTCATTGAAAGTGTGACACAGGTTCTGGTTCTGGCTGTGGAGACAGACTAGACTTTTGTTAAGTGACAGTACAATCTAGAGCTCCTATGAGAGGATGAAAAAGGTATGTGATGGAGGGCTGGCCCTGTGCTTGCCCTGGTGTTTCTAAGGATGGTGGTGCTTGTCCTCAAGGTATTTTAGCATTGGCTTTTCTTATGCTGGTCATGGATACGTGTTGGTGGAGGGAGGCAGCACCAGAGAGGAGTGAAAGGCTTTGAAACCCTCAGATGGATTTAAGGTTTTCTCTTCGCAAGGGTGTCTACATGGGCCGCATCCAGGAAGCCTCTGAATGTGCTCTGGGGTTAAAAGAAGTTCAGTAGACAAATACTATGTCCTAGACACCTCTGGAGGTCTTCTTACAGTGCAGTATAAGCAATAGTTTTTCCATGCTTTGTGAGTAGCACAGCAAATGCATGTAGCAAACTAGAACTGTTGCCTTCTGTAGCATCATAATAGCTGTGACTTAATGCTCCTCATCAGTTTCCCAAGTGCCAATTGTGTTGTCATTCTGTTTATTTAATATCCTGGTTAATTGCAATAACATTAAGGTGCTAAGGTACCAGAAAAATGAAAAAGCTATGGGTTGAATAAATCTTTAAAGCTCTCGAGGCAAGTATATTTTCTGAAATTGGAGCAGTAAGCTTTATACTTAGTGGCACTTACTTGCTTAAAGCAAAATTCTGTGCTCCAATTTTTAATATTGTTGAGAATTTAGCTGAAGGACTGGAAGCACGTCTAGAGGTTTGAAGTGGTATGAGCAGCAAAGGATTCAACTTTTTGTAGGTGAAGGAACTTTGCATTATGTTACTAATGTGTTTAAGTAAATTTTTTTTTCCCCATAGATTTCACTGTTTCTCATGGGAAATTCTGTGCAAATCAGGGAAAAAAAAAGATTTCAAACCATTACATTGGCAAGGTTCTGCAGTGGGAGAGAGACCTGAGAACTCAGGCTAAACAGGTAACATTCAGGGGCTGCATTTATCTAAAACAAAATTTAAAAAGAAAAAAAAGAAGGACTCTGTTGAGAAGCAATGTATGAGGAATAGCTGTCTTGAGCTTTGACTGCAATTTCATCTATCTTTCGGTCCTCATTTGTCTGTTCTTTCATCATCAGTACTTATCTCTCCCTGCATTTCTCCCTCCATCATTGACGTTAGATCAGATTAATTGCCGGTCAGCCAAAATGATATATTTTTTCAGATTTTAGAGTGTTTTTAAATCTAAATGTTTGCAGGTAGAACCAGCGCATGTCAAAGTAGTAGAATGAAGTCAAGCATTAAATTAGTGTTAGAAAGAGAAGTGGCTGACAAGAGAAGTGACATTCAAGGAAGGTTAATGACCATGTAGGAAACATTTTCTATGAAGCTTATATCAAAATTACAGGAAAACAAATAATGTAAACATGCAAATTATTTTTAATATTTTGCTGCACCATATTCAAAATCTTCTTTGTTTTAAAAGACTTCTTTCTTTCCTTTTCCTCTGTCATGAAACTGCCGTATCATCTGACTTAGGCATTCGTATTCATATAGTCATAATTTGATGTGTAATACTGGAGAAGTAACCTTAGACTCCAGAATTTGCTTTTATTTTCATACAGTAATTCTGCTGTGAATGCCAATGGTGAACATACTTTGTTTTTATATTTTTTTCTTTAAATATAAATAAATAAACATTATTGGGAATTTTAACATGAATTTTTCTATTTGTGTGTATTGTTTTCACATACAAGCTGTAATACCTTATCAAAGTGCTGAATGCTTATTATTAAATTTTGATAAGCACCCCTAAACTAAAAAAAAAAGTCAGGCACTTGAAAAAACCGAGTGAAAACCATGAAACTTACTAATTTTTTATTTAATCTGATTGGAAAAGTATCAACCAGTTTGCCAGCTGAGAGGGTTTGAAAATTACACGGCCTTTACATCTCGTTCTAAAATTCTTCCTTTATACAAAAATAGGAGAACACTTTTCTAGGCAATTTATTCTGAAGATAATTGTAAATAAACAATAAAAATCCTGATTAATGGGCATATTATTTTTAAACTCAGATAAAAACTTCAGGATAAAATCAATATCACAATTGATACACTTAGCTTTGTTAGAAAATTACATACATGTTTTTTTGCTCTGTTGTGACACTTGTTCTTCTACTTCAGCTTCTTAGTGAAATGAATGGCATTCTCTTAATGTTTTGTAGAAGAATTTCTGCAGTAGAAAATTGCTGTTTAAATTCAGTCTTCCACTCACATAACATTATTTGACAAAGATGTAGTACATAATGGGTCATTATGTACTTTAAAAAACAATCTGTAATTTGCAACAAAAATTATCTTGTGAGAAGCGAAAGAGAAAATAAGCCTGATGCGCAGAATATTCAAATGCTTTTTGTGTTCTATTTTAGTTTTGGAATACAAAAAAGAGGTTAGTGTATGGTAGTCACCTGAAAAATCTGTTTCCAGTCTATGACTTTCCAATGATATGCATGACATTTAATGTTGTAAAGGTCCAGAAAATCTTGGAAGAGGGAAACTATTGTAAAATTACAAAGAACGTATTTCTCCATGGGGGATTCCGGAGGCATTCAAGTTGCACCGTTGATGGGGAAGATTAGAGAGGCAGATGCCCATGGTAACTTTGTTAGTTGGACTTTTAAGTTTTTGACTGAATGTGCAATACTGTTCAGAAAACTGTTGGTATTTGCATATTTTGTTAGACATATAACTTCCCAGATGTTCCTTTACTACTATAGCTCAAACGTACTGTATCTGGTGCAATGTGGGTGTTGGACAGCTGTTTAGTGTGTGGCTATTCAGTGCAGCAATCATCATGACAATGATTTTGCGCAGAAGTTACAAGGAGTATCTCTGGTTCCTCTTACATTCTCAGGAGTGTGGTAGGAGTCTGCTTTGGGAAAGTAAGTGTGAGCAGCAGCTTGCTAGTACAGTATGTGTTATCAGAGAAGCATAGAACAGTTAGAGTTGGAAGGGAACTTAAAGATTTAGTCCAACCCCCCTGCCCTGGGCAGGGACACCTCCCACC
>RSEF01000004.1:51344287-51362335 GCA_003993805.1 Himantopus leucocephalus | reverse complement strand
GAGGTCAGGTTCACAGAAACGTAAATTCTAAAGGGCAGGAATGGCAAATTTGAGCCCAGATCCTTATACACTGGTAAATTTAACTGAAGCTCCATGCTCTGTCTGCAGCTTATACATATGAAAATGTGTTCAGCCTTCTGACTTATGTTATTTACGAGAAAAGATAGAAACTACTGAACATTTTTGGAGTTTCTCTGTTCCCTGCTGCACAGTGGAGATTTCCTGGTTTACTGTTTTCGCCAACGTGGTGCTGGCAGACTGACCTTAACTAATGATGCTTTACAGTCATCTAAGCCATTTTCAGCCGCTCTTAGAAGGACATAATAGTATGGAAGTATATTTTTTTCTGAAAAACCTTGTTCAATGATAAACACTAAGATATAAAAGGGACTAGGGTGAAATGACTGCAAGAATAATTGGTTATGTCTTTATTCAAAAAGAATAAAAAATATTTCTATTACATCCTGCATTTTTAAAGTAGGTTAGTACCTATAAAAAGGAGTAAGCTGAGAATTGTAACAAGAAAAATCTGTTTACAGCATAAAATTCTGCTGACATTTTCTAAAGTTATATTATCTTAAATCTTTACAGCTTTATTTCTTCATTTATTACAGCGTGAAATCTTGTGCCAGAAAAGAGAATATGGTTAGGAAGTTTGCTATCTCTGTTTTTTTACAGTAAGATTATGAAAGTGTTACATTTTAGGTATAGCAGAGAGCTGCTTCTGACATATGCAACTTCCTGGCTCTTCACCAGAGGAAAATTGTTTCTAGTTGAAATGATCAACCGCACGGAACCTAATGTACCTTGAGAGTTAGTGATGAAAGTCAGTGGTTTAAAGGCCATTCAGCTGTAAACTAATGGTTTCTACAGTGGGATGATAGAAGCATTGATACAGAAATCACTGAGAGGGAGCAGAGGGAATATGTGCATATAGAAAAACATTTCAAAACCTGCTGGCCATCCATGATTTTTCTTTTTCCTGTTCTTCAGCTGTTGTGCATTTGTTTTCAACTCAACCATCACGCTTAAGGACATACAAGCAGATTCTCTACTTAAGCTAGTAGATGTTCTGAAGAACTTTTCAAGGTTATAGGATTAAATATATATATATTTTTTTTTTTAGGTTGAAGAAGGAAAAAATAGGGAAGTGCTTCTCTGAGAAGAGTATGTCTTCTAGGCAGCAGTAGTCAGTTGGCCTACCTTTTTTTAGAGGGACACAGTTTTATGTGTAAACTTCGGGGTTTTTTTTTTGTTCATTTATAATGTAATCAAAAGCATCCTTTGGAGATGATAAGTACCACCTGTACAGTTCCAAATAAAAGAAAACAGGGAGAAAACCGTATCTTTTATTTTTTTGTTTCCAGAACAACATGTTAAAAAAGTGTCTTTTCTTTGGAACTCTGTTTACCCAGTTTCACTAACGTTAGCCTTTGAATTTAATTGTTGCTTAGAGATGCTTGGTGGTACTTCAGAATATTTTTACATTCTTGGACATTCAGGATGTGAATTTTCAGTATAAAATTCCACTCTACTAATTGGAATGCTCTTCATTAGGATTTATTGGTTATGATCTCTTCCTGGAAATCTACTAAAACCTAACTAGACTTAAACAGTAACTGACATTTAAAAGTAGATATAATTTGCTTTATTTCGCTTGTGACAGGAAAGTTAATGGTACTTATGTTCCTTTCGGGTGCATCAGGCTCAGAAAGCTCAATTATTCCTTAGCTCTGATGAATGTAGAGATCTTATTTATTGTTTCAGTGCCATTTCTTCCTCTACCCTCTTTCTCTATTTTAAAGGTTTAAGGACAAGTAAAGAAATAATTGAAAACATTATGGTCTTGTTCATGTGATCATATTAATCATCAACATTATTTTCTTAGCTTTCCTATTTGAGATCTATCTTTTTGCATTATCTTTTAATTTAATCTCATATCCTAATGAGAACACCTAGTTTAATCGAATGAGAAACGTCACCGTTAAGATCTAAGCATTGTTCACCTAATTATTAATGTCAGTGGACCTTCATGCTGTGAAATACAGTACAAGTCCTAATGTCATACTGAAATGAGTCTCACAAGGGTAGGAGGGCAGGATTATCATATGAAATTAAAGGTTAGGCGACTAAGCTAAATGCTAAATCAAGATCTTTGTGCATAGGGGAAATCCCCACCAAAATTGTCTTTTGTGAGTATAGCTAAACTGGAAGAACTGGGATGGGATCTACACCTTGGCCATTGTCTCCTCCTTTCCTCGTGCCTAGCTGCGTGACTAGAGAGGAGTAGGACAGTGGTGTGCTTCCATAAATTCCTCAGTTTGCTTGTCTGGGAACAAGAACTGCAGGTTGCGTTCTTCTCTGAGTTTAGGTACAACTAGAACGCTTGTCCTAGCAAAATAAAAGGATAATTTCTAAAGGATGTCTTGGAGAGCAATATATATTTTCCATGGTCTCCCAAAGAAATCAAAATGTATTCACGTGTTTAAGCGGGAGCATATGGGTGTAACACAGTGCCTCAGAGTAGCACTGAGTGAGAACAGATGGGTTAAGTATACCTGGTAGGAACAAGTCTGATGGTTCACAACGTTGCAAGGCATTTTTTTTAGTTCACAGTGCAGTATCCAACACCAGCGTGATGCTCTGTTTCTGTTTATTGACCCTGTTCCCGACAGTGTGAAAATTACTCCTAATCTGGGCAAAACAAAATTTAATATAAGAGGAAAAAGAAAGATATAAATTGTTTTTATCAGAAAGGGAAAAAATCATACCTCATCATTCATAGATCTATCTAATGCATTAGATAACATAATAACATCTATGAGAGAGTGAATACAAAGCCACAGGTAAAATGACCAGCAAATTCTAAAAGACTAATGTTACCTTTAATTTTCTCACATTTTAGTATCTTTATAGGCAAAGTCAACATAATCAAAATAATCTGTCTCATCAGATGGAGAAATACAATCCTTAAAAGCAATGAAATCACATTGTTAGTCTTTCAAAAAAGCTGCCACTGTTTGGTTATCAGAGCTTGATTCGCTACAGCCTTGGTTTTCTCTGAAAGCTTTCTTTGCTGAGCCCTCAAGCTAATCTGATCACACAGGATGCAGAGATGGAGATATTTCTTTTGGAGTACAGGACAATCAAGTGCGGTGTCCTGGAGTCCCTGGTGGCGAGGGAAGAAACCAGAAGTTTTGGAAGCTTATTTGAAAAGACCCTCTTAAGGATCCTGCAGCCTCAGGGACCCAGAGACTATCCTTTGGGCCTAAAAGATGTGAGGAAGCTTTGGGGAATCAGTTTGGGGGCTTGCCAGGGAGAAAACACCGCAGGAAGGCAACCTTAGTCTCTAGCAATCAAGTTAATGAGCGAGAGCAGCAAGGGGTTTTACACCAGGTAAAAGATCTGGAGGAGGGAAGCTTAAAGCCTTCTAGATACAGGTTGGGGAGAAAGTCCCAGTGCACGGGTGGAGTCGTACAGCCGGGTAGAGCCCTTGGTTCTGGGAGATATGGGCACAGTGCACCGGATTTCTGTAGTTAATTGACAAGAAAAGGGAACAGATTTCATATACCGTATCTTTGGTTATAGAGCTACACAAGGATTTCATTAACTTTTAAAGAAAGCCAGAAAAAATGTACCTCTACATTTCGTGGACTACTTACGATCTTTATTCAAAGAGTGTAATGTGAACGCATTCAATGACAGCTATTTTTTTAAAATCATGCAATCCTATTCATATCAACGAGTATTCCTGCTGTACAAATTACACCTAACTAATCTGAAACTACTTTTGTTTAGTAAGTTAACTGTGTGCTTAGCGGCAGTACTGAGCATTAAATCAAAGGTTTTGTGATCAGGGCCAAAGAGCACCTATGCATATGTAAACTGTACTTGTCTCTTGATATAAATACGTAAAAATAATGAAAATTGATACAACAAGAAGCTCTGCTGAACACTTACTTGCTAAAAAATCAGTTTATTTTTGTCAAAGGGTGGAAAAAAAAAGTTCCAAGATCATTTGACACAGTGACTTCAAAATCAAAGAGAAACCTGAGCTTTGTAAATTCACTGGAGTCTTAAATATGGGAAAAGTTACAGGAACACCTAGGAGCTAGAACTATGGGCACCTTTTTAAAGACTTCAGAAGTATTCTGAAAAAATGTATGGACTCCTTCATCTTCAAATAATAGATTTGTCTGTATTTTCTATGTAAGCACATAGGATCCTGTCCTGGTTTTGGCTGGAGTAGAGTTGATTTTCTTACTAGCAGCTGGTATAGTGCTATGTTTTGGATTTAGGATGAGAATAATGTTGATATCACACTGATGTTTTTAGTTGTTGGTAAGCAGTCAAGGACTGTTTCAGCTTCCCATAGAAGCTGAGGGGGACCATAGACAGGACAACTGACCCAAGCTCGCCAAAGCAATATTCCATACTGTAGACGTCATGCTAAGTATATAAATGGGGGTTGGCTGGGAGGCAGGAATCTGGGATCGCTGTTTGGTGGGATACTGCTGGGTATCGGTCAGTGGGTGATGAGCAATTGAATTGTACATCACTCCTTTTGTATACTCTTTTTATTGTTACTATTATAATTATTATTGTTGTTGCTGTTATTATTATTATTAACTTTCTCTTCCTTTGCTATCTTATTAAACTCTCTTTACCTCAAGCCAAGAATTTTTTTTTTTTTTCTTTGATTCTCCTCCCATCTGAGGGGGGGGGGGGGATGGTGGAAAGGGGTGAACAAGCGGCTTTAGTGTGGTCTTTAGTTGCCAGCTGGGATTAAACCATAATAGATCCAGATGTCTGAGAATTTAAATTACCCCTTCATTGTGATTTACTTGTTGTTTACTTTCTGTTTCTGTTACAGGCTAGTTTGGAAATAAATATATTCTATTTTTCTTGAAGAAAATGTTGGTAAAGAGATCTTGCCTTGAAGCTAGGCTGTTGGTATTCATTGCAAATTTTTTCATTGCTAGGCGTACGTGTTATCAGCAAACAGGCTGACCGAGGATCCTGTAAAATATTCCTTCACATGTTCTGAAATAGGACTGATGATTGTAACTTTTGATGGTGGAGTTTCCAACAGGATTTCATATCTACGTCCTGGATCATTGTTTAGCATATTAGAGTGGTATTAGGAAAACCAGATATATTCTCCCCAAATCACTAGTGCATTGAATATTGCGGGAATAGTCTCCTCTTTCTTCTTGAAGAAATTTCACATGTAATTTCACCAAGACACAGGTCAAAGCAAAACAAAACTATAAAAAAAAATAATCTCCACTGTTTTTAACTGGTTTAAATTTCAGAAAATCCTGCAGAGAGGCCAAGGGTTCTTCCGGATTCCCTTCGGAATTTTCAAGGGATTGGAATGTCCCAAGTGGATTTGTGTAGCACAGGGGGTCCTCCTCTGGCAGCAGCTCTCTCCATCTGAGCAGCCGCCCCCTGTACCTGAGCNCCAAGTGGATTTGTGTAGCACAGGGGGTCCTCCTCTGGCAGCAGCTGTCTCCGTCTGAGCAGCCGCCCCCTGTACCTGAGCTGAGTTTGACCCGTTGGGCTGCAGCAACCCAGCAGCAGTGCTGGCAGGCAAACTTCTGAGTAAATCTCTAAAACACAGAGGAAAGACTAAATACGCAAAATTCTAAACAAGAAAAAGATCAGTGTAGCATTAACCTAGAGGGAAGTAAACGTTTGAAATGTGCTGTGTTTATTCTGTTACAGCTCCTTGAATGCACAGACATTAATCTCTCCCTGCAGAAACAAGGATCCTTTTATTAAGATATCAAATTTTGACTCTCCTTCTGTAGTTTATCCGTAACATTCAGGAAATTAATTACATCCCTTTACAGAACAATGCTGTGTATTTCAAAAGCTCATTCACTGTATTTATTCTATTGTATCGTACAATAAATGGAAATGGAATAAAATTATGGTAAAATAAAATCAATAATTACTTCAACTTTTAGAAAGCAGATGTAATTTATTTTAATGAAAAGATAAACTTTTTAAAAGTTTCTTTTCCTTTATTTAACTGTTCTTAGGTTCTTAGCAATGAATGTTAATATTGTTGTCCATCTGATAAATACTGAACTAAATAATTAGCATACGTGATACAGAAATTTTTAAATTAACATGAAAAGAAAAGCTCTGATTTGTCCAAGCGGGAAGGGGAGCTTTTTCCCCCTTCCATCCTATTGAATGACTTTGATATTGATGTTTCACTGAAAAGGCTTTTACTTTCTTCTACAAGCAAGTACCTGATATTTAGCCTTGTTAAAGGCTACCTGAAATAATCTTAGTACTAAATAGAAATACTTTTTCCTTCCAGGTTCCCTTATCTTGATGCAAAATTTCATATGAATTCCAACCCCACGCTGTCCATTTCTATACGGCTTAATAGACGGTCTTCAGTTTTAAGTTGCCTCTATGATTTCATAAATGTGCTGTATTAAATTCCCCCCAGCAGCTGAACTCTGTTAATAAGGACGGGAAAAATTCATCAGAAATGTGATGCTGGTTTTTGCCCTGGCACAGTTCAAACAATGGATAACACTGTGTCAGACACAAAAAAGACTTTTATGGAAAAAGAAGTATGCTCTGCCAAACAAATCACAGTGGGCACTTTAAGCAAATTTAACAAGTAGGTAGAATAAATACGGTGCTATACGATACATATTTTATGAGACCGCAGGCCTTTACATAGTTTTTCATAAATTTTTAAACATCTGCAATTTTCCACTCCAATAATTTAAAATGAAAAATGTTTTACCTTTAGAGAAAATTAGTTAAAGCACTGAAAACTATTGTATGAAACTTTGTTTAAGAGAAAGAAAATAGATTTTTTAAATGAAAAACCAATTTACATCATTTTGCTAAATGCTTGAAGTATGCTTAAGTGCATAAGCAATTAAGGAGTGCAAGTTGTCCTGGATCATTTAGGATGACTTCTAAATTACTGTGATGGTTTAGAAAATGCTCCCCATTGGTTACAAAACATATTTAGGCAGGAGTGCTGAAGTTACCGTTGTAGATAAAGCAAGGCACGTCAAGGCTTTCATTGACTGAACATAAAAGAATACAGCTTTTTGGGGAAAAGCAGGCTGTATCGGCTGGCTGGTGTCCTCCGGTAATGTGAAGGAGTTTTATTTATTTCTAACTTCCAGTGCCCATCCTGGAAACAGTTTGTGATGGGACTATCCACGTAGAAGCGTATTCTATTTGCTCAGAATAAATGCTGTACTAACGTAGGAAGAAGAGGACCAATGGCAATCATTTACTAATATAAGAGGGTTTTTGTAATAAATCTGTTCCTGATGACCTTGAGAGACTATATTTCAGATTGATTATGGTGATGAAAATCTCGGGACCCTATTACCTGTGAAATGAGGAATGAAGAGTAAAATTCCTTCTAACTTTAGCATGAAGGGTATTAATCTCCTGGAATGAACAGGATTTTTCAAAGTTTTCACTCCTGGTAGAAAACCAAAGCTAAATGTTTGTCGTCTTCTCTTGCAAGACTAACTTTATAGGTGTTGGCAACTGTAATATGTCCCTTCTGGAACAGAATGACAAATATTACTAGTTGTTTTGAAACATATGTTAAAAGAGAACTGTGATCTTAACTTTGAGGGAAACTGTGATTAAATATTTTTACATTTATATAGACAACTCGTTCCTGGGAGAATAAAAGCATCTTGGCAGGGCATTCAGTCTTAAAACATATTGTAGAATAGTGGCTTAGAAACTCAGTCACTGAAGATGTCTGAGATTTTTTTAAAATGGTCCTGTAAATGGTCAGAGCTTTAACAGGTTGTGGACGTCTCTAAGGTCTAATACAATGCTGTGGGTTGCACCCAGTCATGAAACTTGATTTTTCAGACATGCCCCATCCCACATCACTTCCCACTTCTGCATTGTAGCTTATAATAAGAAAACGTTGGAAACTACTGCTTGAACACAAGTAATGATGGATAAAACTAGTTCATGTTGTTGCTGAGATAGAAAGAAACTCTATGTGCAAAGGATTAGGAGCCATGAAAATTCATCTGTGGTGGATTAATAAGGTACCACGTGACCCGATACTGTGGTGAATGCACAGTAGATTGTTGATCTGGAGTTGTTTGCTTATATTTTAAAACTAAATATTAATAGCAAAAGATGATGTTAGTAGAATAGCGAAAAAATTCAAGAGAAAGTAAGGTTTGGTTCAAGACAGCATCTTAAATCTGGTAGTTGGTTTTTGTGTGTCTGTCATTTATGCTGTCAGGAGTGTTTTAATTCTTTTTATATTTTAAATAATTATCTTTTGAAAAGTAATATAAAATAATATCTGAATATTTCCTATATGTTCTAATCATAGAACTCTACACCAATCTTTTAACTTCTCATCAAAATCTGTTTTTTTTTCTGTAGCAGTGAAATGGACAAACTTGTCCTGAGGTCAGCTTGTCTTGAGTCAACTTGAATTCCTTCCAGCTCTCATATTAGCTCAAATAATGATTAGCAACATTCCTTGATATATTATACTTGCCTAAGGATACATTTAGTTGATTTGGTAATGCCAGTAAAATTGTCTTTCATTCTTGTAGTTAAATCCTCGCGCTTCAGCTGTAACCTGTCTCTTTGGTATCTCTTTATGTATACTAAGTTATTCAGCTTAATATGAATGTGACCAAAATATTCCTTAATCTTTCTCCCCAGACTTATTTTCATTGCAATTCTTCTTCAGTTAGTGTGAGTAGCACCGTGATCCTGTCTGTAATCCAGACCTGTAGCTTGGAAGCAGTCTACAGACCTCTTAACACAATTGTAGAGGACAAAAAACCCCCAAACTAAAAAAAAATAAATCTGTATGGGAAAGGAGGGCATGAAGAAAGTCTGGAATTTGTGCATCATGACTTCTTCCATTGCTTGCTCCTCCTTCCTAGTGCTATCCATTTTGCTCTCTCTTCCACCTTCTTTTGCCAACCTCACATTAGCAGCATGCCAAAGTGCATTGGGGGGTTTTTTAAACCTAGTTTCTCTGTTCCACATCTCTTGGTAGAGCCATAAGCTGTCGGGTGCCTTAGGAGTTTTCAAGAGACAGAACAATAAACATTAGAGATGTGCCACTACAAAGTCCGTTCTTCTCTCCTCTGCCTCTGAAAAGACAAGTCTGTAAATTTCAGTATTCATTGCTTCTCATTGCCAACTCTCAAGTTAGGACCTGAAAAAAAATGTAACAAAACAATTTTTCTTCCTTTGTTTGTCAGCTTATACTATCCAGTCTTACTCTACAAGAAGGCAGGTTTGAGATTTTTCTCACAGAGGATCAGAATCTCTCCAGTTATTTGCTCTTCTACTTACATTCATAGTGTGCAATGGAATATTCTGATAGCAATAATTAAAAATTGTATACATAAATTTGAAAAAAAATCACAATGTTATGCTGAACACCTCTGTTTCCTTTACCTCCTTCTTCAGCAATACTCCCTGCTGCTTTCAAACTTGCTGGAAAATCTGAAATTTGTCTTTGGTCTTAATTTACAAATGCTGACCTTAACACACCTGTGGGTAAACGGTCTGAATCAGCCTCAAAATGAAAAATCTGCTGCAGTACTTAATTTATAATCGAAAGGCATTTGGGGACCTTTCAACCCTTGGTTGAATTTTTTGGTGCTTTGAAAACTACTAAAACTTTTTAGAGTCTTATTTTAGGTAATCATATGTGATTCACAATATCTACAAAGATAAGAACTTTTTAGTAAGCAGATACTACTTTTAGATGACCCTAGAATGCAGTTGTGACGATAAAAGGAGTTGAGGGAGTACATTACAACATTTCAGATGGAAATACATATTTCTGTGAAAAATATCATCAGCTTTGTTGTGCCAGTAGGCTTTAAAAGATGTCATTGAGTGTTAGTATGTAAAATGCGCGTGGCAATTGGAATCTGGGCTTTTCCAGAAGGTATTTTAGTAAGCTCTGATTGTCACTGTTCAGAATTGTTTGTCTCAGTGTCCTTTACATAAGAGTAAAAACTTTTTTGTCTTATTAGCACTAGGAAATTGTCTAGCTTGTTATGTTTTACATTTACAAAGCGCACCGGCCTGTAGAGCATCTTAAATGTATTTGTTTAAAGCAAAGAGAACAGGGCAGCCTGAATCATTAATTATTAAAATGAGTAATTTAGCTAATTATCTAATAGACAAATACGACGGTGCAGTCCTTCACTTAAGAGAAGGAAATGACATTGACAAAAGCAGAAATTCAGTTGCTTATAAATAATGGTAAAATTTAATGAAAGATGAAACTTAAATGTGGAAATATGCAAATCCATAAGCTGGTTTTCTCAATATTCGTTTCTCTTGTTCGTTCACTCACGCATTTAGGTTTTTCCTTATGTTTGTGATCTGCTTGGATTTTTGTGTCTTTCATTTTATAATCTTTTTATGTTTAAGAAATTTCTCTGAACTGTGGATTCAGGGTGATCAGTGATTTCACAAATGAAATGACTTCTCTATGTAAAATATTTTTATTGTTTCCCACAGCTAGTAATCTAAATATATACATCAACACCTGTCACACCGTGTTCTAAGCTGCTGCCTACCAGGGTCTGAAATTCAGGCACTTGAACTGTACCGAATGCCCTCTCCTAAATACAGTAAACCCCGTATATTATAAAAGTTTGAGATAGATATGAAAGATTTGTTCAATTCTATTAAAGCAGTAGGACAAATGAGAAACCTGCATTAATTTTTCTCATCACCCCCAAGAGCTTTCATTTTCTGACCAGTATAAAAAAAAAATTATTTCTTATAAATCGTCTGTCTATTTCCAGTTCATGTTTTAAACTTCTGAATTTCGTATGCTCTGACTGTTCCTCCAGTGTGACGTATGACCAGCTGATGATGCTGGTTAGGAACGTACTTGATAAAATTTGCCAGTGCGTGATTACACCGAGAAGGACCTATAGATTTCCCCATTCTACTATTTACTGTTGGCAGGAACAGGAGGAATTTGGGTTTT
Source organism: Himantopus leucocephalus (assembly GCA_003993805.1). Taxonomy (NCBI): domain Eukaryota; kingdom Metazoa; phylum Chordata; class Aves; order Charadriiformes; family Recurvirostridae; genus Himantopus; species Himantopus leucocephalus. Next base: position 51,351,321 of record RSEF01000004.1, on the reverse strand, counting down.
TCTTTCACACTTCCCTTGGGGGTATCAAAATGTTGTTCAAGTTGTTATTACATTTCTGAATTACTACAAAAAGGAATTAAGCATGATTTTAAAGTAAAAAGCGTGAATTAAATATATTGAGCTGTACTCCTATCTGTCTATCTGTTCCCTATTGTTTTGTCAGCTCGCAGCTTGGACTTGGAGATGTATTAGCAGGTGAGCGATGGGTCAGTAGGCGTGTTTGTGCAAGGGAGTTAGCGTAGTTTGCACAAGAAGGTTATTAACAGGGTTGTAAATGTGCAAAAGATGAAATACAAAACAAAACATAAGGAAGCACTAATGTCTCACCTCAAGCTTTTAGAGAAGAGAGGGTAGGAAACACTAAGTCTGCTAATCTTTTCCTTTCATACATTTGAGGTGATCTGACCTCAATTCTGTGGTGCCGGTTTGGTTTTGTGGTAGGTGGACAAATGCACTAGACTCATTAAAACTAAATCAGTTAGTCAGAAGTGAAATTAAATCCACAACTTAAGTTGCTTCCAAGCATTATTGCTTTACTACAGCATAGAAAAGAAATAGTTTTAAGGATTTTGTCTATGCTGGTTTTAAATACTGTCACGTTTTGTGATACCTGTATTTCTTAACCTATTTAAAGCAGTACTGTGTTTTCTGTGATACCAAAGTTGGTGTTATTAGAGCTCCCTAATTTCTGTTTTTGCAAAGAAATATTTTAAAAGTTGTAGAGATCAATATAACATCTGGCAACTGTTGTGCGCTTGAAAACCCAAACGGAATGTATTTGATGACCTGCATGGGAAAGTAGCAAAGCACCATCTGCAGTGTGCAAAAATATTTGATTTTTCATCCATAGCAACAAGTCTCATCAGACACATGGATTCTTTACAGCCCTCAAAATGAAGAAAGGAGAAGTTTTTGAAGAAGGCTGGGAATTTGCTGACCTGAGATACGGAGTAATCTGTGTTTGTACATTTACATATTGCCTTGGTTTGCTATTTTCGCCTATTACACAGTAAACCAGAGGTAAGAATGGCGATCTTTTTTTTTTAACAATGTTTTATTAGATTGTTTATTTTATTACTATAATTATTTTATTAGCTGGGAAGAATGTAATTACTGATAATCAGGTGCAATGAACAGTCACGCTTGGACTGTGATCCTGTTTCTACAGCCCACAGTAACACAATCACAAAAGGAAAGATGCATTGTAACACAAGTACCGTGCTTAGAAGTGCCAATGGTTATACATTTTCCACTGATGAAGTATAATTTCTACAGTTTGTAACAGAGAATAACTAACCCACACAACAGAAACCATGACAATTGAGTTTTGGAATGCATCAATGGCCAATTTTTTGCTAAAGGACTATTCGTTAAGGTTAGAAGGTCTCCATGGAGCGCTGATCTCTCTCCGCATTTCAAAAAGTCTGAGCTCAGAGCAGTGCAGGAGGGCACCATGAGAATCTGCTGGATACCATTCAAACGGTGTTGGAGCCCATTCAGTTACAGCAAAGCACAAATAAGCCAGACAAAATCTGTGCACGTATTTTGGAAAAACACCATTATTTCAGTTTTCAGTCAGAAATTACTGGATGGGTCTAGCTGTAAAATAGACCAGGAAGCAAGCAAAAAAAAAAAAAAAAAAAAAAAAAAAAAAAAAAAAAGGNAAAAGGTGGTTACCTGGAAGACCAGATGATGCAAACTGAGTTTCTGGATTTTTTTTTCTATTGCCTGCAATTAAGTTATACGAATATACACTCATAACACTGACAGTAATACTTACGAAATTAGAAGGTGGGCAGTGCTAAGAGTGCAAAAGACTGGATAAATTAGTCATGAGATTGGGAAAATTGATGCACAGAACGATAGTTTGTCAATGTAATGTTGGGATGGGTTTTATGTAGATGGAAAGACCAATAGGGATAAAAAGCAGCCTGAAGCAGAATGCATGAAAAAAAAAAAAAAAGAGAAGAGCTTGAAAGGCAAATATCAGATATGACATATTTTCTTACTCTTGATACTGTGCAATAAATTATATGATGTTTGTTGCTACAAAGTGAAATGAAGGCTGATGCATTCCCCCCTCCATTGTATTTCTGTATTAGGACCACAAATACATGCTTTGATACCGGTCTCATTCTATTAACTGTGTACATTTCTCCACAGTATCTGATCTAACAGGAAATTCACTTTAGCACCCTCTCAGCATCTCCAAAGGCATCTTGTTTACAACTATTGCTTGGCAATATTTCTTTGAAAAGTGTGCATAGCCGGAGCAAACAATATTTGTGTCTGGTTAGAGTCTCCGAGTGAATTTTCAGGCAGTGTGACTGCTATGCAGGTGCTTGTAAAAAACCGTGAAACCATCTCATGCCCAGTCTATTGCCTGACATATTTTTTTTTCTTATCTCTAAATAGGCTGCATCGCATACAGACACTTTCATTTATGTTATCTGATATCATACATTTCATTGCGTCCAGTTTTAGACTTTTAAACGAACCTTAGCATCAGATGCATCCTTTACCGAGCAAGAAAAAGGATTCCTTTTTGACACTTGAAACTCCATTCTCCTATCTTCAGTGCAGACTTCAGGCATTATTCCCCTCTTAAATAACCTCGGTCATTATTACCGAAGCACAGATGGCTTACCTGAAATATTACGCTAGATATATGGTGTTATGTATATACACACTCTATTTTGTGGGTTTGATTATACATCCCAGGATATTTTCCTGGTAAAATTAAGCAAAACCAATGAGATAAGAATTCATTTGCTAATATATCTGCACAAATTATATATACACATAAGTTAATTATTGCTTCTCTTTGCAAATCAGTAGCATGGAATTAACATGCAAATTTTCCATCTAGCCACAGAATCACTGCGTTTTTATTAAATTACTGAGTTTGCTATCTCTAGTCAATGGTGTCTGTAAAGCAGTATTGCTCTTCGGTAAGCATTTCTCATCAGACTCAGTGAAAGAGGCTCTTTCGTGGTTATTTGGAAGCAGAGGGAATTAGATCTATCAGCGGAAATGCTCACATCTGGATATTAAAAATACAAGTGCTCTCCTTTTGTTGTTCAAACACCAATGACAGCTTTCCTTTCTGATCTTACCCCATTCCTGCGAACTGCCTTTATTGCTTCGAAAGTGCTAAACTTATGAATTATTAGAAACACTTTTTTAAAATTATACTTTGGATTTCTATTTCTCATTTTCCTATGAGTAATTAATTTTGTCACTGTTGAAATTAAACAATTTCCTACGATACGTTACGTTTCTTCTAATGCATTAGGGTTTCTTACTTTGTCTGCTAGAAATCCGATGGATGGGGTCTCCGCCTCCTAACAGGCAACAGTCCTGCTCAAGAAGTGGATCAAAAAGGGATTGCAAGTGTTTTCACTGAGGATATAATGTCAAACACTTGGTGTTACGAGTCGGTGAGGGTCTTTGCAGAGTCGTGTCTTACTGGAGTGCCACATGTTAATGATGGCACTGACTAAAATGTGTTGTGAAATGTCATGCTATTTCACTAAGATGACCTTTTTCACTCTTTTTCATGAATCTCTGTATTTGCCTTGTTACCCACATTCACATGTGGATGTTGTAAGCAGTGCTTTGCAAAGCCCTCTCTCCGATCCAAAAAGGAACGCAGCCCATCTGGGAAAGACTCTACCGGTATTACCCACAAGGGAATCTCTCGCACAGTGTAATTCTCTTCTTTTCTGATGATCTGTCTCTTGGTGTTTTGTGTATTCTTACTTGAGGTATTTTGACTTTTATGTTGCAGTTTTATATAAGAAGGCCTGAGAATCCGAATTTGTTAAAAAATTTATGTTGTCGCAATTTCATGTGATGTTCTTAATAGGATAGGGAGCTGGTAAATGTCTTCTGCATGTCTGTCTCTCCTCGACCTCACCAAAGCTTCTATATCACATTCAGATATTTACTGAAACACCTGCTGAAACCTTTTGAGTTTGAATTTACATAAAGGTTATCCCCATGGTTGAAAACCAAAACAAGCCAACAAAGCCCCTCCTAATGAAAAGGTAGTGTCTCCGGTGTACTGGCTTTGGTGGCGGGTAGAGTTGATTTTCTTCATGGTAGCTGGTATGGTGCTATGTTTTGGCTTTGTAACCAAAGCAGTGTTGATAACACCCCCGTGGTTTAGCTGTTGGTGAGCGGGGATCGCACAGCGATGGGCTTGGGGGCCCAAGGAGTTGGGAGGGGACACAGCCGGGACAGCTGACCCCAACTGAGCGCAGGGATATTCCATGCCATGTGACATCTGTGCTTAGCAATAAAAGCTGCCGTCCCCATCCCTTGTTCTCCTCCACCACCCTGGTTTGTCTGGTGGTGAGGATAGTAGTCTGCTGTTTGCTACCTGGGACCAAGAAGTGTCCCAGCTCCTGCAATGGTGAGGTCTCCTTCGTGCTTCCCCTCATCCGCTGACAATGAGCTGTTGGATTAGCGCTTGCTTCCTTACTCTGGGAAAGAGGGGAACGTAAGCAGAAAAGTAAGTGACAGCTCATCTTTTTTTAATGTTCTTTACATACTTAATTTTATCTTTCGTATCTCTGCTTCAGTCTCAGACAGGGGAGCAACGTTGCCTTAGATGCAGGATTGCACCCCAAACGGTTTAACCTATCTGTGCAATTGCATATGTCTATTTAATTCCAGCCTTAAAATACTTTAGTAACAGTGATGTAATTTAAATAATAATCACTGGCTTTACTTGTAAGAGAAATGGTGGTCTAAGTATGGATTTATTTGAAAAGCAAACTGTGGAAAAAATCATATACTTTGCTGTGAATCGTCAATTATGTTTACTGCTGCTTTCAATACAATTAAGAGTTTCTTTTATTACCTGGGGGAGTATATATTTCTTGGTTGTTCTCAGAGGAAGCTGCCTTTGGAAAACTGTAAAATGCTATTCACTGAATATATTTCTGATCCTTATCTTCATTTTAATTTGATTTTTTTTTCAGGGTCAGCCTGTGTGCCCTGAAATTGCTTTTTGAAACTCAGATTCTCATAGCTAGCTCAGCCTAAAAGCTAGAGACAAAATAATTGGGATTTCTGGGACTCAGAGCAGAAACAGAGATGCAGTGTTTTCAGAGTTGGGAAATTAAAAACCCCCTGACTATTCTCAATCTTTCATAGGAGACTCCTAAACTAAGACCACTAGCTATCTAGGATGGCCTGACATGCAAACAGAAGAGATCCTAGTCTTTTTCCAAAGCCGTTTTCTTTATGTCCGCAGCCAGATGCTGCATCTGTCCATCTTCCACCTGCAACCTTTTTCTGGCAGTGGATGTTCTCTCTCTGTCTTGTAAAGAGGTGAGCGGAATTCACCTTACGCAGTTCTTTCAGCATATTTAAAAAGAAGCTTCTAACCAATATTTTATTATAAATTATTTTATAGGAAGACCCTTATTTGCAAGGGAGGCTGAGTCATAACCACATCTCTTGCCCGTTCCTCAAAGAGGCTTTTGCGTAGCCTGAGGACAGCATTTCAGCCAGGCTGCTGCAAGAGCCCGGCTCTGATGGAGCGATGATGAAACAGGTTGATATAACCAGACCTTCCTCTTTTTTCAATTGCTCGCCTTGCTAGATGTGGTGTACGTGGCACTGGATCTATTGTGCTTGTGCGCGATTCCAGCCCTGCCTGTGGGATTTCCAGACACTGGCAATTCATCAGATCATCGCTTGTACGGAATTACCATTTGTCACCTGCATAGTCTTTAGATGGTAACGCTAGGAGAGAGGAGATAGGTTATGATGGAAGAGGGCCTGTAGAAAAGTTTGAACTGCTTACCGGCCGAGTGAAGGTTAGTCTGTTTAAATCTTGAAGCCATGTAAAAAGTTATATCTGGGTTTTTTTGCAGACTGTTCCATTCCTCCTAACGGCTGTGACTTTCTGCTGCCACAAGTGTATTTATATGTAATGTAGGCAGGATAAGCAAAATACCCATACTAAAGGGCGGATGTGAGAACTTGGGCACTTTGTGGTTGGATTATAAGAAGAGTTTGGTGCACTAAACCCACAGCATTTCGCAGCGTAGGTGAGCGGGTGATTCTTTTATTTCACTTTAGCTTAAGGAACTACAGAAGGTAAAGACCACAGACAAGTATTTATAATTTTAAGAAAGCTAACATACNCCCATACTAAAGGGCGGATGTGAGAACTTGGGCACTTTGTGGATGGATTATAAGAGTTTGGTGCACTAAACCCACAGCATTTCGCAGTGTAGGTGAGCGGGTGATTCTTTTATTTCACTTTAGCTTAAAGAACTACAGAAGGTAAAGACCACAGACAAGTATTTATAATTTTAAGAAAGCTAACATACTTGTAAGGGTTCCTCACGCTATCAGAAAGATTCCTATCTGCTAGCCTTCAGCAATGGTTCTTACTGCATTTTGTGTTTTTCGCTTTTTGCTTTTCTGTGTTTTACCTCTTGTAAACTGCAAGAATACGTGGTGATAAATGACCACTAATGTGTTTTCTTCTCACAGATGCAATATTTGAGTGCAAACCAGCTGGCTGTGGTTGGGGTGGATTAACTGAATGGACAGAGAAATTCAAATAATTGTGTTAGTAGTGGTTGCTTTAGAATTTACATATTCTAGTTTCCCTGGCTTGCCTATAGCTTTCAGCCCACTGGAGCTCAGTGTCCAGAAAGCCTTTGGCTCTGAAATGCAGGTGAAAGCAGAAACATTTATTTTTGAAGTGGAATCTGTGAGTTAGGGAATCCTAGATGTTTCTTGTAGTACCACCCAAATTAAAGGCAACTTTACATTTGAGTTGTCTACTCCAGGGAAAATGCTGTCTTAAAATACATGAGCTCCTTGGCTTTTGGGTAAGTTTTGTTATTTTTGTGAGTGCCTCTCTCCAGCTGTGCGTGCAAGGGTGGGGAAAATAACAACGGATGGAAGAGGATATTAATGAGAAATAAAACGGAAATGAAAGTAGAAATGTATTCCTGTTTACTAAATATCAGCATGTAGAAACAAATGCTAAGTTTCCTTATTTG
>RSEF01000004.1:51329972-51343287 GCA_003993805.1 Himantopus leucocephalus | reverse complement strand
GTTGTTCAGCCTGGAGAAGACAAGGCTCCGGGGAGACCTTATTAGACCTTATTGTGGTCTTTCAATACTTAAAGGGGGCTTATAAGACAGAGAGACACTTTTTACCGGGGCCTGTAGAGACAGGACAAGGAGAAACAGTTTTAAAATGAAATGGTAGATTTAGATTGGACATTTTTTACAATGCGGGTGGTGAGACACTGGAACACTGGAACAGGTGGCCCAGAGATGTCGTGGATGCCCCATCATTGGAAGTGTTCAAGGTCTGGTTGGATGGGGCTTTAAGCAATCTGGTCTAGTGAAAGATGTCCCTGCCCATAGCAGGGGGGTTGGAACTGGATGATCTTTAAAGGTCCCTTCCAACCCAAACCATTCTATGATTTCTACCATATAAACAGTAATTAAATTGCCTTACTAATTTTCACATGAATTATCTACAAAGCAGAGCCTTGTGACCAAGAAATCACAGTGGTCTCTTCCAACTTCAGAGAAAGAGATTTATTAGAGAGGCATCCTATTATCAAGACTTTTACCACTGTCTTGGTTTCAGCTGGGACAGATTTAATTTTCTGTCTAGTGGTTGCTGTGTTTCAGATTTAGTATGAAAGCAATGTCAAAAATGCATATTGTTTTAGTTGTTGCCAGGTATTGTTTATATTTTTCAAGGACTGTTTTCAGCTTCCCATAGAAGCTGAAAAGGAGCATAGACGGAACAATGGAATGGCCAACGGAATATTCCATACTATAGATGTCATGCTCAGTATATAAATGAGGGTTGGCCGGGGGATGGGAATCCATGATCGCTGCTTGGGATGGTGCCAATTCACCAGAGGGTTAGAGTGACTTGTGTCATTATTTTTGTTATTGTTATTTTCCTTTTCTGTTATTGTTTCTATTAAACTGTCTTTATCTCAACCCAAGATTTTTTTTCCTTTCCCCTCCTTTTCTCCCTCTTCTCCCTGCCGTTCTGGTGGAAGGGGGAGAGAACTGCGTGAGTGGCTGCGTGGTCCTAGCTGCCGGTTGGGGTTAAACCACAACTGTACAGGCTACTTACTACATTATGAAGTAATTAACGCCTGCAAGGAAAAAAAAGAGTAGTTCCTAAAAAAAAGATTAAAAAATCAACAAACCAGACATGGGATGAACCATTTAATCAGTAGAGAAAATCAGAAAATGTTTCATTAACAAAATTCACAAAGGCCTGCACACCTAAAACTTCTCCTGACATCCATAGGAGCTAAAAGGGGCTGCTGCTTCTATTTCAGTTATACTTATGAGCCTCTCAGACTGTGTCCAAACATTAAATAAACCAACTACATCAGTGGGTTTTCTTGAAACTGTCTTGTGCTTTTAAACAAAGAAAAATATGTACAGAAATGCTGAAAGCAAATGGATCAGATCTTTTTTTAGAGATCTTCCAGAACACAAGTCATGTTCATGAAGATTGTCATTTGTTTTCACCAAGAACTTCCTATTCTGTCTCTAGGAAATGGCTGTGTTGTCATCTACCTTTTCCAATTAAAAAGCTATGTCCTATATTGGTTCATACCAGAAAAGGTAAATTAAGGGGAAAAACTCACCAGAAGAGGCAGGGGGGAAAGAAAAAGAGAAACAGAGTGCATAAAGTCTAGTTATATTTGGAACCTGTAAATTAACATTAAATCAAATGTGGGAATAATTTGCAGGTCTGTGCTAACATTCACACAGTTCAGCAAAAGGCACATTCCTCATATGCAAAATTCCACATACTGATACTTCAGCCTGAATGTCATATATGCTCACAGTCAAGGGCACCTTTCCTCCTCCTCTTCCCCCTCTAGTTTGAAGTGCCCTTCTCATGCCAAGTATTTTAATCAAGTATTATAATATGTCCACAGCACATGCACATGTGTACACGCATGCATCTACATAGCATCAAGAGGTCTGAAACAAGTCTGCTGGGGCTGCAGATTCTAAAGAATTCAAGAGGAAGAAATAATGTCTCACACATTTAATTCTGGGAATTTAACACCAAGATTTTTCAAAGGAAAATCCTAGCTACCTAGTAGTTTCTAGACATGGACATTAAAAGAGGCTGTGCTGTCACTCCCATTTTGTATCAATTGATTTCAATCCACCAGGACACCTTTCAACACCTGGCAAATGAATCTACCTTCTAGTCCATCCAGCCAGAGCAGCCAGTCAGGTCAATTTAGCTCAACTCAGTATCATCTCCCATTTCAGGTAAATCAGACCCTGCAGTACATAAGACCACCAAAACAGGTTATGCATTAGTGTCATTAAATGCAGCACACATTGGGTCTGCAGCAGGTCCCCTCCATAGCTCTAACCCGCCAGCAGATGCAATCAAAGAGTGTTGCACCCTCTGTATAGCCAGCAGAGAGAAGGGTGCTCAGTTGGCAATGATGGAAGGAAGGAAGAAAGAAAGGTAGAATTTGTTTGTTCCTCCTGACATTCATCTTTGCTTACAGCTTTCCCAATCCAAATCAGTCCTCTGTGAGGAAACCCTGCTCTTTTCTTGTCTGCCTGCTGCTGAGCACCCCAGAACCCCATCCCACTAAGAAAACTCCAGACTTCGATAGGCTTCACATCACATCACATCAGAAACACCTGAGCTCTGCCCCATCCACAGAGGAAGAGGATCTCTTCAACTATCAGGTGAACTCTTCCACCAGCTGTCCCAGGACTATATACAGGAATCAGTTGCATACAAAAAACAAAGGGGACGGCCTTATTGTTACACCATTTTCCCACCATTTCCAAATCCATATAAGCTAACTGAAAATAATATCCTGCAAAATGCTACAAACCTAAGCTTGCAATGTCTCTTTTGCATAGCCTATGCAAAGAGTTTTATCTGTGTGAAAACCAGCTATTTAACTTTTTCTCTTTCAGTAGGCACGTTTTTTCTGAATTTCCTTCCTGTAGTCCTAGCAGTAGAGTCTGTATTTTTGAAGGAAAAGAAAGATTTCATTAAGCTCAGATATATGAAAAAAAATTCAAGGAAGCAAAATCTTGTGTCTGTTCAGCTTCGAAGCACTACTATTTTGTTCAATAAAGGCACATACATTTTATATAATTCTTGTGTGTTTTCTGTAATTGATGTTGTTTTCCTGCACTTGAATAACAGTATGTTTTTAAATGTTCAAAAAAAAAAAAAAGCCTTTATGTGAAGCTCCCAAAATTATTCCGTGTAGCATGAAAGACTGGTGAGTGGTTAACATTTCCCCCCAAAACCTTTTCCTTTAGTAGCACTGTTGTCATCTTGATAGGTATCTTGTCAAAAAGCATGTTTATTTTTCCTTTCTCATAATATCTTAGTAAGAACTTTATGTTAAAAGAGTATTACCGCAGTTTGGGACCTTCATATCCAGCAAGGCTGTCCTCTTGGTATTGTCATCTATGCAATATAAATCCTGAGTTTCTCTGTAGAACTTGGTCTCTTGAAATTTCTTGATCCACATAATTTCACAGGAACACTTGAATGGATTGTCCAGCAATATCCTACAGCAAAAATAAAACGATTTCTTAAGAACATATCACGTATACAGAAAAAAGTTTCAAAGCACTCGTGGGTAAAACTAAAAGTTGAACTCTACTTTAAAAAGGTATGGATCAAAGACCTCAGTGCAGTGCAAACTGAAAGATTCGGTTTCTTTGTAGAAAATGAAGCCCTGTCTGCACCAACTAAGAATCCATCCTGCCACAGATCAGAGAGATCGCACAGGGGGCTCAATTCCTAACTCCAATTCACTGGTGTAAATCAGGAGTGCCTAGAGAATTGGGCTTTCCACTAATATCCATTTTATTTCATGGCAGCTAAACACATCAGAAATTCTTCTCTTGTATGATAGACTCTGCTCAGCTATCTCAAAAAGACCACTCCAGAAAAGGTTTATTGCTGTTAAGTGGAGAAATTCTTTATAGAGCCAAACAGTCATGTATTATAGGCAAATTCTAACTCTAATCATAAAAAGGGTTTTACACAACCTTAAAGATTCATCATGTATATTATCACTCTGGAAAAATCTCACAGTAAAAGCCCTAAGTAATGTCATGAAGAAACGCTAACTGAAAAAATGTCCCTGAAACAGAAATGTATAGTATAATCTAGCTATATAGTATGCTGTATGAAATTTAAATCACTGATTAACAAATGTATCCAATTCTAATTTTAAAATTTAATTAAACCACACACAAATGTAACGCAATAAAGCCCAAGTGAAATATGAACAGAAACATCCCAGTACCTAGCTAACGAATGACCCGGTATCTCATTTTTTCTCCTAAAAGCATAGATGAGGTCCAATAAAGCCTGCGTGTGACTGCTTGAGGCATCTCGTTATAAGAACAATTATTCTTACAAAAATTTCACAAATGTTTTTGATGTACAGAAACTAAATTCAAGTTGCTCATAAAATCTGTACTCATAAATGCTTGAGGCTGCCTCCTGAGGATATGAGTGTGCAAATAATCATGAAATACTCAGCTTTTTAGAGATGCAACCTGTTACCCTGCTGGACTTTCACAGCACTACTGAATGGACAAGAACTTCTTTACCCACCCTGCCTCAAGTGTCATGGGGGGATGGGGATTTGGGGGGGTTACAGTCAGTACATAACAGTTCCTCTCTGCCGCTCCTTCCTCCTCACACTTTTCCCCTGCTTCAGCATAGGTCCTTTCCATGGGCTGCATTCCTTCAGGAAAAAAATCTGCTCCAGCATGGCTTCTCCACAGGCTGCAAGTCCTTCAGGAAACATCCAACTCCTGCAGTGTGGGGTTCTCCATGGGCTGCAGTGTGAATAACTGCTCTGGCATGGTCTCTTCCATGGGCTGCAGGGAAATACCTGCTCCACCATAGTCCTCTCCATGGACTGCAGGGGAATATCTGCTCCAGTGCCTGGAGCACTTTCTCCCCTTCCTTCTTCTCTGACCTTNTTTCCCCCCTTTTTTTTTTTTTTTTACTCTCCTCCTCTGCCCCTCTGGCGTTTTTGCCCTTTCTTAAATATGTTTTCACAGAGGCACCACCAGCTTTGCTGATTGGCTCAGCTTTGGCCTACGGTGACTTCATTGCCAAGCCAGCTGGAACTGGCTCTGTCCTGCAACAGGAGCAGCCACCGGCCTCATCTCAGAGAGGCCACCCCTGCAGCCCCCCTGCTACCAAAACCTTGCCATGTACACCCAATATAGCAAGACAGAATATGAACATTAGGATCTGGTGGGTCAAAACCTACAATGGGCATTTTCCAAACAGCAAGATTTACTTCTGATATTCTGTTTCATCAATAACTTCCCTTTAAAGGAGAAATCTCCCTTGAAATGTGGCTGAGCAATCCTTTTCTTCCATTGTTTTAAATTGTGTTAACCCCACCCGAGGAGCCAGGCACATCATAGGCAGGATGCTGGATAGAGCTATGATGGCCCTCCACATACTCTTGCATGAAAAAAAATCTGACTTAGTAGAAGGAAATTACAGGACTTTATCTTGTTTGCTGTAATTTTACATCTATAGCTGGTTTATTCCAAAAGAGGAAGCCTTTCAAAGTGTCATCTCCTTCTCTGCAGTATCTGGAGAATTTTTCCTACCTCACCCTAGTGTGAACTTTTCATCTATTTACGTTTTGCTTTAAAAGTGTGCTAACAACACTTGCTTGTCAGATTTAAACAAGCTCCTCAGAAGCTATTTATAGCATCATTCTCCTCTTAGATTCCCCCTCCACTATTCTTCCTTCCCTCCTCTTATCAACAGAATTGCTCAACTGATTCTGTTTTTATCCCTGCTTTTCCACCCTTCAGGCTCAGCTCCCCCCACTTCTTTCCCTTCCCCCATTTCTATTTATCCCACTTTATTGCAATCTTTGCATAACTTTCCTAACTTTCATTTGGTTTTTCATCTCTACTGTCCCACTCTTTCCCAAGCTCTTATCTCAGTTTTATATCCTATCTCTCAACTTGGGCCCCACCACATATTGCCTCCATACTTCAAATGGATCAGTTCAATCTTCACAACATCCATTTTTCCATGCCTTGCTCATTCCCAGTAACCATTTTCTCTGTTTCTACTCCCATGACACTGAATGTCCATTGTTTAATTCTGATATTAACAATATAAATGTATTTGCACCTACTCTGCATCAGCCAGATGTTTTGACAATAAGTGCTATTTCCCTACCTCATCAAATTCATTCCCATGATTCCTGTCACATATTTATAATGTTTGATTCTGTCATTCTCTGTGCTAAGACCTTTTTTCTTTCCTTCTGCCCAGGAGCAAACCAACTTCTTCAAAAAGATCAGCAATTTCTTACATCATCTCAGTGAACAGGTATGTAGGGATTTGACTTTGTTCTCCTTCAAAAATCTAATAAGCACCCACAACCTAAAATAAACTGTTCACCTGAGATGGAGAGGTTCAAGAACGGCCTGATCTGTACTTCAGAATAAATCTTTTAAATGCAGCAGACTAATTTCAAGAAAGCACCAACAGAACTGAGAGCAGAATATGCCTTTAAAAATGCTGTCACTTCTTTTTTTTACACATCTCCTGAGCTAGAGCATATTCACTCTTATATTTCCGCAGTCCAGGGGGAAAATACAACTACAAAATATAGAAGTTACCACCAAATACACAATCACATTGGCTTTTTGGCACAGACTGGATATGGCATATGAAGAAACTGGGACTTCAGAAGCAACAAACCCATGCAGGGCATATGGCAACAGGAGTGCTCTGCAACCAGCTAGTCTTTCCATCAGAGTGCTCAGCAATCACCAAGTTATGAAAGAAAATTCCAGCAAACAATATTTCCTAGGCTGCAAAGAAAATGATTATACCAACTTAATTATCAACAAAACATACTTAAGGGGCATAACCTTTTTTGCAGCGCTGGGATTTGTTCACTTCATTTCTCACATGCTGAAATAACAACATACACCAGAAAAGGCTGAGGATTTCAAGGCTGGTATTGCAATTCCTGGGTTGATGCTTCAGGCTACTTCTGATCTGGCTCTGAGCTCCAGGAGAGCAGCCTCTGTTTTTTCCCCCCCCAACTCTGTCCCTCCTAAAGCTCTTGCAGTGTCTGTGCAGTCCCACGTACTAGCAAAGACTGGATAAAGCAACCACTTCTCTTACATTTTTAACACAGCAGCACAATTCCAAGCCTTAGAAATTCTTCTGAGAGAAGTCAGTGTGAAGAACCACTAATCAGAGCTTTATACAAAAGACAAATTTTGCCTGCCTTATTATCTGTGCCAATACCCCCAATCACAAAGTCATTCAAAAACTCTACCTTTTCTGTGAGCCCCAAATTTAACAAAGCAAATAAGATACAACAACATCTGCCATGCAGGCATGCTACATCCTCTTTTCCCCTTTTTTACCCTTTGATTATGTAATTTTGGAATGTATACCAATATAGAAGTTCTGCATGAAAGAGCACAGAATAAAAATGTAATATTAAAACAATCAACAAATATATGTTTACAAATGGTTCATTACCAAATGAAGCATTACAATGAAACTCAAAGAATTTGAGAAAGCAAAAATATTGTTCAATAGCCAGCCACAAGCATAGCAGCTGTGGAGCCAATATGATATAAGAACATGAGATAAAGACTTCATCTGAAAATGTCGCTAAAACAGAGAGACGTGGATTTGACAGATGGACCACTCGATGGATAAGAAATTGGCTGGATGGCCGCACTCAAAGATATGCGCTCAAGGGCTTGATGTCCGGGGGGAGACCAGTGGCGAGTGGTGTTCCTCAGGGGTCCATATCAGGACCAGTATTATTTAACATCTTTGTCAGCTACATGGACAGTGGGATTGAGTGCACTCTCAGCAAGTTTGCTGACGACACCAAGCTGTGTGGAGCAGTCGACACGCTGGAGGGAAGGGATGCCATCCAGAGGGACCTGGACGCCATCCAGAGGGACCTGGACAGACTTGAGAGGTGGGCCTGTGCAAAACTCATGAAGCTCAACAAGGACAAGTGCAAGGTCCTGTGCCTGGGTCAGAGCAATCCCAAACATGGATACAGGTTGGGTGATGAGTGGACTGAGAGCAGCCCTGAGGAGAAGGACTTGGGGGTATTGGTTGATGAGAAGCTCAACATGAGCCGGCAATGTGCACTAGCAGCCCAGAAGGCCAACCGCATCCTGGGCTGCATCAAAAAAAGCGTGGTCAGCAGGTCGAGGGAGGTGATTCTGCCCCTTTACTCTGCTCTCATGAGACCCCACCTGGAGTACTGCGTCCAGCTCTGGGTCCCCCAACATAAGAAGGACATGGACCTGCTTGAGCGGGTCCAGAGGAGGGCCACAAAGATGATCAGAGGGCTCGAACACCTCCCCCATGAAGACAGGCTGAGACAGTTGGGGTTGTTTAGCCTAGAGAAGAGAAGGCTCTGAGGAGACCTTTTTGCAACCTTCCAGTAGTTAAAAGGGGCCTACAGAAAAGATGGGGAGGGACTCTTTATCAGGGAGTGTAGTGATAGGATGAGGAGTAACAGTTTTAAACTAAAAGAGGGTAGATTTAGAGTAGATATTAGGAAGAAATTTTTCACTATGTGGGTGGTGAGAAACTGGAACAGGTTTCCCAGGGAAGTTGTGGATGCCCCATCCCTTGAAGTGTTCAAGGCCAGGCTGGATGGGGCTTTGAGTAACCTGATCTAGTGGAAGGTATCCCTGCCCATGGTAGTGGGGGTTGGAACTGGATGATCTTTAAAGGTCCCTTCCAACCCAAACCATTCTATGATTCTGTGTTCTGTAGATGGCTGTACTTTTTACAAGCTCAAATATTTAATACAAGCACCAGTAGTTTTGTGGGAAATAATCTCATAAAAAGTTTTTTAAAGTTGAAGGGAAAAGGCTATTTTGATCTATAAATTTATGTTAAAACATACACTTAATCTTTTCTGAAGGCCTGGAATTAAAAACTCTCTGCACTTATGTCACTGGCAACATATTTGCTGCCTTCTTTGGATCAGAATTTAATTTCTAATCTTTGATGGACCTGTACCTTAAAAAGAACAAACTTCAAAGTCCTGTTCTTTCATTGCTAGCCACAAATAAAATTTATTCTAAAAAATGACAACTTACAGATCAGACAAACCCAGATGGCGAAAAGGCTTCTTGGACAAAGTTGAGAGCTTGTTTCTGGATAAATTGCTATGGGAAAACAGAAAAATTGTATTAATTAGGGCTGCTTCTTCTTACACTCCCAATACAGTTTGCGTCTCTCAAAAGAAAATGAAGTGCCCAAACCAGCTCTAAAAAGCTCTTATTCCTTTAACTTCAGTAGGAAAGGAATAGTGCCAGTCTCTTTTTACAGTTTGATGGGTTTCAAGGATTTGAATGCAGCCTGTGTCTGAAGTTAAATACATTATTTAAAATCAAACTCAACAGGGGGGCAATATTTTCACTTAAAGCACTTGTATTCATTACAGAAAAGAAGCAGATTTAATTGTGTTTCACAAGTCCAGGTGTTAATTATATGCTTAATTTATTCATAAGTGAAATAGTTGTATCCCTTTCTTTGATACTGCACCAAACTCTATACTCACATACTAGCACACATCCACATCAGAGACTTTTAGTTATTATGTTCAAATTACATGTACAATATGCATCCACAGGAAAGATCAAAAGCAAAAATGTAAAATGCCTATGCCTATATTGGGCTTTTTTATGTCAATTAAGCATTTACAGTTTCCAGCGGTAATTAAGTGAAAGGTCCTCTCCCATTATGCAGAGCAAAGAAATGCTCATTGAATCAGAAATGTTCCCCTTCCCAGGCTTAAAAAAATTCTTTCTCCAAACCAAAATAATGCTGGTTTTCTATAGTCTCATCAGTTCACACATTAAAGAGAGTGAGAGCAGTAAACTGTAAAACTGCCAGTAGTGTAGTGCAAATCAGCATCATGAGCCAAAATACCACATGAGTTTTATGTGGTATTATAGAGGTGCCATAGGGGCTCCATATTTTAAGTTGCATAGCATTTAAAACAGGGATTAAACCTTTTCCCCCTGCCCCTTGACTAAAAAAGTGTTTACTCCCCCTATTTTCAGCCCTTGATCTCCGAGTACAAGATAATTTTCAGAGAAATTATGGGGATACGAGTTGCATCTTTTATAAACATTTAGAATGGAATCTTTAAGAGATTTTATTTACTATACTTTTGTTGATTCCTTCCAGCAAACAATAGCCTGAAGTTTGCAAGCTGACTGGTCCTAATATGTGAGAACAAAATGGGTGAGCTACTGTTTCATTACTCAGGTCAACTGAGCTGCCCTAGAGTAGATGCTGATGGAAACATCTCATGTGGATCCTGATGGTCAAAATTAAAGCACAATTTGCATGTAGGACAGAAGTTGTGGTTAAGTAAAAACCAGTCAATATGTTAACTATGATGTTTTTCCTAATATTCACAAACAATAGGTTGGGAGGTTGAAAGAAAGAAGTTAAATCCTCCTATGAAATTGGGCTCTTCTCTCCAGCACTGAGACAACACAAAACATGTCAAATCTTACCCCTCCACAGGTGATTTTCACTCATCAAAAAAAATCCATCCAGTCCTGACACTGCTGAGCAGTGCACACAGATGCCCCCATGGTATTCCAAATGAGGCAAGTGCCTGCTTCTCTTACCTGCACAGTGACTAAATCCCACCTTCCCTGAAAGGCAACCAGATATACAGTGGGTTCTACCTGCAGATAGGTACCCATGCCACTTACTAGTCTAGTGGGATGCCACTTACTAGTATAGTGGAAGGCAACATATTCCAGGTCATGGGAGGACAAGATTTAAATCTTGGTTTCTGCACAGCAGAAGACCCTGCTCTTCCATACCAGGAGGACTTCCTAACCATCAAATGATGGGTTCCTCAGAGAAATCTCTGTCCAGCTGAAGCTGTTCCATTTCATGTGATCTTCCCTGACGCCCTAAAAGGGAAAGCCCAGGCTCAAGCTCTGACTCCAGACCAAGCCAAATAGAAGGGGCTTTGAAAATCACCCCTCTCCCACTTTCTAAATACTGGAGTATCACAATACAGATCTGAAAATGAGCCTCAAACATCTTACATAAGAGCCCCAGCCATCCTATGAGATATATTCTTAAATTATTCATAAAATAAATGCTATATTCTTATAATAAAGCTTCTTAACTACATTAAAAGACTTCTCATGTAAGAAAAACTATAATACTATAATAGTATCACTAGCAAAATTAAAGCTCATACAGTTGCATCAGTCTTCAGAAAAGTGGTTGGAGTTTCTGTTTTCTTTATGAAATAATGACAAACTGATGTTTGTCAATAAAATAAAATGTAAGACTTCTCAAGGATCTGTACTCAGAAGTCACTCTGGCAAAACAAAATTATTTTAGCTTTTAATAGTTTTCACTGTTCCAACCACAACAGCATCTGCATTTCATTCCCAGTGCAGTCAACAGAAGTTTTATTGGTGATGAGCAATGATTCACCAGGATTTTCAGAAACATTTTAACATGCATCAAGACTTCCTAGCAAAAACAAACAAATGCATTTTTTGCAGAAATAATAGATCAGCCAAGCAAAAAATGTCTACATACTAACTTCTTTGTCACGTATATATAGAGAAGGTGGTGCCACTTACTGTTTTCAGTCTTATCTGGGCTTATCCCATGTTTGCTAAGATTACTAACACCCCAACAAAGAAACCGTAGTATCAGACTGGACAAGCTCCTCGTTCATAACCATCTTCTGAATCGGGATTGCATATACATCAGTGTAACATGTCAATCAGCTTAATTTGTTTCTAACAAGCAGTTTCATGAACTAGACTTCTAATAAAGCCTGCATACCAACAGATAAGTATTCCATGTTTTATTGTGTGCTCCAGTTGAAGCTTTTCCTGTAGCTGAAGTATTTTAAAGACATCTTGTCCACATGGATTCTCTAGTGCCCAACAGGACATATATGCA
The DNA here is from genome assembly GCA_003993805.1 of Himantopus leucocephalus. Taxonomy (NCBI): domain Eukaryota; kingdom Metazoa; phylum Chordata; class Aves; order Charadriiformes; family Recurvirostridae; genus Himantopus; species Himantopus leucocephalus. The sequence continues at coordinate 51,331,334 of RSEF01000004.1, read as the reverse complement.
CAATGATATTTTTCCCCTAAGCAGGATCCCTAATAGGGTCTCTATGTTCTGCCCAATGGCCAATTTTCACAAAACCTATTCACCTATATCAGTTTTGGTTAGAATCGACCACTGGGGACAAAGACCCTTTCTGACTGCATGGGCCTCATTTTCTTAAGGAACCAGGCAAAAAAGACTATGAAGACGATCCCACCAACTCTCTCAGTTATTTTTTGCAGTGTCTATTTGCCCATACAGCTGTGAAGGTTTTCCAAATATCTATCTTCCTTGTTAGAAATTAAACTCATTATTACGTATCCTCATGGTCATGGAGAAAACTTGTTGTTCTCCTCTTCATAATCACTTTCCTTTTAAAAAATCTGAAGATGCATATTCTTTTTCACTCTTTTCTTTACTAAATTGAACAAATTTAGTAGGCCGCCTCAGACTATCCTGAAATGTTTTGCTTTACAAACTCCTTATAGCTCTGTTGTTGTTCTCAATTATCTTTCTAGATGAGTAGATTCGGTGTCCTAATCTGTATACAATATTCCAATAGATGCCTTCCCAGCAACTAAAGTAATGGGGAAAAGATTGAAAAGTCTAATACAAAATTACTTCTGATCATAGACTGAATTTGCTTTGTTCTGCTGTATCATGCTGGTATTCTGTTTCAATATAGCCACTAAACATTTCTCTGCAACTGTGCCACTTAGCCAATAATTACTCATTGTGAATTTCCACAGTCAGTGCATATGCACTTGACTTTGTGGAATTTCATCTTATACAATCATCATTCACTGGGAAATTGACACACAGGTATACACAGAAACTCATTCTGGAAGACACTTCCCTTATTCACCAACTGATTATAGTAAAAGCAATTTACTTTATTAAGGACTACATGAAGTAATATGTAACCCTCATAGGCCAGCGAGATCTGGTTCATACTCTTCCAGTGTTTGTTCCACATTAAGGATAGCAATTACTGTGTAGGCAAATTCAGATATTTGTGCCCACTTCGTTACATAAACTAATTGTTATTCCTTGGAAAACACAGGTGCAGAAAGTGAGTCCATTTTATTAACAAAGCAATCAGTCCTAAGCCAAATTCAACAATTCTTCCATATTACAAGAAAGCATTTAGGCATCTTACAAGCCTGAGGCTTGGCCTTACATCTTCTTGATCTCATTAGAACTTTAATAAAAGCAAGGGTTTAATTAAGTGATAAATATATCTAACAAAGATGGATGGACTTAACCACACACTTGAATACTTGGCTAAAACAGTGAGCCCCACACAAGATCTCAATGTTTTGTAGGACTAGAACCACAATTTTCCATATCACGGAATCACGGAATCACGGAATTTTCAGAGTTGGA
>RSEF01000004.1:51317225-51328972 GCA_003993805.1 Himantopus leucocephalus | reverse complement strand
CCCAACTTGGTGTCCTCTGCAAACTGACCGAGGGTGCACTCGATCCCCTTGGCCAGGTCGTTGATAAAGATACTAAACAGAACCGGCCCCAGTACCGAGCCCTGGGGGGCACCACTGGTGACCGGCCGCCAACTGGATTGAACTCCATTTACTTTGTAATTGCTAAAATGCTGAAGAAATAAATACTGATTTATTTGGCTATTCTGGAGTAAAAGATCAACAAAAAGAATGTAAAGTATTGTCAGTTTTCACCACTCTGCTATAAAACTTTCTGAATTTTTGAAAATCTTCCGGCCCACCTGCCTGCCGTGCATCCCGCATGGCCGTAGAAGGAGGGGAGGCCCGTGGCCAGCCGGCTGCCTGCGGCCACCCAGGGTGTGCAGCTCCCCCGGGAAAACTGCTGCTTGTGCCCCTCTTCTGCCTCTGCGAAATCAGGGAGGCGTTCACGAGGCGCTGATTCCAGCCTTAAAACCACACTTCAATAGCAACAAACCCCTCGCAGTCTCTGAAGGAGATTACTGTGCACTGTGCACTGCAGATGCACTTCCTTGTATTTTTTACGTAACATATCATTTTTGCTTACCCATTATTTTCCAAGTAAGTATGGCCTTTATTTTACATTTACTATTTTCTCCTTGTGGTTGTGGCTGCACAAATTTTTAGTCAATCTCTAGAACTGCTGGGTTGGAAATCCTGCCTCCCTGCCTTGATGACACTCGCTAAGCCCCGGCCGCAGCAGCCTGCCTTTACCAAAAGCCACGCTATCGTTTGGAAGAATGCATTTCAAACCCTGCCGAGGGCGTGCAAGACACTTGGGGAATAAATCCTAGGCAAAATTTTGAACAACCCAGGTCACGTACACAGTAAGAGAAGGGACCAGTTGTCTTTTCCCTTCTCAGTCTGTCATCCTGCACCCAATGGGATAGCAAAGGTCTTCCATCATCTTTCATGAATGCCACTTTTCGTGCGGTCTATATAAGCCGTGAACTCCTTATTTCTATCACCCTGCAACATGTCCTGTATTTGCTCTTCCCCAGCTCCCTCCAGCAGTGCTCAGAGATGTTCACCAGCACAGGATCGCCTTGTGGCGTACTGGTCGACCGCGGGTGAAGGTGATGGATTTCCCGGTCCCTGCCCTGTGTCGGACGCTCCTTCGCAGGGGGGCAAAGGCAGAGAGAGGACGGACCACCCAGACCACCCGGCAGAGGATCCAGGAGCGAGTCAGGAGGCTGACTGCTAAGGACTCACCCCAACCTAACCAACCACCTTATCCTAACGCACCGTTTTCTAAAATTTGTAAATGAATTTGATCATGATATATCTGAGCTCTACAGGAATATATTCTATTTGGCCCGTGAACCTGTTGCAAAGCCCCTTTTTGCCCGTAAGTCTTTCTCCGGCAAAAGGTCACGAATCTGATAATGTGAAGAGATCTCATAACTTTTTTAAAGCAACAGATCTAACACTAAGAATAGTTACATTTCAAACTGCTCAATAGTAGCTCAATTGTGTGCGCGCTGGTAGAAACTATTCTCGCTACCAGGTAATGTTTTAGAGTCTAATTTAAAAAAAATCTCCTCAAATCAGGATGAAATTTAACAAATAGCTTTAGTCGGTAATGCTTTTGAAATGCATCCTGTCTAGATTGCAACAGTAAAAAATTATATGCAGTATAAAGGGACCAAATACTTACTGTGTAAAACACTATATATTTTGTATCATTCTTCTATTAATAAAAGTTATAAATCATCATCTCTAAAAATTCTAGTTTCTTTGACTTTTCAAGCTGTTGTTCGCTAGCAAAGTTGGCCCCAAAGAGTATCCGATTCACCACAGACTGTCACAGTTCTCAGTACCTCCATGCGCATGGGATGGACTATTAAAGAAACGGCCGCCACCGGGAGCATCGTACTGCCTCAAGACACCTTGGTCAACCTGCACCCCAACACACCACGGGACAAACCTATTTTATGGTTAAATTGGCAGGGGGCCCCGTAGGAGGGACCCGACAGTGGTATTTGCAAGGCGGCTGTGAAAAACACCCAACAAACACATGGAGGTTTTTGATGGAAAAAGAGAAGCTAAGCTGTTTTAAAATGCTGGATGTCATTACATTTGGATATCTTCTGCGCTATGACTCCTGAACGCATGTCCCATTATCATGGACTTCCATCGTAGCAGCTCACTGGGTTTCTCCCACAGATGCCCATGTCCCCAGAGGACGGGGAGGACAGGGAGGACGGGGCTCTGTGAGGACCCAGAGGGCAGAGGGGAGGAGATGCTCACCAGAGATTCACCAGGAACACGTGCTCGATCTCCTGCAGGATTTCCAGCTCTCTGAACACATTGCGAACCTCATCTCTTTCAATGCACTGCTGTTTGTTCATGTACTTCATGGCATACATCTTCTCGGTGTCTCTCTTCTGCACAATACACACCTAAAGTACCGCAGAAGGGGAAGGAAAAAAAGATTCAGTGAAATGTTCCATATCCTCATGTGCTGCTTTACGGGGCTCAGACCCACACTGCTCAGCACTTCCACCCTGCTCCCAAATATTCCTGAGCCCTGGGCTGCGACTTGGGATGGCCGATACCAGCAGCGCTGCTGCAAGCGCAGTGTCCCCAGGCGCTGCACCAGCCCACCCAGTTGCCTTTCACCGCGCAGCCACACGAGAGCTTCCCCTGGGACGTGGCACCCAGCCCCGGGGAGAGCTTTGCGGCAGGGAATGGTGTCGGGGGGCTGTGGGGGAGAGCTCTGTGCCCTCTGCCTCCACGTGGAGACCGGCCGCGGGCAATTGTGGGGCTTCTCCCCCAGCCTCCACTCCACTCCGCTTGCAGCCGCTGGCTGCCAACCTCCACCAGATTGGTTTTAATCTATTGCGTACATAGCTGAGCTCTGAAAGGTCAAAATAATCCAATTTGTTTTAGCAGAAAGCGATCAAAATGTAAATTTGTTAAAAACAACCACAAACACTGTGCCCCCAGGAACACAGCAACACTCCGTCCTTGCAAGACCCGGACCCTCTCTGCTCGGGGCTGTGTGACCCCAGTGCCTCTCCAGCGCTCCCAGCCCAGGCTCCCAGCCTGCAGGGTACCACGCCACCGCCAACGGGGACGCGTCCTTCCCCGGGCGCAGGCTGCGCTGCGGACCGAGCTGCCCGCCACTGGCTGGTCCCTCCCGCCTCCCCCTGCCCGCTCCGCTCCCCACCACACCGGCCCCGACAGCCTCTTCTCACGGCCGGGCAGGCAGGAGGCCACGGTGGGTGCCCACGCGAGACGCCAGCTTCCCACCGGGGGCTCGCAGCCGTCCCCCCGCCGGCACGCGGAGCCCGGCCGCGCGGCAGCCCCTGGCACCGGCGGGAGAAGCTGGCCCTCGGCCCCGGCACCCGCTCTGCCGACAGGCACGGAGCCCGCTGGGCTGGCACGGCTTTCCCAGCCAGCACTGCCGTCGCTGTGCCTCTTCTGAGCCTGGCGACACCTTAATTACCAGGGTAACTATATTTAAAAGAGCTAATTAGTTATCCAGGTAAGTATTTCTAAATGAACTAATGAAATTTCTACATCTGGTATAATTATGTCTGTCCTCTTTTAATTATCAGACGTACCCGTGATTACAATGCACTGGATATATTTTCTTTGAAAAATAAGTAATTTGGCATTTTGGTCATGCAGCCTTCATGTGGTGCAGCGCGGGGAGGCTGACCTGGGGGTGGCTTCCCGCAGCTCGTTAGAGAGCGGGTCACGCTTACGCACCACGGGAGCAAGTACAGGGAGTTTCTGAGGACGGCAGACAACGTCGCAGGCAGACGGGAGCTGCTGAACTCTTCCGCACTTCCAAAATACTGCCATTAATAACCATTTGCAAGTGCTAATGGCGCACAATATAGTATCATCAAGGACACATTACAGCAAGAAGGTGACACAATAATAGGTGGTTATCGTTAGCCTGATAAAAACATCCCAATTAGCGATGTGCACCGAAATTACGGGGATTATTTTGCCATCGTCATTGCAATTAAAGTAAGAACGGAAAATTATGTATTGAAATAACTCCCAGTGCACCTCAGACCTCACGTTACAGGCTCACCGCTCGGGCAGCTTGACCTGAGCAACCTTCCCTGGGTCGCACTCATGCCGTGCCCAGAGGCCGGCACCGCTGGCAGAGCCCCACGGGGCGGGCACCGGAGTGGGTCGGCCACGGCAGAGTGTGGCTTGGGCCATGGGTTGCCGAACCCCAGCTCAGCCCCCGACCGACCCCCCGCTGCCGGCTGCCCGTCCCTCGCCACCAGCGGCACCGCCAAGCCCGATGCCCACAAACGGTGCTCACGCCGAGAGCCGTGCCCTGCGCTGAGCTACGCCGCCGCAGCCCGTGCCCCGCGCACCTCTGAGCTATCGGGAGAGAATGGGTCCCCAGTCTCCGGTGCCCCCCCAGCTGGCACTGTCCCCCCCAGCGCCTGTGGCCATGCAAAGCCCATCAGCTACTGCTGCCAGGGACTGTTCATAACACAGAAATGTAAGGTAAACCCCCTGCTCTGTGCAAACTTTAATAATAATGAACTATCTACCGCAATGCAAAGCACCAGCAGGATCCCAGCCCTGCCTAAAGCAGGCTAAACTGGTCGTACATTTAATAAACCTGGCAAAAATAACTTCAAATTTTATAAATTCTTTCAGCAGAGAAGACCTAAGAATATCGCTTTAAAACACGGTCATATAACTTCTCTAAAAACAAACCTCTGAACGAGAGCCATCCAGGCACTGAACAACATTCTTTCCTGATGTCAGTTCATTTCACATTATGGCTAGAAGCTCATTAATGTCTAAATTTTTTTTTTTTTTTTTTAGGTTGTGACTTGCAATATCTTAACAGGCGTTGCATTTTATATTTATGTCATTTGCTTCTTGTTTCTCTGCAGGGAAAATGAAAACTCAGTATAATAAATGAGGAAATGATGAAAACGTCTTGTACTCTGTAATCATAAGAAATAGTTTTCTGAAATGGAACAGCATCACCTACATACAAAGCAACGCCAGTTTCGGGCGCTCTGGAAATTTTTGTTCTCTGTTTTCTGGCAAAGAACACCAACGTGGGTGTGATGGAAACGTCCCTCTCGCAGCACAGCCTCCCCGAGCGCAGGGCGGCCCCGTGGGACGAGCCGCGCTGGCTGACCTGCCCGCGGTGGCCGTGGGTGCGAGCCCACGGGAGGCGTGTGGTTCCTGCGGTTCCCGCTGCGGTGTTGCCCGACGGCACAGCTCCCAGCACGGCACAGCCAGCAACCGAGGGACAGCTGGGGCCAGAGGGCACTTCTCCGTGCCCCACGTACGCTCTGTTTGTACCGCTACGGTTACCACAGCCATTAATGGTTAATGATCACATTAAGACAACTCCTGCAGGGATCTAACCTGACTCAAACACACACCAGGACCGGTGTGGGTGCTGCCCCGGCCAGGCTCAGTGCTTGGCTCCTCTGCCACAGGCAGGAATCCTGCATAAAATGCCCCTGGTTTCAGAAATCCTCCTCCCCCTGCCCCAAACACGAATGCCCCAATCTTTTCTTTTTTGTGCATCTGTTCCTGGGGAAGGAATAAACATCCACTTGGTAACAAGTCAGAGCGGTTTTTAAATTAATCTCAATCCATTTTCAAGCAGATCTACAATGCGAAGCAACGCAAGAAAGCAGAAAGAAGAGACTACTTTGTCCTCATTCTGCATAATGCGGTCCCTCGCCGCACAAAGGAAAATTTTCCGTGGTTAAATACAGCCATTAGAAAAAATTGCATGTAATGCTGCCAGATTTGCGAAGCAGAAGGCAGGCATCAGCTGGTAGTATATTGCTCAAGACATGGCACATAAAAGATTTAATAGAGTCCCAGATACCCTGAGCATTCAGCTGCTGCCAAATGGTTTGTATACAGCTGCCTTTGCTTTTATTGCATTAAAGGCATAAAGGGTTTGGAGCTTGCATTTGCGATTCAGGACATGAGATGTGCATTTAACATCTCCCAGTTCGATCTCACTTCATGGGGCCCCAGACAATGACAACGCCTGTATTGTCACCATAGCTGGCAGCTTCTTCTCATCTGAATCTGGGACAATCTTGGTCTTCACTCAACAGCCCCAGCTATCTCATTAATTTACAGGGGACTAACGAGGATCATTGACCTAGGTGGTATTAAAAAAGTAACGTGCGGGAAAAACTGACTCTTGGCTTTGAAATACCTTTCTTTAAGGTAAGAGTTATCATTAAAAAACACAGTACATGAACAGAAGCGTTCAGAGCTGCCTCTGCTTTGTGCACAAAGTTTGTTTTTATCAGCAAAGCCGCCAAGGAGTCAGCCTGACTTCGTTTGACTTCCATACAGCACCCAGGAGACTCTCGTGGCTGCTCTGCCGAGGGCAGACGCGCGGTGCTGCTCCCTGCCACCCCTGCTGTCACACAGCACCGCCCAGAGAATGTCCCCAACCCCGTCTGCTGCCGAGCCGTCCCTGTGGCTTCCCATTGCCAGAGCATCTCACCCTCTGTTGAGCTGACAGTGAATCTGTCCATTTGAACTGTCCCGATAATGGGCCAGAGATAAAGAGAGGGGTGAGAAGAGCCGAAAAGTCAAGGGCCGGGAAGCCAGGAGGCAGCCCGGCGGCAGGAGCCGGGCATCCCGTGGGGTGCTGGGCGCGGGGTGGCAGGAGTGCACCCCTTCGCCATGGCAGTGCCGGGTGCCTGGAGGACTCACCCATGCCGTGCCGTGCAGTGCCAAGCTCCGGCAATGCTCCCACAAGACAAACAGACTGGGCATGGAAACATGGCACAGCACCCAAAGCTCACCTGGTTCTCCCATAGCACCTGAAAATCAAAGTAGGGGGACAAAGGGACCAGCTTTAATTTGAGAAGAACGAAGGACCAGCAGCCTCTGGAGCGGGGAGAGCAGTCAGGGCTCTGAACCGCTGCCCTGGAGTCAGCATCGTGGTCACGGTTTTCACCAGCTTCCAACTGATCCAGGGAAAACATTAAGAATTTCAAATTTCAGACTACAATTTGACATTTAGAAACCAAAATAAACAAACAAAATTAATACTAGGACTAAATAAGTGGAACATAACTGAGGGACTTAGACTTTTGACCAGTTCATCTTCTACTACCACCCACACCATGACTGTAATTTGCAGGGACGAACCATGCTTTTTAGGTAGGAAGCATCTGCACCATTTAGACTCTCACACAAACCTGACCTTAGGATAAAGCCTCAGGATAAACCTTATTCTGTAGGATCAAAGCACTCCCCATCACACCGTGGATTAAACACTAAAAGCAGAAGCAAAGTCCATAACCTGCCAGGAATTATTTGGCTTCTTATTCCCCTGCATCACTCATTGAGCTGCTGCTTGCAAGAGTTATTTCTATTTTCCACCCGACCGTGGCATAAGTTGGCACAGAAATAGAGCGCTGGGATTTGGGTGTCTTCTGGTGTCCAGGGGACTCAGACATCATGTCCTTTTTGGAAGTTTTTTTTGCTCTTGTTAATTCAGGGTACTTTCCCCAATTGTCTAAATTGTTGCTGCTCTGTACATTTTTCAGTCCAACTTGCTCTCTCTCAGGCAGGCTTTGCCTTTTCTCCTTTAGAAATCCAATAACTTTTTTCCTGCTGATTCTGAAGGAATCAAACGGGCTGAAATCCCTGCTCAGATGAAAGGTCATCTAATCATTTAATAGCATGTCCTGACTTATCTCAAACTAATTATGAAGGGGCAGCACAATTTGTCTGGGCTCAAACAAAAGCAAGTAGTTTGCATTCTGGGCAGGATCTGCGGAGCTGATAAATTCTTGAGATTGCCTGATCTCGGCTGCACAAAGATTAATTTTTCCTTCTGCAAATGCAGACGTCATCTTAAATCACGGCACCCGTGATCCTGTCCTCTGCAGGACGCTACCGACACATCGGACGCAAATACCCACAGCTTGGTTCAGAGATCTTCCTTTTGCTTCCAAACTGTGAGCAGTAGTTTTTCCTCTTGAACCTTTTGGTGGCTTCTGCCTTTGAAAGATGAGACAAATGCGCTGTAATCCTCACGTACACAGCCCCTTTGCTGACTTCGGCTGGGAGCCATCAGGAAGTGGCAGCGTACGAAGCTGGATTTCACTTATTTTGTTTTTAGAGTCAAGACCTAGCATTAGCGAGCACTGCACACCAATATCAAACACCTCAATCCTACACGATAGTGAACCACAGCGGAACACTGCTCTGGCTTATAAAAATGCTTATTTGGAGTGGCTGCACCTTGCCCACATATATTGATTTCTCCTCCAGCTTCTGCTGACTTCCCTTGGGTATTTCTGTCTGGACTCCCCATGTGGAAAACCTACAAAACTCCATTTAGATATTTAAATGGTTAAAACAGTCTCCATATTTCCCATTCTCCAGAGAAGAAAAGCACTGCAGTTTTAAGTGGTCATTCTGGAAACGGCTGTGACTCTGGGATGATGCATTGATTCCCTCTGGCAGAGCTTATTCGATCCCAGCAGCGCTCTCCAACCATTAATCACCCGGAGCAGCAGTTTTCAGCTCACAGAAATAAGCCAACCTCGATGAAGTCATGAGGAATTATCATGAGCAAAAGCACAACCCGAATCTGGCCCTAAGCTTTCACCCAGCAAAGGAAATATCAGTCCCCTCCGACACGGCCCACCTCCCGCCCTGGTGGCGTAGGACCAGGCACTGCCTCCCTCTGAGAACGGCAGCGCAGAAGACATGAAGCATTGGGCAACACCGGGTCTGGCCTGCAGCGCTTCTGCTCTGCACGCTCAGTGAGACCCAGCAGTCACCACACCTGCCAGGGCCACCACACGATGTCCCAGCACCGGGTCCCACCGAGACGCAGGCTGGAGCAGGGGAGGACCCTGGCTGGACCACAGCCGGGGCTCGTCCTCCCCTTAGGGCTGCCAGGACCAAATCCCTCCCCGTTTCCCCCGGTATCTACAGAGCCGCCATTTGACTTGCAAGGTTGAAACTTGAAATGTGAAGCATAAACATAAAATTGCCTGTGGCACCCAAAAGCATCAGTAGGCTTTGGGACCGCCTGGCGAAAAGAGTCTCCGCTACAGCATGGCAGCAGCCTCGGGAAGGACGGCAAGGAAATGGGAGACTCGCAGCCTCTGTAGCATAAGAGCTCAATTCTTTGTTCTGAAGGACCAGAAGCAGTAAGGAAGCACCTACCATGATGTATAAATAGCCTGAGCTTTTTTGGAGAACTGAGTGCAGTTTTGACCACCAAATGTTACAGTAGAAATGTGGAGAAAAGAGAAAGAACTGGTAATTTGTGATAGAGCCACATAAGCCCGTGCTTACTACACCTCTGCTATGACCACCCTGACCATCGGGCTCACGGGGAACGTTGTCTGGGTTAAATACCAGTCACGGCTGGAATCCACCCGCAGGCGCTCAGTCAGGGTTTGAGACTCCGAAGACAGACTGCAAAACCAGCGACGGTCAGTTCTTGCAGAGAAGAGCGAGAAGATTGTGATTATTGGTTTCTTGCAAACCAGAGTGAGTTTGTTGAGCAAACAGACAGCAAAGCAGGGCTAACTGTAAATTATGCATTGCTGTTTGCTGCTGAAAGAATGATCTCCCACACTGACTTTGAACAAGCCCATCTCCTCCAGCCAGGCTCTCCTGTAACAGCTCACCTGCCAAACCAAGACAAGTTCACTTCTCTGAGCGTTTTCACGCCTTAGAAAGCGGCTACGTCTGATCAGCCGGAGGGCAACTACTGCCACCCAAGAGGAGTTGGAGAGGACTTCATTTGGCAATTAACGCCGCAGTGGGCAGAGCGATGCCCGCGCGGGAGGATAGTGGGCAGGGCGGCAGTGCCGGCGGTGGGCAGGACGGGGCTGCAGGCGCCGCAGGCTCTGCCCCTCCGGCCCCCGGTGCTGCCCCGTGCCTCCAGGGACCAGCGCCTGCAGCACCCCTCTGCTTCGCCGCGTGAGAGCGTTCTGTACCCAGAGCTGCAGACAGAACCTTGCCAATTATACAAAAATTAGAATAAATTCTCAGCTGCTATTCGGAAAGTAACAAACAGGGATGGCGCTGTTCTGAAGAGAAACCGAAGGCACTTGACACGGCCACGGTATCGCGGTTGCACAGGACGCAGTACCGGTTACCCCGTCATTGACAGCAACCTTCGTACCCACTTTGTATTATGATGGCACCGATAGTAACTGAAATACAATCTTTGCCTGGTAATTAACATCTGTGTAACACTTGTAATTAAAAAGATAATATTAACTTGTTCTACAGTTCTTATAAACATTAAGGATAAAACCAGCTAATCAATTTATTTTTTTTTTTTCAGGCATAGCCAAGATAGCAAAGCTCAAAGCTGCCTCCTAGGTGTATTTGCAGCGATGTAACTAAAACATCAGGTATTCGTTAAGCACGTGAGCCAATGGTGAGCAGCAGGATGAAACTCTGCTGGAAGCATCTACCTCCCTTCCATGGGTCTGTCCACGACTTTTGTGTCTGACCAGGAAGAAGCCCAGGACGAAGGTCCTCCCCCGCGGCGCTCCACACAAGCCCAGGCATGGGTGGACATAACTTCCACAGACTGTAAACTTCCTTCTTCCACCTGAGCTTTTTCAGAAGCTCCCTGCTCAGCCATGCAGGTCTCCTGCTTCCTTTGCCTGATTTCTTGCTCTTAGGGATGCACCGATCCTGAGCCTGGAGGAAGTGATACTTGAGCATCAACCAGCTCTCTTGAGCCCCCCTACCCTCGAGAGCCCTAACCCATGGGATTTCTCCAAGCAGATTCTTGAAGAGATCAAAGTTAGCCCTCCTGAAGTCCAAGGTTGCAATCCTACTTGTCGTTTTATGCGTACTACACTTAATCCTGAACTCGGTCTTTTCGTGATCACTGCAGCCAAGGCTGCCTCCAACCTTAATGTCCTCCACCAGTCCCTCTTTGTCAGTACTAGGTCCAGTAGTACACCTCTCCTTGTTGGGTCTCCACCACCCGAGTCAAATAGTTATCGCCAATGCACTGGAGGAACCTCCTGGACTGTACCTGCCCAGCTGCGCAGCCTTCCCAGATACCAGGGTGCACAGTTGCACACAACTTACCCGTGACGCTTACCCCACGCTCAGCAGGGACACATTACTATAATACTGTCTGATCCTGAATAAAAACATACTTTGAAACAATCAAAAACCTTCATTGCTTGATTATGCAGCTTATTTAACCAGAACTTTGTTCTGGGAACAGTTTTGACAGCAGTGTCTCTGGCAGTGTTTTTCCCAACTATTATCTCCAGCACACAAAGACCCATTTAAAAGAATGGGACATCTGCAGCTCTGGTCCCAGCGCCAATCTGCACCGCAATCTTCTGTATTATGCCATGTTGACGAACAGGCTCGGTGACACAAACAGGCGGGCGGCTGCTGGCCGTGACAGCAGCGCTCCTCCACCTTTCCACATCTCCTCCAGCTTTGGCCATGCCTCTGGACTGGGTCGGGCCAAGGGCACTGCTCGGGGCCAGGCCTGCACGGCGGAGCCTCCCTGCGGTTGGGTGCTCATCTGTGCGGTGTGGTGCTCAGAACAACAGACACTTCCCAGTGTAACGCTCACGTCGCTGCTCCTGCCTGCTTCCACAACCGGTCCAGGTGAGATGCTGATGCTCACAGACTGGGGGCATGTGGCGCTAACAGGTACACTGAATCCCAGACTGGCAGGGGTTGGAAGGGCCCTCTGGAGCTCACCCAGT
>RSEF01000004.1:51292782-51306148 GCA_003993805.1 Himantopus leucocephalus | reverse complement strand
TCCAGACCCCTCACCAGCTCCGTTGCCCTTCTCTGGACACGCTACATTTGCTGTAACACATCATTAAAGCTAGAGATTTCCAAGCCTGGATACCGTCTATCCAATTTAACACGTACACTGAAAAGATACACGTTAAAAATCTGGAGTACACCAGCACAGAGAAGCCCAAGGTATCCACTGGGTTCTGTGCGTGCTCCGTAGCTACGGGACATGCTCCCTCTCTCCCTGACCACAGACTGCAAAACTCCGAACAACTGTCAGGGGTGAAAATTACCAGCAGGAAATGGTGCCTAAATGCTCAACTAGTATCAATATCAGAAGTCAGGTTAAATGGTCTGACTTATTAAGACTAAGTTTGAGAGGAAGATGGAAACATTTCTAAATTGTAGGAGACCTCACAGAAAAAAACTGAGAGACACTTACAATAACATGGGGAAAACGCCACACTAGTATGTGAACTTCAAGAAAAATACAGGTTTAAAATGAAATAAAATGTATGCTTTCAAAAACAGACCTAAAAGTTCAAAATCAAAAGAAATCAAAGGAATATACAATGACTTGAAACCTAAAGAAAATTTGGTAAAACCAGTATTTCTGTTTGGGATTGAGGAAATATGTTGCCTTACAACCTGAAAATGTTTATAACATTTGTAGTCTTGAAGTACATTAAAATACTCTACCCTTACTCCTCTAAAAAAGCCAGTAAAGATCACAACCACGAAATAATTTTCACTCTGTAAAGAGAAAAACAGACTTTTAAAATAAAAATGATTTTCCCTTCTTAATTCAGCTAAAAGTATGTTATACAACGACCTACTGCTATGGATCCTCCGAAAGTTATTTTTGTGTGTCAAATACAAATCGCTTTCTGCTCTCAGGGTTTTTTTTGTAGTTTGAAGGAGACAGGAGGAGGGGAGAAGGAAGGTTATTTTGGGATTCTTTTATTAGTTCTTTCTGGAGAATTACATTTTTTTTAAACGCTCTCATTGACATAACACATTATGAAGCATTGTGCTGTGAAGTGTAACATCAGCTTGTATCAGTCACACCGCATTACTCTACATGCCCAGCCTGATGTGTCACTGCACACTAACAGCAGAAACATCCTTCATAACGGAAAGCAGTGATAGCTTGCAGATGAAAATATTGTAAAATAATTTTTGTACCCAGGTATACTGCTTGTATAAGCGTGCTCCCAATTCTGAAAGGTAACACCGCTTCCATGCAATTTCCCTGGGGCAGCAGGAGGTTTTCTGCAACACAAACGCCATCAGAAAACAGACCGTCAATAAAATTCGAGCAAAAGGAAGCATCTCCTGTGGCTATTTTAGAAATATCTATGTATTGAAAAGCAGCTTTTTACTGTTCATACAATCTTCTGGCAGTGAAATATTTTGGAGAAAAATTGCTGTTGTTATGGATATCTCTGTCTGCATTTTGCTCTGAAAACCTTATTTTCATGTAAAAGGCAGTACGCCTTTTCTGTATATTTGTAGATATAAGGAGACTATTTTTGGATTCACGAACTCTCTCTTCTGCTCCTCCTGTCCTCACAAGCTGAAACAGGGTTTATTTTTAGTTACATTTTTACATCTTCACTCTACAGCAAAGGATTTCATTTAACCCTTCTGTAGTTATGTGTTTTCAGATGAGGAGGAATTATCGTCTAGGCAATCAAGCTTCAGTATTTTATCTAGACACCATTGTACAGATAGCCAAGTTCATAGGCAATACTCTACTTTTGAATGAAAAGACAAGAGTTAACAAAAGAAATTTTTAAAACAAAGGTAAGTTACTGTCTTTTCTTTTAGGTGTGAGATGCTCTGATCTGAAGATGGGTTGCCAATTGGAACATTTGGTAGTAATCTGTGACATAAGCAATGAAAACCTTTCTTGAAATCAAGTTAAAAATACCAGACATTTAGGTAAGGGATAGTTTTTCAAAGTGTCAACTACGTTGTTCAATAAGAAAACTGTTCATCAGTTTTCGAGACTTATGTTTTATCATAAGTGAGGACTAAACATGGTTTTACAGAGCGTGGTTTTCAATAGTCTGATTTAAGCATGGAGTCATATAGCCTTGTGTTTTATTCCCCTTTTCTGTTCAGGTTATTGCTTGTATGCTTGCATTTCATCGTAGTCTTCTTATGAACATCTTCTATTATTTTAAAACTGTAACGAGGGTTCAAAAATATCTGTAGGCCCATCGAATGTTGCTGTCACTTGCAGAAGGCGGCACAGTCTGGTCCCATCTGCTCAGCTGAGCGAGAGCAGAGCTGGTTTCACAGCTCACCGCTAGAGAAAATCCGGAACATGCCGACCAAGTGCCACAGACGCACAACTAAACTGTCCTTGCGCTCAGAGTGCCGCCAGTCCTCACCCAGCCCACACGGTGCTCCAGGTTGGGTAATTGTGCATTATTCCTTCATTTGCTCACAACAACTCCTCTTTGGTGTGAGAGAAAATACAGCATCGTCCATACTTGGGCTGGACCAGAAGGAACCGATTCTTTCCTCTTTTTTTTGTCCTGAAGCCGCTGTGTGAAGACATGCACACAGCTCACCANTGCATGCACAGCTCATCGTAAAGCTGGCTTGGTCCTCTCACCATACAGGCAAAGAGATAGTATTGGAGTTGTGAAGTAAGCATGTGCCATCCTCAAATCTGTCCCTTCTCCAGGACGTTTAAATCCCTCTGTGATTAGCAAAAGCAATTTTATATGCAATTCCTAACACTTCCAATGCAATCAGCAAGTTCAACCTACCTGACACATGTAATTTGTCTTTCACTCTTACATTTCACCTTAATAAATACACATTCTTGCCTGTAAGGATCAGAGGACTGAGTAATTAGTGTCAAACATAGGAAAAAACTGAAATTTTTTCTACATTCAGCTTACAGAAGCACAAAGGTTAAACTTCATTAACACGTACTTTTGGAAACAACATGTCTTCTGTGACCTCCTCTGTGGGTGCATTAGAGCTGACGTTCACATCCCCACAAGAACAGCACAGTCTTTTATCCATTTTAACTGGGTTGTCAGGTATTTTTCCTTTCCTGTTGTACACCAACTTTTGCATCCGCGGATACCAAGACTATATTCACAATATTTTCTAGCTTCCAAAATAACTTCAGTGGCAACTACTGAAAATTACCATAGTTTTTTCCCATAAGCTCACTTTATTATCTATTNTTAATAGATAATAACTTTCAGCGTGAAACCAATGCTTATATTTTTTAATCAGCTCTCCAACATCATGTAAGGAAGCATAAAAATTTAAATTAGATTCAATTTCTATAGATTTTATATACTTCAATTAAATTGCATATATTCACGTCATTACCTTATTTAAATATTTAGATCTTTATTATGAGTCCTCTTAGGTGGTAGTTTATCAATGATTGACTAAAATCTGAAGAGCTTACATTTGCAATTTATTGACATGTGTATAACTTTGCAATACGATTTGCAACATATTTCAGATAACTCTAGGAAAGACATGTTAAGTCAATGACCCTGCTATTATCTACTTGTTCCTCCTAAAACCTATTCTCCACCCACTAATTGCCACAAATATTTCATAACACTTTTAATTGAAAGAATAAGTAAGCAATTTCAGAGAACATAGCAAATAAAGGACACTTAAAAGAAGCAAAGATTTTCAGAGAACATAGCAAATAAAGAACACTTAAAAGAAGCAAAGTGCTGGCAAAAGCAACACCCCAGAGAAATAAGATTGTCAACTGAAGCTTTTAGGTGCTCCCCAAAAATTTACCTGCACCAAATCTTCGTTTGCAAGATGCTGAACCTCCCCACCTTAAAGTCCTGCTCATTGCACAGCCTAGATTTTATTTTTCTTAAATAATGATTTCGCTTGCTCTTCATAGCTTGAGGCATCATTTCATCATATAATGTGTACAAGTGAAAATACACTTCAGAGGCCTGGCAAACTCATATTTCAGTAAATGAGTTTGCCTCCACGGTAATAACTAATTAACAGCCAGGCACAATACTCTAGTAGCCAACTTTCATTTTTTTTCAAAGCAAGTATGCAGTCCCCATATTCTTAACAGTTAATCGTCTGGACTTTAAGAGCTGACAGTTTGTTAAGCACTGCAATGACACTGGCAGCAAAACTACCGGGGCATTAGCCCAGTGGCAGTGTGAGCAGTGTTCCGGCGTTCCCACCAGCCAGGGGTCCAACCACCAGCCAAGGCAAGAACCGCTACATCAGGCAAGTTGAAAGCATCATTAAACAAATGATGAGGGCTGGTAACACTGCAGTTAGCCAGATCCTGCCTCTCCTCAAAACCAGATCCTGTTTTCAATGTACCCAGGAGATATTACAGGCCCACAAAAGAAACTCATCCATAGTTCGCTATTTCAATGTGTCTTACACCACCTGTGTCACTTGACAGCGCGTTAAGAGTTTCTGAGCTGAATTTTCCCTTTTCTTTTTTTGACTTGCTAAAAAAAGTGAGATGAGTGTATCAACAAAGAATCACAGAACAGTTTAGGTTGGAAGGGACCTTAAAGATCATCTAGTTCCAAACCCCTGCCATGGGTAGGGAGAATTTCCACTAGACCAGGTTGCTCCAAGCCCCGTACAAACTGGCCTTGAACACATCTAGGGATGGAGCATCTACAACTTCTCTGGGCATTAAGTACCATTATCACAAAAATTGTACCTTTAAATGCTAGCGCAGTCTTTAACAAACAAATGTGGAAAATTGCAATTCTTTATTTTGAAAATGGACTGCAGCCCTATGAGTGTAATATTGGGAAACAGTAAATACCAACAACTCATCTGTCAAAAAATTATTTGGAATTACTAATTTGATTTAAAACCAAAACAAAAACCCAAATAACCCCCAACAAACCAAAAAAGAGTCTTGAAGGTGTAATTAGAAGCACATCCCTGTACAGATGACTGATTTGTCCACATTTTACCTGGCAAACAAATGTAGGTCAATGTAGAAAAGAATATTTTTTAAAGTGTTCAGACCAGTTGTCATGAAGATTCTCTGAGGAAACCTTGGGTCCAGTGAATATTTTTCCATAGACTTCAGTGAAGCAAAGCCTTTGCCCTCTATGTAACGTATGAAATAAATACCATATCTTCTTTTAGAGAAAAAAAAATTACTTAAAACCCTTCTGCTTTTTAGATATTTCTGGAAATAGTGAGCCAAAACAAGGACATGAGTTACACATGAATGCCTGGGTATCCTTAATAAAGCATTAACAATCGTAAAAGAAAGCAACGGGAGTTGAAAGAATAAGAGTTAGAATCATAGAATTGTTGAGGTTGGAAGGTACCTTTGAGATCATCAAGTCCAACCATTACCCTAACCTGACAAAACCACATCTAAACCATATCCCCAAGTACCACGTCTACCCTTTTTTTAAACACCTCCAGGGATGGCGAATCCACCCCCTCCCTGGGCAGCCTATTCCAATGTTGGATAACCCTTTCAGGGAAAAAATTTTTCCCAATATCCAACCTAAACCTCCCCTGGCTTAACTTGAACCCATTACCTCTCGTCCTATCACTTGTCACTAGGGAGAAGAGGTCAGTCCCCATCTCTCTACCCCCTCCTTTCAGGGAGCTGTAGAGAGCGAGAAGGTCTCCCCTCAGCCTCCTCTTCTCCAGGCTGAACCCCCCCAGCTCCCTCAGCCGCTCCTCATAAGACTTGTGAGTTGAAGAACAATAAAGCCTTCTTTTCCAGTGCACGTGGCACAGCACAGCGTTTAAGGATTCATTCCTGCTCAGGGTACATTTGAACAGAAGTAAAATAGATGGGGCATGAAGGTTTTCCAATGCCTCTGAAATTTCAAAGTACTGTTATACTTCAACTCTTAACACTGAGAAAATCTGTTCCGTGATTTCAGAGAGAGGTAAAACACTCCAAAGCAAGCAGTGAAAAACGGCTACGCTGCCAGCACTATATATGGACTACAGATTACATGCACATATATGTTATGCTATACGTAGGCTTTGAAACAAAAAGAGGTAATAAGGATGCGTGTCATGAACACATGGCATCACTAATCCAGAAATTATTGCATCTATTGTGTGTCATTCATGTTCACACTGCTCAGTAACCCAACCACGTATTAAGAAAGCAGCATCCATCTTCACAAGGGGGGAAACTGGACTTGGTTGTGTTTTCGTGGCGCCTCGAATGNTTTTCGTGGCGCCTCAAATAGGAGGCTAAGAGTTACCTTTATTTCAGGGGAAAAAAAGTCATTTGGTTTATTTTAGGGTATTTCAAAAGTATCAAATGACAGTTCCGTATTATTACTGATTTTTCCCAAGATCAATTCTTCATGAAGAATAAAATGAAAAATGTCAATATAAGCATTTAAAAACTGTGCATTTCTAAGATTTGTTTTCTCCACCTCTTTACATGAAACATTTAGTAGCTCTTATTGACAAGTACCTCCCTTTTCTGACTTTATTAGAGTTAAAATTGGCTCTATTTTAACTTTTATGTGGAGAACCATCCTGCCAAGTTCATCCTCATGAAACCTTTATATTTTGAAACAGCGCACTGTAATAATGCATGATGTATGAATATATAAAAACGCATCGTTATTCACTGGCAAGCAAATCCATCTATACAAAATGAATGGAGATAATTAAGTAGTGAAAAATACTGAACAAAAAGCACTTAACAATTTGTAAAAACCAACTTTATATATAAGTTAATTTGCAAAGAAATGTAACTGATGCTATTATGGTTATATGATTTTATTTCACTGGATACTAAAAAAAACATTGTCTTTGTTTAAGTGAACATTTCGAATGTGTACTTTTTATAAAGTATTGCAAGGGGATACAAATGGTATTTTTCAAAACTAATTGCGTAGAAATTTGTAGGTTACTGAANAGTAGTGAAAAATACTGAACAAAAAGCACTTAACAATTTGTAAACACCAACTTTATATGTAAGTTAATTTGCAAAGAAATGTAACTGATGCTATTACTGTTATATGATTTTATTTCACTGGATACTAAAAAAACCATTGTTTAAGTGAACATTCCGAATGTGTACTTTTTGTAAAGTATTTCAAGGGGATACAAATGTTATTTTTCAAAACTAATTGCGTAGAAATTTGTAGGTTACTGAGTAGCAGCTTTGCTAACCTTAACAGCAGCCTTAGGATTTAGCCCTCGTGCAGTAATTTAGCAGCACTTACGTATATAAACATGTACGATCTTGAGCAAGTTTGTGATAGAAACACTGAAACTCTTTTTATTCAGATTTACCGTTGTATTTGGAAGGTGGTGGGGTTGGTTTTTTTTGCTCTCGCTCAGATGCGGTGCCATATTTAATTAGACGCCCCAGTCTGCTTGAGTGATGGACTGGGTGATGTGTTCTCACCCAGACACACCTGCACCCCTTTTTTTCAGCAGTATTTTTCCAATACCGGAGCGATCTCCGACTGCGCTCCTGCGCTAAGGATATTCAGAGGCAGACATTTAAAATCCTTCTTGTCACGTTCCTGGCCAGGGCAAAGTAGGTCTGTAAGAGGAGCAAGGAACAAAAATCTTTCCGTCATTACTTCTGCGCTGTTCCCGCAGGACAAGGGGAGCCCAGCAACCCACGGAGAAGTGAAGTGGGCTGAAGAAACCAGGGAACTGAGACTTATTGTGGGAATTCAGACAATCTTTCAGCTTTTCATTAAAACAAAACATGGAATAATTTTGTTGTTTTGGGTAGGAGTAGCCTATAATCCTAGAAGCCCTTGTGTTGTAGACACTGGCTCTGAGATCATGGATGATGCTATTGCTAAATATTTAGTTATTTATTCTTCCATTTTTCATGGAGATAAAATTATGGTTGCGGCAGCTAGAAATTTTAACTGGGGAATTCTCTGATTAAAACAAAAATTGAGGTTGTGGCTGGCTTGGAAGTACAGTTTATAATTTCTTCTGGTACTTCAGCTGTCTCTATTCAAGTCACTACTGCTCCTGTGTAATTGGGTATTTCTATATGCACTAATTAGCAAAGGAGCTCCCTGCTGTCGCCAGCCCAACGCGCAGCATTGCAGGCATGCCGAGCGAGTGGAAGGGATGTTAGACTGTTTGTTGGTTCACAGGGCAGCCTTGGCATTGCTGTTCCACGCTCCAGCCTTTGATTATATCCAAGAGCAAGCATGTGTATGTGCGCACGGAAACAACAGCTCATACTTCAGCATACGGCTACATTTCAGCCTTCATTAAAAAATAACAATAATTTTAAAAATCTACAAATGTATTTTGCTCCGTTTTGTTAGCAGTTAATTAGATGTAGATAATAACCAGTCCTCACAGGTAGAATGGGTACACCTAGTGTTTTACTTTCTTAGTTTTTCCGGAGCTTATTTGAGATTAGTTCCTCCATAGAGGCAAAACACCACAAATGCACTATTTTATTTGAAATTTTATTTGACCTCTTTGCTAATTAGTGCATATGAAAATGTCAGTTTACCCAGGGGCAGCACTAACCCAACTAACAGTTGCTGAATTACCAGAAAATGTTACTATATTTTTATTCGGATATTTTTTGTGCAATAATTTGTGTTTCAATATATTTTATACTGCATTTTTATTCTTTCCTCATTAATTCATAATTAATTGCTTGCCATACTTGTTCCACCAATAGTTCATTAAGAAAGTTATTCTCACCAACGCGTCAATTACTGCGATCATAAGGGATCCTGGGCGGTCACCAAGAACAGGATGATTTCTTTTATGCAGGCATACCCTGCTGTCCCCTGAAAATACGTTCTGGAGAAGTGTGACAGTAATTTCCCGGAGAGTGACGCAATTTTTCCCATAAGAAATTACATAAGGGAGAGACAACATAGGCAGAGGCTTAAAAAATATATGCAATTAAATGCCTAGAAAAAATATATTGTATCATAAGATCTTTCTCATTTGTATCACAATAACATTGCTGAAAAAAAGTGAGATTTCTTCAGCATAATGTAGAATAAATACTAGAGGGCTGCTGCTGCACAGCCACAGGCAGGAGGTTCCATTTCTTTCTACTAGCAGTAGTGTAAAATGTAAATAACATTATTGAAAAATTAAAAATATTGTATTAGAGCTTATTCTATCTGTATTTGTAGCAGTTATTTTAGCATAAGCATTACGTTCAGGAAGTTTCATGCAGTAGGGTGAAGAATGGAAAATTCTGTGATAGCATCGACTATCGGAGCAGATTTTTAATGGGTGCTGATGAAACTCTGCAATGACAGACAAGTGACTGTGGTGCTACTGCAGTACTTCTGGTCAAGGCTTACGAGTGATGCCAATAAGAGCCAACCCTCACCTCAGGACAGAGAAATGTAGGAAGTGTGACCTGGAAAAGTCATTTTCAGTTATTTGCTATGAAAGATGGAGAGAAATGCTTCTGAAAATAAAATATTAGTTCAACATAGTTAGCATTTCATGACATAACACACACACCTTGGAGATATATGGCTTTTTCAGATGTTCACATACATTCATTCCTTTTGTTCAATTGCATGGCAATTCTTTATTATGGATTCCTTCCTCAAACCATTAATATTGATCCTGTTCAATTATCTGAGTCATATTTCATTTTAACGTCACACATAAATGCTAGATATTTCACTATGAACTTCAAAGTTCAGTGTTTTTTCTGTTTTTTTAAAAAAACACATCTACAACACTAATTTCTCTGCCTGTACCTCTACATTCCCAAATCAGGTACTGTATTGCTTCATCTCCTTCCTGTTGCTTGCCCAATAGCAAACATTTTCCACAATTACAGCACTGAATTCTGTAATTTTGAAAAATGTGATTTTCAATGTTGTTAGAAAATAAATAACAGTTAGGAGAGTCAGAAGATGCTGTATTCAGAATTTACATCAAAAAATACATTTATAAAATTTACTCAATTGTTATTCTAAAAATTTTCCTGCTTAAATGCTCCAATTAAACACCTAACTACCTCAGATAAAATACAACATTTATTAATTGATTTGGTTTTACCCCCGTTTTGACAGCCGTTAGCTCAGAGATGGCACGCTGTTTTGAAACAGACCTTTCAGAAATTATACGGATTCTTTATTTCAAGGTTCCCAACTAAATGTATTCTCTGGAATTTTTTAATTAAACATGAATCTTGGGAGAAAAGTGTTGGCTCGGTACATTGTAGAAATAAGGCTCAATGGTGGTGTTTCAGTAACAGTTAACATTTTTGTTCCAGGCCATGTACAAATACAGAATAAAATCGCTTCTATCCTGAACATCTTTCAGACAACACAATTTGGTTAAAGAGAACGGTATGTCTAAAATAATGCTAAAGTCAGGCACTGAGCTGAGCACGCTAAATCTTCAACCGAATGCTTTAATCCCATGAACCTCTCAACTGCTTTTCCTAGCAAGAAAATGAAATAAGCCTTTTTCAGATATCAGAAATCAGTTTATCGAATCATCTGATGGTCTTTTTCATTGTCCTTCCCACATGCCTAACCAGATTAATGAAGAGAAAAACAGACATGTATCAATTACAGGTGTGATGTGCTCATAAGCATCATGTAAATTATTTTTTTTCTCTTCAAGGTATTGTCCTAGCACTTCCCAATAATATTATATGTATGATTTAATAATAGGTACAACTATAAGATCTCATCAGAATAAACCTAAAATGTCTGGCAAAGCACAGACTGAAGAGAGGAAAAAAAAACCCAACACATTACTTTCCTTTGAACCTCGATGTGCGGTTGGCATAGAAAATAAAACCATAACAACACATATCAAAGTATGTTTCTTTGAGTGATGTGTATCAGTTTCACACAACCTCTTAAATTGCTTTTTAAATTTTTTTCCCATGAATAAATGCAACTGTAGGTATGACTCCTAGCAGAAAAAAAAAATCTATTTATGGGACATTTTTAATGCAAGCAATGTCCATCACAGAACACAAGGTAAGTGGAAGAACGCACAACCAACGGAAGAGCAGACCAAGACCCCTGGCAGAGCACACATTTGAATAATTGGTGTTTGAACAGTTTCGTGCCCCGGGCCAGGGATGATGTACCAACGCCAGCTCTACCAATGGTAAAACAAGTAGCAAAGAATAACAGAGAGAAAATTATTATGGTCACTACGTGATTAACCCTTGGATTTTCAATACAGATGACATCTAAGTATCTGTTATGGAATATACAGATGGGCTGTTAGGGAATAGCTAACAACCCTGCCATAGCAGATTTTTAGTATACCTTCCAAATATGAACTTTTTACTTAAAGTAAGACCGTGACAAGTACTGTCAAAAAAAGGCAACAGAATATTAACTCTCCCCGTGATATAGCTTCACTCCATCCTGACCCAAAAGTATATATATTTATTATTTTAGACATAGTTCCAAAATAAAATTGTCCTCAACGAAGAGTAATTTTACATCAGGCTGTACATCAGACTGCCAACAGGTTTGAAAACAGGAATGGAAAGAGTTTATGAGATCTATTCTGAGTCCCCATGTAACAAGAATTCACCTAGTAACTCTTGCATCAAGTGTGAATTCATAGTTAAAATAAAGCAAATATTATAAAAGCTGATTGCGATTGAAAGAGTAGAAAATGTTCATGTGATGAAGAATCCATCGTACTCTTACACAATATTCACAAATGGGTAATTACCTTCACTAAATATAACTTGCATATTTGTAAGGATGTTTAATATAAAATCTATCGGATTTTAATTGATTGCTGCCAATCACTGGAAAATGAATGAGATTAACTTCTTAGAAAGCGAAGAAACCCTCTCTACCCATAGAAAGAACAAACACAGAAACATTCTGTGAAAAACTGAAAGGCTTCCTAAGCATTTGAGGTAAGTAATGCGACGTACAGCAAGGCAGTGTGGTTTCCAGCTCAGCAGCGTGTTCAACTGGAGTGAAAAGAGTCTGTTCATTAAAACAAAACGCAAAGGCAGACTAGACTACCCCAAATCCATCTCTAATAGCTCAGATGGAGTTATTTTATCCGGTATATGAGAAGGGGGAGATAAGAGCATTTACTATCCTGCGCTACGGTAACGGAAGCAAGGGTGGGAACTGAAAAACTTTGCTGACCCCCCATCACGTGCAGGACCCAGAAAGAAACATTAAGTCCTTACCGGTCTTCTCCAAAACCTTCCCAGTTTTCCAATAAAGGCATGGGTGAATAGTCCTCAAAATGGTGAGAATCTGCATTTACAAGGGAATTTATTTTTTTCTCCTAGAATAAAGTGGGAAGAGGTGTTACTCCTTTTTTTNCTTTTTTTTTTTTTTTTTTTTGTCCTTAGAACTGCACAGTTTCATGTTAATAAGGTTAAGGCAGTGGTTTTACAGTTTTTCCTTCCCTGCAGAGAAGGGGGTTGATGGGAGCTATGCGATTTCTCTGTGTAACAATAAACCACCTGAGTAGAATATACTGTAAATGAAATATTTTTTTTAGTTCAGGAGGTAAATTACTTAGGTTTGGTTTTGTGGGTTTTTTTCCTTTTATATGCCTAATTAAACTTTAAATTTCATGTAAGATTCTCTCTCTTTTTCTCCTGTTTTGTCCTCTAACTTTCATGAGGCAGCATAAATACATCTAATTATTTCTAAATTTTGTTATTTTAACATTTTTCTTTTAGCACTTTTTCAAAGATCGTCACTGACCTCATGGCTGTGACCAAGTGTATTAATAACTCAATGAAAATGCTTTTATATAGTATGAAAAACTATCGATACAGAAGACGACAGACAGGACTGTAAAGATAAGAGAGGCAGTCCAAAGATTACAGTTTCTACATTTCAAAGTAAAGGCCTGAGGGCTAAAATATCTAAACGTGCCAAAAATGGGGAACATATGGGGAAAAAAGCACCAAGCCAGGCTTACAGCAGGTAGGAATGCTTCAAGAAAACCAGGGCAAGGACAGTCACATGGGCAATGAAATCTGGTACAAAACTTCAGAAACAGAATTGCCCGTTGTGACATCTTTCTTTTAGCTCCAGGAAACTGGGTGCACGTACAGATAGTAAATAGCATGAGAGGTGTTTCAGTAAATCAAAGAAAGAATATGAGTCAATGAAGTATTGCCAATCTTTAAACCAGAAAGAAACTTCCTACGTACTCTGATGATTTAATTCTGATTAGCTGAAGGCCAGCAGGATGCTTTCTTTATCTAGACATGTTCATACAAGGCAAATAAGAGCACTATTGCAAATAAAGATGGAAAGCTAAAACAAAACAAAACCATTTAACTTCATGAAGCTGATTCCTTACTTTCACTTACTAGATATTTCACATCAGCAATATGAAACAACTGTTGCCTGTATGAGAATACAGATCCTTCCTTTCATCAAATATTCTCTTCT
>RSEF01000004.1:51265538-51282922 GCA_003993805.1 Himantopus leucocephalus | reverse complement strand
CTCCAGAGGTCCCTTCCAACCCCTATCATTCTCTGATTCTGTGGTGCATTTTTCAGGACAAGACAGGGGAAAGGGAAAAACAAACCACAGAGTAGCAAAACTTAAACTGGCCAAACATCTTACAGAAAAGCACGAATACAGCCTTTTTAAATCATCGTCCACCCGTAGCCAGAACGGTCCCCAGATTCCGTCTGCCAAATGTAACCCCACATGTCCTTGAAGCAAGCTAGTCATCAGCTGTGTCGGCAGTTTTGTGCTATTCCCAGCTGGATTACTCATGTGCCCTCAAAGAGGGCAAAGACAACTGTTGAACTCCTCATGACCTGGAGCAAACCAGGAAGGACTTTTAGCATGATAAATGGGCCCCAGCAGAAGAAAACTGTGCAAAGATGAAGCATTTCTCGATTTCGAGTGCAAGAGGAAAGTTAAAGAGTCAGGACAGGTTCAACTGAGTTTTGATGAGGGGAGGGAAGGTTATACTAACAAAACCGTTGAGAACCACTAACAGCAAAAACATGAGTTAAACACAATAAGTCCTTTATCTTTCCTTATTCTAAAGCTGCAACATAAATTGTTAAACATTTTTCTGTACGCGAGCAGGTACTTTTATTTTCCAGCAGAAGTTTTGAAACAATAAAACTCATGTGCAGGTTAAAGGAACACAATACCATATTGCAATAAATTAGTCATGAGCAAGAATGAGACAAACACGTTACATTGAAATTATTGTTTAGAAATAACAAACCATTTTAACTAGCAAACTGCTACTGTGGAACTGACGAAGCATATTACAGTATGCAGATGTTTTCGAGCTGTGTTAAAACAAAGATACGGGTGACAAACTAGAGATTCCTGTAAGTAAGGGAAATGAAAACCATTTGTCCTATGTCTGGAGCCCAAAAGAAATGTACAATATCAACAGGTGGAAACCACATGGGAAGCTACACAGATTTGATTCTGAAATAACCCAGAAATGACTCTCTAGGTTTGCTTCTTAGTCTATGAAAATGCTGAAATTTTCTTATCTTGCTGTATTTTCATACAAGGCTACTTTACAATTAGTGTAAGACTTATGTAAGAGCTACATCATGTTATTGCTTTTAATGAGCCATGTCTGCAAAAACCGTATAGACAGCTTTCTGCACTTTAAGAGCACACAGTTGCATTTCTTTACATTTTTGGGGGGGTTGTTTTTCTCATTTTTGCTGTTTATAGAAGTATCCATACCAGAATTCCTTATGCAGTCATACACTTTATCTATGGGAGGAAAACAGAAAGACAAAAGATAGCTAGAACAGACAAGGGAAACATTCCCAGAGTTTTTTTTTTTTTTTCTTCGGTCTTCCATCCCTGACTATGGTTCAGAGGAGATAAAGACTGACGTTCATACTTGGGAAAACTGCAGTGATGCTGAGACACCATGTGTTCCACGTGCCTCTCCAGGTGATTTTAGCAATGATGTCTTCATTGCATGCAAGTGCCTACGTGATGGTGTCATCTGGAAATATTTGCCACTTTATATTTTAGCAAAGCCTAAAAGCAGGTGTGCAACTCATTTAGTCATTTTTAATTATTGTCAGCATTTTGATGTGGTTACTCTAGTACAGTAATAACTTTCGTAGAACCACTCTTTTTCCTTACTTCTTTGCATAAATTGTCAGAACAGTGACAGAAATTACTTCTTTTGTGCTGGCACTAATCAGGAATAAGTAGCTGTACCCACTAGTCCACAAAGCCCATTGTAAACACATGTCTCTTAAATCACAGCCCGTCCACCGCTGCCAAGCCCACCAGGCTGGCTGCTTGCAGAAATGGGCAGGTGCCCGGTCTCCTGACTGACACCGGTATGACTGGGCTCATAGCCACCTGCGGCTGCCAATATTAGCCTACGTCTTTTTCTCAAATAAAATAAATGGAACTAGCTGGTGTTCTTAAAAGTTCTTCAAATTATTGCCTTTAGACTCGATCTAAGAATTGCTAAGACTTCATTTGCACAGCTTTTTTGGGGAAAAAAAAAAGGTCCTCTATAGGTCTCCACCCACAAAAAAAAAAAATAAAATCAGCAAGGTGTCCATTCTGAAAACTTTCTGCAGATGAAAATGATTTTTTTGAACAACACTATATGACCTCTATATTAAAAAGGCCACCAGGCTGGTGGCTGTAGTACTGGCCTGGCAGAGGGAGACTGGGTTCAGGATTCTGAACTTGTGCGAGCGCTGTCACATCTCCCACAAGTGCCCTGATTTTCCAGTTACTGCCTGTTCCTTGAGGGGGATATCTAGCCCACTTTAATAAATCAATTTCACATCTTCTTGTTTGAAAATGGCTTCAGACATACCTTGTTTTCATCCCTTTGCCAGACTTTACGGTTTAACCCCAGCCAGCAACAAGGACTACTCAGCAACTCACAGAGTAAAAATGAGGAAAAACTTGTTGGTTGAGATGAAGACAGTTCAATAGGCAGAGCAAAAGCCGCACACACAGGCAGAGCAACACAAGGGATTCATTCCCCACTGCCTGTGGCCGGCAGGGGTTCAGCCATCCCCAGGACAGCCAGGCTCCATCACACCTAACGGTGACTGGGGAAGACAAATACCATCGCTCCCAACATCCCCTCTTCCTCCTTCTTCCCCAGCTTTATATCCTGAGTATGCCATCACATGGTATGGGACATCCCTGTGGTGAGTNAAGGACAGTTCAATAGGCAGAGCAAAAGCCGTGCACACAGGCAAAGCAACACAAGGGATTCATTTCCTGCTTCCCATGGGCAGGCAGGGGTTCGGCCATCCCCAGGACAGCCAGGCTCCATCATGCCTAATGGTGACTTAGGAAGACAAATACCATCGCCCCCAACATCCCCTCTTCCTCCTTCTTCCCCAGCTTTATACCCTGAGTATGCCATCACATGGTATGGGACATCCCTGTGGTGAGTTGGGGTCAGCTGTCCCAGCTGTGTCCCCTCCAGCTCCTTGCATACCCCCCGCCAGTTTCTTGCTGGTAGGCCAGTATGAGAAACTGAAAAATCATTGATGGCTTAGCAACAACTGAAGATATTAGTGTGTTATCAACATTATTCCCATCCTAAATCCAAGAGACAGCACTATACCAGGTGCTGGTAAGAAAACTAACTCTATCCCAGCCGAAACCAGGGTACCAGATNTGCCCCCCAGTTTCTTGCTGGTAGGCCAGTATGAGAAACTGAAAAATCGTTGATGGCTTAGCAACAACTAAAGATATGACTGTGTTATCAACATTATTCCCATCCTAAATCCAAGAGACAGCACTATACCAGGTGCTGGTAAGAAAATTAACTCTATCCCAGCCGAAACCAGGGTACCAGATAAAATAAGTTCTAAAGTGTCAAACCTTTGCAGGAAGAAAATTTTTTTCCAAGTTTTAATTTGAAAGAAACTATCACCTTAAATTTATGAAAGTTAAATGATATTCTAATTATGGTCCCTTTTAAATTTATAACAATCTAAACAATTACTGGGTACTAGCATTGCTGAACCACAATTGCCACATTTCAAAACTAGGGAGCTATAATTTTATATCAGCAGTGTAACTTCTTTATTGTTATTTTTTCCAAATGCAGCTCCTTTTATTCCCAAGGAAACATAAACAGTAATTTTCTCTTTGCTCATTCTCACCTTTCCCCCCTTCACACCTGTTGCACCATAGTATTATGTTTTTCCTCCCTATAAGGAAGTTTAGCCCAAGCAAAACCCAAGGCATACCAAGTGAAAGCCTAATCTTGAGGATTGTTTATGAGCCATAGAGGGAGAAAAAGAAAAATGCTGCAACTCAATCAGACTAATTTGAAAGGCAGCAGCATCACCTACACACGCTGTGAGGAAGAGAAAAGAAGTGAGGTTGCAGATGACAAATATCCCAGCTTTGCTCTCTTCGTTCACAGAGCTGTTTCTTTCTGAAACACAGAATTAGCTTTCTTTAGATGTTATGGGCTGGGTTTTGTCCCCTTTTTATTTTTCTTCTCTTTAAAGTGAAAAGAAATGTACGTCTTACAATTTGAAGATGTAATATTCAGCCATTTTCTTACTCTAAATCGGAAATTGGTACATTTGGTGAATTTCAAAGAAAATAAGGATTCCATACTAAAACATGTTTGTGACCCTATTATGGTTCCTAATTACATAATAGAGAGGACAATGCTAACTTGAATAGCAAGATGGTTTTAGATCCTGTTGCTCATTTTCAGCTTGCTATAGAATCACTTTTCAGCTTATGACCTGCATTTGTCCAGGCATCACGTCCCTTTTTATTTGTTCACATCCCCAGTGTTCCTGGTGTTGTCTAGTCAATCTCCTATGTCTCTGTTCATCATCTCTGTTCACGAGAGCTGAATAATCCCAATCCTGTTCCTGCCTTCACATCAGTCTTCCTTCAGTGTCAATACTTTGGAATATCCACACATTTTATACAGGACTCTACAACTGATTTTTATCAAAGTGTCGTAATTTAAGAACTCAAAACTTTTTAAATAACAAATATTAACTATATATAAATTGTTTATCAGCTTTTCTAATAAATTCACAGGAGAGCCTAATTTTTGGTATACTGGTATTACACTAATGCTTTCTTGACAATAACTGCTAAACATTTAATACTACCACTCACCTTTTTCCAGCCACGTAAAAATATAGCCCAGATAACAGAGCTATGAGACTAAATATTGCAAAGCATTTTTAAATAGTTATGTTCTACTAGGGACTTCTTACTTATCAGTCACGTTATTACAGCACCAATTCTAACTGAACTGATACATTGTCACGAGAGTAACTGAAGGCAGTAACTGAAAAGGGTAAGGATAGCTTTGGTCACGTTCTTAGTACGAGTCAAGCTTAATAGATAATTGAGTACTCAACTAGTATTCGGTTGTCCAAATAAAATACATTACACTTGACAGCAACAGAAGTGACTGAAGATAGTTTAAATAATCTGTTTTAACATAGGAAGCCTATGCACAACGCTACACGCCTTGCATGCCTACAGTGTGGAGGCACCTGGCACCACCTCCTTTAGAAGTAATAAAATCACATTGACTTCCTCTCTCTGTAGGCTTCTCAGGTTACGATTTCATTTGAAAAGCAGCTGATACCACTGCCATTTGTCTCAAGTTTACATTACAGGTAGTAATTATTACCTGATTACATATAGAACTGAGTTTACGATTATGGTGAGTTTCAGATTAAAGCATGGTTAGTTCAAGTTATGACATTTCAAAGAGATAATATGCCCAAGAAGCCTAAGGGAACTCTAGTTAGTGGCAGCTTTTCAGTATAGTTGGCCTTGGAAACCAAGGCCAGGTTTTTGGAAGAGGTCTGAAATAGCATGCATCCGATTTCAGAACTTTTGAAGATAAGTAAATAAAGCTAACTCAAACTGTGTGTTATTGTGGTGTTGGGTACTGGAAAGTAACCTGCACACTCCCTGATAACTCTTGGCACAACTGCATACCATCCTACAAGTACTTTCCTGATTGGAAACCCAGACATGACAAATCAGACACTGGAGAGTCGAGCAGAACAGACAGGAAGTAAACTAGAAATCAACAGCACTGTCTAACCCTGTACTTCCATACAATTGCTGCAAATACCCTTCTGATTTCAAAGATGAAAGACAGTCATACCTTGATTGGGCTATTAACACTGCTAAGGGTGCTCATGTCACCCAGGACTACATGGATGCTCTTTTTCCAGAGGAGTTCTGATATTTGTTTGAAGTCAATAGTCTTTGTTTGTTGCCAAACTATGTTTCACTTCACATTTAAGAGCCTATAAAAAGCTTTACATCTTACACACATAGGGTTCCCTCCCCGACACCCAATAGTATAACTAAATAAACAGAAGCAACCCACAAAAGGTACATGCACAAAAAGGAAAGAATGAGGGACCGGTTATCAGAAGTGTGAGATTATCCCAACCTCACTCGATCCGAGAGCAAGTCTTCTGCACTCATATAACAGCACAGGTAAAAGGTTCATTCAGTCCCAACATTTGACTAAAGATTACATTGCAGAAGAAGAAAAAAAAATAGTGTCAGAAGAATTTTTCATTTTAAACTGCAGAGAATTCTTCCCAACACATTTCTTTGTGGGTCTATTCAGGAGTATCTGGCACCAACCTGTCTCTTTCCGAGGAATATTCTTTATGAACAGGAAAAAAAAAAAACCAAACACACAAAGCCAACAAATCAAACCAAAAAACTCAGCTCAATATCTGCCCTTTGAGGCATTAAAGAACATCCATAGCCAAACCATTTCTTTTCACATTTTTTTGAATGTCCCTTGTTGCATTCAGACAGTAGGTGCATACTCAGCCAGCAGAAACCCTGAAGCACAGAATTAATTAAATCTACATGCCCAGAGTAAACATGCAGTGATCAAGAATAATTTCACCCCCATAACGGGAATACCAGAAAGCCTTTGTACTGTATGCTCTAATTTATAGCTCTAGTATTACCCTTAAAAGATATTACGCAGCGTCTTTCCAGGATTTATCAGCCAGAAATATCATTCTCTGGTTTAAAGACAATTCAAAAAATCTTTACTCCCCTCATGGTTAAACAACTTCTTCTAAAGGTCTTGGAGAAGAAAGTATTTAATCTTGTGTCACAATATAGGATTAAACAGTGATAAAGCATATAATTTTGAAAAGAATTAATTTCAAAGGACGGGGGAAGAAGAAAAGATATTTTCAGGTAGGTAAAAAAAAAAGATATCATACTACTAAAACTGAATAGTTGAAGCAAACTAAACTTTTAAAATCTCTTCATACACCTNGTACACCTCTAGTCGTTTTACCTTGTCATCCTTCTCTATACTGCATTTTGTTTAACGTTTGTTTTTTTAAACTGTGAAATTCTCCTCAATTATCTTGAAGAGGGGATAAGGTTACGGAGCAGGTCTCATGAATCGAGAAAGTTCATTTAAAATAATGAAGTTTGACCTGTAACCACGGCATCCCTGAAGTCCAGTTATTATTATTCCCTGCAGCAGAGTTTTTAAAAAATTAGTTAAGGTCAAAGTCAGGTTTCATGAAAGCCTCAGCCACAGCTGAAATCTCAAGTGCCTCACCAGAAATTATTAAACCTGCCTAAAAAACATCCATTTCCATAGAGAGCAGCTACAAGAGGGAAAACACAGTATTATTACAGGGGAACTTCATTTCACTATTTCACTTCACTATTTTTTTTTTTTCTCTGAGCCAGAAGCCAACCACAAACACTGATCTTTACATTCCGTGTGTGTAACTGCAACTTCAGAATAACTGCATTTAAGGAAAAGTCTATCATTGTCCTGCATTGCGAAAAACAGGTGCATTTCAACTCTT
The DNA here is from genome assembly GCA_003993805.1 of Himantopus leucocephalus. Taxonomy (NCBI): domain Eukaryota; kingdom Metazoa; phylum Chordata; class Aves; order Charadriiformes; family Recurvirostridae; genus Himantopus; species Himantopus leucocephalus. Next base: position 51,275,570 of record RSEF01000004.1, on the reverse strand, counting down.
ATCAATGAAAGAATACGCGAAGGCTACTGACCTTCCTGCTGTACCTACAGCTCTGGCATATACGTTATACGCACACTCATTTTTCTGGCATTATATTTGACAAGACCAAAATAGCTGTAGTTGACTTGATGACTTTTCTTAACGGAAACTTCAGTTACATTCAAAAGCTTGTAGTCATTCTCCTGGAACGAAAATCAAGACAAAAAATTAGGAGAGGTAACTGTAGGTAACTTATGGTCACAGAGGCATTAACCGCGTAGCCTAAAGGCTGAGATGTAAGCCATTTTGCTCTTTTCGTATAGAAAAGAGGTATTTTCCCCCTTGCCTTTTTGGCAGAGAATTCGGATTCTGATCACGGGGGAGTGAACGTGGCAGCAAAAAGCGCATCAAGTGTTTTGATATGATTTACACTCTTGTAAAATAGATCTTTGCGTCAGCGGGTCGTTTATGTTTTCTCCATCAGGCAGCTCTGTATCTACTCCTTTTGTCCAGCCAACCAGCAGGGACAAATGTAAATTCAGGGTGAGCAAGGAAATTAGCCAGGACACAACCAGGATGGTGATTCCAGAGCCAACGTGTCCAGAGGATGTGACGGTAACTCTTCCTGAGCTCAGATGAGTCCCACACAGCAGAGTGCACCCAGCTAACAACATCTACCCATTCCAATCTTTAACGTGCCTACCTCACAAAAACATTATTTCTTTAAAAAGTCATTTTTAGAGTTTGGCAGCTGCTGTGGTTTTAGTATTGAGCAATTCTGTTAAACACATTCAGTGATATTAGCATAATTACTAGCTATAGCAGTTATAGCCAGCAATAGCTATAGCTCCTTTCCCTGCTAACAGCTGCAGATAAAAACACGTATTTGAACAGCCTCCTCCAACCCTGCTGGGGCAAGTTAGTCACATTGGTCAGTAATGTTAGAAGGAAGATGTGTGTTTCTAAGATTATAGTCCATGCATCTGACCATGAGGGGCACAGGAGTTTTACAACACAAATATAGCACCATAGAAATTTAATAATTGCCTAAAGCACTTTTTATTTTTTTACTGTAAGAAAAATTCACTATTTGAGTCCCGGCTCCAAAATTTTAAATACCAAAATAAGCATTCTCTATCACTTGCTTAAACAACCACACTCCCAAAAATGAAATACATAAATATTTATTTTATTGAATTAGATCATTTGTGACCAATATCTGAGGAAAGAAAACATAAATGTTTTATCTACTAAATTTTCTGGGAAACTCTAACCTATGAAACGTGAGCTGTCATTGCTGCGCTGGGGCTAGCTGACAAGAGTGAAGAACTGTTCCAAGGTCACAGAATACCTAAAGATTTAACTGTAATAGCCAATTTGTTAATGTATTCATTTAAAAAAAAAATTAAAAATTGCATCTTCACACTAGGAAGGCACTTTGACCCAGAGGATGAGAAATAAAAAGAAAATCTAACAGATCTTTATTTGTATTGCTACCTTGAATCCACTTGTGAGCTTCAGTAAGTTTTCCTCCTGCAGATCAGTTTCTCCACACAAAGAAACAGACCAACAGCATTAGTTATATTTTATGTCATTCCCCATATCCATGGAAATCACCTGAAGTGTGCTCAAGGTCTCAGAAAGTATAATGGCCATTATGTTCACTTGTGAGCATCAGAAAAAGCAACAGTTGAAAGCAGACCACAGAGGAACACCCTGCACAATTCACGATTTACTATCAGTTAATTATAAATCTCTTATAAATATCTTTTTCCCCAAGAAAAAAAAGAAAGAGTCATTAAGTCCTCTGTCTCATCTCAACCACTGGCAGTCTATTATCACGTTAAAAAAGAAAATGAAAAAGATAAAAACTGCCAAATAAACCATAGAATATTTTTAAGCCTGCAAAAGAAATTATTTTTTCCTATAACAAGCTATTCTCATTCCAGAGTTGTGTTATCTCAGATTACGAAAAAAACAGAGAAGCAGTCTCTCTGATGCTACAAGAAATAATACTTATTATATTTCCTGTAGTCTATTCTTCATTGTACAATTTATATTCTAGACACTGGTTGTGGGTTAATTCAGAGAACAGCATTACTGTTGCTTTTTTTTCTTCCAAACTTTCTCACAATTCTCATGGTCTTTTAGCTGGTCTAATACTTGAATTTATTATTATGATAACGATGAATGAACAATGATGATGGCAATATATAAATAGAGTACTTCACACAAAGAATATAACCCTTTTTTAATTATTGTTTCAAACTATTTTTCACTCCTAAGCACTGATATTAGTAAAAACACAAATTCTCTCTTTACATAAGGCAGCCTAACATCATCAGAAAGGGGTTTTTGTTTGTTTTTTAGATCATACCAAGAGCCATTTTACCTTTGTGGATTTGTAACGTATACCAGATATGATAATTCTGCACAGATTTTGTAGAGTTGTCTTTGTTAAACCAAGTTGCCATCCACAGCTAATCTTGATGGAATATTCTCTAGACCACTGCAGTTTGGAAAGATATATACATACACATATACATGCACACACACACTTATATGAAAATAATTTACACAAACAATCAGTATGCGTACTTTCTTCTCTCCCATCCCTGGCGATGTTCAAGGCCAGGTTGGACGGGGCTTGGAGCAACCTGGGCTGGTGGGAGGTGTCCCTGCCCAGGGCAGGGGGGTGGAACTGGCTGGTCTTTAAGTTCCCTTCCAAACCTAAACCATTCTATGATTCTAAAAGTGTTATTCCTCCAACAAACACCCTTCAAGTCCTGTGAGAGATTTAAGTTATATAAACACAGTGAAAAGGAATGTTTGGGTATTTGCCCAAACTGGACTTTGAAAGGAGACTTAAAGTCTCCATTTGATACTACAAGGCCACTGCTACTCAACCCCCCACCCTCCCTCCCAACCTGTTCCGTAACACAATCAACAGCTTTCTATTTGATTTCATGTAATTATTCGAAAATGCCTATAGAATGTCCTGGTTTGAGGTAGAACAAAACCAATTTTCCTGTTCTGTAAGAAATGAAGCAAAGCAATAATCTAGTACCATATGCTGAACAAAACATGTAAGTGACGAGAATCTCCCCCCTCCCCGAGAATTTAATTACTTCCCTAATACATAAACATATTGGGGAAAAAAATTGAATTTTATGCCTCAGTTTTACTTTAAGACAAAACTGATCTTGCAATTTCCATAAGAAGCATTTTCAAGAAATGGAAAATAAGTGTGTTTTTCTCCCAAAATAAGTCTTAAGAACTGTATCATTGTCATTTTTTTTTTCATGCGTTCAGAGAATTGGTTAAGCCTTAATTAAAAGGATTTGTCATCTCAATGAAACTGAAAGTAGATAGAGCAGATGACAGATTAACTTTCCACTGTCAAGTAAGGGGGGGGAAATGCAGAGGATTTATTTTGGAATCTGGATCTGTGAAAATAGTTTTCCGTAAGAGACAGTCTGTACGTTGTGAACCAACTCCCTCCCAGCCTGGGCTCTTCTACACTCACACTTGCAGCCCCGCTGTGACACCAGCCAAGCAAAGTCACATCCTGGAAACGCCCCCGAGACATTTTATCTACAACTGAACTATAGGGGGTTTAACCAAATACGTTCAGTCGTCACCGTTGACTTGACTGTCAAATGAAAGGAGGCTTATTTGGTGAAGTAAGCTGACCTTGCCGAAAGCAAGAGCAGAGAATGGACATCAGATATGGGTTCATTGTTCGTTTTTAAATAACATTGCTGCTCATAAGGACAGCATTGTTATGTTATAAACTGTTTAATCAAAAGCAAAATGTTACTGTATCTTCCAATATAGAATCCAGTCCGAACATTACATGTGCTTACAAAAAGAGATTAGGCAGAAAATACAGATTTGGGCTCTGATCAGTTTCTCTTTATTTAATCACACACTGGACAATGGAAGAAGGTGGGTTAGAAATAAAAAGCCATGTGTACTAGCAGTACTCAGCAAAGTTACTTCAGTCATGTTAAGCCCCCATCAGATATTCAAATTTAGCCCTTTGAAGCCTGAAAAAAAGTAGTATAGCTTTGTAAAACCTTGATTCTACGGTAGATAATACAGTAGCACATAAGCATTTAAGATGCATATTGCTATCTAACAGGTTTTAAAAGTATTTGAAGTATTGTCTTCAAGGACAAAGCAGAGCAATTTTGTTACAGAATAACAGATAGGAAATAAGCAATTTAAAAAAAATCTTTATAGGATTTTAATTTACTGAGTAATTTTCCCCACATAGTGGGAATTAGTGTAACTGAAGTTAAGAGTTATCCTATCTGAAATGGCTTTTCAAAAACCTGGGGCTGATGCTGCTTTTCTGTACAGGCTATTTAGCTACTACAAGTGCTTAGAAGATTTAATAAGATGAGAATAGAGAGCTCATACTATTCTGGATAATAGTTCGTTTTTAAGCAGAACACATAACTTGATTTATTTCTTTGCAGCTTTCATTCCTTGTCAGTTACGAATCTTAGCACTGTTTGGGACCATCTCCAGTGGTGAAGGAAGAAATGAAAAGACAACAGCTCCACGCCACGCAGAATTTTTCTGAGCAGTGGCTTTTCTCCTGACAGGATATTTGATCGTGCTTCTGGTCTCTTTGATACTCTGACAGGCAGTAAATGGGTATTCTGTTTACAGAAAAGTAATGCAGTAAGACACACTAAGAAAATTTATATATCTATTAGGCACACTTTAGTTTCCAATATCAGAAATATGAACTTTTTTCCCCAAAAAANAGTCTCTTTGATACTCTGACAGGCAGTAAATGGGTATTAAGAAAATTTATATATCTATTGGGCACATTTTAGTTTCCAATATCAGAAATATGAACTTTTTTCCCCAAAAAAATCTTAAAGTTTACCTTCTTAGAACAATACTTTTTAAGATATATACACACACACAGCCTTGTTAAGAAATTAACTTTGAGAAACAAGGTGACTCCCTCCTTCAAATGATATTTCCAGAAGCTTTTTCAGAGATTCAGATTTTTTCATGGTAGTCAGACTTTCAAACCCTCGGCTGTGAAGTTGACACTGTTTTAAAGCCTGGGAAGAAAATTATCTTCTAATAGCAACACCCAGAGCCGCGTTTATAAGTGTTGGAGTCACTGGGTCTAGAAGAAACTGCCAGGTTGTGTTTCCCAAGGAGACTATTTTTCTGAGACTTCAGCGCTAGGACCAATGAGAGAGCACAGGAGTGAGCTCACTGAAATGAGGAAGACAGGAGAGAGTGTTGTGAACAGGGAGAAGCGTCCTTGTAAACTAAAAATTGGCTTGAAAGCCCAACAATAGCTGCATTTTCACAAGAGAACTTTTGAAAAAGAACCCTGCTAGTTTAAAGTCACGGTAAGGCCGCAGTGAAAATTTGGCTTTCTTATGTTTGCACTGTGTTACCAAGTTTATATTCATGCTATTCAACTAATAACTTTTATTCTTGTAGTCTACTCAGAAAAAGAGTGCTGTGGACTCCTATACTAATTTTAGATGCTTGATCTTACTGTTTTTAATCTCTTTTAGAGTAAACGGAGAGATATTTTAATCTGATCACAATACAGAAGGCATTACATTGTCCTCAAGCGGAAATAAGTACCATCATGACTATTATCGACATGTAGAGCTATATTTTCATTCCTTTAACACCTTTAATCCCTCAGAGCTGTTATATCTTAGAGCTACAATCTACATAATTATCTGATACAAACATCTTTACAGCTAGAATAAATCTGTTTTCTGTACTTTAAGCACTATATAATTTTACTGAATTTGTTGCAGCTGGAAAAACAGATGTCAGATGTGTTTAAGTAGTCCTATAAATATCAGTGGGTTTCCCTTTAGTGATTACATTACCTATGGTCTGCAGGCAAGGGACATACATTTTACCAATAAATTCTTGTTTCATCAACCTCAGCCAAGGAGGACACATAAAAGGGTCTGGGTTCCTCACTGCAGCAATTAAGTTCCAGAAAGGTTCAGTGGTTCAACTTCATCCGAAGTTACTCCAGGAACCCAGTCTGTCCTCAAAATCCACATGTGGTTCAGTAATGGATTGAAAAGCCTCTTCCAAAGTTGATGTAATTTTGGTTTACCCATATAATATGAAAAAGCTACTCAAGTGCATTATTATGCACGATTCTTGTGCTTCTATTCACTCTGTACCAACAAATGCTTAGAAAAAGTTTTTTAGTGAAATAGAAGTACAAAAAAAAGTTTAAGAAACTGACTCATCAGACAATTTCTGAAAGCAACATCAAAAGAGACCTTATTAATATCTCAAGAGTGGACTGTTGTAGCTATTCAGGTACAAGACAGTTGTATAAGTAAGTCACACAATTTTACAATAAAATTTTAACTTTCTATAAGAACACCTGCACCATGTATGTGAACATAGGATTCTACCTATAGTCGGAGTCTCACAAGAAGAAATTAAAGCTTCATTCTAAAACACAGTGATGGAATAATTCCTCTTTATTTTGTTGTTTTATTGTTAAGTAGAAAGAACTCCCATGACTCAGTGGTTTGCTTAAATAAAAAGTTAGTGAATAATTGTGATTTCACTTTTTATGAAAGTTTCTACTCTATAACCTTTTTTCATTGTGTTTCATATCACAGCAATAAATAAATACTTTTCTTATTTTGTGAGATTTGTCCCTCATGATCCAATATCCAAGTTACATTTAGTAACATCCCAGTATTCATTGCTAGGACCTAATCATATGGTTAGGTAGAATCTATGCCTAAGCACAAAAGGTTTGTAAATTAAGTAATAGAAATATTTCCTAATTTAAGGGCTTACAGTTTTTGTGACAATAAAGAAGGTTCCTTTCACATTACATGAAAAAGCTTGATAAAACTTAAAATAGTCCCTGTAGCAAAAAAAAAAGACACCATACCCCACCCTAGAAATTAAAAAAAAGAAAAAACCAAGAAAAATAGAACCATTGGACCAAAGATGGAGAAAGAGAGGTCTTAATAACATTACACAAAACCCTGAGTGTTTTGAGACAACCTGAGTGTTTTCAATACAAACAAAAGCTCCACAACCTGAACATGAAGATTCCCTGTACAATAAAATAATTTCCTCTATATCCTGTATGTAGATCTTGAAACATCAATGGACTGACGAGGGCTTTCCAGCAGACTTTATCTCTGCTTTTGACTCTTTCCAAACTGGTTGCCTTTCACAAAATGTTTTCACTAGTGCAGTGTATTGGACAGACATCAGTATGTCCATGCTGTACATCATTCCTACTGACATCAGAAATGTTTTGCAGTGTTTAAAAAGGTATGGAGGTGCTTATGGGCTTTGTTGAATAGAGGCACTAAATGGAGGCTCAAGAGTATCAAGAAGCTGATGCTAGGTAATACCAACAGCATCTTTTTAAACCTGGGGGTCTCTATTGGTTTCAACAGAGAACTTTTGATTGTCCAGTTCCAGGAAGAAATTACTGCAAACCGACACTAAAAGTAGGTATTTTATAAAATGAAAACTGCCATCACTGTCTCCTTAGTAACAATAAGAATACTTTAATTCAGAGTTTCATGTCACCCTCATGACCAATTAAGTAGAAATTTTTACTGTTTTTTTAATAATAAAAAAAATCAGAGAAGTAGGTAAAGTAATTCTTTACATTTAAGAAAAGCCTAAAAAAACTAAAAAAAAAATAAAAATCAATATTTGTCTACAGATGTAGCTCAGCCAACCAGTGTAGGTTTTGAAATAATCACTGAGCTGTGAAATTAACAATTGAACCAATAAATTGGACTTTTTATCTTCTTAGCTTCAAGAATATTTTTTATAAAGCTTTATCACTAGGACATTCCAAAGTAGCAGAGTGCTACAATGGGGAAAAGGAGACCAAAGTTCCTTTGACAACATTCAAAAGCAACAATTACCAAGGAAAAATAATGTGAGATTTCCTTTAATTTAGCAGCAATTGGCTCCTTTAGAATCGCTGAATGCAAGTTTAAAAAGAAAAGCCTTTTTAGCAGTGGTAGAGCTTCTGCTGATAACACTTTATAAACTTAAAGTATTTGTCTGGGATACATAAAAGAAGGAGAAAAAAAAAAAGAGTGAAAAAACAATCCTTAACAACAATTCTTTCATACGTCTTTAAGGAAAGGGTAAATTGATTACTGTTTTTAGTTACAGCTGTATACCTAATTTGGTTAGGGGATCAATGGTTTTAATATAACAGTAAGTACATTCACAAAAGACACTTCCGTTAAGAAAAAAAAACCCAAACAATAAAAAACAAAGCACCCAAAACCCACAACTTATCTGTTGCAGCTATTCTTCTCCCCTACCGGCAACATTTTCCAAAATGAACTTTTATACAACCAAAACTCTGCTTGACTGTAGACTCCTACATGACTAAAGCTATACCTTTCCACTTTGTCCAAATATTGGGACTGCTTTTATAACTGGTCAGGAAAAGGTCAAAACCTGATCTACCCACGCAGGAGTTGGCAACTAGCTGAAAACTGACCAGAAAGCCACCAGCACCGCTAGGTAAAAAAAAAAAAATCTCTCAGTTCCTTTGTAAAATGCAGCCTTATCAATTTTGCACCATGCAAAAGTATACTGCGTAGCCACACTCACGTTTGAGTCATTTACCTTCCTGTGAATGGTACCTTCCACATCAGGAGCTGCAGGGGAAAGGCCATTCTTTCCTTCAGACTCCGGAATTTTTACTGGGCTTTTGTCCCTGTAAGGNATAGCCACACTCTCGTTTGAGTCATTTACCTTCCTGGGAATGGTACCTTCCACATCAGGAGCCGCAGGGGAAAGGCCATTCTTCCCTTCAGACTCCGGAATTTTTACTGGGCTTTTGTCCCTGTAAGGTCCCTTTCATCCAGCTACACTAGAAATTACAAATATATGGTCCAAAACACATCAGAGCTTGCCTTGACTACTTGTTAGACTGCGGCTGTACTGCTTATACCTATGATCTGTCATTAGCACTGCCATTTAACTCCTTGCCAGTGGCCCCAATCACGATGCAAGGGAGCTCTTCTCCCCTTTCATTTCCAGATGAGAAAACCAGAAGCAAAATTAGTTTCCCTCTAACTCCTATTGTAACAGAACTCCCTCTATTAATGGCTAAAAATCTCAAGCTTTTTATTGTGGTGGGCAGTAAATATTGACGGTTCTTACCTTATAAAGGCCAATTTAGATGAAAGAGCTATTTTAATCTCACCTCTTCCAAACATAAGTGAGAGATCACATTGCCAGACCTCAAGGGAGGACCATGAATATCAGCATCACCTCACCTTGACCGAGAGCGTTGTGGGATTGTCAGAGCAATATCCTGAAGGTGCTTGGCTATCTATTTCATCAAAAGACTCGGTGGCATATATGTTAGGTAACGGTATGTTCCTTTAATAGCTGCTGTCATGATAGGAATCTCACCTTTCATCACACCAGCCTATTTTTAAGGCATGATTTCCACTTGAAATGATATTGAGAAAGACTATACTTGCCTAAGGTAATATGAATATATTATCTCAAGGTAGCATGAAGACAAATGTATGACACCTTTCAGAGCAATACTTCTTTGCAACCAGACCGTATAAAGAAGAGCTGCAAGCCATTTGCTTTGAAAAGCCCAGGAGCTGAAACAATCTAGGAAAAATAGCATGTGGAAAGGCAAAGTGAAGAGCTAAACAGATTGGGTTTGAGGGGGGAAAAACAGGAAGGCAGAAGGAAGAAAGGTGTACAAGCAGTAAGTTATTTAGGGAAAATAAAGCTCAGTAAATCCTGAGTAAAAACAAAAGTTTCCATGAATAAAAGCTTTGTTTAAAAAGAAATCTGTCATGTAAGACTGCTACCAAATATAGAAGCATAGGCAGGGATTATTTTTATCAGAAACTCTAATATAGAGGACCTCCCTGTTTCTCACAGGTATCTTGAGTTTAGAAAAAAAATGCTGCTTGGTTTTCAAAAGCAAAAATAACCGTTGGCAATCAGTCCCTGAATGACATAAACACAGGAGGAATGAGAGCATGGGGGGGG
>RSEF01000004.1:51225978-51239358 GCA_003993805.1 Himantopus leucocephalus | reverse complement strand
TGTAACTGTACTTCTATAACCCGTATAGTGATATTAACAAATGGGAATCTGTGGTAGAAAGTATTCTCCTCATTTTTCCAAAGTTCATTTGGACAGTATGAAGCATCAAAAAATCTCTACCTGACGAATTAAAACATTACTGTGGTACTTAATCTGATGTTAAACGNAAAAATCTCTACCTGATGAATTAAAACATTACTGTGGTACTTAATCTGATGTTAAACGGAAACATGTTTTAAAATGTCAGAATATCTGGTGATTTCCAAATAACCCCAAAACTCTCCAAACTTCTCGTCCAAAGCTGCAACGTACTCAATTGTCTGAGAAATTTCATTACAGTCTTCATAGTTTAAACCTTTTGATTTTGACTGAAACCGTTTTCTCAGTATTTTTGAGCCTCTACCTTTTTCTTCGTAGCCTACATTTCAAGCCTATTTGAGATGGTATTCATTTTCTTCTAAGCAGAAATAGGAAAACACACTTGGCCTGGGCATGACCCACAAGGCTGCATGAGGTCAACTTAGGTTTACTTTCTTTTTCACTGTGGCCCTAAATTGAGCTGAGAAGCGGGAGGAAGAGATGTCATTAACCTCACATGAGGTCTCATGACCCTCAAAACGTGCCTGCAAGACAAGTGCGCTCATCCCTGTGAACTGCTCTCACATTTAGATGAGAGAAGGGGTTTATTGTCATAATTCTAGAGGACAGCATGGCCAGTCATCAGTCTGTTATATTTCTGTATTGCTTTGGCCAAACTGCATCTCTGTGGCCAAACGGGTGCTCTAAAACATGAGTGCAGCCCACAAGCCTGAANTGTCCATTACACTTGCCAGAGACCTAAACAACAAAAGCAAAAAAAAAAAAAAAAAAAAAAGAATTGGGCCATTTAATTTGTCCATAAAAAGTCAAGCTGTTTACTAACACAAAACTTGGAAGCCTGGATGCATGCACCCGCCATACGCTTCAGGATGGAGATTTTAGAAGACCTCAGCTACCGAGAAGAGAATCGCACAGCTGTGGGACCGGTCTGTGAACGCCGGGGGCAACGCTCTGCTGAGGGGCACAGCTCGGGCAGAAGGGCACGTCCTCACCCGAGGCAGCAGCAGAGTGGCCTGTGCTGAGTTCCGGCGCCAAAACTACAAGTACAAATCTGGAAGAACTTTGGTAGGGCAAACCAGAAAGAAACGATAGTCTTACTCATGCAGGACTACATTTATTATGACATACTCCTCAAGATAAGAGTATTTTCTCCAGAGCATTTAATTTTTTATTCAAGTCTTCAGGATGAAGTTAACTTAACCAAATTAGAGGGGTTTGGTTTGGTTTCTAGGAGGGTGAGAGTGCCTTTCATTTCTGTGTTACAACCAGTATTATTAACTACTGTAGGTAAGCTAAAAAACCCTAAACATTATATTAAACAACAACAACAACTAAGAGTTTCTTTTCCTCGATTATGTCACTCGGATATGTGACCAGTAATGGACTTTCTTAAGGCTCCTGCAAAGAGGTACTGTAAACAGATACCCTCTGGGATACTCCATGAGAAACAAAAATCAGTTTTCAAAACTAGAAACAAAGGCTATTTCTCTGGCCTACGACAGAGTAGATTAAAAGCATTCTTAAAGGAATGATAAACAACTGCAGCTGTTATGCAATGAGTGACCAAAGAAGAGTTTTCAATTTAAATTTAGTTACAACACAGGATGGAAAGCTTTTCTGAGACATCCCGTAAAACAGAAAAAAAAAACCCAAAAAGTCTCCCTGTGGAAAAAAAAATAATATGAAGCTTCAGGACAGTATGTGGAAATTCATCAGTACACGTCTCATCGGTGTTTCATGGGCAATTGAAAACGGATCACTGTAACCACAGCTTGAAAAACAAACTGCTTCTACGTACAGGGACATAACAGTTTCAGCAACAGCGTAATGGCTCATCAAGTCTTGCGTTCCGAAATGACGCAACAACATTTCTGTTTCATACTCAAATTGCAATTTATATTTCAGCGCAAATTGCAAAAAGCGCCCGGAGACTGCACTACCAAGTGCTTTTTATTATCCTGTCTCATTCTTAGAGAGGTATGAAAATACTGTCAGCTAACTTTACTTATATGTAATCAATTTATAGACAATCTCTTGAAACAACCAGCTTTGCGCACACACATAATTTACGGTGTCTTGTTTCTTTAAGAAATTTTATAATGGGAAGGCCAAAGGACAGAACGTATTTAGCTATATTTCAGTAATAAGTAAAGCGGAACGCCTCTCAAATGACTGCGTAACATTCTGAGAGAAATAAAAAGGGCGTCTTTTCACTGAGCGACGTAAACTCAGCCAGACTGCTCGCCTAGCGGTGATTCCGATCACGGCTCGTAAACAGGAGAGAAAGTAAAAGCAGCAGTACTGCATCATGGAAAGGTCAGTCTCCATATTTCATTCTCCTTCATGATCTCTGCGAAAATCATCTGCCATTACGATTGCGGTGCGATCCCTGACACGCCGTACTTTCTCCACAAAAGAGGTTAATTGTGGCCTCATTTTAGCAGATGCGGAGCAGAAAGGAAGCACATAACAAAAGGCAGGAGGAAAGCGCTGGTGGTCTATGTCATCCCTCTTACAGCACTATAACTTTATTTCATCCTGAGACTATGTCTGTTTTCAGCCAAACAGTGATTTCAGTCAGAACACAAAATTGTCCTNGCAAACAGTGATTTCAGTCAGAACATAAAATTGTCCCCAGAAAATTTCTTTCAATGGTAATAACTTTAAAAATAAAAAGCTTTTTATTTGGGGTTTGGGGGCTTTGTTTCATTAATCCCGTTTGTCTGAGGACACTTGGAGCCCATACCCTCGCTCTTACTAATAATAGCAACTTTTGCCAGGGTGACGCCGTCCGATGTACTAGATAACCGAAAGCGTTAAGACTCGCATAACCAGGACACTTAACAAAAGCCTTGATTAATTACACCATGAATTATTTGGTTTCAGGACAATACTGATCAAAACTTCGTCTCTCTGGGGCTCTAATGCATGTGTAAATAAAGGACTAGCTTTCTATTACGTCGCACGCTGAGGATTCCCAACGTGGGATGAGACGAGCGCCAGAGCCAGCACTAGGGATGGGCTGGGAAATAACGGCAAAGGGAGGTCTCCGCTGGCCTGCGGTTAGATCAGACGAGGTTGCAGCTGAACAGCAATCTGAACACCTCTCACTATTGGTGTGATAGACATTTGTTTTGAGCAAATATCCATCCTTTTTTTCCTTCATACAAAGGTACAGAGAGTAGACAAGGATATTCAAAGCATTGCCATGGCAACTGTTCAGTGAGAACCTGGGAAACCAAGGTATTAATCACTAGAAAACAGTGAAAGTCAAAGTGCAGTAGCCCATTGCATCAATCCATACAAAATCTGTTTCTTGAGTCCACCTACTGTTTTGTCTTAGAAGAGTCTTTAACTTTTGCTTTTAGAAGAGAGGACCATCTTTACTTTTCTGGCTACAAAGTGTGCCAGCTGGCTCTCGCAATATGTTATCTTTTCCACATGAAACAAGGAACTGCAATTTTCACAAGTCTGAACATGGTAAACACTGCAAAGCTTCAGAATAGCACCTAGAAATAAAAACCCTAACGCTATTTTCAAGCTCAGATTGAGCTTGAGCACTTAGCATCTTTATGGGGAGAAGAGGAACTGAGCTGCTTAAGAAAGGCTTTTCCAGAAGACAGACAAATGGGAGAAGCTCTGTATTGTATTAATGGATCTAAACCTAAGTCAGCCATTTAAGCCGAGCACAACCTACCCACCGAAGAAGTCTCACTCTCCCTTTCTCCTTTCCTGCTCTCTCTCAGTGCTTAATCTCACGTTAAACCTGTGGCTCTAGCAGTTTTTCAAGGGGGGAAATGCAGTGCTAGAGGAGAGGACCATCATCACAGTTCAATTGCGCCGGGACACCGTTAGCAAAGCTCCACAGCTAGCAACGTTCTGGCCCTTGGGCTGCCTGTTTATTGGTCACCAGTCGCTGGTAAAAACAGAATTGTGTACTCTATAACCATTATGACAGATGCGTTGGAATCAGAATACAAAATATCCTCCTCCCAGATCTAAGGTTCCTACTCCGCAGGGCTCCATAAAGATTTATTCAGATTTGCTTAATTTATTTTAGTTCAATTTTGCTAAGCTTTGAACCATTCTCCGTTCAGCAAGTATAACATTCTTATTTTATAAATAAATCGTAAATAGTTTACTAATTTGTAAATAGTTTAATGTAATTTCATTAAGCTATACCGTCTTTAGGCCATAGTCCTCTCTACATCCATAAAATATTTCACAGTAGATCAGATATTAGCATCATCAACAGCTTTTCTTATAAGGCCAGACTATGACTTACTGGTATCTAAAGCAGTATCAAGAACCAGCACCTTCAGCAGATATCTCTCCATTCTGCAGGGATTGACAGTTGAATTTCTGCATACTTAGTTACTTTTTTTTGTTTATACTTATTCATTATATAGTTTATGTTATTAATTTTTAATTTCATTGTGATTTAATAATTATTATTACTGTTATCTTTATTTATTATTTTTCAGGCACACTATTTCCTTGATTCCCTTTCCTAAGGTGATCCTCCATTATCCAAACTTTCTATGTAGTTTCAGAAACAGCTACTCAGCTCTCCTCGGAATTACAAACATGACCGTGACGTTGTAAGGGTACAGGAAGAAAAGCTTCCCCCAAGGCAGTTCTTAAGGGCTGTTAAAAGGGGATAAATAAATTTAAGTTCTACCAACGACTGCCTCTAGAGTAGTTTGGGGCAGGTGAAACTGAGTAAAGGACCCCTTATGGCCTGAAAGCTACTACTTATGATTGATTTCCCTTGTACATCCAGTGCCTTGTAATGCTGTAGGCGTGCTGCTTCCTGCGTAACCCACTGCTTTACCTGCGCCTGCCGCGGGCCAGGAGCCTGGGCAGCGTGGAGCTGTGCTGGGTAGGCAACTCACGCACGTTACTCACAGTTGGCCACAGCAGCAACCACCAAAAAAAGAATATGTGACCTAGGCACCGACTCCCAAGAAAAGCCACTTATACTTTCAAGAGGAAAGAAAAGTCATATAGACTGACTGGAATATACATTTTTCCATATAATATCCCCACTGAAATCAATATTATACTGGAAATAGGGCCAACCCCATAGATCTGACATTGTTACCAAAGAACACATGGAAGAGAGAAAAATGTACCTTCACGTGTATATATATCAGTACATTCACTTCATAGGCATAGGTACAGCATTCAGCACGGCAGCACTTTTGGTGCCTTTATCCCACTTGAATCCCCGGTTAGGCTGGACTTACACACACAAAGAACGTTACTTCTGTTTCAGGAAAAAAATGCTTCTCCTTGAGGAAGCCCTCAATAGCTGTCCTTTCTTTTGCATGACAAAAGTCAGTCCACTTAATGGATTGTGTGCACGTCTGCATTTCGCTCTGGTCTGAAACTCGTGTCATGCCTTAATTTGTTACTCAACCTCAGCAAAACCACAATACCGCAAAGGTTTCATATCCCCCTCCTAGCCACCCTCCGTGGCATTTACCGTGTATATCAGAGCGAAGGAGAGCTTACCTTTCATGCACTGCCAACGAATTATTGGAGCAATGCTCTTAGCTGCTTGTCTATCCCTTTCCCCAGCTGGGACGGCTTCATGGGTATGTCTCTTCTGAGTCCGTCAAACAGATCAAACCACAGCTAACCTGCCTTGGGATTCGAATACAAGAAGAGAAAGGGGGCCGACAGCCGCATGCTGGCTTCTGCTGGGAAACAACCAGCACCACCTCTGCTGGCTGCCTCCTAGCTGAGCTGCAAATGGGTTTTTTGCATTCTGCTTCGTTAGCCAAGTTTATGCAGGTGGTTCCGATGTCAGCCAGGACGGGCAGGAGCTAACGTCCACCCCTCCGCACTCAGAGCAGCACCTGCTGCAGCTGCGGTGCCGAGGCTGCTGCCTTTCTCCCCTGCTGCCTTTCTCCCCTGCTGCCTTTCTCCCCTGCTGCCTTTCTCCTCTGCTGGCTGCCACTGGTGAGAAAGCCAACAGCCAGCAGTGTGGCAACAGAAGCGACTGCCTGGGTAGCCACCAGCCTCCCTGGGCAGCTGCCACGTATTCAGTTCATATTTCAGTGCCACACTGGAGCAGAGCAGATGAGGAACACGGTGGCCTGGACTGGGAAGCAGTGGACATATGGCTGGCGTGTCCATAACGCCACTGGACTTAAGACGAAGGCAGGACTCCAAGTCACACATCCTGTGGAGTTAAGCAAAGATATTTTCCCCCTTTGAGACACACTTCACTTTTTTTTTGNTTTACCTTGGCCAATGATGTTTACAAAACCACAAAAACCAAGCACCAAAATCATTCCGTATAGCGCCTCTAACACACCACCCAGTCCTCGTTCTGGCCTCTTCCTAATCCCATCTCTTTTCTCTCCTTTTCCGTGGTTGCAGTATATTCCATTTGCACTCCTTTCATTCAGAACCTTTCTTTTTGTTAAGGTTCTGTTGTCCACAGCTGTTCCTCTCTTTCTCCTTAGTTCAGACAAATCTGGCAAACTTGCAACTACATAAAAATAATCCACATCGGAGCTAATATATTATTTATTGCTCCTTGTTTAGGACTACGGTATTTCTGTGCGGGGATCTCTGTAATAATTCAAGCCCACTTGAGTACTCAGGAAAGAGACTCAGATCTCTTATCCCACCTTTCTCCGGAGAAAAAAAGTGCAAGCAATAGCCAATGTTTACTGACACTGCGTTATGCATATATTGCCCATTCTGATACTTCTTAGATTTTCTTCCTAATTTGTTTTGAAAGAAGAATATAGGAGCCTATAAGAAGAAAACGTTGCATGTTGAACTGTAATTCTAGCTGATGTGGTGCCGAATAAAATGGCTTTGCAGGAGCCCTAGATATGGTTGGTGCATGTCTGTCACTCCTCACCACCGCGATTCACTGTGGTGGGTGAGAGAGAGCCCAGTGCCGTCCACGGCTGCTGAAGTAACAGCGAAAATGTCACAAAAAAGAAATCTCCAGGGTAAGGACCAGCTTGAAGCAAGAATACGATTCTGACAAAGGCCGGTCAGTGCAGAACTTCCAGGGATGTGAGGTGTGCTGAACTGCTAGGTAAAAGAATGCTTCACGTAGATATCCTTTTGAAGATCCTGGAAGAGAAACGTGGGGGAAAATCCTGGCCTTTTCTGAAGGAAACACCAAAATTCCCCTTCACTTTGTTAAACCAGCACTTAATTCCTTGATTGAAGCAGAACTCAGTTTTGAAGCTGGGGCAGCAGATGGTTGAGCCAGGATTTGGGACACAGATTTCAGTAGTATAGATAGGATTCTGAAAACACCGGCAATTAGGAATGGAACTAATAACTGAGACAGCAGATCTAAAACTCCTGATATATCATGTCATGTTAAAATTTAACGTCTTAACTACTGTCTTTCTAAATATGTTTTTTTTAATTCCTCAGTAGAATAAAAATTTCATACAATCACATTTACTATGACATCATAGAAAGAACTTACCAACTGTTAAGAGAACTATTATGAAAATAATGAAGTTCAGAAGATATTTCCAAGAATATTGGAATATAAATATATTAATATTCCTAGAATAAAAACATTACAGTTTGACTTTATCTGAAACTCATGTCTGTATGCCTAACATTATTTTCATGGCATAACACAATATATTAAATTAGTATAGGATAATCTCATAGATAAGTCCATTATGTAAATTTAGTTAATATGGTAAATATTAAAGCATCATTAATGGGAACAATTTGCTATAAAATGGCATTTAGGTAAATAAAAATGGGTTAGCAAAGTATCTATCAAAAACTGCTGGAAAACATAACGAAAAACTTCATACCACTTAAGAAATAAATAACTACATAGTGTTCCATGTTAAATTTAGAACCAGGAAATGCTTTCGTTCAAATAAGGAAGAAATCTGTATATTTCTTACTGTAAGAAACTGTTTCACGAATCCACTATTTATAGTAAGAGCATTGCCTTCAGCACCATTCATACATGACTAATATGAGCATTGAGCAGAATTAGAAAAGCTAATGAGAACAGGTCAAGATCTATGAAATAATCTACAGTTTACTGCGTAAGAAAACAATCTGGACAAGAGAAAAAATGGGTTTATGGCATTTCTATGAGCAAACAATAGATTTTTTTTCTGGTTTGGTTAAATTAGTGGAAGTTGCTTGATGTTCAGTATTTGAAAAAATTAGGCCATTTAATCAGCTTCCTAAAGTTGCCTAATTTCTGTCCTAATTTCTGTCCTAATTTCTGTCCTAATTTCAAGTCCTCAATTTCTGTTTGAATCTCGGTCATTGTATTTTTGAGTTGGAACAGTCTGAATGGGGCTAAAGGGAGAGATTTAGAAGAATCTCCTGTTGCTAACCCACACTGATCTTACTATATTTTTCCCAAATTCATTGGATTTAAAAAAAAATGAATTTAAGCTTAAAATTGAACCAAAAGATAAAGGAGATTTTATACAATTGGAGAGCAAGACTTTTCCTTGCATACTGAAGTATTTCCAAACAGTAAGTACGGTAACAAGTGTGATTGCACAGAGGAACTTTCCTATGTCATAATTATTTGTGTTTTGGTCATCTCTTTGTTTTTATAAGGAAAGAAGAGGTCAAGAACTTATAGAATTCTTAAATTTTCAATTTTTCTGTACACTTTCTTTCCAGTAGATTTTCCTGTTATAATGGGGACTGCACATGTTAAAAAATCACTGAAGAGAAATCGAGCATTCATCTATCATTAGATAACAAATATCTTTGACAGAGTGTAAATTCTTTAGAGGGTGCACTAGATGTTGACAGTAAAGAGCATTCTATTTCTATTGAATATTTCTTCTTTGTTTCCAAAAGGAAAGTTTACATGTATCGAAGTGCGATTTCACCTTGAGAGGCAGATGGGTTACTATCTCATCCAGATGTACATACCGAGTCTGTTGATCGTCATTCTCTCCTGGGTATCATTTTGGATCAATATGGATGCAGCTCCAGCCCGAGTGGCTTTAGGCATAACGACGGTACTGACCATGACAACCCAAAGCTCAGGTTCACGAGCGTCTCTTCCAAAGGTAGGCAGAATTTCCTTTGCTTGTACCACATTAGTAGGAAGTCATAATGCTATGTGACAAATAAGCACCTTCAGTCAACCTTACAGTACGTGTTTTAATTATTAGCATTCAAGCATCTTCTAAAAGAGAGAAATAACTTCGAAATATTTCGGGGGGTTTTTTGAGTCACCAATCAAATATATTCTATTTCTCTCTTTTCTCAATTATTTAGCCAACCACATATCTACTAAATTCCATAAACCTCAGCTAGTGATGAAAGCGACGTTATTCAGTACTACATAAATGCTGCTTAGCAATGGACTGGCTCGTCCTCTTCCAGACCCCAGTACCTGCTGACACGCTAGCAGATATAACTGAATTTCTAGAGGTGATAGATTCCAACCAGTTCTCAATGATATTCCTTTCCTAAAACCTGCCTACATGATGAATTTACTCACTAGTTACAAACACATTTACATTAAATTGTAGAAAAATCTGAAGCTAAATAGCTCCAAACAATTGTATAAAGAATGGTTCACTACACAATGTAAATAGCTTAAAGCATTTCTCTGTGATTAACTATTTTTTTCTGACTTGCAATTGCTTTAAAGATTTTCTTTTTCATTTCGAGGGTTATTCCTTCACCATCTTCATGTGCCATCGCGGTTAACAGAAATAAAATGTATACGACAAAAATAAACAAAGTTCACTTCTGTATTAGGTTTAACACGGTATTTTTAAATCGGCTAATTAAATTTTTTTCTAAGTAAAAGAGATACCCCAAACAGAGGTGAGTGTGCTTTGTGCCTCAAATACATGGATCTGAATGCTTCCGAATGTAACATCAACAGACAAGAAAATGGAATGCTATAAAAACTCAGAGAAGCAAGAATGTAAGAGGTTACCAAGGAGAGCTACAGATGGGTTTTGTCACATTTTTGAGGCCTGAAGCTGGCTACGTTGGCTTATGTGGCACAGCTCTTGTAAATGCACGCAGAGAAGGAACGAGCCCTACTTTCCTACTCCAGATTATGTCCCACAGCAGAGCTTGGCAATAAAGGATCGCAGTGAGTTCATCTACTCTGGAATTGATTCTCAGTAGTTCCACTATGTCAAAATCACAGGATTAATCTGAACCTACATCTTTGATTTACCATGCCTATACTAGCAGAGAATGAACATATCAGAGTTCTCCATCTAACTCCTTTCCTCTAGCTAATTTCTATTCCAGGAACTGTAAATCAGATCCATTATAATACGGGAATTCCCACTGGTCCCACTATAAGCTGTCCGCTGACTCCGTAGTACCATTTGCAGATCTCAGTGGGACAAACGGAGGAAGAGCGTGTGCTTCTCGTGGATTATTTGGTTTGTGATAAAATACAAGTAGTACACTACGAGGAACAGTTTATGACATAAACATTAAGCACATTTTGTGAAAGACTACATTTTTAAAGATAATATTTAATGCTTATAGTTTGAGTTGTTTTTCCTTCTTATTCTCCAGCCTCCGTGTTTGCTAGAAGCAGCGCTGGGACGTGGAGATCCTAATGCGCTTCCTCCTGACATGAAATACTAAACTTCACATCTGTGGTTTTAACGTATTCAGTCTTCTGCTCTATTCTCCCCATAGGTGTCATATGTCAAAGCGATTGACATCTGGATGGCCGTGTGTCTGCTTTTTGTATTTTC
Organism: Himantopus leucocephalus; assembly: GCA_003993805.1. Lineage (NCBI taxonomy): Eukaryota > Metazoa > Chordata > Aves > Charadriiformes > Recurvirostridae > Himantopus > Himantopus leucocephalus. Next base: position 51,228,532 of record RSEF01000004.1, on the reverse strand, counting down.
TGCACTTTTGGAGTACGCAGCTGTAAACTTTGTGTCGAGGCAGCATAAAGAACTGCTGCGATTCCGCCGCAAGAGGAAGAAGAACAAGGTAAAAGTAACGGTGGTCACAACTTTGAAAGAGTCTGAGATTGATTTCTGCCAGGATATAGGGTTAATTTGGTAAACATACGGCAGCTTAAATATAAATAAAATGGCAGCACAGAATGAAATTCACTATAGGCAGAGGGTCACTACAAGGACTATGCCCTGCATAAATCCAACTTGAATTCTCGAAAGAGGGATTAAGAGGGATTTAGACGAGGCATGGGCCATGTGGGAGCCATCTGCACAAGCATGAATTTCACTCTGTTAGAAGAGTCAGATTATGCTTCAGCGGATGAATGTTACCGGTACTCGCAGCAGTTTGTACTGCATGGAGATTCAAGAAATAATGTTTCCTAATTTCATTCTACTATTCAGTTCAAAGCCTTAACAGCTGTGTTTCATGTGAATATTTTCTAATACAAAAAATACTTTTTCAATTATTATTATTAGTGTAAGAACAAACATTTTACTTTAAAAGGCTGAGAAGATATTTTTTTTGTCCTTCTGTCACGTTAATTTAGTGTAAACTGTTCATAAAATTAGTAAGAACTTTTAATACAGCAATGGTTATTAATATTTACTTTATAGCTCAAGCTATTTAGACTAAGGTAAAATAAGTCCCTACCAACGTGCAAAGTCAAGCAGCTAAGGCTACAGGTTTGAATTCTGAAGTCCGCAGTTAAATCAAGCAATAAGCAGATTTTTTTACAACAAATACCTAACTCCTACTTGTGATTTTTCAAAGAGTAAATATTCCTCCAACCCACTCATTACCTGAGTACCCAGCACTGCTGTCACGCAGAGCCTTTCCGCTGCCTTTCAGTCACTATTTAGAATATTACCGGGAATGACAGTCTGACGGCAGCAACATGACCCAGTTCAGCCGTCCGTCATTCCTGGACACTGACCCCAATCTCTTGCTGACATCGTAAGGAGAAGGCGGTTTACAGCGTGTTTCCCTTTTACTTAGAAGGGATTGAAAACCTGGAGCGCTGCAAAGCCTACCTAAGCAGTTTTTGCCAGCAAAACGCCGTGGCAAAAGGCAGGCTGGACACTGGTATGAGAATGACATTTTCGTACAGTTGGTGTTCCCGTGTGCCCAGTCCGAGGCTTCTTCGGGTGCAGAGAGGAACTCGGGCACTGTAGCTAGAGGGTGACTCCGGCTGTGGGTGCCTGCTTTCAACTTTCACCCCTGTGAAAAATGTGGGGTTTTTTCTTCTCGCAGACAGTAGCAGCAAAACCGCTTACTGAGACGCACAGGAGGAAAGCAGGGTTTTTGTGACGGGGGGGTTGGTTTTGTCCCTGAAAGCTGCTTAAAGGTTTGGAGCGGGGGGAACGGGCCGGGCAGAGCTGGATTACTGCCCGGGGGGCAGGTGAGCCACAAGAAACACGTCATGTATCAAACACAAACAGCTGTGCCGAGTGATGTAGAATGTGATTATACTTTTAGTCCATTCCTTTTTTTCGCCATGTATTATGTGTCTTCTGGATCTCAGGCAAATTTACCATATTCAGCTTCAGTGATGTCTTTTCACTTCCTTAAATACCCGTCAGTTATAATCACAGGGGTAGAAACCGGCAGGTAATAGTACCTTCCTTCCGCAGAAACAAACCACATCTCTTTCCAGCCCCCTCTTAGCAAGACTTCAAGCTCTCCAAAGACACTTCTTCAGCATTCACAACCAATCACGTTTCAGCTCAGAGGTGTGTGAGGAAGGACCCACGATATGCAAAGCACTTCTAAGAGATGGCCGCTTCACAAAACAGCGCGCGCGAGAAGTCTCATTGACTTCACTGTTCTGCTGGGTCAGTGCTTGACATCGCGGTGGTTTTGAATTGACGCTTAAAAGTCCTTATTCTAATTTTACACTTCATCAGACAGTCTTCTAGCTTCAGGTAGGTTGTCTGAGAGGTTTTCATAAAATTAGAGGATTAGAGGCTGCTGGGTCTATAGCAGAATATCGAGTACTCCCCTTAGATTCTGGGGGATGAAGGCATGCATTTCAGTGCTTTTCTTCATAACATACCCAGGGGAGGGTATTAACTATGGTTGGGGGTATATGGCTTTCCCTTCCTCCCTGTACCTGCGTATTTCACCGTGAGACAGGTTTCTCAGCCTAAATTTAGCAAAAACTGCTTTGCTCCCGTACAAGGTTATGATTTTGACAAATAGACATTATGCTGAAAAGATTAGTTTAACTGAACATTTCTTGACTGACTTCGATTCTGTGTAGAGCTAGAGCTCCTGGCCACAGTTAACCTTTCAGGGTACACCTTCTCGAGCTCTAGAGACAGCTCAGCTAATTGCTTCTCCTTTTCTCAGTGTTTTATTAAACCCTTGCTTGCCCAACAAGTATCCTAGAACTTGAAACGTTACAGCATGGAGATTTCATCTCTTCAAAAAATTTGGATCGCATCCTAAACCCTCCGGTATACAAATAATAAATGATGTCTTACGGATTAAAGAAAG
>RSEF01000004.1:51208101-51224978 GCA_003993805.1 Himantopus leucocephalus | reverse complement strand
GATCATACCAGAATAAACACCATTCAAAAGTTGGGATATTGGCCTTCTTTATTAGTACATGGGGACAAAACCTATGATGTACTTCCTGTTGTCTCTGAACTAAAAGAATAAAATAGTCATAAGGGGTAAGTCTGCATTTTTGTTGTGCCAGTGACTGTACTAAAGACAATCTATAAACATACAAAATAAGTGCTTTCAATTTGAATATGAAGTTGACATTTTCTGACATTTTTGGATAGTCTAGTTTCTTAAACATCTGGGAATAAGACATGAGTCTATTTTTCTTTGGAAATGTGGAAGAAACAGAGGTTTAGTTGCAACTTCCCTATCACAGGATACTCCATCTGTATTTCACCGTTATGATTTACTAAATTGTGGTTACCCCATACTGTGTATTTATTTCCTTTTCTCGTTTTCTGGCTCTTTCTCTCCAGTTCTGGTTTTCTTATTCTACATTAATTCTGACTCCATGTGCCTTTCATAATTACAGCATTGAAAATTCAGTTGGATTCTGTAACCAAAAAATGCTATCTGATTCCAGACAAACAGAGAACAGTTGTCTCAAAGTAGGCTGATACTCAGCTGTATTTATTTACCTCATTTTTTCCCCAAAAAAAAACTTTTTAAACACTAGTCACAACTAGTTAATGTCATCATAACTGACATCTACTGTTGATACAACTTATAGGTTAAATGAACAACAACAAACCCAAATAAGAATTCAATAAAGTCACAGATCTTTCTATTTTACTTCTGCATCAATCCCTCTTATTTCATTCTGTGCTCTTCCTGAAGGCTATGTTAGCAAGATCTATATGCAATAATTAATCCCCAGTTATGACAAGATGGATTTTCTAATTGGAGTTGATCATTTCTGGATTTGTTTTATTCCCCACAGGGTAAGAATGCAGCCGTGGCAGGGAATTATTTAGTTTAGAGTTTAAATGAATCATGTTGGCATATATTTTAACTTAATAGCTTAAAAACAAATAAACAACAAAAATACCTCACATAAGCCTGGCTGTTTCTGCAGCTACATAAAATAATCATCTAGTTTAAAATACACACACATACTTCACGAAGCTCTACTTAAAGTGTTCTAATTTCAAAAGAGGGGCAGTCCCCCGTACCAAACCAGTATCACAGTGCGGCCTCACAGCCCTGTGGTGGAGACACTTTCTAGGGAGATGTGGATTTCAGTTCATTCATCTTGTGGAAAGTCTTGAACTCCTCGGCCCCATATTCTATGGGAATGCTCTAATCATTCAGGTTTAGAGGACAAACCAGAGGACAGCTCATCTCTCCTACCTACCCTGTAAATTTAAAGAAAGTGGCCAAAACAACCACATTTTGTCTGAAGTTAATGTGAAGCAGCACAGGTAAATATTTGGGCACAGAAATGCCGATTTTCCGGCTACTGAATAGATTTAAGTTGCAAGCAACTACTGGTCAGTCCAAACAAGATGGCAGCCGCTGAGGGGAAGAGTGGGATCTTCTGCATTAGGGGAGTTTCACTGCCAAAAATATAGTCCCTAACACTGTTCAGAAGGGCTTTTGGGAATCANGGGAATCAGTCTTGGATTTACGTGCTTGAACCATCTACACAGCCACTTGTGGTGCTTCAATATTTTTTGTGGATCTTGGCCTGAAACTCCCTGAGCCTTGATTTAAACTAGAATAATTCTAGTACTACAAGAAACTGTAGAGGTCTACTGCGGGGAAGTTACTACTAGCTCTGACCCCCGCGCTAGCTGCAGTCAGGCACGCCAGGAGTTACTGGTGCTGGTGGCGCCGTATCAGCTCCCATGAGGACTGCTTCCTCGCTAATAATCATGGCTGAAAGATGTAGGCCAAAAGGCTAGAATAGACATGGCTCTGATTGTTTAGGCTGATTATTTCTTCTCAGAGCAATAGAAAGAAGCTGTGCACTGAATTTGTGCAATAAATTAAAAGTGTTAAGCAAAGCGTTTTCCCAATTACTGATATTTTCTCCAACTTTGCTGATTTCTCCATCTCTCTCCCTTCTGAGTTTGCTACTGTGTTAGCTCTGCCGGCTTAGTCATATACCAAAGTGAATCAGCATGAAATAATTCATGTGTGCCTTAGCTTCATTGGATTACATTTAGTCATGCAATATTTGATTTGTCTTGATTCCTAGATTCCTAGTGTATGATTTTGAATTTGCACAAAGTTACTCTCTAAATTTTTGGACATCTTTGCTGGCTGTTGAGACATCCTGCCTTGAACTTTCTCTGCTCCAGATGCCAGATGTGGTTAGTAACTTTGAGCTAGAGCCCAGAAACTAAAAAAAGGCCAAAACAGATATGGAAAAAGAACCTCCAGTGGTGCCAAGATCCACCCTCACTTTTCATGTGTAGAAGGTACTCTGAAAACTTTGAGCAAACAAATGCTCGATCCACAGGCAAAAAAATGACCTCAGAAAAAGTGCCGAAAGGAAACCCGAAGGCTCCAGCCGAGCAGTGCGCTCCGCGCTCACCGACCTCTGACCCAACGCAGAGGTGACGTTTGCGCCTTATACCCGGGAAGTCCCTACATAACTGATTTCAAGAGAACATACAGAAAACAGACATGAACTAAATACAAAGCAATAACCAGGTTTAGTTGTAAAACAAAAAGTCCAAGAGAAAAGAAATAAATATATTCAGGAATAGACCATCCAATTATGATAAGAGGCACTGCGCTATTCTCCCTCTTTGTGACGAATACTCATTCTTTTACATAATTCCAGTAGGTCAATAGGCATTAACGGAGGCAGAGAATATATTTAGCATATTTTTATTGTCTCATAACTCTATAATTTGTGAAAATAACACATTCATGTAAGTCTGTTCCAACCAGTGCTCTTCTCTTCCTTCATCCCCTATAAAATACTGGCTGCCTGTTGTTTTAAACCATATTATAAACTCTGTGGTTGAATTGTCTTTACTGTGTGGGATTGCGATCATACCAGATTCTCAGTCCTTAGAAGCATAAGAGCCACTAAATACCTCCAGCTTGTCTGAAATTAATTTAGAATCACACAGAAACTGGATTTATGGGCTTGACCTTAATCTCACTAAATCCAGGAGGAGAAAGAACAAAAACTCTTACTGTAAAAGTGCTAAAACTATCACATATCAGAATTTCTTTCTTCTCATTTAAATAAGAATTATTTTTTTAAGTTATAGGATCAGATAAGTTCATTAAAAGGCACTTTGAGATACATACATATGCTTTTCTTGGCACTGAACTCTAACAGCCCCACCTAATGTCACCTAAGCCAGGAAGAAAAATATAAACTCACTCTGTAAATATTATTGCCCTTTTGCCAGGTTGTACCAGTTTGGGGAGTTCGTAATGGGCTAATTTATCTTTCAAATAGAAATTAGTGACATGGAGAACTGGACTATTTCCTAGGTATAGAAAGGTATGCAGGCTACGTATGTATGTACACACACATAAATATATATTGATTGTTGAATGCATATTGATAGAGAGAGAAGGACAGAATGGAATATACCTGAATTAGGTTAAAAAATTCAAACATTCTTCAAAAGTAATCTATTTTCTCTTGAAAAATGTTCTGAAAAAGGTGTGGAATAGATTTAGTTAACTTAGTAGACATTATAGGACTGCCATAATACCACAAACATGACTGTACTCGTTCTGAACAAAGTTCATATTCTAAAATCCTGTCTTTGACGGTTACCAGAACAGAACATATATATATCGTAATTCTTCCATATTTTGCTCTCTCACCTTCAGTGATGGCAATTGTGTGTCTAATTAACCTAAATTTGGTTGATCGTTTTTTGAACCCGTGTAAAATTACCACAACATCCTATGGCAATGAGTTCCACAGTACAGCTGCACTGTGCATGTTGTAGTGATTCCACCCCCATTAACATCTGTCTTTTAAATAGCCAAATATTCCTTTCCAGTTAGACACTGGTGCTGAGGAGGGGCGCTGGAGCCAAATGAATGGACACCCAGAGCACAGGGCTCAGACCTATGCGATGTTTAACATTCTTACTCGTTAGGTCTAAGCAGCTCAGCACAGAAGTTTCCCCTTTAGATCACCCACCTCATTCCCTCCACGAGCTGTACAGAAGGCTTATGTATAGAGTGCCTCACTTAAGGCATCTGAATCAACCAGCTGGGACTAGGTGCCTCATATCTCGGCATTGCATCGCTTACTTGGAGGTGGTTGAATAACCATTCTGTATTTTGGTCATTAACTGTAGATTTATACATGTGATATATATTGATGCATAACGATGCCAACTGGCATCACGAGCCTGAGAAAAAGCTCTGTTGATGTGGACTTCTTTAATTTCAGTGCTGGATTATGAATATCTTCAGATCACCAGAACACTTTAATTAAACTCTGTTGAAGACTTCTGCTGCAATACTGTAAATTACCTTATAGATTTTGCTGTCTCAGCTGCTTAGAAGTGGATTACGTAGTTCTTTGCACCTAGGCTGCGAATCACAAGCCAACACAAAATTTCCCTCCAAAACTGGGAGGATGGTGTTTTTATCATATCCTGGTATAGCTAATAAATGTTTGTACAGCACACACCTCAGTATCTCGTGGGAGCTTCATGATTTAAAGCAAAATAAAAGGCAATAAATAGAAGGCATTAAAAAGTCGGGGGGGGGATTGAATGGAAGGTTTCACTCACGGGAATGCAGTCTAGCAATATTATCTTTATTTGTTCTCCAGGCAGACAATCCATCTAAATGCATTTGTCTAATAAGCCTGGCTGAGAATTTCAGGTTGAATTTTGTGGAAAATTCTCACCTTTCACAACTACCTTTCTCACTATAAAGGAATTCATAATCAGAAAATTTCACAATTATTCATGGAATATGAAATTGAAAATTCAGGGAAAAAACCTGCAAGGAAACTGAAACATATCAAGAAATATTATATATAGCAGAAACTACACTATGGCATAACACAACCAATAGAATATAAAAGGCTAAATAAACAATAACAAAACAAATTCAGAATCTAACGCATTCATTTTTCCAAAAGAAATATTATTCTTACTAATAAAAAAAGAACAGCTTTGTTCTAATGATTTTTTTCTTTGAAACTTGTAAAAATAAATGTGGTTCCATAAGAGATGTGGGCTTTCCTTTACTGAAACGCTGAACATCCCTACTTACAGAGAATAGTGACTTGAAACATGGTGTGGTACAGGAGCTAGAAGGGTGGAATGATGCAGTTTGATTCAATTCATGTTGATAAAAATACTCAGGTTCTCACCGGGACTCATTCCGGTCTTACATGGTTCACACATTTTTGGTAGAGTATTTCCCTATGTTCGTTCTCATATTGCTATTTTGGATTTTTAAGTTCTGTCTTCAGGGGTTTTTTTCACTTGTCTTTTGACAAAAAGTAAGAAGTGACCCTTAACATCTCAAACATTATGCTGTCATTCAGCAGTGTTACAGGGCACGAAATAATTCAAAGAGGAGCAGGATTTCTCTCTCCACTAATAAAGCATTTCACAAAATTAGAAAAGTTTGTTTAATAGTGTCATGCTGAGGTATTGACCATCAGAATTCCAAGAAATGAAATTCAGTCACATAAGGATGAAGGTCTAGATCCATAAAAAGATGTCTGTATCTCAGTGGCTATGTATACATTTTATTTATATAGAGCTGTTAACTCCATCAACAGCGGTGCGGTATAAAATACAGGAGGGAAACGAGGTATCCCACCAAACAGTCTGCCTGCCTTAATACAGGGTTGCTCAGCTCGTTCACTGTGCGCATTCCTAAATGTGTTCAAAGGCAGTCAGTAGCAATCAATGAGAGGAAGGTATTTGCTGTGTCCCTGCCTTTGTATTTCGCTTTGTGTCTGGCCTAATGAGATGCCATTGCTGCCCCGCGTCACACGCGGACACACTTCAGCCCCACAGCGGCTTAAATGGAGGTGGGGGAACGACGCCTCTCAAAAGACAGAGATGTGGGTTTGCACCTTCCCCTCTCCCTGACAGGATAAAGAAACGATCCACAGACTTGGCAAATATTTTGACATGGAATTATTTCGAAAAGTAGGAGTTGCACAACAACGTAATCTAGCGAGAGAGGCGTTGCCGTGGCATCACGTACAAAGCCCAAATCACTATCTGCGCCCACTGCTCGCATCGCAGCACACAGGACCGGTCCGGAGACTGGAAGATTTTACACAAGTGGGTTTATGCATGTACCAGACAAAGATGAACACACAGTTTGCACTTTACACGTGAACACTCTCAGTGGGAGAGTTTTCCTGGTAAGAACAAAACCATTCCCAGGTGCAGCGGCCGAGCACATGTTGGAAAACTCCTGCAGTCTGTTTGCAGATGTAGCTTTGCGTGACACGGCCAAAGCACACAAAAGGGAGACAGGCAGGATGTATCGGTTTTTAAATCCACAAGAGGTCACAAGAATTAGGGATTTAACAGTTTGCATATACCAGATAACATATTTAATCCATAAAACATGGCCAGCAATGTCCTCACCTGTTCACGTATGTTCATCTTCTCTAAGGCAACCACTGCTTCATAACCTCAGCGTTGATATATTCCTTACTTATTCCCACCATCATAACAAATGTTGTTGGTTTTAAATGGAATATCCCCATGTTAAACTAATTTCCATTCAAATGTCGTTATGCACATTAGTTCCACCTTCACCTTATCTATGTCTATATTTTTAATTTTTTTTTAATTTTAATCCTCAACCTTCTAATACACTCCTACATATGCACTTTTAGCACTAAACATGATCTTCATTAAAGGAAAGGTTTAAGAAATGGAATACTATTGCATCATGCATTTTATCCCCAAAAGAGAGTTTCCTGATTTCTTTGTTCAGACTCATCCAGATTTCTCAATGCTGCAGTGAAATAATAACCAAAACAAAGCAGAACTGGAAAGTAAAAAATAACTCTTAATGCTGTATTGGAAAATCAAACATTTTTATTAAATATAATAAATATGCAAAATTTTTTAGTTAGCTGTCATAAAACACACATTGGTATCCCAGAGAAAATATCCTTTGTAAGACGTTATTTACAGTCACTGCAGGGCCTTTTCATACAGCTGCTTAAGCGTGGGAGGACAAAGCTCGGATTGGGGCTCAGAGGGAGGAGGGAGCAGGAAAGTGGAGCCTCTACTTTGCAGAAAAAGTTAATGATGCATTAATTGTTCCAAAACAATGGAACGATGTGGACTATGAAACTTCCAAGGCTTTCTCTTCCCTTCCCTTCCCTTCCCTTCCCTTCCCTTCCCTTCCCTTCCCTTCCCTTCCCTTCCCTTCCCTTCCCTTCCCTTCCCTTCCCTTCCCTTCCCTTCCCTTCCCTTCCCTTCCCTTCCCTTCCCTTCCCTTCCCTTCCCTTCCCTTCCCTTCCCTTCCCTTCCCTTCCCTTCCCTTCCCTTCCCTTCCCTTCCCTTCCCTTCCCTTCCCTTCCCTTCCCTTCCCTTCCCTTCCCTTCCCTTCCCTTCCCTTCCCTTCCCTTCCCTTCCCTTCCCTTCCCTTCCCTTCCCTTCCCTTCCCTTCCCTTCCCTTCCCTTCCCTTCCCTTCCCTTCCCTTCCCTTCCCTTCCCTTCCCTTCCCTTCCCTTCCCTTCCCAGCTCCAGGGCAGACCTGAGCCAACTCAAATCCCTGACGACCATTCAATGGGCTGAATCAAACAAACCTTACTCGTCTCATTTCTTCCTTAACTTCTCTTTACCTGCAGTTTTCCAATTTGAAGAAAACATCGGATATGAGAATTTCTTACTTTTGACTTGGTAGAATTATGAAGACTTTTAAGTGAACTAATTCTAATGAGAAAGGTGAGGCAACTTCTTAGATTGTGCTACCAACTCTTCATAGTTACCCACATAATGACCTCTAAGCAAATGGCTTATGTTCTCTTTCATGAAGAGCTGTAATTGTGAAAGTTAAGAAAGTAAATTTTTAAAAAACACTAAATTTGAAGAAAATAGTTTGTGCACTACAGTAATTTCAGTGCGTGAACAAAATCAAATATTTTCTGGAAATCTCTTTTATTGTCCCCAGTTCATAGCAAACATGACTGTAATCTTTTCATACTGTTCTTCTTATGAACGTGCATGTATGAGACGAAATAAGGTTAAACTATTTTTGCTGCCAGCTGCTGTCTGCTTTACCTCAAGATGGAATTAATCCAATTTTTTTTTTTTTTAATTTTGTACAATAACTACTAATTAGAAAATATGCAAACATCAGAAACACTGTACCAGCTACTTAAACACTGTACCAGCTACTTTTCTGTCAGAAACTGCCTGGCCCAGCTCCCACGGAGCCACGCAGTCTGCGTCAGGGACGTATCTGGACAACCCGCACGTTGCAAAGCAAGGTGAGGACGCCTCATGTGGAGCGCTCATGCAATTCAGCGTACCTTGGCATTGGCAGGGTTTCTTCACCGTCGTAATCAATTGCTTCTCTAGTTTGAGGTAAGTGGGTTGCTTTGCTGAACACCTTCGGTGGCGGTGATGCACGTGCAGAGGTTCCTTGCACAGTCCTACCGCTTCAGTAACCGCCACTTTCTGAAAACGGTGGCAGTGATCTGCTTTCCTTCTTCGTTTCTGCAGAGTGACCCCAGGTCGCTCTGCAAATGTGAATGCATAATGTGGGGAGAAATCAGCTGTGCTTGTCTATAGCATGTCTATGGCCTTAACTCTTTTGTACACTGGAAGCGTTTCTAGTCTAACCATACCTATATTCATATTAAACATTAAACAATAAACACAAAGTATTTGCATGTATTTTAATCTACTAGGGGGGATTTAGCTTGATGATTACATTACAAGCACTGTGGAAACTCTCCTGATGATATTCACAGAATCACTCAACGTTGGGTTGGCCCGGACCTCAAGAGATGATCAAGTCCAACCCCCTGCCCAAAGCAGGAGCACCTAGAGCAGGTTGCTCAAACCTGCATCCATTTAACGTTCGGCTGTATTCAAGGACGGAGACTCCACAGGGTCTCTAGGCAACATGCTCCAGTGCTGAACCACGCTCACAGGAAAAAAAGTGGGGTTTTGGTGTTTAAGTGAATTCCAGTCTTTGCCCATTGCAAATTTCCCTGTCACCTGGCACCACTGACTTTGGCCGTGTCTTCTTTACACCCTCCTATCAGGTAGTTACACATCTTGACGAGATCCCCCTCAGCCTTCTCCTCTCCAGGCTGAGCAGTGCCAGCTCTTGCAGCCTCTCCTCGTACGTTAGATGCTCCAGTCCCTTCATCATCTTGGTGGCTCTTCACCGAACCTGCTCCAGCGCATCCATGTCTCTCTGGCACTGGGGAACCCAGAACTGGACCTCACCCGCTACATGCATCTCCCCGGGGCCGAGCAGAGGGGAAGGACCAGCCCCCTTGACCCGCTGGTGATGCTCTGCCCAACGTAGGAGGCTCTTTGCCGCCTTTGCTGCAGGGGCACAGTGCTGGCACACGTTCGGCTTTTTGTCCACCGTTATTAAAATCATCGGGGAAAAAAAGCTTCACAGTCAACTGCAATGGTACTTTTATGTCAGTTTGAATCTGTTCTTAGATCTTAAATAAATTGTTTGGTTTACTTCAGATGACTGTCTTAACGGTACGTTATGCATCTCCCGTTGCATATGACATTCTTAAATTCCTGGTCCTCATTTATTTCACAATAATTCTTTATTAGGTTTTCTGTGTTGTCATTTAAAAGGACATACTGATGACCTTATTGAATACCGAAGTATGTTACCATATTTCATGTGGCTGTGGATTCTGGTTTTATGTGATTTCTGAAATGTCCCGGAAGACTTATTTATACGGCTTCACATAAAAACTTTTGCAATGCGTTATAGGTTTACCATTCCAGCAAAACTATGTCAGGAGGTTTTGAGTTTCAGAACATAGTCAAAGATACAATTTCTCCAGTAGCAAGAAAGGCTTTCAGATGTCTTTCATTCTGAAAATGGATGTTTATTTCTGCACGTTTGAATAGCAGAAATATAAAATGGAAGAGAGGTATCCAGTTATTTATATCATCTTAGAGGAATGTACTTATTAATAAGATTTCCAGATATCCTCGAACGTAGTGGCCAATTTGAACTTAGTTCAATAATTACATTGAGGATTTCAGTTTCTTCCTATTGGTTACATGTTACACAAACAGGAACTAATTTGTAGGTCTCAGCAAATGAATTCAGCGTGCGCAGGGCATGCCTGGTCTTAGATTTGTACCACATATTTCGGTTCGAGTTTTTAATTTGGACAGAAGGGTGAGTGTGGCTGCGTTCATCAAAAATTAAGGTGTTTATACCAGCATTACGTACTCCTTTTAGCAAGCTGCAGAGAAGAGCTCCTCAAAACCCTGAATGTTCCTTTGTAAGTCAAGATTCATCTGAGGATCTCAGCTAGAAAGCCCATAATACATTATTCTCAACTGACTGGCAAATAAAGTTCATTTTAGAGTTGTAAACATTTTAAATTATCAGAAATAATATCCAGTAATTGACTGTAAACTTCTAATAGTTAAAATGCCTCACAAGCAGGCTACTGGCTTAAATTTTAAATGTTAGCTATGGTCTTCCCTTTGATATAGAACTAATTTATTACATATCTCTATAGATTTTTTTTAAAACAACTGCTGTTATTTGTAATATCTACATTTAAGGCTACATTGGCCACGCCTGAAATAAAGATTTATGGGCTGTTTTTGCATTTTCAGCAGTTACATTTCGCTAAGAAATTAAGAACTTGATTCTGGTAGTTTTATATAATTATTTTTGTTGTTGTTACTCAGTTTCTGATTCAATTTCGTGTCTTTCCTAACACTAAGCATAAAAAATAATTTAAAAGCATCAACTTCTTATAAGCAAAAGTGCCGTGGTGTTGACATTTGAGATTTTCAACTCATTTCTTAATTTCATTTTAAATGATAAGTGGCATTTCTAGTAAGCACTCATCAGTTCTTTTGCTTCCCATTTCATACCTTTTTTTTGAGTTTTGGTTCACTTTTCCATATTATTTCTGAATGTTACCGCACCATTCTTCTGACCAGGAGGTAATCTATAGCACATTACAAATATTCGGTAGCAGTTCCAGGTAGTTGCACACAAGGCGGTTGTGGAAGATCTCTAACTTCCCTAAAACAATCGCTCTGCAGCACAAAACACTCTGCCCACCTCAAAAAACTCTGTATTTTTTTCCTAAAACAGAACACCCAGAAACTGATGTTCCTAGACAGTGATTATGTGTAGAGGATGAAAAGGAGGGAGCCAAAACATTAGCTTGAAAGATAACTATCACCGTCAGACCCTGTGGAAATGGGGAGAACAGAATAAGGAGGATTCATCGGATTCATGGCTCCCTGCTAATTCATTATTTTTCAAAGTTGGAATGAAGTTTTTCTGGGATTTCTCTCTTTTTTTTTTAGGTTCTTACTTCAAGAAGTTAAAGCATAACCGAAAGCACGTTCCTTCTCTCTTCAACTGGGTATCAGTCAAGGGAAGCACGTCAGTAGTATTTCCCAAATAAGATCACTAATAAGACTCCGGCGTTTCAACAAATATCAAAAAGCAGGAGTTTTACCTGTCTGGTTAAGATCCCTTAAGGAGGTGGAGCGCAGCTCAGTGGCACTAGAATGACACAGTTCTAAGGGACACGAGCTGCTTCGCCGGCTCGGGGTTGCGTTGATCGCACTAGCTTTGAGGAGCCTTTTACAGTCAGAGCGTAAGCCTGCAAGAATTTCTTTCCAAATGTATGGATAGTTGCAGTGCTCGATGAGTCGATAATCAAACGGCGAGGGTAGACAGTCCTTCACACAGCGCGCTGCCAAAGTTGCGGGAGGCATGGGAGGGGCTCACATATTTTTGTTTTGCTTTTGCTGCCAGCTGCTGTACTGCTGGGGTGTTTAAAGACAGTGCCAAAGACGGGGTTTTAAAGGTTCTCCTGTAATTATATCAGATAGAGAGAGGGCAGGGCGTGCTTTAACACCGAACCCTTCCTTATTCATTTGGAGCCTGGCTCCAGCGTGAGGAGTTGAACACCTCGCCGAACTGCCTCCCTCGCAAGGCCCTGCTGCCCTGCCCCTACGCACCCGCGCTCATCTTCTCATTCTGCCAGTGGACTAGTTATTTTTTTTTTTTTAAATGTATTATTGGTTCTCAAGCATGGAAATCACCCCATATTCCCTAAGTTATCTGGTGACTTTGAAAAGTGGTTTCAATAATAATACTGATGTCCTCATTGAGCACTGAGCTACCTCAATTGCTTCGAGTTGTTTGCTGGCTTTGTTTTGTCCCTTTAAAAGCACTAAGCATCTAAGGTGAAACACTAGCAGCTTATCATTCCGCAGTTATTTAACCTACGTGCAGGACAGTGGAATAAAAAATTCACCATTGTGATGCCAAAGATCCAGGCGGTGGTGATGTCGAGCACGACAGTAGGGTTTTGATGAAGGAACGGCATGCTGGAGAGCTGGGAAGTCTCTCTGAACAGCTCTCCAAGACTGGATTCCTAAATGCCCTTGTCCTTAGCGTCCTAGGCAGCTATTTCCTACCCCCTCCCCACTTGGGTATTTTCCACGAAATTTTCTTTACTCCAAAACCTTTCTTTCATAGTCGTAGCAGGTGTTTCCCACCAACTTCACGTCAGCAGCAGAGTGACAGGCAGCTCCTTAACTCTCAGCGCTCGTTTCTCTCTAATGTCAAATAAAGGCAACCTGAAACCCAGTCACCGCCTCTCTTACCTCTCACGTCCCCTAACGTCCTCCCACGTGCTCTGACAAACCTTTCCCAAAACCTGCATACCTTCTAGGCATTCTTACAGATCAGAAAATTGCACTGTACAAGTTTCTCATTCCCTTTTTGAATGTCTCCAGCGACTTCCCTTTCCCACTTTACGAAGCAAAGGGATCTGGTCTTCACTTGGCGATGCTCCTCACGCTACTAACCCAAGCCTTTTTATTCTCGTGTGCTGCTGGGGCATTAACTTCCTTTTCTATTCTGCCAATACTAACTTCAATTGCTATTTCTCTTATTTTCAAAAAAACACATTATGCTTTCTCCTATCCTGCCTGCTATTTTTGAAAAGACAGACAACCACAGAGCTCTTTGTTTCAGTGTCTTCCTCCAAATCTCACCGTGGAAGTCTTGACGTCTTGAGCAACTCATGCAGTCTGAGCTCTAGTAATAGATTTTTTCATAACTATCTTCTTATACTCTGCTTCGATGACCCTGTGTTCTCTTATTTTCCCTGAGCACATGACATTTTTGTGCGTGTACTGCCGTTGTCCTGGATGAGCAAAATAATCTAGTCGCTGACCTAGCACGGGCTGATGTGATGTTGTGCTGTAAAAATGCGCTTTGGCAAATCTCTGAGCCTGTTGTGCATTCAGTTTCTTGCCCTCTAAGCTAGTCTGACATTTCTGGCAGTCGGTCTATCTGTCTTGAATTATTTTGTATACACAGCTAGGTATAATATCTGAAATAAAGCATAGCTGCATAACCTCATCTGCTTACGCAGTAATTGCTGCCTTTCTAATTTAGTGCGTACAGGGAGATCACACAGAAATCGCATTCTGAAAAAAACCTCTTGGACACGGAAAAGTGTCTTATACTTGCTGAGCGCTTCAGTTTCTTGTTAAGGAAGGTTTGGGCACACCACATTAAGTACGTGACCTGAAATCTGTCTCTTAATTACCCCCCGCAAAGGTAGACATTCGGGGCATTTCTCTAGCTTGGTTTTCCACACGTTCTTCTCAGCAGACGTTGGGGAAATGCACTAAAGTACTTCCCAAAGTACACACGCCTTTGGAAGCCCTCCTAAGTGCACTGCCCGATAATCCGCTCGCAGGTGTGACATCGCTTATTTAGTTTTCATCGCCACTGGAGCGGCACCTTGCAGAGTACGAAGAGACGGTAACAAAAATGCGGCATGGGCTGCTTTTTGAAAACCTCTATTTGAACGAGCAGGGTGAGCCACGTCTGAGAGAGCTCAGAGCCCCGTCTCCCTCCCAAAAACGGGTTAAAACCACCCGGAGGCTCCTCGCGCTTTGATGGCACTGTGCGCCATGTGGAAGAGCGGAGCATAAGCCATGGGCCGGGGGAAAGAATCAAAGGTAGGTAAGAGGAGGGACACGGAAGAAGAAGCACCGCAGCCGTAAAAGGAAAGCAAAAAAGGCGTTGTATCGCTAGGCAAAAGGTCTGCTAGGAAACAGTAAAAGAAATCACGTTCTGCACACAAATACCGTGCAAATGTTAATACGCGTTCGGCATTGCACTCTTAGCAAGGGGGAGCGTGTGTGAAAGGTTTAACTGGAACAGCTGCAGCGTCTAAGACACTATTCGGTATTATTGTTGTTTCTTGGCTTTGATCAGAAGGCGCAGATTACCTGTACGGAATTATTTGTCTCTCAAAGCACCCAAATCAAACAGTCAGGAAGTCATTTAAGATCTTTTCATGCCTGTGATGTCAGACAGTAGTTGTTTGGGATATTTTTGAGTCCAGCTAACATAGTGGATGACAACCCCCTAGGGCAAGGGCTAGCGCACCTCTTGGTGAAAAAATCATAAATGTGGTATGATTTGGTTTGACTCTACCATTGAGTAATGCAACATCATTTTTTGCTCTCTCCCATTTTCTTAAATGAGCATACCGGTACCCGCTCTTCCAACTTCTTATGTGAAGTCGGGTACTGGTTTTTCTTAAGGATGGGTTATCTGAAAAGGTGGATCACTGAAACATTACAAAGTGGAAGTCCTCATGCTTCTATGAAAGCTTTCATGAAAATTAAAGGCAAGGTTCAAAAACTGTCAATTTATGAATCACGGAGAAAAAATATTCCAGAATTACCGCCTCAAGTTTCAGCAGGAAGACTGAGCCGCTAACTCTGGATTTCTCACAGGGTAAATGTCTACAAAGAGCTTCTTCCTATGGGCAACATTTTGTCTTTTATTCAGTTGGTGATATTACGAACTTGGGGTGATAAAGGGTTATGTTGCAAGAAAGCTCTTATGAGCACCTGCAGTGAGTTGGTGGCAAATCCCGTGGGATTTGAAGGATGCACACGCATCCCTGAGAGCCAAGGGGTAAACCCCAGAGCCGCCCTTCCTCCTGCACTTGGAGGACTGGCACGTGCTGTGCCAGCGAGGAAGACCACCTCTAATTTCCAATACATTTTGCCAAGGTTGTGGGTATCGATGAGGAGCCTTTTTTTTGCCGTCTTGCAGGATTTGTTGTTTAGATTCTTGAATGGAATAACGGAGAGAGTCCGTTCAGCCAACAAAACCAGAGGCAGAAGCCCTGGGCTAGTTTATCACAATACTTTTAAACGATTTCAACTTATGATACCCAGGATTATGTTCAACCAAGCTGATCTGCGGGACACAGACTTCTGAGATTTGTTTTGTGGAAACAGTGTGTGCACTCAGATCTTAAAGCATTCCAGTGTCTCCGAAGAGTCCAGATTGTTCTCAACATTTGTGCCGAGTTATCAACAATTTAGAAAACAGTTGCCAAAGGTCATTCCAGCTACAGCTGGTTGGAAACACAGAGGGGTTTATTGATCTTTTCCCCTTGCGTAGCACTTTAAAAAAATATTACTACGTTGTGGAAATACAGACTGTGACAGATGTTGGTCATGACTTGGCCAAAAGTTGGGGGGAGGCAGGGGGCGGGGGGGGTGTATCAGAGTTGGGTTGAAGGTGAAAGACTCCGCTGTAATGTTGTTGTTGGGTCCCTGTGTGGTAACACCGCTCTCAGCCTGTGCCTTTGACCTGGCACGGTGCTCGTCTCTCAACAAATAAGGGAAGCTGGCTCAGCTGGTTTGGGAAAGAGCTCGTGAGGCACGGTGGCACCAATTTCACAGCTCCGAAGCAATCTGGAGCCCTCCCAGAAACACAGGTATCATATTCAAACGAATCACTAATCCCAGAGGCCGGCTCTGACTGCTTTTATGAAGTGCTGTGAATCACGATCTTTAGGAAAACTAAATGGCTGCTGTCCAATTTAGCAGCTGGATTATATTAGTTCACATTTTTGAGGACAAAGGTTATAATAACAAGATCTTGTGTTACTCAATTTACTCAATTAGGTAACATAGTTACCTTAATGGTTCTGTAACAGTTTGCTGGTGTCAGGAACAATATAATTTGTTTCTTCTAGGTAGTCCAAAAGAAGGGAATTCCATACAAGAAGGCAGCCTAGCCGAAAGCAGGCGGCTGGGGTAAGAGACGGAGCAAAACAGGCCCACTGCTGCCGAGGAGCAAAGGCAAATGACAGCAGACACTCACGACAGAGGTGAAGTCTGAGTCAGAGCACTTGAGGGCCTTGGGAGCACAAGCAAAAAGTTTAAACCTGACACAGCAGCAAAAGAAAACAGAGAAGCCAAAAGGCAAGTGTGTCTCCTCACACACATACATGAGGTACATACGTTTATAGAGCTTAGGACTGGAACGGTGGGTTTTTCCCGTCTACCCAACACCCCCCACCATTGTGTTTCCTACGGCATAACATTTGTGAATCTTTAGTAACAGGCTAATGAATAAGAAAATTGATTTCAGCTGTTTAGATCATTAAAGTTGCATCTTATTTCTATTGTACGGTGACACATCTTAGCATCGATACATTTCAGCTTCATACAATTCACACGACATTGCAGAATTTGGCTTACGGGCTGTAAAAGCGGTTAAACATTTTTTTAAGGCACAAACTGTGCTATCCACAGACCTGAAAATGTCTAGAAAGCAGTTCCCTTGGTACGCCCGACATCCATAGCGTTTAATGACAGCTTTTGCACCACAATCAATACCAGCCAGAGAGGGAGAAGGGGAGAAGGCAGCTGCGGGATTTTGAAGCGGGGGGGGGGGGGGGG
>RSEF01000004.1:51195246-51206168 GCA_003993805.1 Himantopus leucocephalus | reverse complement strand
GATAAAGATGTTAAAGAGAACAACACAGTATGCTATGGAAGCATTTTTTAATAAATATGAATGTCCTCTCTCTCACTAGAAACCTTGCACCAGCCAATGCTACAGAAGAATAGGAAAGGTCTATGAACCAAATATCAAGAGAAGATGGAGAAAAACATTGCAAGTAAAATACCTTGTGAAATTCCTACTTCCTGGGCCATTTCCATGTGAAATTTATTCTCAGCAGAAATAGTACAGTGTAAATTCAGCAGCCCTAATTCAAGTAAAAAAAGTTTGCTGCAGAAAAACGACATTCATTCTAAGACCTGACATCCTGCTACAAGAAGGTTTGCATTTGCAGACATGGGCTTCTTAGAGTGTGTGGGGGGAAAAACGGGGAAAGCTGTTGGCAGACAGGCAGAAGCAGACAGCCCTTTCTTTGTCTTCTCCCAACAAGCTCTTCTCAGCAAAAGACAGAACAAGAAGATGAAAAATGGTTTGTGTTTCCGGGGACAGGTAATTCTGAACCTCATTCCTTCTCCTCCCGTTCTTTGCTAGACCAAACTCAAGCGCCTCTTCCCTCCAGGAGCCTCTTCCTCTGTCCTTGGGTCTACCAAACCACTGACCTTGATCCGAAACCTCTTTCTCAAACTGCCCATACTGAAGAAGAGGAACATTCAAAAGTTAACAGTACCCAGCAGATGCTGGCTGGGATTGGCAAAGGGATTTAAAAATCAAACTGGAAAACAAAGAGTGAATAATGAAGGTCATAATAAGCAAAACTGAAATTCCAAATAACATAAAAATACAGAACAGAACCATTTCACAATGTTTGCTGTTTTCATCTCTTACTCAGCTCATGTTTTGACATAGCTCCTAAACATGACTAACACTACAGCAAACCCAAAAATCTTTCTCAAAACACTTACCAAGAACCTCTCAGAAATACGACTTTTGCTGAATACGGGTAACTTAGGTGGAGCCTCTTCTAGAAAAAGCAGCCTAGAGGAAAAAACAAGACTTTTCACGAGAATCGTGATGAAACTTGCCGCGATGATTTTACAGTCCCGTGGCAAGTTACCCAAAAGGTAGCATCATGGGCTAGTTTTTAGAAGAGTCCCCACCACTTCCACAAGACCTTGGATATCTTCTCTTTAAATTTACATTGTTATAGTGAGCAATGGTCTATCTTGACTCAAGGCTGTGTTGTAAAATACATTATCTCCTTTTAACATTGAGACCGGAATTAAATTTTCCCCACAGAACCCGATACGGGTAAAATGCCAGTATACTGTCACTAAAATGCTTGGCAAATATGCACGAATTGTGTCAGCTTTTTTCTGTGGAAAAATATTTCTCAATTATGAAAAAAAAAAATTGAAATTAAATGTTACAAATGTAAGTTTTAAAATATTTCCTTTCAACAAATCTAAGTGTTTTTTTTTAAATTTAAATGATTCAATTTAAAATTAAACATTTTGTCTCCCTTGAGACAAAAATTGTCAATTTTTGTTTATATTCTGATCAACATAATTTCTAACCACTAATGAAATGAAATATGCATTACTTAGTTTACTTGCATGCTTCCCTCCAGAGTGCACTGTATGAATGCTGATTAATTCATAATTTTCTCTGCACTATCCACAATCCTGCTGGGGATCCAGACAGTGAGAAATTTAAGCAAAATTAAATAAATTGTAGAAAGCCCAGTCTTGCAATCACTTTCTGCACCGCTGTCTTATGTTTTACTACAGTTCCCATTCTTACATTAATGAAGCATATTCTTTATTTTGAACGCTTGATCCTTCAGTAAAGGATGACTATGATCTACAGGGGAGGACCAGAAACTGGGAGACATTAAAGGTTAAATCCTACCTTCAAGAAGTCTATGGGCTTTTACAATTTTCTTGAATGGGGATAGTACTTTGTATGACAAATTTCATATGGGTGCTTCACGGCCCAGAGGCATTGAAACAACCTTCTGGGTAGCTCTTTAACCACTTGACCCGTCCTTTTGATACAAACCAGTGCTGCCCTTTGCATCTAGCCAGCATTTCATTAGTGGAGGACAGCAAAACACTACGAAATGAAACAACCTGCAAGATTACCACCAACCCCAACCCCATTCCCAGCTACCCCACAGAAGACTATTTCACTCCAGGTGTTGCAATTTCAGATTCTAAGAACTTGAATTTTAAAGGAAGAGTTCCTGTAATGTGCAAAGTCTGTTTATCTCACCAAAACTTCATTTCTGTTTGTTCTGGAAGCTGCGTGTCCGAGTCTAAAATGAAAGCAATTGGTTTGCCCTCAGGGTTTGGTACAAACCAAAGAAGAATGCAGAGCAAGTAGTAAAGGAAGAATATNGTACAAACCAAAGAAGAATGCAGAGTAAGTAGTAAAGGAAGAATATTTACAGATAAAATTTCATTTTTCAAAACATTCAGGAAAAAAAACCACCAGTGAACTGTAGGAAATATGCAACTGAGAGATGAGGTGAGATGGCCAGATAAGCGATAAACTCTATTTTTTTGCTGAACACGATACCAGTTTGAATTTGCAAGAATTAACTGCGAAATACAACATTGTATACAACCACAAAACATGTGGTTGAGTCAAAAAATCAATAGCAAGATACTTAGCTAAACTTTAGCATCAAAAAAAAGTCCTTATAAAGAATATACTTATAGAAGCATTAAAGAGCATGTGTACAATATACAAACATAAATGTTAATAAAGTCTCCTGAGAAAGCAGTGAAAGTACTGTCGGTTGAACTGTAAATAAAAGCTGAAAATTACCTATTAATCATAGAAAATAGCACACGTAGAGATAAACCTATATACTGCGCGTGGAGAGATAAACATATGCACTACTTGATCTGTACTAAAGAAGAAGGTAAAGTTCTAGAGATTAAATTGTTTTGATTTATTATCTCAGCAGGGTTAATTTGTTTCATATACATGGTGTTTGTCTGGGGTTTTTAATCAACCTAGACAGTTCTCCAGTTAATTATTAAAATGCCTAAAGCTTCTCCATGTACTTCTTGTAGTTGACATAATGGAAACAGAAGTGAAGAGTTTTTCTACGCAATTCTGTGAACATACTGTTCAGAGCCCAAGAACAGGGACATCCTACCGCATTATTTGACTGTTAAGAAAGGAAGTGCTGTTAAGAAGTTATGTAATTCCATCTCAGACGCTGGTACATTCGCGGTAACATCCTAAAAAAATTAACAGTTAGGAGTTAGGAATTCATATACATGCAAACAAAAATCAGTCATCCTTTCAAAAGCCCTTGTTGTGCCTAAATATGGGGATAGCTCCATCCTATTGCCCAGACGTTTAGGTGACCTTTCAGTATCTCCCACGCACCATACTACAATCACCAGACTTTTATTTTGCTCCTATATTTAAAAAGGATCCAGGAGGAAAATTACTTCCTGCGTTTATGGCCACAAGTCACACTAGCCCTGAGCTACGTTCCCAACGACATTCCTTATCTGTCGCAATCTTGGCTCCTTTTGTTCGCTGGGCTTCTGGGGAACACTTTGTTTAATGATTACTCTAACCTTGTTCTTTTTCCTAAAACNAAAAAAAAAAAAAAAAAAAAAAAAAAGGATTGTGATGCAGGAGAATTAATTTACACTGTTAGAAACAAATCTAATAAACTAGGAAAATCTATCCATTTCAGGCACCGTAAACAGGGCAGGTCCTGAACCCCAGAACTGACTACAGTGGGGCAGATGACACAAGTGGGAACATTCAGTAGCTGGTTTGCAGTGTTTGGGGTTTTTTTAAACAGAAAAACAGGGATCAAAATGGCTATGAAAGCCCCAAAAGTGGGACAGCGTAGTCTTCTGTTCCTTCTGCCTACAGGGCGAGGAAAGAAAAATTAATTAAAATGTTCCATGTCTGAAATGCATACAGCTTCTCCTGCATGTTTTATGGAGTACTTCTCTGGCACACAGACTTTTCATTTAGTCTTTTTGGATCTGTTTCCTCCATCAAAACTGAAAGCAATGTAGAGTGAAAGTATTTCTCTCTGCTTTAGGTAAACAGTGAATGTATCAGAGAGTACCCAGGAATCGTCAAACTTCCATATCCTGTCTCTGCTCACAGTCACCATCCCTGTCGGCAGAAAGCAGGCCGCAGTAACGAGATGTCCCTATCAACACGGAAAGCTGTTCCCACCGTCTGAAATTCATTCATGCCTAGAAGATACCCATTCTTAAAATAACTGCAAAAAATGCAAATAAGCTTGCTACCTCTACGAAGCAGCAGGCTGTTCTCGAGTCCTTTGGCTTTGACGTTGCATAAAAATTCTTGACCTTCTGGTATATTGCCAAAAAACCATCTCATTTCTCCAACACAGCACAAAATCCCATCTCTTGCTCAATCCTGTTGCCTAATGACAGAAGACTGTTCTTTTTCCCAGCCGAGACACACGCACTTCTAACGCGGGATTGCCAATGGCAGCAAACAGAAATAGTTTGCACAAAGTTTCTACTCTACAACCACCCTCAAGATATAGCAATGAGGTTCAAATTATGCAGTGTGTTTGGTCATCATTAAAATTCAGCATAAATCATTACGCAACTTTCTACAGAAATGTGCTAGCAATATCAAAGTAGTTCCCCTCGTATTCCCTACTTTATCAGTGACTATCTGCAGGCCTTTAGCGAACCTAGTGCTGCTTCTCAGCATCAGACACTGTAATTTGGAAAGGTCATTCTGACCTTCCTAAAATGCCTGTAATTTTTAAGGCACGGTGTGAAACCAATCAAAAGAACCATTTCTTTTTTTTTTTTTTGCACAGCCCTGGTACTCTGCTTACCTGTAAGAAGTCATAACTTCTTCAAAGTAATCTCAAATGTTAATTGAAAATGAAAACTGAGAGAGGAGAGTTTTCAATGTGAGGGTTGAATATTCCCACTGGGCAAACTGCAAAGAAAATTCAGGATAAAATAAGTTTAAATGAGCTTTATAATAACGTTGTCCTTTGTAAACTCATTTAGCTTTCTCCATCAAAAGCTTCAAAAATGTTTTTCTCTGATGTCTGAGGTGACATAAATCCAATTTCTTGCGAAAAAGTCATAGTTTTCAAAGAAGATAAGGAAAAGCGACAATGAAAACGTGTTCTTGTATTGAGTGGGAAATAAGTGACCTAGTACAAGGATTTAGATGAAACTTTGGAGTGAGATTTCATTTTGCAGTTCACCTTAATACCAGCTTATGTTCCTCTTGTTGCTGGCTATTGTTACATCAGATAATTAGAACATTAGTACAGGATTTCAAAGTTAACTTTTTTCATTATCTTTGGCATCCAGTCCTTCTATGCCATTCAAAAAAAAACCTAGCCAGACCTGCTGGATTTGATCATGCAGTGTATCTCAATACGGGCTGCTCTTTACAGACGGGACTTGGTGTAGTTTGTTCTATAAAAATCCACTAAGTTGGAATTTCCACAACTTCTGTCAAACGTCCCTTTCTTCATAGATTTCACTTTTAAGAAGCTTTCACATATTCAAATCTTAATTTCATTTTCCAGGTTTCATCCTGCTGTATTGGCTTCCAGCTCAGTGGATTATATTAAATAATTCCTCTTATTCTTTGTATCTGTACATGCAAAAACATAAGCAACTACAAGCTGATTTTTCCTTTTCTTTTTTTCCACGACTTTTCTGAACTAATAATCAATATCAGGATGGAGATGAAGGCCACGTCGCAGCTGAGTGGGAAAGAAGAGGGATGGCAAAGGAAGAGGCCACCAAGTGCTCTTAAAGTAAAGGGAAAGAGCTCACAGTTAGTATGAGACACACTGGGAGCCAGCACACAGGTGCAAACTTCCAAAATAACTTACACTGCCAACTATTCTGTTTAATAAATAATTAGTAACTGACTAATCTACTTTAATTTTCCAAACTAAAAACAACGTGAAGACTTATTACACAAGAGAAAGAGAGGACGTATAATGTTTACATTCTTTTCAGGTAGCATTATCATCTTATGTACAGTGTGCATGCAGAATTAGATGAATAGAAATTGAAGACCGTATAAAAAGAATTTGAACATAACTGTTAGTCTTTCGGGATGTTGGATATCTGCATTATTTTCTCCACA
Source organism: Himantopus leucocephalus (assembly GCA_003993805.1). Classification (NCBI taxonomy): domain Eukaryota; kingdom Metazoa; phylum Chordata; class Aves; order Charadriiformes; family Recurvirostridae; genus Himantopus; species Himantopus leucocephalus. The sequence goes on along the minus strand of RSEF01000004.1, from coordinate 51,200,072 downwards.
AGTATTTTGATTAATTCAGGATCCCCACAAAGGAGAGTCTTACTATGAATCACCTCGAGTTCGGCTGGCTTTCGCAAGGCCACAGGAATGTTCCCACTCTGAAACGTACATTTAATTGGAAGGAATTAATCAACTGTTTAGAGCAGAAGAAAAACACAATAAACTCCATCTGCTTGAGAGCTCGGCACTTTTTAGGATACTTGGTTCAATAGTAAATTGTCTTGTAATCTTGTGATGAGTTCTTACTAATAACTTGAAATACCTTCAGCATAAAGACAACCGGATTCTCATCTCTCTTTTCTGTTCTTCTTTCCCTTCTCACTCCATGCTCAACAACATGAACTTTGTTGTATATATAGATGTTGCTAACTATTGCCTAAGAAATATTTATCCAAGAATCCTAAAACGGTTGCAATTCTTTCCCATTAAATTATTCAAGCTGCAAGCTTTCCACAAAGGAAGGTTTCTAGCACTCCGCAGAAGTGTGGTGCTACCTGGAAAACCCCATTCTTTCCAGAACATGAATGGGTTAACTTTTAATGGGTTATGATGGAGGCCAGTCCTGCAGAGCGCTCCAGTCATCCCACAATGAAAAGGAACGCCGCATTGCAACACAAAGGTCTCTGAACAGCCTGTACAATCGTCAGCTGATATCACGTCAATGCTAATTAAATAGAGTTGACACAACTTTTGTAAGAAGGTACGGCGAAGGATGTCTCAACTTGGAAAAACTTGTACAGTTTTCTTAAGTAAGATTTGGTTTTAGGAAGTATCTGACTTATATAACGCTTGCCAGTTCTACCTGGGAAAGAGACAAATATTACGTGTGTGTACTCAAATCTGAAAGGAAAAGAAAGTTAATCTGCTTGAATGCCGTAGAAGTAGTACACAGTAAATGGATACTGTGAGAAAGGAAAACAAAATATTTGTGCAAAGTAATTCAGCTTCCAAGGCAGAAATATTCCTAGTGCTTGTGGTGGATAGAAATTCTCTAAGATTACACATGATTACAGTAATACAACTCTCTTTTCAGAAGAGTTGCCAGATGGGCCGTAACTAGTCAGGTGCCTTATTGATTTAACACAATCTGCAACACAAGTGCATAAAAAAAAGATAGTTATCACTTCACTGGTCACAAAAGTAATGTTATACACTTATTTTAAACAAAATAATATACGATCTTAATTCCATATGCCATTTAGATAATTCCGTTGTGCTCTCTTACATGGTAGCCACCCACACAGTGTCATCTGAGCAGATTATTCACTTGAAGCCAAGGATGCTCCACTTTTGAATCGGTAAGAAGGACAGATCAATAAGCTCTTCGCATGCAGCACAGTACTCCCGAGTTCATTAGGAGAGAGTGGATAAAAAAGTTTGGAGCAAGACAACTTCCTGTCATGGTTTGACCCCAGTAGGCAGCCAGGGCCCACCCAGCCGTTCCCAACCCCCGTGGGATGGGGAGAGAATTCGAAGGGTAAAGGTGTGAAAACTCCTGGGTTGAGATAAAGACAGTTCAATAGGCAGAGCAAAAGCTGCGTGTACAANCCGGGGAAGACAAACACCGTCGCTCCCAACGTCCCCCCTTCCTCCTTATTCCCCAGCTTTATATCCTGAGCGTGGGACATCCCTGTGGTCGGCTGGGGTCAGCTGTCCCGGCCGTGTCCCCTCCAGCTCCTCGTGCCCCCCGGCCCATGGCTGGTGGGGTGGGGTGAGGAGCAGAAACAGCCTTAACACTGGGGTAAGAACTGCTCAGCAAGAATTAAAACACCTCTGTATTATCAGCACTGTTTTGGTCACAAACACAAAACATAGCACCATAGAGGCTCCTATGAAGAAAATTAACTCTATCCCAGCCAAAACCAGTACACCCACTCAAAAAGAAAGTAATCAGAACAAACAAAATACTTTAACAAGATACAGGTCAAATATACAGACACAAAGCAAACAGCTCTCTCGAGGTGTTAAGCCAATCATTTTTTTGGAGAGGAGGAATTTAGCGAACATTTAGCAGCGCACACGTTGAATTTGAGGTATCTGAGCATTGACAGAGATGACAAATTGCAAAAGTATTTCTGAGTTCACAGATACAAAAGGCGTTTTCCCCACGGCACAGAATTCTGTTCAAAAAGACAAATGGGAAAGCTGAAAGAAATGTTGGATGGCGGTTGTGTGAATGGTGACCTCAAAGCAGGCACAAGGGCAGTGAGAAACCAGTAATGCAGAAGATGAATTGCAATGAAAATTAGAGTTCTTTTTCTTCTCGATAAAAAAGAACGAAAAACACAGCTTAAGAGCATGTACTGGGAACAGGAATTTCACCGTGACCCAGATGAGAGGAGTGCATGGGTGATCAGAAAAGGGCCCAACAGCTTTTTTTGTTTGGAAATGCTTGTGAAGTAGGTCTCGGCCCACTTAAACACCTGGCATGGGAAAAAAAATGAATAAATAATTTAAAAAAAATCAAGGACATGAACAAACAGAGCCAGCAAAAGCATCCTAGGGGCTTGCTTTCCTGTCTCTGCTTCTAAAAGAACCATAAGCTATTAGTTTACACGACGAAACTATTTTGGCTGCAGTGGCCACCGCGGTCTGAGGCACCGCACCGGCAACAAGCAGCAGCTGTGCGTGCATTAAATACAGCAGGAAAAGGTGAGGGATTGTGACACGCCAGGCTGGCTTCCACTGCGAGCAACGTGAAGGGAGGAACGGAACCCCCCAGGGCAGAAAGCTCAGCATCACGTTGGACACCAACTGGAGTTTATCACGATGCTCTCGAGTCCGGCTCTGACCTCCCTCTTTGCTTTGACCCGGATAAAGCCAACCCAAACACCTGCAGCGACTGGAAAGCACAAAAGCTCTCTTGGAAGCGGACACCCCGGCAGGGAAGTCTGAGACATCGTCTGACAGCAGAGCAAAGCGTCCTCTGAAGTGCACGAGCTCTCCACGAGCTGGAAGCTCGTGGGACAACAGCCGGGTACAGTTCAGCACTGAATTGTGAAGACGGCTTCAAGGTTCAGAGGGACTCTCAGTGCCAGCAGAGTAGCGTGAGATCCCAGGTAAAATGGTTTGGCAGACATGCAAAAACTACTGTAAGCTGGAGGAGCAAACACGTCTACTCTGCGGAGAGAAAATTCATCCTCCTGTCCGGTGAATCTAATTCAGAGAGGCTTTCCTCTTATCCGAGTCATCTGCCACTTCAAAAATAATAAACCAAACACATTTGTTGTTGACAAAATTCACTTAATTCACAGTAATTCAAGGAAACGTCCAGCAAACCTCAAGTGTAAAACAACAGCACTAAGGACTGGGAAAAAAAGTCCGGTGCTGCGGTAGGGAAAGCGGTAGAGTTTGTTGGTGTGTCCTGGCAGCAGAGCGAGCCGATAGCCACCACGGCGACAGGTCGGTGCGCATCTCCTGAGTCGTTGCACACAAAGCTGCTGTTGGTACGATAGTCTCAGTTCCCAGTGTTGCTTCCCCAATATCGACAGCAAGTGCTGGTATGCTGCAAACAAAACTGAAAATGTCTATTAATGTTTATTAGCAGCTTCTCCTTCTTTCAAAGGATGAATCATCTCTTGGCTCCCCGAAACTCTGAGTTAATCTTAGCCACTCCTGCACTGACTCATACTCACTATTATTATTATTATTATGGGGACTCCAGTGAGATACTCCAGTCCATATTACTCGTGCCATAACACAGAGCTGATTCATCGCACGCAGAACGCTGCCAGTGAGCACAGGATGATCCCGGGATGTACCGGACAATGGAAACACAAAATCAGAAATCGGAAATATTTTTTGTTGAAGGATTAGGAACTGGACAAGGCACTTGATAGCTCCCGACTATACATTGCTGCTTGAGTGATTTAGATTGAATCAGAAGGTACAAGAGCCCTGTGAAGCCCTAAGGAAAGAGAAGGAAATCATTCACTTGTGGGCAGGGCATCATCGACCGTGAGGTTCCTCTTTCATGCTCTGGCCTCAAGAAAAGAAGGGGAAATGAACTCTGACCACGAGGGACCATTTTCATCACCCAGGCTTCTCTGGAATCTCGAAGAACCCATTGTAAACGTGTGCATAGCTGGTAATGTCTCCACTGAAGGACGTTGCTATGAGCCTACCACTATGATGCGTGACAGGTGCTTATAACAATACCCAGAGCCAGCCAGGATTGCCAGGGCTCCACGCGCAAGTCTCTACAACTCCAGAACTACCTTACCAGAAACATGTAAAATACAAGGTGCTACTCCTTACACCGATCAGTTAAATACCCATTTGCTAAGGGTTTCAGAGGCAGTAGAAGTAACAACACAGCAGCATGATCCCTTAATGGACTATTTAGCTTCAGGTTACAAATATCCTGCTGCGACTGCCATGAGTACAAGGTTCGTATCTGGGTCCCAGGTAATATAGCTCCTTCCCAGCTCTAGAGCAAATCAGTTATGTGGGCTGCAGCCTCCACTCAAAGCAGCCTCCCACTCCCACAGAGTTGTTTTTTGGGGTTGTGTTGGGTTTTGGTTTGCTTTTTTTGTTTGGGTTGGTTTGGTTTTTTTGGTTGGTTGGTTGGGTTTTGTTGGGTTTTGGGTTTTTTTCCCCAAGTGACATTTCCCGTTCCTGTTCCTCCCACTAGCTTTGGCCACTAGGAAACTGAACAGAAGAATAATCCACGGGTCCACCAATACCCAAGCTGGGGAGGTGATTTGAATTAAAACATACTCCTGAGCTTGCTTCGACTGTAAAGCACAGACCCCTTGGAAGTGTTATTCTAACTGAAACAATCTGAATGTAAAAAAAATAAGAAAGATGCTCCAGTCCCCTCATCA
>RSEF01000004.1:51170269-51180460 GCA_003993805.1 Himantopus leucocephalus | reverse complement strand
TTTTTTTTTAAATTTATTCTCTCTTGTCTAGATGCAGTTTATGTACTGTGTTACTCTTTGATTCTACTTTCCATTGATCTCACAAGCCCTCACGTGAAGAACAAAATGTCAAAGAGGGAATTCATCCGAAATACACGACGAGCTGCACAGAATATTAGTGAAGATTTCGTAGGGCACCTTTACGACAACATCTACCTTATCGGCCATGTGGCTGCCTAAAAGCACAATTTGCTAGCACTTAAAATTTGTAATTTTCAAAAACTACATCAATTCAAGAAATTAATTATTTTGTAGAGATGGGGGTTATTTTAGTGCTGGTCATTCTAACCTCTGTATGCAATCAAAGTTTGTGTGTGTAAGTGTGTGTATGTGTAAACTACCTTTTCTATCTATTTCCCGTGGGAACAGAAGGATTTGGAGATTTGTTTTTCATAATTTTTTTAGTTTTGCACAAAACAATGCCATTAGTCTGACACAGCCATTTACGAATGTTAAACTGACATTGCAGTCTAAGCTGACAAAGTGGTGAATCTGTGCATTAGATCGGCTTGAAACTTTAATAAGTTCATTCTTTTTAGAATACCATGTAATGTGTATATATTTAACTAAAGAGATTTATAATCATAATTATTTTATTGTAAAATATTTTAACTAAAATTTCTCCTTTTATCTCTTAAAATGGTGTTGTACTTCTTTCTTCTGCATTTTTTTTACAATGCTGACTACCTCAGATACGTAAGTTAGAGAAACTACAATAAAGTTTATTCTAGGAGATGGGAGAGCACTTGTAAAATACCTCAGCTGATATTTAATACTAAATTGACTAGCCTGAATCAGCATATTGCCAATCTGCTATTCACTCAATTGTAAAGAAGGTTACAGCCTCTGTTTTAGATGAACCCTGATGTCGTGTCGGGGGAGCCTCGGGAAACGGTGAGAGCGCTAACCTACGTTGCAGGGTTACTGGGGACAAAGGACAGCTGCAGTCATCTCTTCAGCACGGTAAGCAAGGAAAAATCTCACCAGGGAAAGCAGGAGGGGCGGCTAACCTGTCACTGCTTTCAGCTGCTTCCCTGGGGCCACAGATGTGGGTGGTGGAAACTCCTTGGCAAATACGTACCCGGTGACTCGTTGCCAAAGCTGTTCAATGCTGACCGGGACTGTGCGGGACTGGAGAGCCGTTTCAGGCTCAGACACTGAATTACTCTTTCTAAATCTGTCGAGTAGCTAGATTTCAAATAGTTCTAGATTTATGAAAATGCTTCGAAAATGGGTTTGGTCAGGTTGTGTCTTACATTTTCTGAAGTGGGAGAGTATTAGCAGTGCAACCGCTGTGCACGCGCAGGAATTGAACGAGGATTTGCCTGGTTTTCGGATAACTCGTAGAGCAGTGCTTTTCTTAAATTGACATAACGTCGTTGAAATCAGATCTGTTCCTGATTATGTTTATTTACACAATATTCAGCTATCGCTAGCAGCTGGATTCATCATGGTAGCAAGTAGATTCATCCTTTTTTTCCTGCCACACCATGAGGTGAGGTAGGAAGAGATTCTTAGTTCTGTTTTACAGATCATTCTGATTTTTTTATGGAGGAAACCTATGGCAGAGCCAGGAATTGAATACAGGTCGTACTCCTCGTAGATACGCGCTTTGCCCGCACTGCTGCTTTCCATTTGGCACCAAGAGGGTGTTATGTTTGTCTTAAATACGAGCAGAGCGCTGACATAAGAACTNCTTTTTTAAGGAGGAAACCAATGGCAGAGCCAGGAATTGAATACAGGTCGTACTCGTAGATACGCGCTTTGCCCACACTGCTGCTTTCCATTTGGCACCAAGAGGGCGTTATGTTTGTCTTAAATACGAGCAGAGCGCTGACATAAGAACTACATGAATGACAGGGAGAGGAAGAATGTAGCTACTGCTGCGATTTCACGTGTTTCATACATTTTGTTTATAGCTCTGCTCCACATGCAAAAATGCGCCCAGAAAAAGTTGTATTTTTTTTTTTCATTTTGTTACCTTTAATGGAGTGTAAATGCCATTTGTATTTGTGCAGCAGCCAAAGCCAGGAGCCGGCAGTACTGACTGCAGCTGTATTCCAGACAGGTTTTACCGTCTCGCTCTGCTCTCACAGGATAGCTTCTCATCACTTCACCCTGCGTCGTTTCATGCATTTCAGAAAGTCCAAGGATGCATTCCGCAGTGGTCAGTTAATCCCAACCGCAACTAAAGAATATATGGTGCACTGGGGAGCTTTGTTTAAGGCACAGGTACCTGGTCCTGTAAAAAAAAAAAAGACAAGTTGTACATAATCTGTAAAGCCAACAGTAAGGATAAGTGTCTCTGTGCTCCTTAAAGTGATCTTACGTGAAGACTGCAGAACGTGGCTTTCTAGAAAACACTCCTCAGAAGTTACACACTTGGAGAATTCGGTGAATTCTGAAATTGCAGCTAATCTTATCGGGAAATGTTTTCTCTGCAAACCACAAATGCAGAGCGAGGCCCGATTCTCTCCTGGCTGCTATTTATGGTGACATTAGTGATACTGTTCTTGATTTTGCACCGATAGAAAAATATAAATTGTTAATGTGCATTTCTCTTAATTTCCAGTTACCCTCAGTTCCCGTCCTCAAACAGATACAGAACAAAGCCTCCAGGTGGACAGAACGTGTGTTTTCTGGAATAGATGCATACATCATTTAACAAGGTTTAGAAAGCTTCAAGGCCAGTGTAACCGCCAAGGCAAGAAATTACAAACAGGATGATACAGCTCAGGTTTCCGTAAGACACGAGTCAAGGGGAAGAGAACAAAACCCAACCCACGCGGACTCGCATAGAGATACCAGCGTCCCATCTTGGCGGCAGGATTCCGGAGCGCGGCGGATGGTGAGCGGCCAGCTCGTGCCGAGCGTTGTGGTACTGACTCGGCAGCGAACACTGCACACCCAGAGTGAGTTCCCATAGGGGTAACCAAGAAACAAAAAATGACAATAGACATTTCTTGTGGCCTTTTTTCTTTTGAAGTTAGAATCTTTCTCCAGAGTGTCCAAGAAGTATTTTTTTTTTTTTTTGCATTAAAGAATCTAGACTTTTCATTAATTTAGGCAATTTTCAGTCTTAAAATAAAACCACGTTTTAAGCAGATGTAGCAATACTCTTACAAAGTGAGAGAGATAAAGTTTGAATTCGCTTAGTCGTCCTCTAAAAACTAAGTTTGGGGCAGCATCTTGTTCAATGCACTATCGCTTTCTCCTTTTAAAAGAAAATAGTGGTAGGTGTGCCTCGTTGACCCATTGAACTGCGCTCACTGATGTGATGCAGAGATAGCTACTTGATCAAGCGCTGGGGCAGACTTGGCTAGAGGATCCCAAGCCTAATTCCATGAGCACGGTCGTGCTCGTTAACCGCAAAGTGGTTCCCCGGCTCGTGTGTGATTCCACCGCTGCGCGTCCTTTGGACTCTGCCCGCAGGACTCTGCCTTCCCGCTTCCCTCTACAGTGGCTGCCCCGAGGGAGGAGAGCAGCGGCAGCCCGTCCCCCTGGAAACACTCATTATTCTGGTCCTGAAAGACACTAAAGCTGGTTCTGAATGGCCGTTTCGGAAATTTCACTGTCACGGCATTTATTTAAGGAATACGGCGTATATTACATACTCATGTGGCTTAGTTATAGCCAGTCTGATGTTCTCAATTTTCTCAAACCTCTATTTCTGCCTCAGATACTTTCCATTCATACTCTGAGCAACAGGTTTATACAGCTCTGGCTTTTTAAAATAAATCAAAGCTGCTTGGACATACAAAAGCCCGAACAATTGTAAGTTAGAGACACGTTTGTCAGGTTTTCAAGTGGGCAAGAAATTCGCATTCAGGAAAAAAAAGTTCAATTTGTTCTCTTGAGCACTGCCCTCCCACCCCCCCACCCCCCCGATGGAAAAAAGAAAAATTATAAACAGTTTCAGAATACAGATTTAGGAAAATAAACTCAAGCTGGGCAAAGAAATGTTGCGACTTCCGCTTCAGTATACTGCAGTTTATTAACGTTCTTTACATAAACAAACTTATCCTTGTTGAAAATTGCTCCTTTTTGAAGTGGTGATAGTTTCGTTCTCTGTGTAAGGGTGTCATTGTGCAATCTGATACTTTTTATAGTTCTGTTTTTAGAAAACAAGTATTAAATTATTTTAAATACCACCGCAAAATTGAGGTGTACCTACCTGATCATGTTAAAATGTCAAAATAACAATATTAAGTATTTAGAAAAGTCAAATTTACTCGCCTTATATTGGATTGGGTTTTTTTTTTTCTTTTCCCATATTTCATGTAAGTATCAAAACTAATAAACGTTAAGGCTGATGACTTGTTCTCTGCCGTTGTAAAATCTACCACCCTCACCTCCAAAGCGCTGTTAAAATGGACAAAGGACAGACTTAAAGGATTTCCTGTGTCTCCCATAGGCACATTACGGTTTCAGTTTGCCTTAAAGAGAAACAATATGCAAACTTCTAGAATCTACGTCTAATGGCGATTTTAGATAAAATTTTATGTGATCTTCTAATATTATTTATCAGATGTTAAAAGTTAAGACTCGCCATGTGATGTGTGTAATTAAATCATAACCATCTGGGATTAGGCACAGAAACGAGCATCTATGTAAAAAGCTTCAGAGAGGTCACGTTGCTCCTTCATCACTTCAGTGCTTTTGCTGACAGTGATGTTAGTAAATTTGCAGTTTTCCTTTCTTATTCATATAAACAAACTTGGAGAAGAATTAGAAAATATTTACATAGGGTACTTCCATTCCCTCTGTGAATTTTTCTTCCGTTAAGAAGGAACTTTCTGTATTTGCTTTAAAATTAAAAAAAAAAAAAATACCAAAAAAAAACCCAAAACCAAAAAGCTGCAATTCAGTGAAAGACTGAAGAGGCTCTCATTTTCAGAGCTGTGCTTCACTCATAGCTCCTGTTACAGAAAACGAGCAAAAAGCGCTTTTCAGATTTCTAGCAATCCAACAAACGCATTATTTTTTTTTTAAGCTTAAAAATACTACTTCTTGTGCCTGTGTACATGAGAGAAAGCGAGTGTATTTATCTGAAAGCAACGTGCTCGGGATACCGGTTCTTTTCAGAGAGAGCGCTCATTTGTAAAAGTTAGCTTTCTTCTTGGCAGCGTTGGGGAGGAATGTTGGATTTAATTTAAAATGATTAATGAGATTTTGTCAGGCTCCCTGCCTTTACCACCGCTGCAGTTTGTCAGCACAACAACCTGGGAAACCCGGACGCCGCTCTGTCGCCCAAAACAGCTTTGCAGGAAAAAATAAACCTGAGTAAGCAGTGCCAGGTACATGTCAGTGGTATTGTCTTTCAGCTGCTGACAGCTTAACTCCAAGTTGGGACATTTACACATTCTGAGAAAGGGAACCTCATTTGTTATTCCGATAGGGTGGTTTGACAGTGCGCACCGGCACGAACTGAAGTGCTCAGAGCAGGCACGGCCTTTGCTCCTAACCTCATGGAAAATCCTACAATCTGCGCAGCCCAGAAACTTATTAAAAGAGGGGGGGGGAATAATTACCAAAGCTGGTTCAGGTAAGTTTTTCGAGAGAAAGAGCATCTCCACAACCTGTCTGGGTTTTGGCTGGATGGCGTTTGGAGGATCCCGTCCCCCTGAACCCCACGCGCGCTCGGCGGGATGGGATGGACACAGCGGGATGCACACCTGTGCCGACAGCCAGGACCGACCGCGTCCACCGTCCCTTTCCTAGGTAACCCCGACAGTAGAAAATCAGCAATTCTTTTGAAATGTAAGGTAGATATTGAAAATTATTTACGATTTGTCTTTTTCACTTATCCTTGTGGGATTTTATCCTCTTGGGCTGCAGCCTGAGCGTTGTGTTCTCCTTACACATGAAATGCACACAAACTGAAAAGACGACTTTTAATTTCAAAAGCCGCCTGCCCCTTCCAAGCAAACGTGTCTGCCTGCGCTGCACAGCTCCTTCCGCAGCTTAACCCTGCGTCGACAAACTGACCTCCCACCCCCTCCTGTGGACATCAGTTCTAGCCACTAAAAAGGATTAAAAAACCCTGCGGGGCTTCACGGGGAGGTAGATGGTGAAAAAGACTTAGTGCTGCTCTGCTACACCGGGCAGAACATCCTCCTTCTCACAGAATCATGGAATCCCAGGTTGGAAGGGACCTCAAGGATCATCCCGTCCAACCTTTCTTGGCACAAGCCTGGTCTAGACAAGACGGCCCAGCACCCTGCCCAGCTGAGTCTTGAAGTGCCCAGCGCTGGGGATCCACCTCTTCCCCGGGGAGAGCGTTCCAAGGGCTGATTGTTCTCACTGTGCAGAATTGTCCTCTTGTGTCCAGTTGGAATCTCCCCTGGAGTAACGCGTACTCGTTACCCCGCGTCCTTTCCACCTGAGTCCTTGCGAAAAGGGAGTCTCCATCTCCCTTCAGCCACCCTTGAAACACTGGAACATGGGGATAAGGTCTCCCCTACGCCTCCTTATGGGGCGCGATGGCACAGCTATTCTCTGCATGAGCTATTTCTTATCTGGTAGAAAAAGTATTTTCACAACGGCAGTTTCCCATCCAGAGTTCAGCCTAATTGTCATAATTACACATAACGCAATTGAATCAGAATATATTTTTATAACCGGACAACTTCTTAAATAGCCTTCTTACTTCTATTTTTCTTTTCTTCGTGTTAAATGTAACTTCTTAGTTCTATATTCCAGTTGGGAATGTATACCAATAAACGTAGTTGTTACTGTTGCACGCTGTCTAAACTGGGACAGAACCATTTCTGACTTGTGCTAGCCGGAGGTGGGGTTGGTTTTGGTGGGGTTTTTTCCTGGCGTAACAGCAAAATTCACAGCAGACACACAACGTTCATCTACCGCCGTAAAAAATACGATGACGGCCGCTTGGATCTTTTTCCCTATATATCTATCCCTTTATATCCAAACCCACACATAAGGTTTAGATATGTAATAAAATATAGAAGTCACATGGTTAGTAACCAGCTTTTGGTCTTTTTTTTCCCAGCTTTTTAAAAATTAATGTATTACTGTATTATTTCATTATATTACTGAATTATTTCATTCTGCTGCATAACATATACCGAAATTCGCAGCACTTAAAGGCCTGATTTGAAGATTTAAATAGTACCTAAATAGATGTTGGGCTGACTCCCTATATAAAGTAGATTTTATTTAAAATAATGAAGATCCTGAAATGTATTGAGAATTCCTTTAAATGAGTAAAGTTTATTAATATTAAGTTAAATTGTTAGACATAAATCGGGATTTATGGTCTGGGTCTAAAGACACAGGTTAGTAAAAGGGGAGGAAAGCCGAGGGAAGACGTTTCCTTTGATAGCGCTTTTCCTTAAAGGTTTCATCGAAACTAAAATCTCCTCAGTTTGAACGCAGGTCGGGACGGAAGTTTTGCAGCGGTGAGACCCGGGGTTCGCGTGAGAGGACGCCCTGGGCCCAGCCGCGGTCACCCCGCATCCCCCCTCGCTCCCGCGGCAGGGAAGGGCCCCGGCACGGCCGCCGGCGGGGAGCCCGGCAGCGCGGGGGCTGCCTCTCACCTCCTCGTGCTGGAAACACAAAGCCTTCGCTGGAGCTTCTTAACGCTGGTTCAGTAACAGAAGCAAAAGGAATCGGCAGCTCAGATGCGCTCTCAGCGAGTGTCGAGGTGTTTTTTAAGTACAGTTTGGTTGCACACAGGAGAGGAAAGGGAGCCCGCCTTGCCAGTCATGCAGCGTTGTGTCAGTAACTTCCATCTCATAGCCGTTCCTAAATCGCCCTCAAATTAATTCCACGAATGCTGATTGACGCTCTCTACTCTGTTTTAGCAGCTGTTCACTGCGCGCTTGCACTAAGCAGGATTTTACATGGGCAAGGAGGTAACACTGCGGAGGCTCTGCGTTATCCTTACGAAGCGCCGGACAAGATACAGCCCAGTCAAAATCCGGCACCGCCAAAAGCAAACCAGTAACTGCCGGGAGTGGAGCCAGGCTGTCGTTACGGTTTGGAAGAAGCAAAACCTTAGTGGTCTCTTTTAACCTCTCCCCTTCTGCAGAGCCATGGGCTCCGCACTCTGTTTTAGCCGATAAATGCCACCGTGTTCTCGGCTGCGACGCAGCGCTCTCTCAAAGCTTTCCGGATAACCTACGCTCGGTAAAGAAGAGAAACGAAAGCAGGTTGGCTCCCTGGAGGCTTTACGCTTACTGCGGGTAGTGCCGGTAATACTGTTGCTTAATACAAGTGGTGCTCTAATCAGAAAGCATTTAACCTCAGAAAAAAAAAAAGGAGAACTAGCAAAATTCAATGCCTGCGGTGCATAGGAGATGTGTAAACCAAATAGCAGAGTCCCACCTGCACGGGCACGGCGGAACATCGCTCTAAAAGAAAAGGCGTCTCAGTTTTAGTGAACCATAATCGGATCTTCTGGAGCGGTTGTGGTTCCACCCCCTCTGCAGCCCCTGCTCGGGGTACCGGAGGGGCACCAGCCACCCCGGCGCAGGAGAGCCTGGGGGCTCCGCGGCGGCGTGGCCCTGCGCCGGCTGGCACTGCCCACGGCAGCCGTCGGCGAGGCCGTGGCGTTGGCCTCGGCAGGAAGGTCCCCCGGCAAGAAGAGCCATGTCACCTGCAGTGCCACCGAGCGGGGACGTTCTGCGGAAAGGCTGAAGGAAGCCAGGCTGGTCGGGGGGCTGGGGGGGGGGGTTATGGTCAGGTACGTGTCCTGCCTACTTCTCCCCCCCTTTCCTCCTTTTTCACTTTCCTTATTTCCAAAAAGGCTTCTTTATAGCGTTCTTAACAATCGTTTGTCTTGGGGGGTGGGGGGAAAGACTGTGACTCTTTGAGAATAAAAAAAATGTGTAAGCTTTCCCAGTTTTTCCATAACATTAAAATACCATTCCTGCGGTTGCCAAGAATTTTTGTCGATAAAGATTGTGAAATTCATGTGAGCCCAAACTGATCCACCGGTATCTGAGAGCAGAAAAGAGTCACCGTACAGTTACCACCCCAGAACTGGTGCTACAGCGCTTACAAAAATATCACTTACATCAAAGTTGTTAAACATTTACAGAATCCCCACCTGCTATTTTAATTACTGTTATTTATTCCATGTACTATTCTAACTGGAAGTTGTCAATTAATACTTTTATCCCTCGGTGGGTCAGTCTCATCTACCACAGATGAAGACAAGTTTCTGTGGAAGGACTCCGCAACGCATTGCACGGAAAATAATACATCATGTTCACAACGACAAAGCTTTGGCTGATGAAGCTCTCACTTACGTGGTGATAAGCAGAAATTGCTATATAAAAATGAGAGCGACCTTTAAGCAAGCGAGTGATCCGATCCATTTTGTAACACAAGTCCTTACAGGGGGGGTCTGAGACGTCAGCAGATGAATAACCCAATCCCTCTTTGCTGACGAGGCACGTCTCTGAACACGTGCTTTTTGGGTTCCGGGAAGCCAATGAAACCGACTTTCCTAACTCTGTAAGCCCCTGCCAGCTCGGCAGGGCAGCCCAAAGCCGCCCCCCGACAGGAGCAGTATTTGGCTCAGGCTCCTGCCATGATTTGTTCCGACAGATGACAACCACGGAGTGAAAGTGAGTTTAATAGCAAGTTTATTCTTGATGGGAGAACTTGCACAACAAATGCAGTAATTCCAACAAAAGAAGAATCCTCTTGACAATGGCTCCATAGAGGCAACGCGGCCGCTAAGTCTTCCCTGAGCAAAGCCAACGCTCTGGTCCCCAATTTCACAAGCCTGGTTGGCGGCTTCCACCGCCTGGGAAAAGCTCCCCTTGATGCCCTCTGCCAGAGCACAGCTTCTGCTCCCTAAGCATCCTCCCCCCTCCCTGACCATCCTGCCCCCTCCCTGAGCATCCTTCCCCCCTCACTGAGCATCCTCCCCCCTCCCTGAGCATTCTTCCCCCCTCCCTGAGCATCCTCCTGCCTTCGCTGAGCATCCTTCCCCCTCCCTGAGCATCCTCCCCCCCCCCNCCTGACCATCCTCCCCCCTCCCTGAGCATCCTCTCCCTGAGCATCCTCCCCGCTCCTTGAGCATCCTTTCCCCTCCCTGAGTATCCTCCTCCCTCGCTGAGCGTCCTCCCGCCCTCCCTGAGCATCCTCTCCCTGAGCATCCTCCCACTCCCTGACCAT
>RSEF01000004.1:51101836-51138269 GCA_003993805.1 Himantopus leucocephalus | reverse complement strand
CTTCCAACCTCAACAATTCTATGATTCTATGATTCTATGAATTTCTCAGGCCCTATTTTATGGGCAGCTCTGAGCAATGAAAGTGCTCCTTGCATTTCACATTTTACATTAGTTAGGTATACAAAAAGAAGTTTTAATGAAAATATTTCAGAAAGGAGAAGTGAAATATTCTTTGAATCCCTGAAAAGCAGCTCCCTGAAGTGAGAACATAAGCTTGTTTTCCTTTTGTGGTCTTTTAATTTTTTCTTAGTGTTCCTGTGTGAATGCTTAGTGCTTTACTTAGGTGCTAGTAAATGGCTTCTAACCTGCTATGTGATACTAATGATAGTCATGTTAACTTACTGGTGTTTGTAGCATATTAAACTGTGCCGCTGTCAAACCTTCTACAAATTGACAAAAAGTAAGTTAATTTAAAGCCGTGAAGGATGAAACATAAAAACACAACCCCAAAAAAAACAAAAGCCAACCACAATGAAATACGTGCTTGCTATCCCAAATAAGTACATGAAGTGAATATGGAGTGTACCCACAGTTCAGGTCCTAGAGAAAAACAGTGAAGTGCTGATATCCATACAGTCTGTGTGTTGCAGATTTCAACTGTATATGAAGTCCCGCGTTGCACTGACATATAAAACTCCCTATCTGCAATAATGATTGTATTCCCTCTTCTCCATCACCCATGAGGAACAACACTGCTAGCCTGTGATCTGGTTGTATTAATGTAAGTAGCCTACAGAAGTACAGGGCAAATGGTGGTACATCTTCCACAGCATGTTTGTGACATGTTTACTCTTAACTTGTGGTAGCCTGCACAGTGGTTCACAGAAAGGTTGCAGGGTTTTTTGACTGAGAGAGGTGGATTAATGTTTCAGGCTTCTGAAATAAAAACAGGCATTCCCATGGCAAAAAGCAGAGTACGTTTTATCCTTGATATCATTTGGAGAATCTGGGGCGTCTCTTTCAGCAATATCAGAGAAAAAAGCAGAGATAAGATGCTCAAAATACATACAAAATATGAGAGTGTATTAGTGTTGTGTTTGTCACAATGAAACAAAGGAATATTTTTAAAGCTCTTCTGATACTGATTTTGACAGTTAAAGTGTATCCTAAATGAGACTGTTAATTATTATTTTTTTACTTTTGGAAGAACATATAGAACTTCTACAAAGTTGTTTTTAACTCTTCAGTCCTGTTTTGCTACTGTAACTGGGATACTGGTGTATTTTAAGGAATATAAAAATGTGTCCTTGTTAAGATGGAAGTACATTTCCCTAGCTCAACTTTTCTCATTCCTGATAGCTAGACTAGTCACTGACTCCTCAGATCTTACAGTTTATTTGAATTTCCCTGAGCTTTTAAAGGCTTTTGCTCCAGCTTTGCTTTGCTTCTTTTCCCTGGTAGTGAAGTAAATGTTGTGTGTTTATGCCATGTGTTTGATCCCATGGAAATAATTGTTCCCTGTCCAAAAACTGATAAAGCCATAGACACTCCCTTTCTATCAGTGCCAATGTCATCAGGCTGAGTAGAACATGACATTTTATACTGGAAAGAGGAGATGTAACTGTGATGAGTATGCAGGGCTCATAAAAGACAAGTATGCAAGATCTGGGATTTTGATGAACAGTACACCTGTAGGAGAGGGTGAGATTTGGGTCTTCATGGGATTAAACTTTCCTTCAGCAACGACTGCAAAAAAAAATACCAGTCAGCAAGCTCATTCCTGGAACAGCCACAAGATGAAACTAAGACAGGCATTTTCTTTGCAGGCACTGGCTTTAGATAGAAAGGTTATCCTGTATAGCTGAAAAGAGATGCCTGCTTTGCATTATCCTTAATGGGAAATTTACCTTTTGCTACTGACTGTAGAGGAAAGTAAGTTAATTCCTGTAAGTATCTATAAACTTGTGCCCGTTCTGAGGAAAGCAGCTTGCCATTTCAATTGAACTGAAGTGTCTCAACAAATTGAGTATCTGTGGTTGCTGTCCAGTGCTTGATGCTGATTTGGCTTTCAGCAGGAAGACCAAGACTAAAATCTCTAAAGAATAATTAAAGGAAAAAGAATGGGTAAGCTTTTATTTTTTTATTGCTGAGTTGTAAGGCATAGTCACTGCCTTGTCATCTGCAGCAAAATTGAAGTAAACTGGTAAAAACTAGCAAACTTGCAGAGCAGATGACAAGAGAAAGTTTCCTGGAGAGGAGGGGAATGAACATGTTAATGTATACTGATCTAGACTAACAGGGGTTTATTCCAAAATGCTATAGAGTGCTCTGCTTTAAATGGTAAAAAGTACAACTGCAAGTTGTGGTTTCCTAACCATAATTAATGACTGACTACAGAGGGAGTAACAGTGAAACCTTTCAAGAGGGTGTTGCACTGTTGGATGCCAAAGGGTACCCTAATTGAGATGACAGGAAAAGAGTCCATTTTTGTGAATGAAAATAAGCTAGTCAGATTAAACCATTATGCTTGTAAGATTCTGAAGAGCTGTTAAAAAGGTAATTTTATGTAGTCATTTATATCTAGAATTTTGTAAATTGCCTTTAATCTCTAGTCTACTCACTTTAATAAGTGGACATACAATATGGAAGTAATAATACCTGGATACGAAAAAAAAAATGGCTCCTCTAACATACTTTAAAAATACTGCAAGTGTTTGTGACACTAGATTTCTGTTCTGACAACCTTGAAATGGTAGTTAAACCCCCAAATAATTATTGGAAAACTGAGCAACTGCCTGATCTTTCAAGTACTGCCTAACTTTACTCTGACTTTTTAGAGGTTTTTTAGAGTTTTGCTTTTGTGCTTTTAGAAAACTGGTTCTGAACTTGAACAGTTTTACTGTTACTTTTATGAAGCAACTCCAGTTGCTGGTGACTGGCTCCTTGATTTGACAGGACAAGAAAGAGCAGTTGCCACAGATAGGATTTGTAAAACCTCAGGATTATACAGAGGGAGATGGAAGCAGGTACATTTATGACATTTTAGACTGATTTTAGTACGATTAACTTTCAAGCTTATGTTCTGGTCTTAAAAGCTTGGGGGCTTTCCCCCGAAATGCCAATCAACCACCACCTCCCTTGCTCTTAGCTGGAATGATCAGTGCTCACTGGTCTGTAAATCAATTGTAAATCCATTGTAATCTGGGAAATAGAATTGTCTAATCCCTTACATAATTTGGGTATATTCAGGAAACACATCAATGAAAGATCTTTAACCCTTCATGAATCATTGCACAAAGGACAGTATTAATTGTGTGAATCATCCATATGGCACTTGTTATCTTTTAAGTGCAGATGTACTGTGACATTTGGCCACTTATACTATCAAAGACAGGTTGGTAAATTACTACTTCACCATCAGTCCTTTGGGAACCACATCATATGTTGGTTTTCTGTGGGCTTTTATGAAGTTGCGCAGTACCTTCCAGACAATGTGCACCTTAAAACACAGGGATGGTAAAGTTATATGAAAAATCGGAAGTCACTGTGCCTTAATCCAAAAGTTTCAGTTAGCACATGGTGTTCCCTCCTGTTCAAGCTCTGTCACAGGTCAGTTTACTGAATGAAGTACATGGAGTGTAGTAAACAGAACCCAACTTGAATTTTTTCACTGCAATATTTAGCTTTGATACCATGATGTGGAATAGTAAGAGCTCAATATTTCGAAACATTTAGTCCTAAGTTAAACAAATGTATGAACTAAAGGAGGGAGAAAATATGTAATCAACTAGTCATATGATTCTTGGTATCTTGTCAAACCAAAATTGCTCTTGAAGTGTTAATTCCAGAATGTTCATATTTGTCTATATTTATTTCTTACTTGTGAATTTTATGTTTGTCTTGCATATATGCAGTGTAAACCTGTGGTATATTCTTTGTTACACCACAGCTTTCTATAGAAACAGAATCTCTACACGTTGTAGAGATTTTGTTCTGGTGATCTCTGCCCAGGACAAACAAAACAATGTTTCTATTTTGAAATCCTTGGCCTTCTACAGTTTTTCAAGGCTTCTCTGACGACAGATACTTCACAGCTGTTGGTTTCTTTCTGAGAGACCTCAACACTAAACGTTGACTCTGACTTTAAGCAAATAAAACTAAGGTCCAAATTCTATGTGGGATGAACTCAGGTGCTGAAGACTGAAATGTGCATTCTCACCTAGCCTCCTAGGTCAGTAGAACATTGTAAGCACCTGGTGTCCAGGGCTTTATTGTTATTCATGTCCAGAAGCATTTATTTTGGCAGACCTTAGCAGATGTCATTCGTATCTGAGGCTCTTTGGATTTAACGGTGTGTTTTAACACTGCAAATTTTACATTAGTTTTAATGCCAAACCAGTCACAGAAGCACAGTTAGAGCTAACATCTCTATTCAAGTTAGTATTTCCATCACAGCTATGGAGCTGTGATCCCTTTCTGTTCTTATCAGTTTTCTATTTGTTTTTTACGACATCTCACTTGCAGCCCAAACAGTAAGATTTCAGGCATATCCTTCCCTTATTTACTTCATTTGCCTGACTTAATCAGCATACTGAAGCAGGGAGAGGGCAGGGATATTTTAGATGTTGCAGTTTTTTGTTTTTTGTTTTTTTATTTTAAGCTCTGTGCCGTTTTGATGAACCGTGCAGGGAACTTAACAGGATAATTTGGGAAAACTTGTACTTTACGGTAGCAGAAGCCCTTAGGCACTTCTATGCTTAATATTGCATGTTAATATTCTTTTTTGTATTTAATTCTAAAAGTGTATTTCTGGAAACCTGGTGACTAAATCCTGATGTGAAAACAATTCCCCCAAGTATGTCCCTGGTCCTTCACTATTACCATTATTACCATTATATATGTTTCATTATTAGTTGGCATTATTAGTCTGTACGGCTATGTCGTCCAAGGATAAGTGACAGCTTCTCGCATTGGAATGCAAGTCCTAAAGCCCAGAAAAGAAGAGGGAAAAAAAGGTAGGAAACAGTGTAACAGCCTTCTTTCTGCAAAGTATGAGGCAGAAGACTCTTGGGTAGTTTTTCCAGTAGGGTAAGATATGGAAGGCGCTACTCGAAATGATGAGCGTGCAAGTTCAGCACGACCTGGGCTTCTAAACCTGGCCCGTGATGCTGCTCGTCAAGTCTCGCAGAAGTCACATTTGTTTCTAACATGCTTGTTTTTCCTCCAAAACTTTATTTTGTAGCAGTGTGTTTTAGTCTGTTTTCTGCTATCTGTACTTATTTTAATCACTTTTGAATCTGAAGCTTTCCTGAAGATTGTGAAACATGCACTTTTGGTTTCTACATTTACGGCTATTCCTATTGGTGGTTCCACAGTTAGTCTTGTGTTTTGTTGGGAAGACTTACATTTCTGATGTGAACCTCTTCCACGATGCATTTGATGAAGTTCTTAATACTTGGGTGCGTCACCCAGATAGTCTTTTAGGTAAGCAGACTCGAAAGCAATGAGTTTTTAAGTGGCAGACTTACAGCTATGTCTTGTGACCAGTGCGACTACTGATTGCTTGTGTAATGTTAAAAAGTAGTATGTGTATATCAGAAGTGCAGGAAGAACTGGCAAAATAATATTGCAAGACAGAACATTAAAGTTTGTTCACAATGCCTGAAGGCAACTATTGAGTGAGTGAAAAGTGTCAGATTTTAGCTGTTCCTTAAGTGTAAGTGGAAAAAAATTAACATGGGGAAAGAAGTATCCAAAAAAATGAATTTTTTCTCTGTTGATGGCTACTTCCTGGATCTGATATCTTGATTTTGCCCTGAAATATTAAGAATCTTGTTACTAAATGAGAAAATTTTTTTGACTCATTAAGCTTTGAACTGTTCTGTGATTTATTTTTTTTTTCCCTTGAAGCCTTGTACTTGCACAGGATGAACTTCTTGTAACATATGTCTTGTGCTCTCACTCTCTGGATGACATTGGATATCCCTAAATAATGGAGAGCTTCTGCCAGGAGAAGACGATGAAGTTTGGCCAGAAAACACAAGTCCAAAGCAGACTATTTTCCAAAAGTCCATGACATCCTTGGATAAAGGATAGAGGAAATTCACATAGGCCAAAATTATTTCCATCTTGAAAACTGGAGACACTTTGAACTAGAGGAGACACTTTGAACCGGAAAAATAAAATACTTCGTCTTTTACTAAGTAGCATTTGCCTTCATGATAAAACAGAAATATTTCCGGTGTGATTTCATCATCACAGTAGTGCAACACAGAGTTTAACTACTACTATTAATTCACTTTAATTAGATTTAAAAAAAAAAATCATCATGGAAGGGGATTTAGAAATGTGGATTTTTCTATTGCCCTTAATTTTCGTCCATGCTAGAGAGTGGGCTATTATAATACACAAATTTTAAGTCCAGCTGAAGACTTCAGCAAATTACATTAGCATACAGTAATGGCAGATGAAAAATGAAGTTTTCATTCAGCTCAAAAAAAAAATAATTCAGACCTTAAATTGTGCTCTGGGTGTATTAGCTTAGTATTTTTTTTTTAATAAGACTTACTAAAGTAACTTCTCTTTTAATTAAAGATAAATATATTTAATGGAGATTCAAGAGCTGTTTGTGTTTTTCTGTAGGGGTATGATTTTTTTTTTTTCAAAGGAATAACAGCAACATTTTTCTGCTTGGATGCAGCGTAAAAGCACCATAGGGTTGACATAAAGGGACCAGAAGTGTGATCCTCCAATATCCTTTTCCACAGCATATGAAGTAATTTTAATTTAACATGTTGTTCTGTCTTGTGAAACAAGAACAAATTAGCAATAATTGTCGATTTTTCAGACATCTGCTTGACTTTTTAAATCAAGAATTAATTTCTAGAAGACAACTTTTTTCCAGGCTTGGCACTTCAAGTGCAAGTAGAAGAACTTGCTGAGGTCAGTTTTGTAGTTGGGGTGAAGGCATAGCTGAATGGTAGCTTTTGCATTCTTTATTTAGTGCTTTTATCCGTGTAAGAAACACTGCAGCGCGTCTATTGAGAATGTTAGAAAAAACTAAAAGGGTGGGGTTTTTATCTTCTAGTTTAAGCATTAAGGCAGAAATTTATACAATGCTATATTAGAAATATTTTTTATAGAATCAGAATATAGATGTGAATTGAAAACAGGTTTTCTAATTTTAGCTCTGATGCTGGCTTGCAGCATTCCTAGAAACATGAGTCAACTGTCTGAGATGAAAGAATAGAAGCATAAATTGAGGATCTCTGAATATTTGTCCGATAGCAAACCCCCACAGAAAAGACTGGTACTAAGTCTGCTTAGTAAGCTTTCCTCAGATTTTGTCAAGCCATTTCCCTTAGCTGTCACTGATGTAAGTATGGGTTTTCTAATTCTTATTTCGGTAAATAGAAAGTTTTGATTAGGTACTAAGAGTAATAATGGCTATCACAGGAATTGCTGTTTAGTCTGCTTCAAAATTTCATTGTTTGCTTTCTCTTGAACTTTATTTTGCAATTATAATCTTGCCTTCTGCCATTGTTGTAAAAACAATCATGGTACAGCTATGCCTATGGAATTTTTCTGAGCAGTGGGTCAGTGTCATCTATCCTAAGACAAGTTGTCCTTGCTTTAGTCTTACAAATACTTGTATAGAAATAGAATGGTTAATTGTTATCAGGCATTTCCTTGCTTGAAATAATTTCCCTATTATTATATTACATTCATTGAGGGATTTCTCTGAATTTTAACAATAATTAGTAGCATTTGTAGGAAATTTTATTACTAGAAGTTGTGTGAATGACTGCAGTATTTACTAAAAATGTGAAAAATAGCATCATTCTTCAAAAGCATAAACCATGTTAGTAACAGGTTCCATCACTTGACATAATTGATTTGTATGAATAATATCTTTGCGGTGCTGATTTAATCTTTTTTTTTTTTTATTACTACATATAAGCCAGTTTAGGATTTCTGCATTTGGAGAGAAAAATGGAAATTGAAGACTAATGGAAATTAGACTGAAGACTAACCAGAATTAATTCTATTGCATTCTCTTTTGCATAGAAGTGTAGTGTTTAAAGGCTGGTGGTGTGTCAGTTTTCTTCACTATTTATTTATTTCTCTTTTCACTGTTGCGTCATGCTAAAGAATGGTTGGGTTTTTTTTCCTGTGTTATTATATCCTTTGGGATGGGGTTGGATTGGATTATGGGGAAGTATTTTTTCTTTCTTACATACCATTCTCTGTTATTTGGAAGAGAATTTTGAGTTACTGTAATGACTTTACTGCAAAAGATCCCCAGCAATGGCAGCTCACTATACAGAGCATTCTGCTTGTTTGGAAGGTAATGAGGAGGTTAGTGTTCTGCAAGGTCCCTAGGCAGTGCTTGAAATCAGGTACTGAAGAGGTGAACTCCTGTGTTACTCTTGACTTTGCTGTCTGGAAGGCAACCCGAGTAAAGAGGTTGCTGTCTACACCTCCTAGAATTAACTCTCTGATCTTGCCCTCCTGTTTTTTTCAGTCTGCTCACTCTCCATAACTTTCTCTCTTGCCTTGTCTTTCTTGAGGGAATCCAGTTAAAAAGAGGTGCATTGCTTTCTCCAGCCTGCTGTGACTTAGTCATAGGTACAGGACTCTTTAAAGAGGGAACTTCAGCCCTCTTTTGGCCTATGTATAGCTGTGGTGGGTAGCTTATGGTGTAACACTAGTCACTGTGTTCGGAGAATGCAGTATTTCTTTCAGTCAGTACACTAACTTCATATTAATTTCTACTGTTCTCTTCCCATGTGTAGAAATTCATCAGTTGCTTTTATCCTCATGAGCTGTTAAATTCTAACTGTGTGTTGTACTTAGAGTGAGGAACAAGTGAATATTCCCTGAGTATTTATGTATTTATTCTTATTAAGTAGCTACTGCAGGTTCTTGAAAGGAACTTGACCTTTCCCGCATTTTAATGTTACCAGTTAGTCACTGGGTTTCCATTTTCAGTTGTCTCATGGATTAAATGATTCTGTAGGTGAGTAGTCTTTTCTTAAGGAACAAGAGATACAATTATTTTTTTTTCATTCCTTTTAAAGTTTCTCTCTTTCAGCTGCCTTCCCCTCCTCTTTTGTCCCAGTGATCGGCCCAGCAGCTGGAGTGCCTGACTTGACTCTCTAAAATTTGGTCAGATGTGTTTTGGGACTGGGAGTGTGGAAGGATATTATTTAAATAATCTTCACACTTATTCCATTAGATGCATAAATGAAGTTTCTTTTGCGACTCCATTGTGTGTATTTGGTATGGACACTTGGATTTTGCAAACTCTGTCATTTTTATTTTCAGAAATCTTAAACCTATCTGAGCTGTTCTCATTCATCTGGGATGTGGGCATCTGCTGCTGCTGCAAGAATGGTACTCTCCTTTCCCTTTAATGGTCTTTCACAGATTCCCCTATGATTTTTATGTGCAGTCTTGTATCCTGAGAGTTATCCCACTTTAAATTATATCAAGGCAACCTGGTGGTTCTGTTGGTTTTCCAAATTAATAAGGATGTAGACATTGCACATTTTCATTAGTAGTAGTAGTATAGTAACTATTACATGTTATTTCTCTGTTGGTTTTTTTCCCCTTTTTCAATTTCCTTTGAATGCTCTCTAGTTGGGTTAAAGGATCTGGTTATTTTAGCCAATCAGAAAATAATTTAATTTTAACAATGTTTCATAATTTTGAAATATTTTTTTCTTGAATATTAGTGGCTTAATTCCTATTTGGGTAACTAAAGTAATCCTCTTACTTAATCTTACTTCAGGTTAAATATGAGGTAGAGTTCCCTCTGACACAATTGTACAATTGGTATTTTTTGAGTATCTGAGGATTTAGATCAGTGGAAAAATATATTTCTTGCAGAGCAATATAATATATATTGCAAAACTGTGGTAATGACATTCCTGCGCCATTCAAATACATCGGTATATGGATTTTTCTGTAGTGCAGACTTCAGGATAATGAAGACCTACATGAAGCAGCTTAGATAACAGAGCTGCAGAAGGTTTGTGTGCAGTAATGTGCAGTAACCCATCACATGGGTTTCAGTAAATTATTGGAGGGTAGCATATAGTGCACAGTAACTGTGGAGCTCTAAGCCACAGAAAGCCAGTTATGTTTGGGAGTGGCACAATATAAAAGTAGATTTATAGTAAAATGAGGTAAGACCTGAGCCCTTGAGGAAAAAAATACAATAGCTATTTTTTATTCTTTATTTCTGTGATCTTTAGTATTCAGCTCCTATCACCTTCTTTCACAGCGAGTTTCAGGACAGGGAGGAGAAGGAATTGAGATTCCTTCTTCTTTCCCCTTTGTGGCCAGCAGTAGTGAAAGGTGTAGTAAACTACATTTTACAAGCAGTTATGTCTGTAATGATACTGGTCCATCTATAATGAAGGCATGAAACTCATTGTGTTCACATCTGATTTAAAACCAGGCCTGCTAATTTTTATGAACGAGTGACTGACAAGGGATCCCCCCAAATCTTTGTTTTGCTACAGGGCATGCAGTTGCAGTTGCACAGAAATGCATATTGGTGATTTGTCTCCAAAACTATGTTAGACCCAGTGCAAAGCTAGACTTTATTAACTTACTACAAGTAGTAAGAAGTTTTAATCCTGGTAACAAGTTCTTGGGGTGTAACGTTATTGTTCAGAATGCAAGCATAATATTTGGACAGGTTTTTTAAGTTCAGCTTTAAGAATGGAAGTCATCATTGCTTGAGTCCTTTTGCCCTTTTTAGCGACGTTCCACAGATTCTTCAGTGGTCAGTGTAATCTCCAGGGAGAGGAAAAACAATTTTTCCATGGACATACTGCAGAAGCACTTGAAGGGGACCATGTCACTGTTACAAACACGCAGCACTTCAGAGTGTTCTCATGGGATGTTTGGCACTTGAGACCTTGTTCTTTTCTCGTAGTGTACCTCTTTGTGGCACAAGCTTTGTTCTGTGGAAAAATAATGGAAGGTAAATGAATTTTTACAGCTGCTGTTCTTCACTGAAAATGCTGAAGAACCATTAGT
Organism: Himantopus leucocephalus; assembly: GCA_003993805.1. NCBI lineage: Eukaryota > Metazoa > Chordata > Aves > Charadriiformes > Recurvirostridae > Himantopus > Himantopus leucocephalus. The sequence goes on along the minus strand of RSEF01000004.1, from coordinate 51,127,277 downwards.
TTTACTCTTATTTCTTTAGCAATGTGTGTTACTAAAAACAATCAAGAATTCACTCTGCAAAAATTGTTGGCAAAGCCAAGGCAAAAATATATGTGGGTACCTAAGGCATGATGTAAAATCTTCGTAGTACTATTGCCATGACATCTAGTCATCCAGTATTCATAGTTGTCTAAATTATTGACCAGGCTGCAGGTGTCAAAGACAGGATTATGTGATCCTGTGATGTAAACCACAAGAGCTTCTGCAAGGAGTAAATACTGCACTGTACTACCATAAAAATAAGTTCCTCTGAAGACAGATAAGCAAATAAAGGCCTTGTCTGCTGAGGTCTGGGACAGCAGTCAGGTATTCTGAGCAGAACAGAAACTGTGAAGGTTGTGTGAAGCTTAGGCCTTTTTGATTGAAAAACTACTTACAAGAATGCCTAAATTTGTTGCTGTTGATGTGATAAGGTGCAGAAAGCTGCACAAGATTTCCAACAAGCAGGTAACTAGCTCTTTGCCCAAATGTCTTATTTGTGGCCAAAACAAGATGAGCTAGAGATTTGCTTGAGCTACTAGAGAAAGTTACCTATTTTTGTAAAGATACTGAATTATGAAGGAGGTGTAGGTTGAACAGGAGAGCTAATTTGTCGCTGTGAATTTGGCTTTTCCCCCAGCCTACCAGTTTAATCTTCTGTTTTCTCAAGTAATGTCAATGAAGAACAGAATTCAGAGAGTGTTGTCAGCATCTGCTTCAGCATGTGGTGGTACTATGATAGAGCTTACCATACATAGTAGCTGGAGTAAACAGTATGAGGATTGTAATAATTATCAACCCAACTTTAATTAAAAGTAGCCTTTGTTAGCTTCGGTGCCTTAAAATTTAGATCAAGGGCATGTCATTTTACCTTGCTTTACATTTGCATCAGGAAACTGTGTATGTAGAGAATATATTGTACAGTATTTTGTATTTTTCATATTTTATGTATTGTATCATATGATGCAATCCTGTGTCATGCATTATAGAATATAGTGTTATCTATTTTATAGTTTACTGATACTAGTATGAGTAAATAAATATATGCATGTGTAATGTAAAGTGTGGCTTATAACAATATTGACCTTAAATTACTTGAAGCCTGCAGGGCTGCACTCTTACCTTGGAGCTGTTCCAAAACTAAGAGGACCAAATCTGTGTGCCGATGGCAAGAAGCAAGGGATTGCTCCATCACTGTGGATAGAGAGCTGCCACGTTTCACTTCCTGTAGGAATGTAGAGGAGAGAAGCCACAAAGTGGGGTACAGCCCTTGGATAAGTTAGTATGTGCTATATACTTGGTGGAAGAGTGTGTGGCAGTAGGTCCTGAGCTGAACTTTTTACAGTAGTTGAACAATAAAAAAATTCTGGACAGAGGTTTGGTTTCAGTTCTTATGAATTTAGACTATGTCAGTTTATTAATTATTTGAATCAAATATAGCTGCTGTGTTATATTTGAAGAAGTGAAGAAACCCCAAAATTAAAAGCCAGGTTTTCTGCAAGGTCTTCAGTTTTCAGGGTATTTGAAACAGTTGTGACATCACAATTTTCTAGTAGTTCCTAAATTTAATGTTTAGGTCTTCATAAAACTTTGAAAAAAAAAAAGGCTCCCTGAGAAAAAGGACAAAACCTTAACTAGAAATTCAGTAAAATGAATTTCACTGCAATGAAATAGTTGTCTTTTCATTTTATATTTTTTTTTAAGTTAGGATTATGCATAAATTTAGTTTGTAGAGGAAAAAATGGAGTATTTTTGGTGCCGCAGCATTGTCTAAACCCAGCATTTTGATGTTATTGGTTGCTGTAAGAATTAGTGGTCTGATATAGATGTATTTTACTGCTAACATAATTCCTAGAAAATTGTATGCCTGTAGGCTATACAAGGCTGTATTTTCTTTTCTGTGGGCAAGTAATTGATTTGAAATATTTATCTGTGTGCATCTTTTAAATTTTTCACCTTATTTTCCTAAAAGTACTACTGTCTTTGTAGTGTGTGCATCGAAGCCTGGGAATAGCTTGTAATTATCTGACCTTTATGAAGTAGAGGAATACTGAAGAATGTGACATGAAGAAATACAGGTATTTGTGAGTCGAAAAGCCTGTGGGCTTAAGCTTTCAAGGCTCTTCATATCTTTGAGGAATCTCACTGTTGTCAACTAAGGCAAAAGTCTTCAGCATTCTGCTGTTACACATTCTGCCATTACAGATAGCCAGCCATTTGTTTGTTTTGTTAGCGAAAAATGTTATTTTCTTGATGTGAAAAGGCCAGTCTATCCTTTAACATTACATGTTACTGATGCACATTTTATTTATCAAAACCTAAAATATCTGAAATGCAAAATCACCCAAACTCTAGTGTGTTAGTTGTGGCTGCTGAATTTAACAGGGCTTTAGCATGAGCACACTGATTTATGTATTTAATCACTTGTAAATTAGGTCTACATCTCTCAAACTAGAAATGCAGAGCAAGTGAGTACATAGGAACTTAATCTGTTTCCATTCCTTCGTTTGCTAAAGTGGAAAAAAACTTGCAGGTCTGTTGTGAGAGGGAGAAAGCTATTAATATTTGTGAGATGTTCACTGTAGCTATGATCACTGCAGAAAACCATACGAAAAACTAATCATTGTTACTTCAGAGCATAATTTAAGTGATACACAGTAATACCTATGGAGAAAAACGGGTAGCCAATAGTTTTTCATTAATGACTGCAGTTCATTTGTGCCTTCATGGAAGTGTCCGCCCTTTTGAAGAGATATATATCCATGTTCGTATTTTACAAATACATGTGATCCAAACTAAGGCTCCATTTGGAACCTCCGTACTGGTATTTCTGAGCTTTTGGAATGTTGGACTTTGCAACTACAGTACTTTAAATGTTACATAAAATGTTTTGTCTTTTAAGAGGGCTGTTTTGCACAACAGTTTTTCCAAAAGTATAGCAGAAAGTAACTCAGTTTCTGCCAGATTTCAAGTATCTGCTTTCTGCTTGCAAGTTTGCCAGAGCAGTTCTCAAGAATTTTGGTATGATCAAACAGTGTTTTGTTTAGTTGGTATGACCTTGTCTGGCTTCCCCCCTTTCTTCCCCAGAAAACAACATTTATCCTGAGACAGACTTTGACAATTTCCATGCTGAAACTTGGTGGTGAAGAGCTTGGTAAAGTAATATTCCAAGGGGGGAAGGGGTGAGCAAATCCCCTAATTGCTTATTAGTGTTTTCTGGTAATACATGTAACTGGGCAAGTGGCATGAGAGCAGACAGGTGGCTGTATTGGCCACCATCCACAGCAAAACAGCATCAATCCCTATGTGCAATTCACAACACAACACTTCTAGTGTGAGGCATCCACAACTTCTCTGGGCAACCTGTTCCAGTGTCTTACTGCCCTTATTGTAAAAAAATTCTTCCTTATATTAATCTAAAACAATCCCTTTTCCATTTAAAACCGTTGCCCCTTGTCCTATCACTACAAGCACTGGTAAAGTCTCTCTCCATCTTTCTTGTAAGTCCCCTACGTGTGTATTAAAAGGCCATAATAAGGTCTCCTCAGAGCCTTCTCTTCAGGCTGAACAACCCCAGCTCTTCACAGGAGAGGAATTCCAGCCTTCTCATCATTTTTGACCCTTGTCTGGACTTTCTCTAACAGGTTCATGTCTCTCCTGTGCTGGGGACCCCAGAATTGGATGCAGGACTCCAGGTGGAGTCACGCGGGAGTGGGATAGAGACAATCACGTCCTTCGACCTGATGGCCACGCTTCTTTTTATGCTGCCCAGGATATGGTTGGCTTTCTGGGCTACAAACGCACATTGCCAGCTCGTGTCCAACTTTTCATTGGGGCTGCTCTCAAATAATTCATCCCCCAGTCTGTATGGATATTGCAGATTGCCCCAACTGGTACTTCAGGCACCTCTCCCAATTGCCGTGATTGTCTGAAGAATATCGAGAGCAGCCTCACAGTGACATCAGCCATGTCCTTCAGCACTTGTGAGTGCCCTTTGGGCCCATGGACTTAGGTATGTCTGGTTTGCTCAACTAGTCTCTGAGTCAATCCTCTTCCACCAAGGGTGCATCTTCCTTGCTCCAGACTTTCCCCCTGATCTCTGGGACCTGGGATTTCTCATGGCTGGTCTTGCTCATAAAGACCGAAACAAAGAAGGCATTCAGTACCTCAGCCTTTTCCATGTGCTACGTCACCAGGTTGCCTGCCTCATTGAGCAATGGGCCCACATTTTCTCTAGTGTTCTCTTTGCCAGTTGTGGATATAGGGAAGCCCTTCTTGTTGCCTTTGGTGTCCCTCACCTGACTCAGTTCCAGGTGGGCTTGCAAGGCTTACTGGCAAGACTCCTCCTCCTGCAGCCAAGCATACCACTAGCCACCTTTGCCACAAGGGCACAGTGCTGACTGATCCAACAGGTCCCTGATGTCCTTTTCTGCAGAGCTGAGATGGGTCACCCCCAGAAATGCTGCACAGGCTGAAGGGGTTCACTGCCTCCAGCACTGGAGGAGTCCTTGTAGGATGCAGGGCAAGAGCACTTGGGCATGCCCAAACTTTCTGGGGGCATGTTGTTCAGTGGCTTGTGGAAATACGCAAGGCTTATCCCGGCATGTCTCGGGAGAGAGAGACCCAAAGGTGGGGGAGGGGGATGGATCCATCTGGGTGGGAGAGGAAGCAGCATGGAATGAGAGATGGAAAATGGTGGGCTCCAAGGAAACTTCAGGCTGGAAAAAACATCAGTGCTTGTCAGTGCATTAAAAAGAGGCATTTGGACAATGCTTTTCATAATAGGTTTTAACTGTTGGTCAGCCTTGAAGTCATCAGGCAGTTGGACTAGATGATCATTGTAGCTCCCTTCCAACTGTACTATTATTCTATTCCATTCTGTTCCATTCTAGCCTAGCCTAGCCTAGTCTAGCCTAGCCTAGCCTATGCCCATGCCTATGCCTATGCCTATGCCTATTCGATTTCCTCGTGTCTTTATTGTAAATTGGAATTATGTTGGCCAGCTTCCAGTCAGTGGGGATGTCCCCAGACTCGCAAGACCTTTGGTAGATGATAGAGCGGGGTCCTGCTGTAACATCAACTAGCTCTTTCAGTACTATGGGATGAATCCCACCAGCACCCATGGCTTTACAGACATTCAGCTGATACAGCTGGCCTCTTATGATTTCCATGTCCACAAATGGAAAGTCACTGTTTCTGCAGTTGTGGTACTCCAACTCAGAGGACCAGCCAGCCCAAGTTCTATTACTAGTATTAAAGACTGAGGCAAAAAAGCATTGAATGCCTCCAATTTTTCTGCATCCCTGTTTGCCAGGGGACCATCTTCATCAAGTATGAGTCAAATATGTTTCTTGGACCTGCTCTTACTATTAGCATACTTAATCCTTTCTTTTTGTCTGGCACATCAACAGCCAGTTTCAGCTCTAGTTGAGCTTCGGCCTTTCATGTCTTCTCCCTGCATATGCGAACCACAGATCTGTAATCTTCCTGCGAAGCCTGACCTTGCTTCTAGAGATCATCCGATCTCTTTTTCCTCCTAAATGCCAAGAGGACTTCCCTGTTTAGCCAAGCTGGTCTTCTGCCCTGCTTGCTTGACTTTTGACACAACTCTATGGCCAGCTCCTGTGCTTTTAAATGGTTTTTCAAAACTGACCAGCTCTCATGGACACCTAAGCCCTCAAAAGCAGACTCCCAGGGGACACTGTTAAAGATTCTTTGGCAGCCCGGCCCCAGGAAGCTGGGAGAGTATGAGGGATGCAATGCTGGGAGAGCATTTGGGGTTGTCAAGCAAGAAAAGGAAGAGGCCACAATCATTGGCTGGCCTCAGGAGGGGTGGAAGAAATGCCCAGGTCCCTCAAGAAGAAAACCCTCCTAGCTCCCCGGGGTGATGTTTCCCCTCCCAACTCAGCTCTGCTGCTGTGAGTGCGGCTCCTTGGTGCCCCAGCTGCGTGAACTTGGCAGGGCTGGCAAAAATTGTTCAATGGCTCTGGGGTCAGGCATGGAGAGTTGCAACGAACAACTCCGTGAGCACACCACCAGCACCAAAGGCCTCACTCAACACTCCAAACCTCGCAAACTCGCTCAGGTGGAGTGCTGGCACCAACCAGCTGGGTGAGACTCAGCGCCTGGGTATAAGCAGCAAGGGATGCCAGGTGACAATCCATCACTTGGTGACGTCACAGTCCATTGCTTGGAGATGCCTCAGTCCATCTCTTGGTGACAAAAAAAAACATCGCTTGGGGACTCTGTGACATCAGAATTCATTGCTTGGGGACTTGGTGACATCAGAACCCATTGCTTGGTGACATCACTGTCAATCACTCGGGGACATCACAATGGGCCGTCGTTGCCCATGGCACTCCCCTGGCAGTGCTGCAGCCCCTGCACACATGTCTGGAGTTACCACAACACCACTACCCACTCCATCCCCAAATCTCTTGTCTTGTGCTCAACATTGGTGTTTCACACCAGTCACCGAGGCCTCGGCTGTGTCTTTCTAGGGCTCCATCAGGTCGCTCTGGCCATGGCAGATGTCTCCAGGCACATTTGGGAAGAGGGTTCATTGGATAACATCTCATGCCTCCCTGGGAGGCTGCAGGACAAAGTCCTACAGGCTCTCCCCACACTCCAGCACTGAGGGCCAGCCCTCCGGTCTCCCCTGATTCCTCTCTTGGGGCATCAAAGGCAGCACTTGTCTCACTTTGGCAAGTCTTCTCCCGTGTTTCTCCCCCAGCCAGAGGGCACAAGGGTGGTCCCCTCTGCTCAGCACCCATCAGGCCTCACCTGGGCACTACATCCTCTTTGGGGTCCTGGAGACAGGTTGACAAACGAGAGGGACTCAGGGGAGGCAAGAAGGGTCTGTAGGGCTGGGACTGGTTCAGCCTGGAGTAGAGAAGGCATCGAGGCACCTCACAGCACACCCTGGTGCCTATGGGGAAGTCATAAAGGGGGTAGGGACATTCTCTTCCCAGCACTGCCTGGTTGGAGGGTGAGAGATGGTGGCATCTCCTAAAACTATAGATGGTCAGGCTGGAGATAAGGAATCAAAACCAAAACCCCTGTGAGGATCATGAAGCACTGGAGTGGGTTGCCGAGAGAGGCTGTGGGAGACCTGAGCCTGGAGGTTTCAAGACGTGAGTGGCCATAAGCCAGAGCACAAGTGTCACAAGCCCATGAAGGGAAGCTTGCTGAAAGCCTGGAAGAGAAAGCATTCCCAGTGGGAAATACAGCAAAGGTTTCCAAAGGTGCAACAGCTTCCAGAAGCTGCAATGTCAGAAGACTGTTTTCTGGTTTCATTCGGTTCAGCAGCTTTCACAAATACTTATTTAGGATGGGATGGGATGGGAGAGGAGAGAGTAGTTACAGTTGACACCTACAACAATCATCTAGTCCAACTGCCTGACCGCTCCAGAGCTGACCAAAAGTAAAGCCTGTAAGGCACTGACAGGCATGGGGCATTGACCACCTCTCTAGGTAGCCTGTTCCAGTGTCTGACCACCCTTTCAGTAAAGAAGGATTTCCTAATGTTAAGTCTGAACCTCCCCTGATGCAGCTTTGAACCATTCCCATGTGCCCTGTTGCTGGATCCCAGGGAGAAGAGATCAGGAGCTCTGTCTCCACTTCCCCTCCTCAGAAAGCTGTAGAGAGCAATGAGGTCACCCCTCAGCTTCCTTTTCTCCAAACTAGACAAACCCAGAGTCCTCAGCTGAGGTCAGGGAAGATGGAGGAACTAGCTGGGAGTCTTCAGGGCTGCTGACATCCCTGGTACCCTCCTTGTGCCCACAGCCCCGGGACAGACACTGATGGGAGCTGCAGCACCGTGCAGCCAGGCTGAAGGGAGAGGAGTGCTGGAAGGGGCTGCCTTTGCACAGTGCCCAGACCTACTTTTCTCCCGCATGCCAAAGCTGGCAGAGCAAGCTGAAGATCCTGATGGAGCCTGCACACCTTGTGTGTGCACTCACAGGAGCCCTGGAGAAAAAATGTGGGCACAGAGGCTGTGGCTGCTGAACAGCAGCGAGGTCAGGGGCTGTCACAAGCCACTCCCTGGTGACATTACAGAGGTGTTGGGGGCTGCCCCCAACAGTTGCCCAGCCAGGAAGGCAGATGACCCAAAGAGCCTTTTCCAAAAGATGCTTGCCACCTTCTCGTGGCCTGGCCAGATGGGTTTTAAGCTGAGGCCTGTTGGGTCGTGTGACAAGAGGCTGGTGCTCTGAGCACAAAGGCCTGACAATGGGCAGCCCTGTAGGGCAGGACGGAGCCCTGGTGAGGGGCTTTCATTGAGTTCTCAAGCACCTCTCCCAATTACCATGATTATTCAAAGATTTATCAAAAGTAGCCTCACAATGACATAAGCTGAGTTATTTTAGGGTAATTTGTAAAGGTATGGTAGTTATTTCTTTATGTTTAAGTTAAGGAGATTAAGCTTATTTTTCCTTTGAAAATGCATGAAATCTGTATTCCGTTCTATTTTCAACTAGAATTAGGGTGAAGCCATTAAAAATGGTCTTGTGTTTTATACCATTAAAGACTAAGTGTGCGGGTTGCACATTTGCACGACTTGAATTGAATAGTCAACCCTCTGTCGCTGTAACAGGACAGCAGTCCCATACCCTCCTAGTCCAGCTCACATTCCCCTGAGTCAGAAGTTGCATCTGCTCACTGAAGCAGTGAAGTAATGACCCCAGAAACAATATTTTGAAATGGCTTAGTGGAGTTCAGTTGGCTTACCTTCGCTTGGAAGGACATCAGACTTAAACCAAGGTAAGCAGTGGGTATACACAGTCAAGAGGTGAGAGAGAGTAATGGAGGGGGAAGGAGAGAAAGAGCTCTTATGTTTGATGGCAGAAAACTGTTAATTCAGTTCAGTAGTATGGCGAAACTGTTCTCTAATAAATGAGACTGAACAGTGACAGGATCAAAGCAGTTAAATTTAGGGAGGAAGAAGAATATGTAATGATTCAGAGAAGAAACACAAGTTTAAAAATCAGTAAGTTAATTACAGTGACAGTTCATTTTATATCTTTCAAGTGATTTGTGTCTTAATAAGGCAAGTATGTGAGTAAGCATATAATAGTAATTGTTTCAGGTACAGTTCAGTTAGTTTTGCTGGTAAGTCTATATTTAATTTTATTTTGACAATGCTTAAACATTGCTGAGAGATGTTACAGTGGTATAATTTTCTATGTAATGAAGATTAAATAACTTAAGTTTTTTGTTTAATATTAAGCAAGTTTTCAGGATTATTGCTTTAAAAGCAGCTTGTTGTTTACTGTATACACAGTGCAATGTAAATTATTGACATATTCTGGATATGCAAATCCTCATGGCTGTGAATCAGGATTTGAAGTAGCAGCTCTCTTGCGAGTATTCTGGTTTTGTAATGAGGTATTGGTTCACTTTGTTGTAGTTCAGTTTTACAGAGCATGGCTTTGTTCATTCAGCAGTTTAGTCTCTTGCCTGCCAAGAGGATCCTGATGAGATCCAGTTTTCATTTTGAAGAACAGGAGCACTTCAACACTGCAAAACAAACATGCTTTCAAAATTATTACCACTAACTGCTGGCAGGGTGTCTGTCTTCCTTTGTCTGTTTCACTGCAAAACAGAGCGTGTTTATACAGAAGGCTTTCTATGGTAATTTTGTTAGCGTCAAAGATGCAGGTACTGTTGTATAAACGGCTTCTCCATTTCACCACACCTGTGAACCTCTGTTCTGAAGAGAGGAGTGGTTATTTCTGTCAGAGCACTGTCATCTCAGACAGTATTTCAGTATTCTGCAGCTCACAGAGCACATATATAGTACTGAGGAATGTCAGTTCTAACAATCCAAAATCATTGTATTGGTTGGTAGTCATGAAGATTTCATACTTTCTGTGTTGTAACGCCGCTGGAGAAGACTTTAGAAAACATGAGGTTACATAACAAGACAAATCTACTGTGAAACTAGAGACTCTGGCAATTGTAAGACAATGTAGCATTTCTATTATTGCTTTACCACATTGTGAGGTGTTATATAAGTCAGCAGTAAGCACAGAACTAGGTGACCAAGTCAGTGCAAGAATTGGGCAAATATATGTAAAGGTCAGTGTAACATTAGTTTAAATGAACCTTATTTTCCAGTCCTTTAGGTTATTTGAGCAAGCATACTTACTTCCTTAATTGTGTGTTATGCAATAGCATTTGATTTATGGTGGATTTTAATGTTTTGATTACATTAGGCACAATGGGATTCTTTTGTGTGTACACTGTCAAAAGGAGCTGGCACTAGATAAGAAAATAGGCAAAACAAACTAAAATTATAAAAACAGTGGTGGGTTTTTTTTTTCTATTTCTCCAAACTAAAACTGTAGGGAGTTTTTACCATCAGGTTATGGTGAGTTTCTTCACCATAGGGCTTCCAGCTGTTGCTTTAGAAAGGAATGCATGAACCACTTTAGTCTCACAGTACATTGATCACTAACATGGGGAGCTTTTTCCCCATGATATCACAAAGAGAAATATGGCTCTATTCCTGGCGGCAACACTGTATTTTGAAAACAACAAGATATTTGTGCATTCCCTTGGAGAAAAATGCAATTGTGTATGAAATTATTATGGCAATTATATTGCAGTTAATTTTCAGCATTCAGTTTCTTGGTAATGCTGTTTCCCATATCATCTGTAGAAGCATATATTATGCCTTTAATTTCATCAACATGGGATATCATGTGCCACAAGAAAAAAGCAAACTTTTTAGTTTTTCTAAGTAATTTCTATTGTGTTTTGTTCTGTCAAATGGTATTTAAAATAGCCATATTCTTAGACACAGAATTGTGGTAGTTTTGCAGTTTCATAATTCTGAGATGGTAGGTGCCTTCTATTTATTTGTAATGGTAGGTCATCTGATCCAATTAATAATGCTTTCTCCTTTGAAGCTATGCTTATATTCTTTTTTGTTTGTTATATTTATTTCAGTCTGCTCGTTTATTAATATTTCTGCCTGAGAGAGGCCATCGCTTTTGTTTCTGCAGCATATGTGCTCTCTTCATCCATTCTGTCATGTAAGCTAAGTGCATTTCTCTTACCTATTAATATTTTCTAACCCTTTCCTGTTTTTTTCTATGATCAGCTGCAGTAGAATAAATATGTCTATTGTGACTTCCAATGCTATTCTCTGTTTCAACATATTTAAGAGTCTCTTTAGGCCCTCCATGTATCCTCCTTTACATTCTAGTTCGGTGGGTTCCTCTGGGACTTTGTACCCCTTTCACTCTCAATGTTATTCATCAAGTCATACTTTCTATCCATCTCTAAATTATACTTACTGTTTACATCATTGTTTTACAATGATGGATTGTTTTTATCCATCATTGCCTTGTCCTGTGTAAAAACGTAACTTTTTTTTTTTTGCATTTGGAGAAAAGAATAATTTTCCTGGACCTTTTTTTTTGAACCTTATTGTTTACTGCAATCTCAAGTGCATTTGGTACAGTCACACTGTATTTTTTTTATCAGTGATTGATGTCTGGGAAGAGCTGTTCAAAGTTATTTTTCAGGTGTCCTTTCTCCAGTCACTTTCATATTTATATTAGGCATTACTTCCCCTATTGTTCTGTGTTTATGCTTATCTTTCACTATTTTTTTTTGTAATTTTGTTTTTTTTTAATTATTCTTGTTAAAACCTTGTCAGTATTGAGTGTCTTCTGAGCTGTTCTCTCATCTTTATCTTGTGTTTTGGTGTATTTTCTTTCTTTTGAGGTAAAAAAATCTGCCATTTTATGTTATGTTTGCTGTGGTCTGCATCAGCATAAATTCTGCTCAGATCACATTCCAGAAGGGTCAGTCTTCTCTGATGGTGTACATATATACACCTCCAATTCTGTGCTGGGGAGAAAACATAGAAGAAAGATCTGTTCCATCTATGAGGTTTTTTTCCATTCTTTTTTCCCCTTGTTTCATAAAAGGGGAAGAAGATTTTCTATAACTATTTAACACATTTCTCATCTGTACACTGACTGAGACTACCTATAGTCTTAGCTTGTTTTTTCTTCCATGTTTTCCTAAATTCTATGTACTCTCAAGAGTCTTCTTTTAGTTCACCATTTTATATTATTTGAGTCCGTTCTGGAATCAAGGGCTATTTTGTCTTCCTTCTGTTATGTCCTGCAAAATATGTGTTTCTTTTTCACAACTGTCTGTTGATACGTGTACTTAAGTGCTTTTTTGAGTTANTTTTTTTTTTTTTTTCCCCCTCTGGGAGAATAACCTTTCAACTAAGTCTGGTTCTGTGTTTTGTCCACTCTACTAATACTACTTCCATAAAGTTAATGGGATCAGGATGTGATTGTAGATTTTTTTACACCTGTCTTGTGAATCTCTAGTACTTTCCATATTATGTAACACTGACTGAGATTTGGTAACATGTTTAAACCTAAATTCTAATCACTGGTTGTTTATTCACGTGCTTGTTCCAACAGGATCTCGAATTTCAGTTAAAGCTCTGTTACTAGGTTGTTCCAGGGCTGCTTCATTTTGGGTTTTGTTCTTTGCTTTTGGTTGGGTTTTTTTTTTCAGCTGTGGTTCATATATAATGGGAATTATAAGTGTTGAATGTTTTTCCTTTTGCTGTGTCCCTTGTGGTGATTGTCACTGTTGGTTGCAAACACTATTTTGCCATCTGTAAAATATTTGTTTTCCACAAAAGTGTAAATTACAATGGAATGGCATTTTTACCCAAAATATATTTTGATTTAAAAAAATATCCCTACAGTTCACACTGTAGCTATTTAGGTNTTTTTTTTTTTTTTTAGTCTTAGGTCTGACTCATCAGAAAAATATCATCTGGCTGGCTGTTTCTTTGAAAATGTAGCTATGAGACTATTCATAGCATTGTGCATATGTGAGAGACAGGGAGAGTGATTTGATTTTTAGGCTGGCTCATTAAGCATTCCTCTCCACCCCTTCTTCTGACTTGTCCCTTTAATCAGCTCCAGCAAACTGCTACTTATGGGAACTGAATCACAAAAATGTTGGCAGTTTTTCTTCTAGTGGCTTAATCAGGGTCATGTTCGTCCCAACTGATGTCAGAACAACCAGACAAGAAATTTAATAAAGATCAGGCTCAAAGTTGGTTGCCCAAATGCTTATCAAACAAGACCCTTTGTGAAGATTTTAAAGGAGCTCTGAAGCTCATCAGTCTGAGCAACACACAACAGGAAAGTCATGGTTTTTTGAGAGTAGTTTCTAAATGTTCAAATAAGTTGTTGACAATGGCAGATTCTTAACACAGTCTTCTATCATACATGATATAGTTTATTATCCTGTGCAAGATAATGTAATTATACAAAAAATCCGTGACTAGTCACAGGGAAAAATATAAATGTGTAAGTATAAAAATAAAATGCATTGTTAATAACACATGGTTTATTGAGAAGTATAGGAAATCAGAACTGCTTAAAACTTTGTAGTTGTAAGCAAAAAGCAAAAGTTTCCTACTGTTTCCTCTCCAGCAAGTTTAGATTGCTGAAATATTTTGATAGTTAATGCAATACATAAGATAGTATTATATTGCTCCGGTATTGTTTAAGTAGAAAAAAGAATGAAGATTATAAAGATACACTTGAAATCTCTTTAGTTAGAAATGTATTAAAAACTTGCACATTCCACTGAAATATTTTAAATTTGATTTAACAGAATTTAGTGAAAGCTATATTATAAAAGTTTTTTAAACATTTTGGGTTTTTTAAACTGTTTTTTCTAATTGCCAATAGCCTCAAGTTTTAGCAGCAAAGTGCTTTATATTAAGGCTTTTATTAAATGGAAAAACATCTCAATGTATTTCAGGGAAGAATTTTTTTAAAGCCTACTTTGTACATGTGTTTTACACAAATGTAACTTTGCTATGTCGAATGGAAGTCAGATTTTTACTTAATTTTCATTGCTGGATATTAAGATACAGCTATATTTATTTTTTTCTTCCCACTATATTTGGTTGGTTGGTTATTTTTTATGATTATTGTAGAATAGCTTAGTTGGCAGCTGTGAGGTGTGAGATGGCAGGCCTGAGAGTCAGTACTAAAACAAGCACCACGTTGTTCAGGGAGGTTAGCACCGTCAAGGGAGGTTCTTGCTCAGAATTTTCCTTAAACAGTGTGTAATTCACTTCAAGGAGTTGTGAGAAGGAGCCTCTAAGCTAGGTTGAGGTGCTGCTGAATAGCTGCAGTTAGTCATCTAATACAGTTCTAAATCTGAAGAAAGTTTATGCTTAAGGTAAAATTAAGGAACTGTTGCTTCTGAAGAATCTCCTGAAAAATATATGACTGCATTTGTATTTGTACCTATTCTAAAATTTGTACTGCTTCAAGATACTGTGCTTCCTTTTTCAACTATCAGATCAGAGCGGAAACTGCAATTACTCTTAGATCATGGCAAACATCTAGTCTTTTGGCTTGAATTTTAAGGTATGCTTATACCTTGAAAAAACAAAGAAATGGTGANTTTTTAATCTTTAAAATTTTCATGGTATCTTTTAAATCATGGGGCAGGAAGAGGAAACAGAGGAGTAGAAAATGTTTTAGAACAAATGAAGTATCTGTTTGAATCCAGAATAGTTTTGAATGTTAAGAATGTTCTGCTTAAAATTGGGAAATTTCAGAAAAAAATTTCTCACTAAAGTGGTTTGTTGGAAACATTGAAACAGGTGGTTTTGTTGTTTTGATACAATTTAATAAAATCTTGACGAACTCAGAAGTTGATTTGCTATAAGTTTCCTTATTTTTAATTCCTGAAATAGTTTTAGGTGGAAATTTCATGCAATTCTACTGAAAGTCAAAGGCTCTTCCTTGGTTTACATTTCTGGACTGGGAGCTTTGTTGAAAACACATCCACATTTTTGGTAAGTGTACTGAAATGTCATCTAATAGTTGTTTTGCTCATGTGGACTCCAGTATTACTTCTGAAATACTTCTGTTTTCTGAAGATTGTTAATTTCTTACATGATTTTTGATAAATTCGTGCAGGATTTTTTTGAAGTACTTGTTTCTAAAGATGAATTGAGTCTTTCAGTTTAGCCTGATGCATTCTGAGAACCAGCCTGTCTCTTTACATGGGTTGCAACATTATGAGGTTGAGGTCTGGGCTCTCTTCCGTATCTCCTTTTGTCTAGAGTATTGCTTTAATCAGATCATCTAATCTCTTCAAATTAAGGTATTTTGTCTCTGGAGAATAATGTTTCATTACAAAGGGTTTCAAATTTTCTCTCTGTATAAAACATCTGAAATATGACTATTTTTACCACTTACTCTTTCTACTCTCTTTGCTTGATCTGTCTATATTTTTTGCAGGGAGAAGATTTATCTATCCTGTTTCTCTTCACTGTCAGGTTAGCTACAAGATATGGCCACTCAGTTTTGCAGCTCTCTCTTTTGCATTTGTCAAGTATTTTTATTTTTGAACCTGGAAATAAATGTAGTGGGGTTTCATTCATTATTTATTTATTCTGAAGGGCAGTCTGTAGGTCGAGTCATTTCTTAAATACATGTCAACCCACATCAAATTTAAAGGAAAACTTCCTGTGGCTTTGCTTGGAATTTGGTGAATATCTTAAAAAATATTAATAAAACGCTTCAGATTTTTGCATCCTGTTTAAGACTGTATTAGCACACAGAAGGCGCACCTGAGATTTTATGGCAGTTGTAGGCAAAATTACTGTAACATTCTCCTGATAAAAGAATATGCAAGCAGCGGAGTTAAATGAGCTGGTTGGAGAAGGAGAGTGATTAATTCATCTGACTGTTGGATTGAGTTTTACGACAAAGTGAATAATTTAATGTTTTCGTTTTGAGGCTTTTTCAATCTAACTTTAGCTTTTCTAAATGTATGTCCTTAGGGTACCTGTTTGCTTTCATCCTCTCTATTTTCTGCTGGTTTTGTTTTGGTTTTTTTTTCTCCCCCTTTTATGGAGAAAAACCCAAACTTGTAAATATTGTCCCTGAATGACTGAAAAAAAAAAATCTTGGTTATTAGCTGAAATAAAATAGTATTTTTATATTTTGCTTTATAATTTGTTTTTCCAGGTGTTGTCGTTGAAGAATTTCAGAGGCATAATTTTTTATTACTTTCCAGTGGAATTACTGGTTAGAAAGAGTGATATTGCAACTGCTATTGCCCTCCAGTATTTTATTTCCAAAACAAATAGGGCTTGGAAGTGTAGCTTTGCAGGAAGTGTGTGTTTTTGGTTCACAGTTCCTGTAAGTTTCCGTGTAAAGTTACCAATAAGAAAATACTGAAACTTGAAACTTAATACTTTATTGCTGATATTTGGTACTGCATACTTAGCACAATTCTGTTGTATTGACAGAATATATCAGTTGGGGTAAGTGAGACTTCTTACATAGTTGAGTGATAAGCTTTGAAGAAGAACATGGTTGTGCAACTGAAGACCTTGGTAACAGAGCCATGAAGCCAGAGCCTATGCTGTTGCCACCAGTCAGTGTTAAATAGAAGTGTTCACTGCACTGTATGTTGGAAAAATGAATATGGACTTTCATTATTTGAGATAATTCTCACCAGCAAACTGTTTCTAATACTAATATCAATCAGTTTGTAATACTGGATCTTGTTCCGTGCAGTCATTCATACAAAAACAAAACCAACCAACCAAAAACTAGTTTATACTTGATCTATGAAAACAGTTACAAATTCTTTAAATCAAATATGCAATGTAATGAAGGTTATCTCCACAGAGATTATAGAAGGTGCATTTTGCCAAATCATTTATTTCATTGTTCTTTGCCAATGAACTGCACCCTGCATAGATTTGCCAACAATTCGCATTTCATAGCCTTTCATTGCATAGTACAGCACGGCTTTATTAGTTGGTGGTTAGCTATAGAACTATTTCTGCATTGTATTAATGTTTCAAAATGACATATATTTCATTATTTATTATTACTTTGGAGAAATTAAGTCCTCTCCAGGAAAACAAGTTTTCTAACAGTTGGATGACTGTGAATGCGATTAAAAAACTGTCTTCTTTTGTGTCTGTATTCATTTAAGGTATAAAATAAGCAGCGAGTGCTACCATTTTTATTTTGGTGTTTTCCTTAGGGATGTAATGTTTAGTGCGTGGGTTAACTATGACAGGCTGCACAGATATTTAGGGTTTCCATTATTTCTTATTTCCATACAGGCAGTATAAATGAGCACATATGCACAAAATCTATTTAAGGGCAAAATATCCAGATGCAGATCCAAAATCCATTAAAGTGGATAAAATACGTTAACCTCCTTTCAGTCAGATCCAAATTAAATTAGCAATGTTAGACAAAAAGGAAATAACTTCACAGTACTTTTTTTCATATCTTCTGTTAGTAGCCTGGTATGTTAAATAAAAAGCAGTTTATAAAGCACTCAGATCTCTGTTATGGCTTGGTTCAGGTCTTTTGAAGAATAATAGGCTCAGGTACCTGGATTTTATTCAGAGCAACTGAACAAGTCTGTTAACTGTTGGTTCATGCGTTGAAAAAGTTCTGAAACTTCAATATAAATAGACTTAGAAGAAACAAGGAAAAGTGATTCCTTTGCTTTTGAAATAATTCTTACATTTTTTTTTTCAACTTAGTAACTATGCAGATAAGAAAATATCTTCCCATTCTCTGTCCTATCAGACAGCTTATTTTTGTTACAATCAATTTCCCTCGTTTCCACTGTCACTTCTGCTGGTTTTGGCATGTGGGGAAATCTGAACCCCTTTCTTCATGTCATTGTGTGAAATTAATTTTAAAATTTGTATTAAGATTTCTGTAACTATTTTTTAAATGCAGGCCACTAGTTTGGTCAAACAATTATTTAAATTGTGATTACAAGCTTGTGACCCAATTCGCTTTGACACTGAGGAAACCTTATTGAATAGCAAGTCAGTGACCCTGAGAAGCTTAATGTTAGCTGTATATTGCTTCTTTCCACAGGAAATGTCCTCAGCAAACAGGTGTTCTTTCTGTCTTTATTATCATCAGAATTAAGTTGTTAACTTAAAAATAGGTGATTGGTTTTGCAGAGGTAAAACTGATTGAATTTATTGAACAGTTCTGTTTAAAAGGCTGGGATGGAGCCAAAAACTACTAAATGTACATTTCCTCTCTATTAGTATTGCTGTACTGTTAACGAGAAATGAACTCTGACTTGGAAAAATCTAAATTTGTATCATGGATGTCAATAAATAGGAAGTTTCTCCATGTGAAGCTCTCTAATTATTGTCACTTTCCATAAAAAAATAGTATACATAAAAACTTTTTGACTATATCTCTTATAACACGAAGCTCCTATTCAATGATACTTGTAGCTTAATTTTGTTTTGGGTTGTGGAAGCTTAGTCCTTCACGTTAACCGTGTAGAAGATACACTAAAGTTAGAATTCTCTTAAAAGGTGTGAATTTCATAGAGCAGAGTTGGAACTCTGGACACTGGTTGGGTGGGATGGGAAAGGGGCAACTGCTAGCTACTGACTGCTTGAGTAGGGTGTATAACCTTGGGCTTTAAGAGCCACTTTATCCTGATTGTCTCCAAATAATGTGTCAGGAAATGTACACCAGAAGTCTTTAGAGGTGTTATAGTTTATTTACTTGCCTGGATTTTTTTTTCCCCTGAAAATTTTTATTTGGCCTCCTGAGCTCTTGCTCTACATATCAGCTTGGCAGACACTTTACACTGACAGAGTTGCATAGGCTGCATAGTTGCATTTATTGAATTATATTATACCTTCCAAATGGTTCTGGGTTTTTTTAGGGGGGTGAGGGTTGTTGAGTTTGGGTTTGGGTTTTTTTAGTGTGGATGGAATTACAGAACATTATCTCTGAAATAGTTTCTTTAAGTTCCATTAGGAGTCTGATGGCACATTTTGCATTTGAATTGTACTTGAGCTCTTTATTCTGCAGAATATTGAGCATGAGTTTAAACAGTTCCTATGCATAATGCTGTTATTTGACAATTTTGCCAGTTTAATTTGGAAACAAAGATATGACTCCTAATTGACAGCATTTGTAAAAACCTTAAAGATGATGGAAGACAATACACCTGCTAATGAAATCCTAGAAAAGCACTGCAGTAAGAAATGAGCATAATCAGAATCAGATGATAACGACAATACTAGTACTAAAGTAGGTACACAGAAATATATTGTGTATTAACCCACCTTGACTCTCACTAGTTATTCATACTCTCATCTGCTTCCAGTTCTGGAAAAATATATTACCTCATTAAAAAATTAGCTTTTGTTGTTTTAGAATTGGGCATGGCCACATCAATGGCAATATTTTCCACTGAACTTTCCATAAATAAAAAGCTAAAAAGGAAACAACAATTAATTTAAATCTACTTTTTTATATTTTAGTGTTTTCCTTGGTACAGTACTAGTTTAGAGAATAGCTGATGTATATTTTGTGATCCCTCAGGCCAACAGTTAATAAACTTTAAACTTTATAATTCTGACTTCGATTTGACAGAGTTCGAGATAAATGCAAATCAACAGTTTCACTTTTAACAGAAGAAAAGAAGCTCTTCTCTGACTCGTACTTCTGAAAATACACACCAGGTTTTCTTACCTGTTTCTGACCCTGTTCAAAATTTCAAAGGTGGACTTCATCCTGCTTGTCAAAAATGTATGTTGAAGAACTGTGAGTTAGGTAATGCTGATTATATTAAGCTGTCCTTGAAAAAAAAATATGGATATACATTATCTGTGTATATGGCAAGCGTACAGGGTTGGCCTGAGGATAGGGGGACTCGGTAGTGGCAGTAGCTGAGTTCAGTATCTGAAGGTATGGTTGCCATCTCTTGCCTTGACAAGCACTGTACACCACCCTTATTTTCTTTTTTTTTTAATTTTTTCCTTGCTGTACGTGGAATTTCAGACTACTGAGACTTTAAGCAACACATTATCTCTGAAACTGTTTAAACTGTTTAAACCTCCTGTACACATCACACCCTCTTGCTCTGGCAAGGGCAAGCCCCAGCACAGTGAGCAGGATGGGTGAACTGTCAGGAGATGTCATGACTGCATTGGGCCCTGGTTTCCTCCCTCGGTTGCCTTGCAGAAGAACGCAGGGTACCGGCAGTCAACCACTGTTCTGTTGGATGCTCTTGAAACCTTAAGGGAATATAAATCAGTTTTGAGATAGAAAAAGCCTAAATAATTAATGTTAACACTTATTCCCCAGCAAAAAAATTGATTCTTGCTGTCATCTGGTGAGCTAGAAGATACCATATAATAAAATAATTTATGACTCTTAGCGC
This sequence comes from Himantopus leucocephalus, assembly GCA_003993805.1. Taxonomy (NCBI): domain Eukaryota; kingdom Metazoa; phylum Chordata; class Aves; order Charadriiformes; family Recurvirostridae; genus Himantopus; species Himantopus leucocephalus. The sequence goes on along the minus strand of RSEF01000004.1, from coordinate 51,106,994 downwards.
TTTTCAAGTACACAGATTCACAGGCACAGGTCAAGGCATCCCCACAAACACATCCCCACCCAGCACGGGCTCCATACACAAAATAACATTAAAAAGTTAAATTCTTTCTCCCATAAGCCAAATGAGAGAAAAAAAATGTTCTCTCTGTTTAATGCTTCCTAGGTGCCCTTGTAGATGCATAGCCAGCATACAGGTATACGTTCACAGTTCTTGCAGTGTCTACATTGTGTACTGTTTAAGGGACGACCTGTTTTTTAAACATTGTGCTTTTTCAGCAATGAAAGTGTCCTCCTGTTCCTGACAGTAAACAAAACATTTCCATTCCCATTTCTATTTTAATTAAGGGTGTTTTAATATTAATTCTAGTAATTATTGTTCAAACCTTGTTTTATTTTTAAGAATGGGCAGCGTTTTTTCAGTAATCTGGTCTGGTCACACTTTTCTTTCCCACAGACTCTAAATGTGGAGACTGAATGGAATGTCCTTAAAAAATATTTATAGCTCTGTGGAAATGAGTTGAAAAATCAAAAAGAAAGTTTATAGAAAGAGAAAAAGGAAAGGAACCAAAACATTAAGATACTAGGGGAAAAATCAAAGTTTTTTTTAAAAAAAAAAAAAGAAAGAAAAACCACACCCCAACCCAGTATTCAACTGAGGAGAATTAAATTATTTCTTATGATTAGTTTTGATGGTAAAAATCAAGTGCTAAGGAAAAAAGAGGAATTTACAGTAATTTATTCTAAAGGGGTAATTGAGTATTAATTTGGATCTTCATAGCAGTTCTCTCTTTCAAATGAGTAGGAAATCTTTTTGGTAATTACACACATGCCAGCTACAGATATTAGCGTCAGATGATTTGTTCATAATAGCTTTGACAATAACTAATCTATTTATTTTTCTTAGTGTATAGCTTATTTTAGGAGAAAAATGCTCTTTTTTAGAAGTATTTTTCATTTCAGTTTGATTGACTTGAATAACTTAGCTCCCTCAGGATAACTGAAAATCTGAAAGAAAGTTTGTTCTGTGAAGGAGGCTTTTGGAATCAGCAAGAAGCTGAAGCAAGGCTTTGATTCTGTCAAACAATCTGGACGATGTTGCTCAGGACTATTTTGGGGAAGGAGTTGGGATCCAGCATTTGGCAGGAAAAAAATAAAAACCTTGACAGCAACCCTTCAAATGCTACTCCTACAGAGAAAGAAAATTTTTATTTTGGATCTTGAACTTTTATCTTTTCCAGGAAGTGTGTTTTGCAGTTTCTGCCTTAAGTTATTGGCCAACGTGCACAGAGTCAAATGGTATGGCAGGTTCTGTCTGTTTCTTTCTGTCACTGTAGCTGTCATGGACAGACTTCTCTCTTCTACAGAACTATAAAGGCTTTAAAATATCCATGTAGGTGTATGTTATAAATAGTATTTTTAAATAGTTTTTACAAATGAAATGGAATAAGGGTTTTTTTTTTTTTTAAAATCGTTAAAGTTTCCTGAGTCTTAGCATTGCCTTCTTGTAGAGAGGCTCAACAATAAGGGAATGTGTGAAAAAAAATGCAGATTCAAAACCTCCATCTTCAGTCAGAGAAATCACATTTAGAAAAGCTTTCTTTTTTTTATCTAAGTACTGATCGTCATTACCGGTCAGTGCGTTGACACATGCTAGAAAATGGAATTTTATTTTCAAATTTATGCTTCATTAATAATGCTTTGTTCTGTGTTTTTTACTAGGAAGAACCTTAAAAAACTCAATTATAATCTTCAAACAGCAGGGTTTTTTATAAATTGTATTTCTAACCGTGACTTTTAAAAGACACTTAACAGATATTTCTGGTTTAATGCTGGAATAAAAAAATCAGATTCTGTGTTTTCTTATTGCCAACAACAATCATGAAAGGTGTTATAAGATGGAGCAGAGTGACAACAAAAGAAGTATAGCAAAATGGTAAAAGTGTATGCACAGTATTCTGGTCAGTGATATCTTGAAATTTTAATCTACCTCTATTCAAAACTTAGATTTGGTGATCAACTAGCTTTTGCAGCTTTGACAGATCTCTTCTTGTGTTTTCCAGCTTAGAAACATTGAAATTTTATTTCCAACTTTATAAAGATTTGTGTTTGAAATGTTCTACAATGCTAGTTTCTAGGGTTTGTTCAGTTCTTAGAATGCTTTATTCTGTAATATTCTAAATTATTTGGAAGCAAGCTTGTGAAGTTTATCAAGATGTACTTAATTTACATCTGATGACCTGCTTATGATAAGTAAAACATGCAGGATTAAGTAGTGTCTTGTTTTTGCATCTACATGATTTTTACTTTTTTCTTGCTTTTGAGGAATCCAGCTGAATATTTGTCAATAAAGATGTATTTTTATGAAGCGACTTAACAATAACTGTGAAAAAACCCCATGATTTCCAGTGTGTTTGGACAGTGCCCAGTTCAGTGAGGCTCCAATCTTGAAGGAGATATCTAGGTATTACCAAAGATTATGCAGTCACAGGTTTATATTTCAGAGTGTATGGGGGCGCTTTGCAGAACTGCTGGCTGCAGCCAAGTTTCGATGAGTGTGGGTGGTAATAAAAAGGGAGGAGGGCGGCATCTGTTAACCTGCATACATTTTAAAAAGTGTGGTGGCTCAGTAGAGGTGAGAAAATCCAAGGAGTAGAGATTTTATAACCTTATTCTGGAAATTCTGGTTAGCGGGAAAATGAACGAGTTCCTTTGTCTTAACTGTCAACAGCCAGGCTAGCAAATGAAGCTTTCGATTGCACTCTTTGTTGAGGGATTGTTTAAATTAAGACAGTAAGGATTTAGGTATGAGGAGAATTATTACAGTCAGATGTGAAAGAAACAAAGGGACTTCTTAAAGTTCAAGAAGAGAGGTCTGTCAGGCAAAGGCAGAATCCACACGTAGATGTTACAGTAAGTCAGAATAATGAAGTTACAGAAACTAACAATCAAACCTGCAGGTTTTGATCATGCCATGTCATATTATTAGTGTTCATTCGGCAGGCTACCACTTTCAGTTTTCCAGGATATGGAATCATAAAATATTTTCCATCCTAACTTATTTGCTGGACTGTTCAAACGTGCATTATATTGACCTCAGCCATTCATATTCTCAGTATGCAAGACTTAATCTGTCTTTTATTATGCTTTAATCTCTTCCAAATTTATCCCCAAAAGGTAATAGTTTTCCCTTGTTATTTTCAGGAATGCTATTGCTAATTATAATTTTAAAACCTTTATCTTCTGATTTATGATAAAAGTTTTAATTTTATTTTTGGCTCCACACTGATTCAGTGAACAAATTTTAAGTAATGTATTCATATACATATTGTGAATATATGTACATAACTGTACCAGTTTACCAGTTTCTAGAATGAGGTTGGTTGTTAGTGTACCACACAGATATTTAGGACAGGAAATGGAAAAAACAACTTTTCAGTTAAAAGGGAAAGGCTGTCTGGTGCTACAGCATGTGTTGATTCAACTTGGAGTTGGGATTGGAGTACTGATTTTTTTTAGATTTAAAAGAGGTAGGCATGAAAAGGGAGAGTCTGCCATTTAATTAAATCTGCTAGGTAGTTGGACTAGACACACTGTAGATATACAGACATACACAATCAATCTGAACGTAACCTTGAATGTTGCTTACTGCTTACTGCTGATACAATTTGGTCGGGCTTTAGTGGCATACGTGATCCTTAATTCCTGACTTTGACATCTGTTTATAGAAGATACGTGATTTCAACATTTTGCTGTTTTAACAATCCACCTGAGCATTAACTGAAGGAGGCTTGAGGGTGAAAAGGAATCCTTACATTGTAGATACATATATGTCCTTATTCTCTTACTAAAAATGCTTTAAAGTTTCCTTCAGAGAAAGTGAGATTTTCAAGGTTCAGATTTAGGTTCACGGTTAGTAATGCAATAAGACAAGCAGCAAAGTGGGGTTCTCTAAAGAACTATTAATAGTATTGTGTGTACATCTCTGTTTATATATATATATAATTATTAAAATGTCTGACAGTTTTCGTAACATGTCCAAGCAAACGCATGCACCTTAAAACTGATTCTTTGACTCCTTGTTGCATACTTCCTTATTGTTTAAAAAAAAGAAATATATGAAGTATTCCATTTTTGCCTTTTGATATCATTTTTTAGGTGAAGATGTGATGCTTACATATGAAATATTTAGCACTGAAATGACAAGCATTTGCTGATGTAGAAGGGGCATAGGGAATGACTTACCAAAGCAAGAATCTATGTTCAATGAAGCTGAATCTCAGGCTTCACCATATTTAAAAGAAAAACTGGAAGTAGTTCTTTCTCTCTCAAACATGTACCTGATGTATGTCAATGAGAAAGGATCATTAGCAGAGAAAATTCACAGTGAGATTGTTGTTTGTAGCGGTAGATTGAAGAGTCTTCCAGGCGTACCTGTTACACAGCCCCACAGAGCTGGCTGTGAAACTGACCTTGCAAGTCAGACGAACACGATACCGAGCAATTCCTGTGAAGCTCAAATGCCTCAAGCAACACAATGGTACCATTCTAGTCCATAGCTTCTGTTGAGCCACTCTGTAGAGATTCATGCAAAGTATAGATACTTCTGTTAAATGGTTTCAAGAAGTGGTACCAAAGTAAGCATGAAACCACCTCCTTCAGATAAGTGGTAGCATTTCTTCTATGTATCAACTGGATCCCATTTTTTTATTAAATAGGACCCATTTCAGCAACCATGCTGCATAAGCTCCTTTGATGCCTTGTTGTCTCAGGGTGAGTGCATTGCCCCAGAGATGACTGAAAAAACACTGCTATTCCAGGCATCATATAGAAATAGCTGCCACATGAGTATTGCTGATTCTCCAGGTCATCCTTGAAATACTGAAATGTGGTATGTCCATGTTCCTAACACAGTGACTGAGGAATTTCTGAGGGAAGTGATAGAAAATTCCTGGGTATTTTCTGTGTAGAGAAATGTGAAATGATAAGAGTGTGTCAGTATTTTAAGTCTGAAGAAACGGTTATTGAAATCTAGTCAAATCTTGGTCAAGAATCAGTTCTAGAGTCTATGTTAAGCCCATAATTTGTGATTGAGCTAAACTGAATTGTTCATTCAGTTGTTTGTTGTGCCATTCGCCGAAACGGAGGGAAGAAGCAGTCGC
>RSEF01000004.1:51087999-51101826 GCA_003993805.1 Himantopus leucocephalus | reverse complement strand
CAGTGATAACTTCTTCTCTCTCTTGTAATTTTCAGCAAAAAAATTTCTGTACAAGAATAAATAAGGCCCAACGATATTTCAGTCGATGCATATTTCTATATGTAAGGTTGTGACAGCTGTCACCAAGAAGCTGTGAGATGCACACAAAAGCGATGGCAACCACAGTAAGACTGACTCATCAGCTGTCATCAGTTGCCCCTGAATGCATTTTTTGATATAATTAAGTTTTGTGTCACTGTTACAATTTTACTCTTTGGTAAATCCTTTACTGCCGGGCTTACAGTTGGACAACTTTTCTTTGAGTTGGTATGAACTCACACAGTTAAGACTGTGACTTTGTTTTTTATTTTCATTCAGCAACAGCCTACAAGACAGTAAGTTACAATGTCACTGATACCCGGACTTCCATAAAAGAGTTTAAATCAACTTGACTGGAGAAAGACAGAGATAAATGAGGACTTCTCCACTTGAAAAAAAGAAATTTTTCATGGACCATTTTGTCCCTTTCACTTCTTCCGTGAGTGGGGAAGATACATCTCTCTGATGGAACGACTGTCCCTTCGTTTTAAATGTGTGATATCATCTGTCATTTTCAAGAGACGTGATATTACTCAAATAAACCCAGTGAGAAGAAAGTAGACTCTGGCCATGAGAATGGAAAAGTGGAGTGAGGCGGGGACAAGACAAAGGACACACTTGTAAATATTCCCTCTGAGCAAGGTTTAACCAGGCTGGTCCCTAATACGAGACGGGTAGTTCCACATTTCATTGCCCATTTCACCTGCGGAGACAGGAGAGGCACCTGGCTGTACGCGATTCCGCACCCCGCGCCCGCACAGCTCCATCCTCCGGCTGCATCCTTCCAGCCGACACCCTAGATCCAGCCGCTAACCTAACGTAACAATGCTATTTCTGTTTGCAGTTTCTCCACATGTTCTAAAGTAGATTTCTGTTATCTGGTGGCACTAAAGCAGCACAATGGTTTTATTATTTGTTTCATTTCACCTGTATAACTTGTTTTTTTCCACTTTTGTGCCAATCTCACTGTTTGCATGAAACTACCCCTGACCCCAATCCACAGGCCTTAATTTTGTCAATATTACACTACTGCAGGAACATCTGGATCCTGGAACGAGTTCCTGTTGTCCTACATTTAATCTGAACGTTTTCCAGGAAGCTGGATGTCACCAGCTGGTGAAGTCTTATTTGTCATGACAGTCATTTCTCTCATCAGCCAGGACATCAAAAATCCCTTTCAATTACACCAATCAAATATGAATCACCACAGCACGTCTGCAGCCTGACTGTATTTCAGTTGTGAAATACAAGAGAGGATATGACTGTTTATTTGCTAAAAATAACACAACGCTCTCTGCAACAACTGACATATTAATCTCTTTTCCTTCCCAGTAAAATTCCAGTGGGGTTATTTTCACTCCACCTACATCATCTTCCTAATTTAAGTGTTTTTTATTGTTTGTCATGTGAAGCACAGCGTTGTTGCTACTTCAAAATAGGTGCCCTGTTTACTTCTGGGAGCAGCTCTACTTCATTTGGCTGCAAATAATATAATATACAGTTTGTTTTATGTAAAATGCATTTTAAAAGTGCATTGGGATCCATCCAGCCAAGACAACTATACTTTATGTTCCTCTGGAATATGTCACGATAAATCGTCGCGGAGGAGGCGCACAAAGAACGACTGGAGGAGCCCATCCAACCGGTATGGCTTAATGCCACAGAGGCAGCACGGTACAACACTCCAAAGTGCTCACAAGGAGAAAAACGGTACCCTCAGTTTCTTGCGAAGGTCCTTCCATCAGAGCCGGAACGCAACCTTTTCTCATTTCTGTGTATTTCTACAGTGACAGCACAAGAAAACATTTCCTGGACACGACTTAGAGCTTTGTGACGCTCACGCCTCAATAGCAGTTAAGTCTAAACGGNGCAACCTTTTCTCATTTCTGTGTATTTCTACAGCAACAGCACAAGAAAACATTTCCTGGACACGACTTACAGCTTTGTGACGCTCACGCCTCAATAGCAGTTAAGTCTAAACGGGGTGTTCACCCCTTTCCCCTTCTTGCTTAAACCCCTTTAACTTAGGCAGTGCCAGCGTCTGTCAGTCTTTCCCCCTCTTGGGTATCCTATTTTGGTCCTTTACACTTAACTCTTTTTTAAAACTTAACTGTGTTTCATTGTAGCAATGGTTCGTACTCGTGTAAATAACCCCCACCAAATAAAGAGATGTCTGCAGGCATAAAAGAAGCGCTCCTCCGTGGAAGACGGCACGCTAACTAGGTGACAAAGCCGGTGGTGTGTATAAATAACTCTTGCGAGAGTCAGCACAGCTGGCGGAGAAGCAAAACGCTATTTATTCTCAGCCTGTAGCCTGCAAATACCTAGGACTGAAATTCCACAGATGTCATCCAAAACCAGCCAGGATTTCGGTCTTTCCATAAGGGTTTGCATCTCCAAACGTTGAGATCTACACTTTGGGAAAAAGCGGGGAAAAAGCCAGCCCCCAGCCCACGGGGACGGCGCCCTGCAGCCCGGCAGGACAGCAGGCGCCGGGGGACGCCGCCAGCCCGGCTCGGGGCCGCGGCGCTGGCGGAGCCGCCCAAGGCAGAGGGACGGTGCCACGTCCCCGCAGCCTCGGTGACCAGTGCCAGCGCACCGGGACCACAGCCCACCTCCGCAGCCAGGCCTGGGGCAGAGCTCGGGGGCGGATTCCAAACGCACTTCCACAGCCCCATAACGCGGGCTCCAGCGCGGGGCTGCTGAACTGCAAAGCCGTTGCCACCACTTTGACGTTGGCGTTGTTGCCCAGAAACATCAAGTTCTCCGTCTTCTTTGTGTTTCGGACTGTTAAGCTGCCTGTCCTGTTGCATTTATTATCTTAAAAGCAAAACTTCTACGCAGATTGGAGAAAATATAAAAAATCATCATTTAAAAAAAAATACTCTGACTTTCTTGTATTCAAGGATCAGAAGATATTAATTTGAAGTTTTTCTTTGGTAAGTGCTCTGTTTGAGATTCTGATTTAATTAATTTTAAGGATGGATTTATAAACCTGTTAAATGAAAAAACGTTAGAATGGAAACTTAAAACTTGTGTTGTACAACCATCGTCATTATCTCCTATTATAACTCACTGTTACAAGAACGTAACTCTTGCTCGATTCCTAAACAATTTGCTTACTCTAAGCTGACGTTTGAGCTGCCCACTGTGCCTGCTGAATCCTAACCGAGTTTGTGCGACAGTCGTTTGTGCCGCAGAGGTGATGGCGAAGTGCCCGCAGCGCTCCCGCAGCAGCACGCCACATCTGTCCCTTTGCACTCCGGTCACGAGAAACACAGCCACTACCCAACCGGCTCTCCTTGGTTCCTTAACTTGCCTGGAAACTGAAAGAAAATAAAATGTTCGTGGGCTGCTCTAAGAGAACCCCAAATATTGTTTGCAGCTGGAAGAAAAAAAGAAGCCATAATATTAAAGGAAGCTCTACCAAAAATGCACACGTGCTCAGGGCACCGGATGGCACAGCTACAGTAATCCTCTGTAAAGATCCCTTCTGAAGCCGCACAAAAAGGCTGAGCGCGCGGTTCAGGTGGGAGTCCGAGCCCACCTTTCTCGGCTGAATCCCCGAAGCCAGCCTCGTGCCAGTCCCCGTTCAGCCACACCGTGCAACGAGGCAAACGTCCCCGGGCTTGTGCCTGCTGGCTCGGGGGGGGCCGTGCCCCGGGACCCCCGTCCCGGCGGGCAAGGAGGAACCGGGCTGCTGGGGCAGGATTCGCCACGCTGCTGGGCGAGCACCCGTGCCGCAATGCCAGTGGGATTGCCCTTCCCGTCGGAAAGCCCTAACGCGCTCGTGTTCTGCGGTTAATGCTGAAGTGCTGTGTAAAATACCTGCACACGAAAAAAACGTCTGCAGATGGATTTTGAAATTCTGAGTTCATCTCTGCGTATCCCCCAGAGCAGGGAGCTTTCATTGATAAATTTCTTACGGCTTCTACAGAATCATGAATAGAAAAAAAAGTCCCCCCCAAACAGGAAACTAAAATAAATAATGAACCGGGATACACCTACGAGAAATTGCTAATAATATTTTAAAGTCTAATTTCATAGGTAACTGGCTAAAAGAAAATGGCTTAGCTAGAATTGTTAAAAATGAAGCAACAGTCAAGAATACCGCAAAGCAACTAAAATAACCCAGTAAAACAATTCAGGAGTTTTTCATAGGGCAACATCTTGCATAGGAGTTTAAGATTTGGGGGTTCACTCTCTATACGTTTTACTTAAAACCAACGGGCCAAATGGGTTATCAGTCACTGCAGTTTTGCGCAGAGGTTGACAGGTTTGGAATGAATGAACAATTATGTGGTGCTTCCACGTTATAATGTGGAATCAGTGTTGGCATCTGCGTGCCCATTACTCTTGCCTTATGTGCAATTACCTGTAAATTGGACACTGACTGCATTTGGCAAGCAGCAACATCTCAAGACCTCTCCAGACAAAAATACTCAGCTTTTTTATCTGCATTTGGTTGTCACAGTCTGTTTTGTAAATGTGCTGTGCGTGTTTACAGTTTGCTTTACTTTTGTTCTGTGCCACCAAACAGTTCTGCTGGCAGAGCATTTCCCAGGCGGAAGCTTCTCCGTTTATGGGCTGTGTGTCAGCAAAAAAACATGCATAGGCCTTGCAGGTCTACAGTGACAGATAAGAAGGTAAGAAATACGGTAAGAAGGACGTAGAAAATTGATGTCACGATACTGCTGTGTGTGGTAACTAATGGTTATTTAGCGATGGGGAGGCAGAACAGCGGTTTTGCCAAGTCTCTGGTTTACTAAAGCGTGTGTGACCCTCATGGCAGCTCACAGCTCTTTAAGAAGGTGTCTAGACTGGCCAGGCATGGCGTAGCTAGCTGAAACTGCGCGTTGAAACTTGCTGCTGAAAGACATAGAGAGGTGGAATCCCAAAGGAAGGTAAAAAGCTCACTTTAAGCATTATCTGTTAAGGCAAACAAGAGCTGAAACAGCTTGAAAGGAAACCCATGGCACGATTTGGGCTATGCCAGAGTTTGTCTCGAAGTTTTGTCCCCTTCCTACCTCCCGTTTCCACATCCCTTGTGCTGCTGCTGTGGGATGGGATGGAAAAATCTGTCATTCTTTAACGCAGTATCTGCACGAGGGGAAATTCTCCCTTGAGTAACGAAGGGGCTCTTGCAATCATTTATGAAATCACAGCTGGGCTTCTTAGGGCTCACTCCTTTGAGAACTGCATCTCCAGCATCCTCCTTTACATAGCAGAAGATGGAGGAGGGTTTAGTAAAGATCTTTGTGGAAACCACTTAGTAGTGAAAAGTATTGCTTTTGGTAGCAGCAATAATACCGCCAGATATTCTTGAGTGTGTTATTCATTATATTCTTGAACTAGAGAGGAGTTTTAGATAAAATACTCACAAGGGGTAGACTATAGTCTTTGGAGGATATAATACCAGATTTGGAGGATAATGCAAAGATAACTGAATTACCCAGGCCACTTCTGCGCATACCGTTTTGGCTAACAGCTGTATTTGGGGCAGTTTAGTGGGAACCACAAGTGGTCCGTATCAAAGGGACTGACGCCCTGAAGATGAATTTGTCCTTGCTTTTCCTTTTCTGGTTTGGATGAGAGAAAGAGAATATTTTTAGGCCTAGAAAAACACACAATTTGATGGGTCAGGGACCAAACTCTCTTCCTCGGTTAGTTATTGAGATAGCCCCAAACGCTAAAACGTACAGAAGATCTTGTGCTCTTGGCAGCCTTGAGGCGATGCGTCCCAATAGCAATGTTTTGCTTTAGAATATTGTACTGGAAAGAAGCTGGGAACCCGAGAATTCAAATTCTCTTTCAGTGATAAATATATGCCAGAAATTTACCTAAGCATCGTGTTTTGGACCCCCACAACACAGAAGAAACTATCCATTATCGGAACGGGAAGGATAAGACCCCCCTATCAGCACACTAGATCTTCTCCCACGAGACATAGGGCAGGCAGCCTGTGCGTGGGCAGGGATTTCATTTTTATAACTGGGAACTGGTTTTGCTAATTTTTCACAAGCGATTTATTAAAATCGAGCTAGACTAAATAGTACAGGGAGGCTGCAGGCTGTGGCTACGTGATGTCTTGAAGTACTCACAGTGCCTGCATGGAAGGCCGTTGGGTGTTGAACTGTACGAGGTGCTAATAGTCCAGCCATGTTACGCTCCTGCAGGTAACGTGTGAGACAGCATATTCTCTAATGACATACTTCCTGCTGTAACAGATAAAAACAGAGGCTGAGGTTTGGATTTCTTATTTCAACTTGTGTGGGATTTTTGCAGGGGATACCACAAACGAAGCAGTTTATTTCAGCCAGTGCAAAAATCTGGATGGGGAAACTCTGAGACTACACAGAGCTATACCGGGGGAAGATTTCCATCTCACAATTTAGCCAGTACACTTCTTGTCACCACCACCAACACCGCTACTAATCCCGTTAATCTATCGTGTGTCTCACTGTCTGCGTGGATGCTCTTTTAAGCACGGAGGGGCTCTTTCCTCTGCTGCAGTCACTACAGCAAGCCCTGTCGCGTGATGCTGAAACCAAGAATACCTTCCCCTTAAAGCAAGAAATCTATTCTTGTATTCATACCACATTTTCATTATTAAGAAAAAATATGATTCATAAAATATTACCCTGTGGCAATATGCAGACTTTAATATTAATGCCATTTTATTAAAAAAAAATAACCCTCTAAACCAGAAAAGATTAAACTCAAGCATGAATAAATACTAGTATCTGCCTGGAAGCCACATCTGTGCCCTTTCTCTCCCATCTTTTGACATCTCCAGAAAGTTACAGAACATTTTCTCTTGAGCAAAAAGCCCCTCCTGGATATGGATGTGTTCAGTACCCTTTGAGACATGTCTAGAGGTCTTGTCATTTCTCACTCACGCGGCTCCAAGCTGGCTCTATTCCACAACCAGGCTTTACACAGTAATTAGACAGTCGCTCAAATCATTGTTACTCTGTTCTTTTGCCTCAGAAAACATTCCTTTCGCGAGACTCTGCCCGTTCTGCTGACTGATAAGAAAATGTGCATTCAAATTGGTCCTGCTTGTAAAAACTATGACTGACAACACCGTGCGATCGGAGAACCATGAGCCTCAGGTCGTTCCTGGCTCCTTGTGAATGAGCATGAAACGCGCTCCCGTGCTGAGACGTCCAACCCTGTAGTTCTGAGCTTCCGTTTTACTCTTGGCAGTCTTATCTCTGGAAGGCAGCGCGACTGCAGCCACTGCACATCTCATTTCAGAAAAATAAAGAAACATTTATTTTCCATTTTAATGGTTTACTGGAAACTAGTTCACAGGGAATGAAGAAACTGATGACGAATGAAAATGAAAACCAGCAAGACCCAGTTACTCACCCGCGCTAGGCTGGTTCCAGAAGGGACTTTATAGGGGACGTACTTCCTGTAGATGTGCCCAACTCGAGAGCATGGAACGTCAAACATGCCACCTCCGCACATCCACACCTGGGAAGGAGACAGAAAGCAAATGAAAGAATGATTCCTGGAGACAAATGGGGCAAAAAAGGCGTTTTACGTCCTGGGCACGTGAACACGACACATGGTTCCGTACTGCCGCTGCCAGAGCCCCAGCGGTGGCCCTCTCGGGATGCTGACACCTGGTGTTAGCAACAGGGCAGACTCGCACCGTGCAAAAGCAGAGTACATTCCAAATAAAATCATAAACCATATTTAGAATATCTACCAACGGTCCTCCTGCAACACAACCCAGATATTATTGTGTCTGTTGTGTAAAACATACAGGACCAAAATTTCAAAAGGCACCTACCTGAGTAAAGCAAACCATCAGCCCGAGGTCATTTTGTTTTTCCATAACACCTGGCTTATATTTTGTTTTGAATAGTGAATACAGAGTTCAAATACGAAGAAGCTCTTCATCTTTTAAAGACAAAGGAACAAAAATCATTTTCCTTCTGATCAAATTAATGTAGGCAGGGAAGGAAGATCATGCTGCTACATCTCATCATCAATGCTTTCATACCGAAACAGGTGGAACCAACTGGAGTACACAGGTTTGATGCTTCAGGTCTGAGCAACCAGAATGCAGTCAACATTGCTGGGAGCTGCGAGCACTTCACGGCTCTGAAAATCAAGCTGTATCCTGCCGGGCAGCAAGTGAGGAATCCTTCACGGTTCTTCAGTGCACGTGACTCAGTTTCACCGAGTGTCCGTGAGAAGAAGGTTGTGTGCCACGCCAGAGGAACTACGGCAACCGTGCCAGGAGCACCTATGGGCATCGTCTTCTGTGCTCTGGCGTAGAAATGCCAGCCACCAGACCCCAAGGTGGCTATTAGACGACTTACGTAGCATACTGACAACATTCATAACTTTCTGAGTTCCAATAAAGCAACCGNGTAAAGCAATTTGCAAATCAGGGAAATGTCAAACAACAACAAACCCACCGCCCAACACCCCCAAGCAGAACTCTTACAGTACCCTAAAAGCAACCGCACAGCAAGAGTTTGAAATGAATTCAGAGTGAAAGTATCGGTGTTACAAAAAATGTTTCCTAATCTTGGCAAAACAATTTTTTGTTGCCCGCAACTTTAGAACAGAATGGCTGTTATTCCACGTCAGGGGCACTTGTGGTCTCAGCTTTCAGCCTTTGGACTGAAAACAAACAACCCAACCCCCTNGCCTTTGGACTGAAAACAAACAACCCAACCCCCTCGCACCCCATCTAGAAGAAAATCGCACCAAAGCTGAGAAAGAGCGAGGGCTTGTCCTTTCCGTCTCTCTTTAGGTGGACATACATAAAGATGCTTCACGAACCACCTCCATGAATCTGGATGAGAATTTAAGTCCCTGCATTACATATATGAGGGAATTTTATCTGCATTTGATGCACTCTGGAGCAAAACGGTATGAGATAAGTTTGCGACTGATGTTAAAGCAGAGCAGAATACAGCAAACCGAAAGTTTCACCAACAATTTCCATACAGAAAGGAATTAATCCAAAAGTTGGTAGGCTATGAATTAAAACAGCAGTAACCAGACCCTTAAAAAAAAGGTATCGGAAAATATGATGTGATCACAAATACCTGACGTTCTGCACGAAGCCTGCAGAGAGCAATGTGCATCTCTACACTTTTTTACCACACATTTCTCATTCCATCTCTTTTGTCCTGCCCACCAGCCGGCTGTAGCTACTGGCTTTTTGACATCACAGGAAAATGAAATCATTAATTCCCTTCGTTTAAAACAATAGCGAAAATGGGCAAGAGTTTGGCCTCCTTGGCTCTGCCTGCCTGTTTGTGTTACAGCGGGTGTATCTGCCTGGCCCTGGCAGCGTGGCTGTGAGCTTGGGACTAAATTTTAGCAATGTGAACATGCAGATGCTAAACACTGCAGTACGGGATAACGCAGTGCTCGAGTGGGGCTTAAAGCACTTGCTGAAGGTGGCACGTGGAATTCAGCCCCCGAGACTGACCGCGCTATTCGTGCTGAGAATGGAGAAAGCAGGGGGTTGGGAGTGAAGGCTTGAGTTAAAACAAGTTGGGTAATGCCATAGTTAAAAAAAAATTGTTATTCACCTTTCTATGGATACTTTGCTTGGATGTCACATCACTTGCGCCTTTCTTAGCAGGAACCTCCTCTCTGTGGCTGCCTTCAAACAACCCAGTGCACCAATGAACGTGCAGACCTACATTTACTATTTGCTCGTTTTTTTTTAAATTAAAGTGTTATTTCAAAGGACAGACAAGATATTACAGTGATTAATCACGGTTTCTTAGCCTTTGAAGAGTGGACAGCACAGCAGTTTGACTTAGACGAAGGTCAGCCACAGCACAAATTTAAAAGACAAGAAAGCAGATATATATATATAGAGAGAGGCCAGTATTACTCTAACTCAGACAATGAGAACTGAAGTCGACATATCTTGCATTTCCTCCAAAGCGGTAGGATATCAGTAAAAAAAATAAGAAAAGAAAAGGAGAAAAGGAATTAGAAAAAACCTGTCAGATATGCTGAGGCAATAACAAGTGGGAAGAAATAACACTTTGTGTTAGGCTTATATTTGATAGATATAAAACTTGAAAATGCCGTGCTGCACCTGAGGTGCGCCGCGCAGGGTAATTGAAATGAATCCTGGGCTGCCTTGAAGGACATTCAGCAGCTGTTCCTGTTTATCTTTTACCTTCAGAATGATTTTAAAAGCATTTTTTATATTTTCCTGGGAAGATCAATTCTGGCAACTTTGTCTTTAAAACGTGCATTTTTTTATGTCACCTGTGCTAAATGAAAGAAATCGGAGAATGACTCCTGTGTTAAATATTACAGACCTCCAGCGTATCGTGAAAGGAATCCCAGCGGCGTGGCACATTGGCAAAACCGTATCTCAACGCCGATGCCTCTCTGCGTACCTAAGGAGCAAGCAATGAAACTCTCGACATCGCTAATGTCTCCTTCCTACAAAAGCAACGAATCTGCTCTGCAGCTGAGGTACAAAAAACAAAGACAAAACCAAACCCATGCAATTTCAGCTTGAGAGATCAAAAGCAGAGTGGTTTATGTGTCAACTATGTACTACATCACAATTTATCTTTATATAGCTCCTTCCAACTGAGTGTTGCAAAACACTTTATAGGGATGGTTGCAAGCAAACGGCAAGCATTAACGCAGGCTCTGAAAGAGATTACGCTGTGGTTATGTGGCTTTGCTCCTGGCCGGAGCTTGGATGTCACAGATGCATTTTTTGGCTCTTGGGTGAATCACCCTCTTTTCACATCACTTCTTTGTCTTTAAAACTGAATTCTGCTTGCTCTTGTGGTTTTTTATCCCCTGCCTAGTTTACGAGTGATCCAGCCCGGGACTATCTGGAAAATGTAAATACTGTGCACGCGAGAATGAGGCTCCGATCCATATGCTACACTGTCATCGTAATCACTGCAGTACGAGACTCGTGATTTTTCAGCAGTGGAGGATGTGTTGCTGTGGAACAGGAACATAAACATCCAGCAAATTATGTAAAAGACTGAGGGGGGACTGAATGAATTTTGGATCAGGCTTCAAAACTAATTGAGAAATACACTGCTGCTGAGAGTCAGTAACAAGACAGGCAACAGTGAGAGAGACAGAAATGGATGGAAAAAGCAAACAAACAGTAAACTGGTGGAAGAGGAGTATGAAGTACGCCATGCAAAGCTGTCAGCTTGGTGCTCTGAGCACTGTGCAAGAAGCAGAGACTGCAAACAGGAGAAATGTATTACCACAATGGGGCTGAAAAAGTTGTAGAAAATAAGAATATAAAAACTTGATGGGATTTGTCAGTCACTCTTCCTGGAACATAAGCCAAAAGAACAGATTTAGCAGTTGTAGAAAAGGAGAAAGAAGAATACTTTCCTGTGAACTTTTCCACGTTGTGGGAATGTTCAGCTAAATGCAATAAAAAATTGAAAAATCGGATCACTGGCTGCAGATCTGCAGTCAATGCGCTCACAAACAGCAAAACCATTCTCTTGTGGTGCAGTGGGAATTCCTGACGGGGGTATTAAAACTGCACTGTGGAAACGGGGAACTGACGACTGTGGCTATTTCAACAATACTCACCAGCACCTCTAAAATGTTGTGAAAAGTGGCAAAGCTCCATGTTCGTCAGTTCCTCACATAGGTTTCAACTGCACTGACAAGCGGTAGTGCTCCCCCACGCCCTATCTCCTGCCAAGACTGCCAGCAGCGGCCGGAATTAATAATGATGAGGGTAATGACGATAAAGGCAGGCATTAATGAACTTGGAGGTGTGCGCTGGAAAACGGGGATGAAGAGAATCTGGAAGATGTGTCGGCATGGATAAGGACAAAGCAACTGTAGCTACAGGTGACTGGCTGGGGCAGCACCACGAGCGCTCCTGTTCAGCTGTGGTTTACGCCGCCTAAGGAACGTCCCGTGTGAAGGATCTTCGGCAAACACGGGAAATGAGTACCTCTCACTGCTCTATGCTTTGGAGATTACTACGTAAATTGTGCCTTTCTAACAGGTTTAAATTCAGGATTTCCCAAATAGTGGCTTCCCTGGTTATTGGGAGGAGACACTATTGATGCGGTCAGGCCCAGGGCTGTGCCAGCTTTCACCAGCCTGGCACGCGCCGAACAGTGTCGTCAGCAAGATACCATACAACTTTTGAATTAAAAAATCGATCCCGAGGTTATGCTGCCAAAAAATGAAAATGCTGCACGTTATTTCTTATGTAAAAATTAATCTACGGGACTACTGAATGAAGAGGTCACGTTTTGAGACGCGGGCTGCGGCTGCCTCCCCCGCCTTGGCCATGCGTGCGAGTGCTCTGATTTGGGAAGAGCAGTTACTCAGCGCGGCGCCCAGCGCTACGCTCGCTGCTGCCCTCCGCGGCAGTGTTTCCAAGCAGGAAAAGAACAAAAGAGAAATATGTTGGTTTTTTTAGTCGAGGAAATAAAGGTCAAGCAAACTTTTAAGCAGCAGGTTTTTTTTTTTTTAAACCTGTCTCCCTGCGTTCCTGACAACTCAGCACCTGGAACAGTCATGTCTGAAGCCTGAGGAAGTTTCCCTTCCTGCTACGGCACAATTCCAAATGTCACAGAAACATTATAAAGCGCGCTGTATTTTGGAGAGACTTATTGAATTACACTGCAGTAAATTTAGATTCACTGCAGACTCACTCTCTGTAGCGTCTTTCTTTTTCCATCGAACACCCTTCCCCCCGAACACACACACACATCTATTTCTGTTCACACCGCCCACCTTCTGCCCCCGTACAACGAGTCGGGAACCGCTGCCCGACTCCCCAGGTAACCCCTTCTCCCACTAATCTCATTTTTAATTGCTCCTTGAACGCTGTCTTGGCGTCTTGAACCCATAAAGCCGTATGGCTTTGCTCTTGTTAGCGACTCCTCCGGGCTTGCCTGAGGGCCGGTGACGCAGCAGCAGACCGCAGCTCGCGGCGTGGCAGGGGCTGCAAAGCGCAGCAGCGCACTGCACACAGCACGGCAGCGCAGCTGAGGAAGTTCAGGAGGAAGACGCTAATAGCTCCTTAAGACGGAGGACTTTAGACAAACTATTTCATTGAGCCTGGACTAGCACAGATCTAGCCATCATACTTCTCTGACAGATCCCGTTTCTCTGGCTCTCTAAGGCCACGCTGTCGCTCACGGCTTCCCACCTGCTTTGTAGCACACACTCCTGTAATTTGCGGTGTGAAGGTGACTGTGGATGTCTCTGGGACAGTAATGGAGCGGCTTTTGGCCGAGAAGATGCTTTTCCTTAATAGGGTATTGATTATCAAGTGATCTTTTCCCCTTGGCGTGCTAACGTTTCTGTGGGGTGAACTTTCATTCCAACATCTTGGAAATTCTTCTCCAAATAAAATTAGGCCAGAGGATATCAAACATATACTGTTTCTTAAACATGATTCCACATTTGCCACCAGTGAATTTGGACATATAAACATGGTATTTGACACATGCATTTATCAAAATCCTTCCTTAAGATACCCATAAGCTTACCTTTGCACCAAAACATCAGCGGTGCTAATTAGAGACACGCTCCAGCTTGTCTATGCTACAGTGCCCAGACCTACTGTTAAAAGAAGGACCTACTAAAAAAAGAAGGGTTACAGAGGTTTGTTGATCCGTGGGGTTTAAAACTCGAAGCTCAATGTGAGCCAGGAATGTGCGCTGGCAGCCCAGAAGGCCAACTATATCCCAGGCTGCATCCCCAGCAGCGTGGCCAGCAGGGCGA
>RSEF01000004.1:51067517-51080731 GCA_003993805.1 Himantopus leucocephalus | reverse complement strand
TGGATATCAGGATGTCTCACACAAGTATGCTAGTTTCTTCAGCTTTCAGTATATGCTGCTCTGCATACGATCAGGATTATGGTAGGATTCTTACACTACTTAGCATTCGAGTCCATAGTGACGGAGTGACACAGCTGACAAAGAACAAGGTGGAGCCATGGAAGTTCATATGTATTCCTCCCGCAGACTATGGCTTGTGTACCTCCTGTTAAGGTTGATCTTCCCTCTCTGTTTTTTGGTTACCCACAGAGTTTTTCTGACTCTTACGCTGTAGAAATCTGGCATGGGAAGCTAGCCCCAGCTGACCGCGTAAGAGGGGTGGTTCAAAGTCAAGGCCAGATCCACATCTGCCTTCGCTTTAAAGCTGAAAGCACGGCCTTAGGTAGAGCTTCCAGTACCTGAGGATGTCTGTTGGTTTAGTACGGCACTGCCGTGGTGTAAAGGGGCTTTGCCAGCAGGCAGGCATAACTGGGCGGCCCATGAAGTGAGCCTCAACGTGACACAGAGCTCACAGACCGAATCTATACTAACGAAATACTTGCTGCCAAAGTTTGCCCTCAGGCCAGCTGATGACTGGCGACAACCGTACTATCAACCTCTCTGAGCCTCCAAAACAACCACGCCAACCCCCAGACCACGTAACAGGAACAGTCCCAGCCCCGCTGCCCCCCAGACCGTGCCTGGGAACTGTTCTGTGATGCCGACTGGCGCAGGCTAGAGCCGTGCCAGGAACCCTTCTATAAATGTAAAATGTTCCGCCACCTAGATCACCGAGTTTAAGTGTTCACACACGTGCCTGGTCCTGTTCAGCTTACACCTACAGCCCTTGCCACAAATACTTCAGGTATCGCTTTGTAAGACAAATGAAAACAGCCCTCCACACCAATAGATCTTCTGCCATTCTTCCCAGTGACGCTGGCGTTTCTGCCCCGAGTACTACAAGATGGTGTCAATTCCACAATTTATAAGAGAAAAATCAATCTTCCCACATGTAATCAAGTTTAGATTACATGTAATCTAACTTAGAATTAGTAAATGGAAACACTATTAGCTGCACATGATCCTGTAAAAATCTTCTTTCTTGATCTTCTGAATGCATCTACGCTTTAACAAAAATAAGAAGCATAATCCATTATATTTATTCCCTTTCTCTTTCAAAATCCTAATATCTTAGGATGAAACTAGTTACAGCGTCTTCAGCTATGACATATAGGCACACAATTAGATTGATTTTTTTCTATTAAAGGAGAGTGTAATTACTTTTCCAATAATTACCTACAAAAGTAGACACGATTTCTCCCTCCAAAACAGTATGAAATGCGAGACTAGTTTTCATCCTCCATAAAAAGACAATACTGCACATATTCTNCATCCTCCATAAAAAGACAATACTGCACATATTCTGTACAAAATGGTATAGAAAAAGCAATGTATCTTAATATAGTCCTGAGGCAGAGCCAACAGCTATTATGCATCATTACAACTCTCATTTCAGCCCACAGAAATACCAAACGTTTAAGAGAGCTTTCGTAAAGCACGCCAGTGAGTAAATACTACAGTGCTAAGCACTAACGCCCCGTCAGACCACCTCCAGGTGCTCTGCGGAATGCAGAGGGCGAGAAGGTGCAAGCGCCCGCGCGCGGGCAGCCCTCCCGAGCAGCTCTGCAGCGTGAAGAGCTGGGTGCCACCCCACGGACCGGCCAGCCCCTCTGCCGCCGCACCGCCAGCACACGGCAGCAACCGCCGCTCTTCTCAAACGCCTGAACGCGGGACAAGTTGCGCCAGGGGAGGTTTAGACTGGAGAATAAAAGAAAGGGTACATCAGCAGAAGCAATTCGATGTGCAAAATTCAAGTAATTAATGAAGAAGCACTAGTTAATTTAACTTTAAATTTCTATCTAATTAAATGCCTTTTGTACTGTTTGTGTCTTCTAAATCCCGCATGTTTTACCACAAGAAATGTACTGCAGTGTTTAGGTGTTTTTTCTAGTGAAGGGACCATTATTACGCTGCTGCTTGTAAAGGTATGGCAGGCTCTCAGAGAGTGACACAGTTACAGAATTAATTGCAGGAGACCGACCCTGGCTTCCCTGAACGCTACCTACCGAACACTGCCACGTCCCCACAGGTGGCAACCTGCGGGCAAAGCCAGCAGCCCTGGAAAAAGTGTTATTTTCAAACAAGGATGAGGAATGGGAACAAGTCAGACCATGCAAACGATCTGAAGCACTTCTCTAAAATCACTGATATGATAAAACAGGAAAGCTTTATCCCATTGTTTATGAAGATATGTAAATCTTAGGCATGACTGCCCGCGTTGTTTCTGTCAAAGTGGTTTTTCATGGATCAAACACCACACAGACTGTGGAATCCCCACGCTAGAAATACTCAAAACTGAGCTGGACAAGGTAAAAAGCTTCCAAACCTGGAAAATTGTGAGTGCTTGTGCAGAGTTTGTACACTATATTAAGCATTTTCAAGCCTGAGCTACAGAGTTGTGACGGGGACCAGCTGAAGCAATCACAACCTTTCAGGTGAGTCAGAACCTTGCGTGGTTTGAAGTCGCGGGGAGCTCTCCTTGGAGCTTCAGCGGGAGCTGGCCGTGCGGGCGGTCGGGGGCCCTGGGACCCCGGCAGGCTGCTGTTTCCTCAACGTGTGCCGCTGGTAGTTCCCACAGACGCAATCTGCCCACCCTCTCACCCTGCCGCTGGGTCCTGTTCCTCTTACGCTGGCACGAGCATTTACGCAGCTGCGTTGCAAATGGTTTAGGGAAATCCAGGTCAAAAACATCCTGTTTATTTATTTATTTTTAGGTCATTTTGCTTTTGTAGGCATTAGTGAATTACTCCTGACAGCACAGCTGGAGATTAGGGAGGCTGATGATTTTTAGATGAGGAAAGGGAGTGACAAACAGACAACCAGAAATGTGCCAACATTAGGCGTGAAAGCTGTTACAGCCAAGAATATAACTAAGATGTCCGAACCTCCTCTCTTTTAGCAGTACTCACTTCACAGGAAAGTGTAATCATTCAGTTACCCGTTAATGCAATTATTTTATTTACAGAACTTAAAAGGTTTTCTGCTTAAGAATTACTGTATTTTATTAATTAAATTATACTAAGCAATTTCCAGAAGGACATATTAATACTTGTAAGCAAACAAAAAATTGCTTTACTCTGTCTTAATAATTAAAAATGAATGGCAATTTTTTTTTTCTCTGTGCACAGGTCAGCTTTGCTCTTTACAAATATTTAGTTAAGCCTGAGGGTGACCGCACAATTAGGGTGATCGGGGTTGAGATTTTCACCACAAAGCAACAAGCCCACCTGACAGTGGTAAGAAACTGGCCACATACAGTCAGCACCTGCGCGCTACGTACTCTTAGTGAGTTCAGAAAATAGAATCACAGAATCATAGAATTGTTGAGGTTGGAACGGACCTTTCAGATCATCAAGTCCAACCATTACCCTAACCTGACAAAACCACTTCTAAACCATATCCCCAAGTACCACCTCTGCCCTTTTTTTAAACACCTCCAGGGATGGCGCATCCACCCCCTCCCTGGGCAGCCTGTGCCAATGTTGGATAACCCTTTCAGTGAAGAAATTTTTCCTAATATCCAACCTAAACCTCGCCTGGCACAACTTGAACCCATTACCTCTCATCCTGTCACTTGTCACCAGGGAGAAGAGGTCAGTCCCCATCTCTCTGCCCCCTCCTTTCAGGGAGCTGTAGAGAGCGAGGTCTCCCCTCCGCCTCCTCTTCTCCAGGCTGAACACCCCCAGCTCCCTCAGCCGTTCCTCATCAGACCTGTCCCCCAGACCCCTCACCAGCTTTGTTGCCCTGCACTTCGTTCCGTTTCAGAAAAAAACATTCTTACAGTTCTAAAGCATTTGAAGAAACTTTGTCAAAGTTCAGCTATTTTTGCCTTCCACACAAACCCAATTAATGTCTTCACAACCTGCAATTAAAAGCATCCCAAGAAAAATAAGCAATCCGTCTGTAACACGACTCCTGACCGCTGGTGCTCAGCGGCTGCGCTTGCATGCGCTGTGACTTTTCCCTCCCGCTGGCGCCTTCAAGGCGGCACTGCTGTGCTCAAAGGATGCGCGCGTGTGACTGACTGTGCACAGAAAACCATGTTTCTTTCCGTGAAGGAGAGCAGTTACAGACCTCTGCACCACTGGTTTGAAGTCTTGAAAGTGTATGGTCAACGCCTGCCACAGACTGACTGAAGCCCAGTTCACTTAGTGGATTCCCTCCAGCTCGGTGTGATCTCAAAATAAACGCTCCCCCACGGAATCCCCCGGGTGACTGCGTGAATGGCAAGCTCACAACAAATCCCTTTGGAGTGCTGATTACAGACTCCTCTCTGGCGTTTGCCTGTGCTCTCTGTGCACCTCTCTCACTTAATAAATGTCCCTGAGAGTCTTCAATTAATTATTTGATTATAAAGCCATTTTTACACACTTACTTTGTTTAATTTAAGTGTATTGGATCATGCCATAATTTTAGTTTCGAATGAACCCGCTGGCTAAGGCTAATTAAATTAACTTCTGGGTCACAACGTACGCATTGCTGCTAAAAACATTATTTAAATCGTCAGTCTAACGTGCTCCTACGGGCTGCAGGAAAAGCTAGGGGCACACCAGTACTATTCCTCAGAAGGGAGTCAAAGGCCGCTGGGCTGCGGGTGCCCACGGGACGAGTGTTCATTGTACTGCACTCTCTGAAAACTGAGGGAAAAGCTGGCGGGCTACAAAAATCAGGATGCTCATGCTGCGCGCTGATCTTGCAAAGGTGTAAAGGGTTAGGCGAGGCCCAGGAACACGCAGGCTTGAGCCCGTTGTCTCCAGTTTTGCTGTTCTGCCACTGGATTCAACTGGTCCACGCCAGAATGGGGAGCAACTGCCTCCGCGCGTGTCCTCCTCTCCTTTCCACACCCCAGCCAAAGGCAACACAGGGGACACGGCAGATGAGACATACATATGGTAACACACAATTACAGAAAATTAAATCTAACTAAAATATTTTTCCTCTAAAAATGTGCAGTTAACGGAGCGAAAGACCATGCCGGTTCTGAGCAACACCCCCCCACCGAAATGTACAGTCAAACCGATTTTCAAATGACACGCTTCCACTTTCTGGCTTAATCATTCATTTCAACTTCATGCCACAATTTCACTAAAGGAAAGGTTGAAAAATATTTAAACAAAATCTCAAAACCCAAATGTCTCATTTTAATGAAAATGTTTAACTCAATCCAGAACAGTAAGTTTCAATATTTTAGCTAATAAACAGTTTACTTGGGGGAAAAAAAAAAAAAGTAATGAAGCCTTCTGATACAATGCTTCCAAAATAATTGCTAACGTTTCAAAAGGTTCTACTACACTTTTTCTCCCAAGGCCAAAGAGAAGGACGAAGCTCTGAGCTGTGATGATACTGAGCAGTGGAGCCCCACAGTATTTACAGAGATAACTGTTAAAATTTTTGTAGCTGGAATTTTGATACATCTTGAAAATTGGATACATATTCCTTTGTTTCCCCTATTGTGTGGGCTTTCAGTAAGACATTTCATGAAGCCATGAAGTACTAGTTTTTATCTCTTTTGCCTTTTTTTNTTAATTTTGTTTTTTTTTTTTTTTTTTTTTTTTTTTTTTTTTTTGCCATTTGTTTGCTTTCTTTCCTAGATTTTTATTAGTGACGGAAATAGAGCTGCATCTGAAACTATACCTGGCACTGTACCTTTCTGTTTATTGGCATCTTTTAGGAAAACATTTTCTGGCTAAGTAAAAACTGCTCTTCCAGAGACAGAGACACGTTTTACCATTTCAACCACATTTTTCAGAGCATACACAAAGCCAGCCGGGGGTGTCACACGGAACCACGACTCCTGCTCTGTATTATCTCCCAAGAAACGAGCACACGTGGTAGAAAATGAACAGACTTCTACCATCCCCAGAGAAACATCCAAAGATACGTCAAATTTCTGTAAAACTTTGATAAGCATGAAACAAATATGACATAAATGTGAATATCACTGTTAGA
The DNA here is from genome assembly GCA_003993805.1 of Himantopus leucocephalus. NCBI lineage: Eukaryota > Metazoa > Chordata > Aves > Charadriiformes > Recurvirostridae > Himantopus > Himantopus leucocephalus. The sequence continues at coordinate 51,074,683 of RSEF01000004.1, read as the reverse complement.
AATGTCCCAAAATGGGGATGCAGTAATTCAAGGTGTGGAAAACATCCGCAGTTCTTTCTCCCCCGAAGCACTTCATTTTCTTTATCCTGGAAATACCATGCCCCTCGCAAGTTTGGTGCTAAAATTAGCTGTTGCCCAATCCCCCTTTATGGAAAAATGAAAACTAACATCCCCTCCGCTTCTCTCGAGTTGGGCTCTGCTAAATCTTCAGAAATGATGTGCAGTGTGTTTTACCTGGGGGAAACACAGGAGGCAGAAAGCAGTTCAAACGGCCCTTTCTAACCTTTGGTCTCTCCCTCGCTCTTCCTAAGTTCTTGGGGACCGAATAAAGAGCAGAAGCCAGCTCTTCACCGACTCCCAGCCGGCGTCCCACGCCAACTTGGAGGCTCAAGCCCTAGAAACTCCCCAGGGTAAGGAAACGCAGCAGTAACGCGTTCCGTTTTCAAGTCTGCCTGCCTGCGGGCAGTCCCTGCCTGCAGAATGCAATCATCACCGCGTTCTTCCTACGACCAACATGCTGCCGCTTTTCCCAGCCCTAAGCACGAAGAAAATTCCTGGTTTTCCTTCCTGCAGCGCAGTTCCCAGGAACACAGGGCGCTTCTCCCTCGCAGTCCCGCCGGGCTCCCAGGGGCTGCTCTGGTCAAACCAGCGTTCTTTTGGTCCGGCTCAAAAGCGTTCTGTTTGCTCCCCTTCCAGCCCCACCAACTAAAACTGCCACTGAAGCTTGGAAACCGCCCTTCAAAGGCACCACACCGCAGGGACCTCGCCTGGGAAACGGCACGCCGGCAGGACTGCCTCTCCTGCCGGACACATCCCACGCCATTTCTCCACACCCCCTTGCTCGTCCCCTTCTGCCCCTCCGACAGCTGTCTAGCTCCAAGACCTTCTCACTTCTTACCTTTCCCTCTTTTTACACAGCTATAAACCCAGGATCGCATCTTTCAACCCGTGAAAAAAATATGGAAACAGCTATTAATAAAAAATGTGGTGTAAACAGAATTATCACAGTTAAGCGGATCATGGGTAGGACAGTACTGATTTACAGCATATACAGCGGGGAAAAACCCCACAGGTAAATATATCTTTAAAAACTGAGACTGCATAAATAACCAGTGAGAAATACTATGTGGGGGACGCAGTGGGTATTAGACCTTTCCCCTGCACCTGAAGAACAACTGCTTTGAAATGGCAAACACTCTTATAAGAGCAACTGAGGTTTTTGTTCTTATTTATTATTTCAGACTGATCTCTTGTTTGTGCACAACAGATTCTTTCACACTTTTTTAGTGCAGCGGTAGGCGGCACTTCAGTGACTTAGGAGAAATAGTAAGAATTTTTTGGGGCCATGTCTCAAATGGGATATATACATTCGTAAAGAATAAGCACTTTGCCTAATATTATGAGGCACTACTAACCTCTAATCTTTATGCTCGGTGCTACCATACAAATTTTTAACTCATACAAAACACAAGACTGCTGAATCTTGTTGGGTCTTTACAAATCTTATTCTAACAGTGTGCCCAAAACAGTTGTTTCGTGGTCCCAAAACATTTTGAGGCTGTTTTCTTTATTATAGTTTAATGACAGCACTCTGCCGATTCATACATTTTTAACCTCAGCCTTTCATTAGTGCCACTCTGCTTGCCAGTTTACGGCGTACCAACTCCAGTTGATGTAGCTGGATGAAGCTCAGCCTTCTGCATTTTAAATCCTGCGATAGAGTCACCTCTTGGCGTCTGCTCAGGTGCTGAATTACATGATGGTGACTTTATGGTGCGACCAGATGAAGGCTCAGGACACAACCTTCACGGGTAGCATTTTTACCCCTCAAACTACGGCAACTGTTTCAACATTTTTGTCCGATAAGCAAGGACACAGTGACGAAGGGCAAGAAGGCTTCCATGGTAGGACGGCAGGAGCTGCAAGGGTGGTTTCTATGGAGTATCCTTTATGAATAGAATGAAAAATCTTGCTCTTTACTAGGTGACACCATTGCCTGTAGGTAGGTTTACAGCATGTAAATGGCACGCACAGAAATTCAAAGTAAGTTTTAATAATCTGTAAAACTCTTACTGGTATAACCCAGACAACCTCTGACACATGCACCAGTCCTGCTGCTTCGAAACGTGTTTCTTGTACTTCATACTGCGACACGCGCCCGCCTCCTTGCTCTCCTTGTAAAACGGCAAGGCAAATAGGATTTCTTAAATATTTGGGAGTCACTATTGTTATTTGTCTCACGGTGGTCCCAATGACCCGAACGAGGAAAAAGCCAAGGTGGAGTAGAGACAAGGGGAAAGGAGAGAGGCGCTTTTTTGTGGCTGGAGGTGGGGGAAACGCTACAACGGGGAGACTGACGGGCGGAGAGGCGGACGGGTGCACAGGGGAAGGAAAGGAAAATGCACCTGGAAGGGATAAACACGGAGTGCGGTAGTTGCAAGTCGTGTAAGATCTCAATGTTGTACACAATATTTTTACAGCCTATTTCAGCTTTGCAGTCGCTCCTTTTTACAGATAGTTTTGCCTTAATTAAAATGCATCTTGCTCTTGCAACTTTTAAATGTGCATAACTGCTTGTGATGTCATTGAATGCTCTGCAGTGATCTCTTTACTTCTGCATTTTAATTTTTATAAGACATTTAATACTATTTTTCATGGTTTAAAAAGATTAAAGTCAGTACATATGACGGTACTACGTTATTACTTATCTATCTCATTTTTACGTGTAGGGACAGGAAAATAATCTAACCATATTATCCAATTCTAATCGAAAAGAACAATAAAACAAGTAAGTCTCTATTTTTCCTTTCTCTCACTCCACTTTTTTGTTGTTGTCATGTTTTGGTTTTTTTAAAGGCTGCCAGTAGGCGAATCCAGACCACTGGGCTAGCCTTGACATTACTTATAGGAAGTGTGATGACAATTTTGACAATGTTTTAGTAAGTATCAGGGCTTTTTTAATTGCAGGAGAAGACTCAAATGTTTGAAACTCAAATCTAAAAACCTTTTTGTTCTAAAGGCAAAAAAAAAATTCAAGAGATGATGATAATACTTACAATACAGGCAAATTATTAATTCATATAAAAAAGGCCCCAAAATGTGATAATTACAAGTTGAGTTGATCTTGGGCAGCAAGTTGTGCTCTTACTGCACTCAGTGCATTGAGCATTATAACGCAGCCGTGAAGGGAGGTGAGCAGATCGGGAAACAGGGTGAAAAGGAAGAGATGAGGCAGTAGCAGCTCTAAACAAGCTATGAAGAAAAGCTAGTTCTGCTGAGAAGTTGTGAAGTGTAACTGAGAAGTAAAAGGATGAACAAATTGTTGGGAGAGAAGACGACCTCATTCCTTCATTGAATTCTTTCTGTGAAGTTCACGAGTGAGGGAACAAACGAGCAGAGAACCTACCTCAGCTCGCACTACTGGAAAAAACTCTGTTTGTGTACAGACTTCCATTACAGATGATGGGACAACTACGTGCATCACTTTAGTTTTCAACATTAAAAGTTCCAGCTTCAGAATCAAGCCCAGATGCTTGTGGTTTCTCTCCCCTCATTAGAGCAAACCCCAATTTCACTTTCCCCTGTTTGCTCCTGTATATTCTCACCGAGAGCTTCCTCCTGACTGAGCAGTGCTTTGGATCTGATTAAGCTCTCAGGCTAAATCTCAGATCCTTACTTTTCTGGTAAAAGAGTAAACCAGGCACCCCTTCTCTCATCTTTCATCCCCTTGATGATAGATTTTTATTTAGGGCCTTTCCTTTGCTAAACCATTTATATGGAAAAGAGGAAAGTTCCACCATTTTTGCCTAGGATGCCTAAGTAATAGCAAAATCAAGAATACTTTATTTTTAGAATCGTCAAAGATGAGGGTAATGTTGCCCCACTTCACACGCTGCAAAACAAACGCAAAGAGGAAAGCAACTTGCTCAACATCAGGCAGCAGCTGCACAAAAGTCCAGAAGAAAAATTTTATCCACAGTCCTCTGGATTTTCACTACTTTCTCATCATCAGACAATAATATCGCTAAAAAGGCCCTAGTTCCTCAAAATACTTACTATTTGATATACGAGAGGCCAGTATGACAGAATTCTAGCAAATAAGCAGTAAGGATTTCAAGTATCCAGAACCTGAGGCAAAGGCTTGAGAACGGTTGTGGCAGCAAGGTAAAGCTGCACCCCGAAAGCAAACGACGGTCTGGTATAACGTGTTGGGATTATGAAAGATTTCACTGGAACAGAAATAACAGAGGATGAAAGGAAACTTTGGAAGAATTATACACTTATCACTGAAAATAGACAAGAAAGTCCATAGGCATTGTGTGAACTCTGGGGATGCACACCGTAATGAAACAGTGAACTCAATGCACTGCATTCAGTGACCTACATGACACCACACGTGTACGTTTAGAAATCGTCCAAGAAGTATGCGAAGCAGAGGACACGCTCCTTCTAAGTGATATAGTGTTAATAAATAACACGCGTATGCATGTGTTACATTTTGTCCAGAAGCACTGCTGAGTAGCTGCTGTGCTTTTATGCAAAATATAGGTTAAAATACAGTAAACAAAGATAAAAATGTAATAAACAAATATAATAGAAGATCCTTAAGAGGTAGCTAGTCCATCCCTCTACTTTGAAGCAAGAGAAACTATAACTTCATTTTTATGGCAGAGACTTCTCTCATGTACACTTAGAAGTACTCAGTGGTGGAAATGTCACCGGTGACAGAACGTGTCCTGGTTGATGTCAGTAGACGAAACAACCACCTCTCGTTTCAGGAGGAAAGGACGGTGTCATTAAGTACCCATTGCAGAGCCGTACATGACGCTCAAGCCACTGGGCTGGCAGGCAAGGCTCGGTTAGGGTGTGTCTGGGGACCAGTTCAAGGCTGACTGGGTACAATGGATGCACAACCATTTTGGGTCTAAAGAACCTAAGTGGCCATGGGGGTTTCAAAGACGTGGGGATGACAGTCTTATTGATAGACAGCCACACCGAGCCAGGCTAAGGGTCCGTCTCACTCAATATCCTATTGCTGTCAGACACTGACTTTTAAAACACCACAAAAACTACACTCAGCTTAACAATTTTCTAAAGTGCTGCTTTTTATAGACTGGGGGTTTTTTTTTACATTTTCTTTAAAGAAAAATAATCAAAGATTGATCTTCTTTTGCACTGGCTCTCTGCCAGGCTTCAGCACAGCGTTCCTCGGGAAGGAAAACTGAGTGGAATCCTACCTCATCTGCCTTCTGTGACAAAGCTCTTTCAGGTCGCAACAAGCATAGACTGCAGCAGTGAAATCATTGTTGCCCGCTCTTCTTTATTGGTTACGAGGCCAAATTTCCTTCTGATGTGTTCACCAAGTCAGCAATGGCTCTGCAAGCGCCTGCCGCATCCGCACCCTGGGCTGTAACGCTCAGAGGCAGCAATGCTCATGTGGGGTCCTGGACTCAAGGGATGAAACGGAGTAGCCCTAAGACTGGCAGTCACAGGTGAGACAGATCTTCGTGCAGGATTATCTTATACTGGGAGGAAGGGTCCACATTATCAGCTGATACCACTGACCGCTGCCAGGGGTGGGAAACAGTAAAAGACTAATTATGAGCAAGAGTTGAGAAAGCCTCTAAGAGATGAAACTTAGCAGTAAAACAAAAATCGATGAGAAGAAACCGATAAAATTTTCAAAGAGAAGCTGTGAGATCCTATTGTTAAGTGACAAAAATGAATGCTGGCTTGCTCCACTCTTTTTTCTTCTGAATCTCCATAAACCTTTATTACTGCAGCTAAGTACAACCTGTTCTCCCTAACTACACCCAGTGTGGCTGAGGGATCCTACCGTTAGGGAAACATCGGACTACCACGTCTGTGGGAACAACGCCACCTCAGCCAGTACTAGGGAAGTTGAGGGAACAAGCCCCAAAGAACTTCATGCTTTCTAATGGTTTTCATACAATAACCTGCAGCCCAGATACCGAATCCTTGGAAGGAAGAACATCGTAAAGGAACCTGAGTGGAGATGCCCTGACGGAGCATCAGTCATCTCCGGACATACTGCCAAGGTGTGAGAGCAAATATTCATGTTACTTTCAGGCATCTGCTACTGATCTTACGGAGATACTTTATGTCCACCACGAATATAGCAACAAGACCTTCCACCCCTGCACAGACTTCCCCCCTCACTTGGTGCCAAAACTAATATGTCCAGTTCCTAATTTATCAAGTATCTAACTCCACTTACTATGTACTAGATGGAAACATAAAAAAGCCACACCAAAGAGTATCAAAGGGAAATCTTCAAATGTGCATTTTTTCCACTGAGCTATTATCATCACTTCCATGGATGATTTCATCAAACTCTACACAAGAGTTTAAAAGGCAAAATAGGAAGATTGATTGGTAAACAAGAGCTACCAGCTATGGGCTCATTATTCTTTATGCTCCAACCCTGAACTGGCCTTTAGAAGACAAATTTCTGCTCTGCTGTGTAGTTTCTGCACCATGGCCCCATGATTAATTATCAGCCGCCACATGCAAAATCCACCATGATGGATTGTCTGCCCGCATCAGCATAATTACTAACCACAGTCATTGACAGTCCTTGTTACTGGAGCAGCCAGCCAGTGGGATTGAGAGGTGAATGAAAATACTTTGTAAGACAGGGCAAAGAAATGCAATTAGAAAAAGGAAGCCCTACCGAGGCAGTTAGCATAGTCCCTCAGCTATAGGGACCAACAGAGAGGGGAACGATTGACAACAAATCATTTAGGAAATGCAGCGTCTTCCGATGCTGAGTCTAGGCTCTACGGTCTATAGTATCAAACACTGAGAACTTCAGCATGTTGCTTAACTGTTTCTAAAAATCACATCACTGTTTCTGATCCTTGACGGACTGAACCACGGTCGCAATCATAAAAAGACCTGAAAACTTTGAAACTTTTACAGTGACCGTGGCTTTCTTCTTAAGATGACAAAGAAAAATTGGGTTCTCAACTATAATAAATTCTTAGAGTTTAAAACCGAAGTTAGCAGGCCAACAGAAGGACACCTATTGATGGGGCTAGGCACTACCTGCTATTTCATCCTTCAGTAGCACACAGCAAATTCAGCCACACAAAGTGTGGCACCCCAGGGCTCGGTGCTGGGGCCGGTTCTCTTTAACATCTTTA
>RSEF01000004.1:51045818-51067507 GCA_003993805.1 Himantopus leucocephalus | reverse complement strand
AACTCTGAAAATTCTGTGATTCCGTGATTCCGTGATTCCGTGACTTTGAACTGTTTCAGAACAATTGGAGACCTTCTTTTTTACAAAGCGTACAAGATTTTTTCAAGGAATGTCTAACGGATATACAACCCTCAGTCATAGTAGTATCTGTAGCCAACCTGTTGAGCTCCAAGCGGGGTAATCACTTAATGTAGTAATCAGGACCTGCAGTTCTTTCAGATGGTTTTAAACATGTACTTCTGAAGGGAGATGGAAGCTTTCAGAGCATCGGGAAAACTCTGTGTTTTCTGGTAAATCCTGAAGACTGTTGCATGGAGTCAAGTTCCTGTTAGACATCCTTCTTAATGCCGCATATAAATATTACTACTTATGTGCTTCTTTGTACTCTCAGTCCTATTCTTATTTTTTTGGTGTCACTGAAGGAGAAGTTGTTTTAGATAAAGTGTTCTTGCAGCTGAATTGCTCATTAACGCAGCAGTTGATTAATCCAGCTGCAGCCCTTTCAGCTGCACAGTTGGCTGCTTCAATTAGCAGTTGTTGCTTGAAAAAGGTGTGAACTGTGGATTGTCGGAGAGAAATCACTGGACTTTTATACTATTTTACTCTAAGCTGAGAAAAGAATAAACCTCCAAAAAAAATTCATAAAATTTGGAGTCATAAGACAGCACAAAAATTGGAATACACTGTTATAACAGTAAGAGCATATTTCAGAGGAAGACTCCTCTTCCCCAACTAAATGGGGGAAATGACTTGTATTGAAGTAAAAACTGAATACTTACTGGGTTATTCTTACTAACAAATGAACAAAGCAATTACAACAAGGCCTTTTTTTTTGCCTTGAGCTAAATCCCTCAACTAGAAAATCTGTCAGTCAATACCTCACTTGATTCATTAGCAGTTCAAGAAATCCCTGTAATAATTAGAAATAAGTATGGGTTAAAGCTGAAAAGTGTTACATAAAAGCATATGGTGTCCCCTAAATCTATCATTTTTAGGAGAGGTAACACAGACACCTGCATCTAGTATCTTGAACAGCACTGGGAATACTACAATAGTACAATATTCAGAAATGATGTTTTTCCTTTGTTCTGATTTAGCGCTTAATGAAACTCTTTAAATTTTGACTATCTGGTAATCCAAATCACTCATCAAATCAAAATCCTTAACTATACCCACAAAGTTTATAACGTAAAATATTTAGAACTGAGGGTTTTTTTTTAACATTCAAGTATAATCTATATCCAATTTTCTATTTCTGCATTACAGATAAGATCATGATAGTGGGTCAAGCTTTGAAGAGTTGGTTTGCCTGATATTTGTGATTTTGAACTTTTATCTTAACTGGAGTGAGAAATTCTCAATTTGTACTTCTAGTCACCTCTAAAAGAACCACTCACTAAGCATGTATAAAGTCTTTGCACAACAAAAAGGATTTGGAAGAAAAAAATATCTGGAAAAATGTGTGTTACTGTCTGCACTACAAGTTTCTTAGAAATGTAGTTCTTGCATATCTCTGAAAGTCTCAGAAGACTGTTATTTATAAAAGCATTTTATAAAAGAATTTTTTGAGCACCCAAAGCATGCAGTATTAGGAATTCAAATATAGTATTAATTATGAAAAACTAATCACACATGCTGGGCACATCCTATACCCTCCCCACACAAGCACATACCATTCAAAGAGTTGAAGAATGAATACGGTGTTGACAGCACATTAATACATACTGGCTACGTGGATATGTTTTGGCTATTTTCCATTGGAAAAATGTTTGCCTACCTACTTGAGTTTTACAAAGCAAATACTCTGGAGGGGAATTTTAGAAATCGCTGTGAGAACCAGACGTTCAGAGGTGAAGAAGAATGGCCCTAAGCCATCTGCTTCCTTTAAGTATTTTGTCTCTTCACAAGAAATGTTACTGTCAGACAGACACGAAATGAACCTGTTGCAGTTTGAAGATCTTGAAGATGGGCCAAAGGCAGTGTCAAACTTCTGTTTGACAGATCATTTATTTAGGAAAACTTGGTGTCTGAGGCTGGTATATTTCCTGATGCTGACCTGAAAGATGGCAATCATAACTTTTGATGGTTCTGTCTCTCTGTGTTATTTTCTTTGGTCAGGCCTTTAGTGATTTTCCTAAGTTTGGATGCATTTTTTGACCTTCCTGACACCTTTTTGTTAGAGTGGAATTTTGTTGGAATAAGCATTTTGTTTTGAATCTTACAGTTCTCATGTTTGTGCTTTGCAAGTTGTTGTTTACCCTTTACATCACAGTGCAGTACATTTTCCAGAAACACCTGAGTAGATGCACAGCAAGTCAATTGTGTCTGTATTCCAACTGCAAAGTTCACAGCAACAATTTTCTTCTTCTTTTCTTTTTTTTTAATTTTTTTCCTCTGCCTTAAAATGATTATACTGCAGTTATGACTGAAGCCTGGGTAGCTGCCATAATTCAACTACCTTTCAGAATGACTAGCTCAGGTATTGCTGCAAACATGACTGTAGGATCAGAGCACTTGGTGCAGACTAGCTGATGTGTGCGGGCTCTCCTTCTTAGGTGGATATGGCAGTCCATGATGAATTCTCTGCTGCTTGCAGAGGCACCTATTCCAAACTTTGAATGGCTATGCCTTTAGCAGCAACAGTTGCAGAAGTGGTGCAGCGCACTCTTAGTAGTTGTAACTGAGAGTATGAAACACCAGGATATAATAATACTTGCCTCTTAATTTCCAAATACTGATTTAGCTAGACAGCATTTCAGAGTGTTTTTATTTTTTCCTTTTTTTTTGGTGTTCTACTTCTTACTGTGACATCCTTCAAACCTTCAAGTCTGTCTGTAATTGGAGGGATAGAAAATCTAGCAGAACTACAGAAAATAAACATACTGTTCAGGTGGTTTAGGACCTCATCCTGCAAAGTCTTGCACACATTTTGCTTTATTTGCGATAATAATAAAGCAAGCAGTTTAACTGTTTAGAGCATTTGGAATTAGCACACTCAGAAATGTTGAAGGAGATTAGGAATGCAACTATTGAAAATTCCCACAGATTTTTGGACATGGATCAACTTCCCAACTGTGTAACAATGATTTATCTTCAACATTAGGGAATCACTTTCTTGTTTCTCTGGCATGGAATAGGCTTCACTTTGGTTTTCAGTGACTGTTAGCAATAAAATAGAGTGCTATCCAATGAAAGAGAAACAGTGATTCAGCAGGTTGGTACAAGAAATAGCCATGAAGAAATCTTAAAAATATTTAGCTTATTATTTTTAAGTGTAGATTTGTCTTTTTTTATAATAGAGCTAGTGGCTGATATGTTACATATAGATCTAATCTTATATTAACCAACTTTTAGAAATTTAGTTAATGAAATGTACCTTCAAGAAGGAAATCAGCCACACGATATTGTCTATGAGCTCTGTAGAGTCGTTATTCTTTATATTTTGTAAAGTACATTGATCTTTCATTATAATCATTTATCTTAACTCCAAAGAGAATAAAAATGAGTCTTTAATCATGTTTGATTTCTTAACAGAGAGGGCAAGAGAGATGAGCAAGTCAGTTTCTCAGTGGTTTTTACTCATCTAATCACACAGAGGATTCCCGTCCCACCCCACCTCTCTGACAAAGGCATCCTCATTATTTCCAAGAAAAACATGTAGCGTACAAATCACACTGAAAAATCGCTATTCTGGAGTGCAATCTGGAGCACTCAGGGCAGCCAAACATGGGCACAAGTGACAGCAGCTATCCCAGCACTGCTTGACTTGACTTAGTCATTCTACTAAACACACAGAAACTTCTCTCTCACCTACAAAACACTACTCCATGCCTTACTAACATCGATTGCACTTTCAAGTAAAAGAAGTTAAACGTTGCTGCAGAGTCATGGCTATGTCACATCACTCCAGAGCGTGTGTGCTATTGGAGGTCCGAAGCTTCCTCAGCTCTTTTCTCCTCTGTCCCAAATATACTTTTCCCTCTCCTTCCATATTTCCAGGAACAATAACATGGTTTTCATTTAAGTTACCCATGCTGAACTTCCTGAACAAAAATGCTTGATGACTACCGCTCGTCTTTCTTCCCCTTTGACAGACAATTCTTAGGCAAATATTGACTCGACCCTTTAGATGGAATTGTGAGAGGGTATATTAAACAAAACCTGGCGGTTATGTACGTAACATATATATGTCTCCATTAGTTCTGCCAATCACTTCTTCAGTGTTAAATGCCCCAAAAAACTCTGCAGTTTGCGGGCATACATCATATGTGTGAAGAGTGGCTAGTTGTTCTCACTTTTTGTTCTAACGTTTTGAGGGAATGGTGAGTACGTGTATGTGGAAGTTAAATGAAGATGATGTTGGGAAATGTTGACATATTTAACAGTGTGAAAACTTACCTTTCCCTCCTCTTTTGTTACATGGCCAAGAAGTTTGACCAAAGCCAATCTGACATATCAGTGAGTTTTTTTCACATTGGAAAAGACAGCTATTCTGATTTTGGAAAACAATGAACAGCAATGCAGAGAAATGTGAAATATTTTTTTTTTTTTGTAAAACAAATTAAGGAAGATGGTGGACTGCAAGGGACAAAGGGAATAATGAACAGATCACAAGAGACAGACCTGTGAGGTGAATTTAAGACATCATCTACCAGCAGATGTGGTATATCCCTAAAATGTCCTGTCTTTATCTTACAGATGTGTAAAACGTCTAAAAGTACAAGACCAATCTGCTTTTCTAGTCATTCATGTAGGGTGTTTTATAAGGCAACCAAGTCCCAGAACGCTTCACAGCCAGAAATTGCAGTACAGGGAGCCTTGATATATGTAGTAATTTCAGACAGAAGTCTTAAAATATGGGAAATATTACCATTTAGAAAAGTGGGTTTTTCTTTGCTTGTTTGTTTTAGAGATGTATTAGCACAAAGTGAAAAGTTTCATAAAAAGCAAGGCAACTCAATATTGTGAGACATCTCTGTTGCTGAAAGTGGTAATTTAGCAAAATAGAAGTTTTCATAGAATCATAGAATGGTTTAGGTTGGAAGGGACCTTGAAGATCATCTAGTTCCAACCCCCCTGCCATGGGCAGGGACAGCTCCTGACCAGGTTGCTCAAAGCCCCATCCAACCTGGCCTTGAACACCTCCAGAGATGGAGCCTTCACTGCTTCTCTGGGCAACCTGGGCCAGTGCCTCACCACCCTCAGAGTGATTTTTTTTCTCTTAATATCTAGTCTAAATCTCCCCTCTTCCAGATTGAAGCCATTACCCCTCATCCGATCACTATGTACCCTTGTAAAAAGTCCCTCTCCACTCTTCTTCTAGGCCCCCTTCAGATACTGGAAAGTTGCTATAGGGTCTCTCTGGAGTCTTCTCTTCTCCAGGCTGAACAACCCCAACTCTCTCAGCCTGTCCTCACAGCAGAGGTGCTCCAGCCCTCTGATCATCTTCGTGGCCTCCTCTGGACTCACTCCAACAGGTTGAGGTCTCCAGAGCTGGACACAGTATTCGAGGTGGGGTCTCACGAGAGTGGAGTAGAGGGGCAGAATCACCTCCCTTGACCTGCTTTTAAGAAAAAGTGCTTATTTCAGTGAACTTCTCAGCAAATGCTTTTGAAAAGTTATTTTTGTAATACCATGCAGTTGCCTTGTCGCAATGAAAATTTTGATTGTGTCATCTGAAACAGAATTTAGTGCATGATACTTAGAAATGTAATGAGAAGTGAAACTGTAATCCTCACAAAAATCCATAAAATTGAACAGTATTAATTTGACGTCATTTGAACATTCTGATTAATTCACATTGAAAATGCACTTATTTTCTTAGTTCAGGAAATTTCATCTCAACTATTGGTCGTGAGAGGAAAAAGTCTTTTCCTGCTCAGTGCCAGCATAACATCTATTTCAGAAATTGCGGTCCTAACAGAAGTGTCCTATGCACAGAATGGAGCATTTCAGAGTTTCCATGTAACAAATCTATCCTGTGCCTAATGAGCCAATGAATTAGGCAACAATTTCAATAGAATAAACTCCTTGACTTCTATTTCATTACATTCCAGAAGAATTGGGAACAGTCAAAATACAAACATGTCACGGGGGTTCCATTACACTTCACTTTGTAAGCTGGGTTTCCCTGGCTCTTTCATGCCCACTTTCTGTTTTCTGTCAAATGAGTCAATTCTTTAAAGAAGGTAAGGTTACTCATACAAACTTGGCCTCAGGGCAGGTTCCTGGATAAAACTTTGTCACGGTTTAACCGCAGCTGGCAACTAGGACCAGGCAGCTGCTGGCTCACTTCTTCCTGTCCCCAGTGGGACGGAGAAGAATGGGAAAAAAATAAGGAAAACTCATGGGTTGAGATAAAGCCAGTTTAATAAGTAAAGCAAAAGCTGCTCACACAAGCAAAGCAAAACAAGGAATTCATTCACTACTTCCCATTGTCAGGCAGGTGTTCAGCCATCTCCAGGAGAGCAGGGCTCCATCATGTGTAATGGTTACTTGGGAGGACAAAACGCCATCACTCTGAATGTCCCTGCCTTCCTTCTTCGTCCCTCAGATTTATATAGTGACCATGATGACATATCCCTTTGCCCAGTTGCGGTCAGCTGTCCCACTTCTGTCCCCTCTCAGCTTTTTATGCACCCCCAGCTAACTCGCTGGTGGGGTGGTGTGAGGACCAGAAAAGTCCTTGACTGCTTAGCAACAACCAGAATCATCATTGTGCCATCAACACCACTCCCATCCCAAATCCAAAACATAGCACCACACCAGCTGCCAGCAAGAAAGTCAGCTTCCCAGCCAAAACCATGACAAGCTGAGACCCTCATATATTTTACTGCAAATTTATTCTACATTGTCTGTAGGTGATTGCCTTTCATTCATAGTTAAAAAAAAGATAATCCCACAGTATTGTTCCATAATAATTTACAACACTCTCTATTTGAATTACAGATTAAGTAATTGTGAAAAATGACTTAGGATCACAAAGCTTATAAATTTTTACACAATCTGTATTTTCAAAGTTATAGTGTATTGTCTATTTTTATTAGCTTTATGTAAATCCATATGGGCAGCAATCATGCTTGCGTTTCTATATGTAAATAAAATGGTTACTGTTAACATAGGTATCATTTCTATATGTATACCATATTGTTTATACAGGATTGAACAGAATAATGCTTGTGGAAAAATGGGTAATGACACAGAATAAATGAAAAAAAGTAAAACAGATACGTAATTACAACTTCATTTTGAGAAGAATGCATAATTAATGTAATGGTTGTACATCTGTAGATGGCTAAGAAATCCAACTAAATAATTACACATCATGTAAATAGAGCAGAAAATATCAGGATAGTTGTAGTGAATTAGTTACTACTTTTGCATTTGCCAAAGTTCTTTTTACCTTCATTAAAGACCAGGTGTGTATATGTTAGTATTACCGACAAAGACATTTCCTTTTTGATTCCAAGTTTGTGTCTGGTTCAGGTTGCAACAGCTTAAAAGTTTCTTTCAGGTGGCTGTTTTGTAGCCTGTGTAAAACCACTTTCATGGTCAATATCTAATTTTCTTTAGACATAGGTTCATCTGAAAAACAAAACAGAAATTGTTGTGTCAGCTAGCGCCTGCAGCACGTGTTTCCAGCAACTGAACAGTCTAATTATTCCTTCTTGAAGATCGATCTTTCAGTTGATATGATAGAATTCTGATCTTTTAGTGCTGACACTTCTGCGTTTGATCCCTAGTAATTGTTGGTTCCTGTATGTCTGCTGTGGGGATGACAAGTTCAGTCAAACAAAAACGCGTGCGCTTGTATTGGTGAATATTGGTACTCTGTGGAGAGAATGTCCGCGGTTTTCCAGCTGGGGATAAAAATATTTAGCCCATAACTTCACTGAAAATTAAGCAGATGTGCACATCATGGACCCAGTACTGCAAAGTGTTAGCCATTCTCCATTAGTAAGCTTTTCCAAATTCCTGGAAAGTTGGTGACAGCTGAGGGTAATGAGCAACCGCGGGACTGTGCCCTTTGTTTTCCAGCAGATTAACTTCACAGACGCACCACTGCCTTTTCTTCTAAGCTGGCTGCCGAGCTTTAGCTGTATCATCTGCTGCAAAGTAATTGAAAGTATGAGCTAAAATATGCCTATCGAGTCTTTCAATTTATATGGAATAAAAAATCAAAGCAAGCTAAAACCTCTCAAAGCACCAGCTATACCACAGTCCAACTCCTAATGAGCCTGAATAACTTAGTTATTTGAATGCTGTTAAATAATTAAGCATTTGTTCTCACGTCTGTTTTTCCACTCTGTGTTTCTAAGTAAATTCTACAGGACAGAAATATCTTATGTATAATTTGTTATTTCACGAATAAGCATAGACGAATGCAAAAAACTTGGAAATTGGTGGGATTGCTAAGTAATCCTTTACAAGCATGAGCTATGTGCATCCCTTCTTTAACAGCTCAAACAAGGTTCAGAAGAAGATAAAGCCATCGTCGTTCTTGCTATGAATGCACCAAGCACCTTGTGTCCTCATGTCGTGACAGTGTGACAAGCTTCACGTAGCAGAGGGAAGGGTGAGAGCAGTCTCTGCAGACTGTTATATGAAAAGCCGAATTGCTGTAGAGAGGAACATAAGTGTGACCTGAGGATCCTTCATCCGTTGGGCCAGTGTGGCCACTGCTGTCAGTTGTGGAAGAACCTGAAAAGTTTTTATCGTTTTAGTTTTAGTAACACTTCTGTAAGAACATGCAGTACTTCTGTGCCTGGGGCATAAGGTACGGACTGGCTACCTGACCTGTCACTGGATGTTATGCATGATATGAGGAAATTGATCTTGCATCTCACATATCCTTAGTGGTAGAGTTTTTCCTTCTAGGAACACTTAAACTGGACAGCAAAATTAAAAATAAATAAATAAATCTGTCAATTTCTCTGAAAAGTCTCATTTTTTTTTTAGTAGCTGTATTAAAAACACCCATAATCATGAACGGAAAGGAGCATCTGTGTGGATATCTCTGAATAATGCAGATCATGACTGATCTGTTTATTTGCATATTTCAAGATATATACCAGGAAGGCCAAATCTTGTCTCCCCTGAAGGAATTTTCTTTTGAGATAACCTCCTCCAGTTCTGTGACCTTCTCATATAAATGATTCTATTTTACAAAAGTCTATACCAATGGTTATAGGGAAAACAATGGATACAAATGCATATTTTCCAGAATGGTTTGGGTACCCGCATGGCAGTATTTGTTAAATAGAGAGAAAAGCAAATGGCAGCAGATGAAACAGCTGAAATTCATTTGTCACATCAGGAGTTCTGACTATCCAGATTCTTGTTTGTTAACACTTGTGTTCATATTTGTCTCATTCTGACATGTAAAGGGAAAGAAGCTATACACAAAGGCTGCCACGCAGTGGTAGCATGCTTTTCATATTTTCCTATTCCTAAATAAGGTTACTGGGAGCTGTAATCAGTATTTCTGCTTTCATCAAATTAGTATCACTTGTGCTTTATTAAAGAGCAAACCAGGAAATCTATGTAGGTTCTTACATTGCTGACAATCACAGTTAAAATGTAAAGTACTCACCAACATCAGTTTTATTGCTTTTATTGAAATGAATTTAATGTTGGTGCTCTAGTATAGCTAGTTCTTAAATTTATATATAAAATTTTCACATAGTACATGTGAAATTAATTTTTTCCCAACATAAATGCAGTGTAAACAAAACCATAGTAATTTGTAATGGGTATTTCTGAGTGCATTTGGAGGCAGACCTGAAAGTCTGTAAAGATAAGGCAAGTATGCATACCCAGTTAATGTGAGTTTTCATTAACCTTTTTTATCATGTATGTCTTTGGAGGCAATATTGCAGTACAGTTTCTAAAAGGACTAGACGTGCAGTGGAAACCTGCATAGCTACCAAGCTCCCAGTTGCTCCCGTAGTTCGGTGATGTTGCTTGCTGACACTTCAAAGCCACTTCTGCTGGTGTCAATTAAGCAAATCCATAGACATGGATCTGTAGGCTTTGACTTTATATCAGCTGATCACTGTAGTAATACAGATAATTGGTAATATTAATTTTTGCTGTCCTCTTTTTGTTGGTGAAAACTGCACTCTGTGAGAAACCTCCGGTTTCTGATGAGAGCATCGTGTCTTATGTTTTATGACAGGGAAAAGAACCAGGAGAAACACAGCAGCACGGAACTGCAGTGGCTGTTTTTAAGGCCGCTTGACCAAAAATAGCGTAGAGTCATAAAACAGTTTGGGTTGGAAGGGATGTCTAAAGGCTATCTAGTCTGACCTCCCTGCTGTGGGCAGGGACGTCTTTCACCAGATCAGGTTGCTCAGAACACCCCACCCAGTCATATGTAAAACCAGTGTTTTATATATAAAATATAAAGCCAGTGTGAGGTACCAAGGCTGCCAAGGACCTTTATAACAGTTATTGCATATCTCAAACTTGGACAAAACCAGCTGGTGTGCCTCATGAGCACATGGTTACAAGTTTCACTGCCGGCTAGTCAGCAGGGCTGAGCTCTCATCAACACGTCTGTGTTGGATGTATGTTCTTTCTCACGCATGGCTTCATAAGGATGCCTTCATCCACCTCAGAGTTGTGTCTGCTCTCCTGGAAACAGAGTCATATCATCCTCATTTTGCAAGCAAATGAAACACATCTTAAATCTAACAGAAGAGTGCTGCCTGCTTTTTATACGCTTACTCCTGACAAAAGCATCCCTCCATTTCTTGCCAGCTGGGACACAGCTCCATGGCTAATGGCAAGGGAGGGAAAGGAGGGACTTACTAATTCCGAGTCTGTTCTGCAGTCTGTGTTATGCTGGCCTCCAGGAAACATTCATTGGGCTAGGAAGATAAAGTTGACCCATAAAGTTTGTGAAAGATAACTGTGTTTCGGGGATTACTTTTCATTGTGTGATTGCCACCAGGAGAGGAGTGTAACGGCTGCGTTTCTGAACAAGCAACGGGATTGCCTGTCCTCTGTCTCTACTCAAAAGGAAGGAGGTGGCTGGTACTGTTTTATAAATCCCCCAGGTTTGGTGTAAGTGTTAAATTTAGTCTCAGAACACTTATTGGATTGAACTCCTTGGGAGCTTTATGCAGGAGAGGATGTTGTTTCTGAATCCCAGTAAGGATCAGATACAAGCAAAGCTCAGTGCTATAAAGAAAGAAGCACTGGGAATTAGCAGAAACACAACTGCTGGGAATGTTCAGGTCAAAAGTTGACTTTGATGGTTTTCCAATGTTAACTAGTGGTTAAGCAGGGATTTTCAAAGTTCCGGTTTAGGTGAGTCAAGTCTTTTAGTCCTAGGTGACACCTGAGGTCCCTTTTTTACCTTTGCTCTTCACATCTTTTCCACATCTCTGAGCGGAGAGCCCAGCAATGCCGTTTGCTTCCTTGTAGACTCGTCTCAGGACCACTGTTGATTTCACAGTAGGCTTTCCAAACTTTCCCAGTGGATACCTGAGCAGCTTTTCTAGTCAAACTTTCCATTCTTTTTCTACTTTTGAGGACACCCACACACAGGTGGAAACAGCAATTCTGATATTTTTGACAGTAATTTATTCTGCTCAGGTGCTACTTAAAATTCTATATGACAGGGTTTGTATTTACATTATATTTTCAGTTTTAGCAATGTTCCTTGCAGCAAAGAACAGAGACTTGCTGATGGAAAGAAAACAATTCTTCCTTCTTCCTTTTGCCAAGAATCCCGTTTCACCCTTCAAAGAGAGCATGCAGTGGGTCACAGCAAGTCTGGTTCTTCAGTTTGAGTATCATTTAGGGATAACTAGAGCTGAGCTACTAGTCTGCTTCCAAAGCTCATCCTAACTCTACAGGAATATTTCTGGTAGTGCAAGTGAGAGGCTGACAAGCAGCAAAGCCATTGCCTTTGCCTGTGTACCATGAGAATTAAGAAATACCTGCAGAAATGTTATATCCTGCCAGAGGCAGGGTTGTGTTTCTAACTGTAATGCCATGTTGCTATCATTAGTTTTCTGACTCAATTTTTGTATAAAGGGGATAACTTAACATTTAGCACAATGTTAAGCATTTTTGTTTGTTTTTTTTTTTTGGGGGGGGGAAGAGGGAGTTACAGTTGATTAGCTTGTGCTTTTGTATAATGTGTTGATAAACTGAGATGAGAAGCTTCTGTTAGCTGTGTATTACAGGTGTTCTACTGTGTTTTAGAAACTAGTAACCATTTATAGTGTCATTACCAGGTTTTGGGGTTGTTTTTTTTTTTGCCAGCCAATGGCAGGCTGCAGGGAATTGTTGCTGGGCTGGATATTAGTCTTTGTCTGGGGATCTGAGCTGACTCTGTGCTATACTGCAGAGTAAAATTATTTCTATTTTGAGAACGTGGAAATTCTGTCGTCGGGAGCAAGTTCAATAACTGTACCTTGGCATTCTTAAGTTCTCCTAAGTGGTCAATGGCTTACATTTAGTGCAACGCTTCCACGGACCTAGTGAATTACAAGATATTTGGGCAGTCAAAGAGGCAAATTACAGCCACCCCACCCCTTCCCTTCCCCCCGAACTGTTTCATTTCAAACTGGACAATCCACATCATTGCAGTAGATGAAGCTTAAAGGTGAAGGTACAAGAGCATGTAGATGTGTCTTAACTACACCTCACTACACAGGGAAAGTAAGAAGAGCTGAGAAGGCAACAGGATGGCTGAAAAGCTTGGGGTGATTCCTTTTGACAAGGAAGAGTTCTTCCCTTTGAGTCTACTGCAATTGGAGGGTCACCATGAGATGGTGGGCTGCTGAAAAGAATCATAGAATGGTTTAGGTTGGAAGGGACCTTGAAGATCATCGAGTTCCAACCCTGTGCCATGGGCAGGAACACCTCCCACTAGACCAGGTTGCTCAAAGCCCCATCCAGTCTGGCCCTGAACACCTCCAGGGATGGGGTTTCCACAACTTCTCTGGGCAACCTGTTCCAGTCCTTCACCACCCTCATAGTGAAAAGTTTCTTCCTAATGTCTGTTCTAATATCCCCTCTTCCAGTTTGAAGCCATTCCCCCTTATCGTATCTCTGTAAGCCCTCATAAGAAGTCCCTCTCCAGCTTTCTTGTAGGTGCCCTTCAGATACTGGAAAGCTGCTATAAGATCTCCCCAGAGCCTTCTCTTCTCCAGGCTGAACAATACCAACTCTCAGCCTGTCTTCAGAGGAGAGGTGCTCCAGCCCTGTTCGTGGCCCTCCTCTGGACCCGCTCCAGCAGGTCAATGTCCTTCTTATATTGGGGGCTCCAGAGCTGGACGCAGTACTCCAGGTGGGGTCTCACCAGAGCAGAGTAGAAAGGCAGAATCACCTCCCTTGACCTGCTGGCCAATACCGCCTGTCTAGCTGATGGTCACAATACATATCCATTTCTGCACAAGGTAATTAGAGAGAGGCTGGTGGGAGGCAGGCACTGATCTCAAAAGCAGTGATGAGCAAAGCAGAGGTGGGGGAGATGGAGGCACAGCTCTGCATGCCTGCAGTTCTAAAAGAACCTGAAGAACTGTGTTTCCTTGCACCACTATTAAGGGGAGCACTAGCTAGATAGTATTTTTAAAGACTGAATCTATCTGGCATTTTTTTCAGAGCAAGTTTAAAAACATCACCAAGGAGCCCAGGCAGACTGTGAGTGGCAAACTAAGAAAGGGAGTTTGAAGTTTAAACAGTTGAAAGCAGAGTGCTGTAAGTACTAAAACCACAAAGAACACCCAAAGAGACTTCATCTTTTGAAGAGTGAATTTCCAGGTCTAGTGTCACTATACAAACTCACTTCTGCCGTCATTTAAAATAAAAGATTCCTCAATTATTCTTCAACTTCAACTCATGCCTCCTACACCTTATAGAAAAACGTTTTTATCAGCTGTCATGCTTTCAAAAATTATCTAATTTTAAAACTATAAAGGTTTATAAATTAGCTAATTTGTAGTAGTATGTATACATTTGGTCCAGATATAGCACAGCTGGCTAAGATGTTGCCATTGCCTGGTTGGTTTCCTTCTTCCACAACAAGAATAGCTTTTAAATGTTTGCATTCATATTTGTAAGTTGAATTACATTGTATAGACATGCTAGGTTGAAACTAGCTACGTAGCAGTAAGACCACAGAAATGTGGATTTCACTGGAGGCTAATCTTCCGAGTAAGCTCTCTGGGGTCGGGGTGCCCGTGGGTGTCTTGTGTTGACGTGTGTGGAGCTGTGGTTTCACTGTTCGTAGTTCCCATATTGGGTGTGTTGAAGACATTCCGAATAGGTGAAGAGATGCTGCAGTCCGACCTAACTAGCAAAAAGATTACTTTATTTTCTTTATTTCCTAAAATGTCTCTAATTTTGCAAGTGATTTAAAAAAACCCCAAACAAACCACCACCCCAAAATTGCAGTTGAGGTACTGTTAGCATCTCTTAGGAAATTTGGTCCAGGAGCAGAAGGATACTGAAACCAGGATGCTTCTTTTATTACCAGGGAAATGGCAAGTTCTAGTTCCATTTACTATTTTCAAAACCATATTTACATTACCATACATGCCTCTGCAACTTGTGCTATGGTTACCATTAAAGTCTTTTAAGGTATCCTAATTTAAAATCATATGGATCACAGGAAATGAATGTTCATCACCAAGTGAGAGGAAATATGGGATTTGAATCTCTAGCTTTAGTGGTAACATGCATAATTTTCATTATTTTATGAAGGAATCTGCTTCCCTTGTACGAGTACGTAATACATTTTTTGAAGCAATTTCTGTATTTTGACCTCTTATGGTCGGTATTTTCCTAAACTACTTAAAGCAGTAAAAGCTTATTATACGGCATTGCTTTCTTCCTTCTTTGGACTCTGTTTTTTTGTAGTTTCTCAGATTGCCTTTAATCTGCAACAGGCAGTCTGCATGTAGCTTTTAGTTTTCCAAGCCTTTTGATACAGCGTGCTGTTTCATGAGTGTTCTTACTTACATTTTCTGGAGTTCTAAAACTTTTCTGTATTGAAATTGCTTTGTGAATATCATAATTTGCAGACAACTGTGAAGACAGGCATTTTATACTTGTAGGTTAAAAAAAACGTGTCCAGGAACTCTCTAATCATTTTTCTGTACTTTTTCCTAGAATTCTCAAGAATCTTCCAAGGCAAACTAGGTATATTTGAGCTGACATGAAGCTCGCTAAAGTCTGTGGAAAGGTTTCCATTGACTTTAAAGGGCTTTAGATAGTAGTATATTTGTTCAGCAGACATGCAAGAAATGTATGTGACTTACAGAAGTCCAGGAATCCACAGATATGTAGATTTTTACTTGAAAAGTATTCCTTTAAGGAAAAAAACCCAGCACTCTTTTGATGTTGCCAGCAGTGAAATATAGCTAATTAGGGAACTGAAAATTATTTAATTAATGTGATTCACTTTAGAGTACACAAAAGGGGATTACTGCACATCACCTCAACAGGACAGTTTTAAAAATAGTTAAATGCTAGGTTCCAAGGCAATTTCATTTTCTTATTGTAATGAACAAATTTAACGCTTGAATGTGCCCTAGAAATAGTCATCCCAAGGCAATTTTATATTCTTGTTGTTGTGAATTTTTGATGCATGAATCTGTCGTAGAAATAGTAGTGTTTGGAACAGAATACACAACATTTAAATTAAAAAAAGTACTTAATCCCATACCAGCCACGAAGACTCTTGACATGTAAATTGGAATCTGGGGGAGGCAGAAATGGATAATTCAGGATGGAAAGAGTCAACTTGAATTGCTTATTTTTATGGATTCCCTTGGGTGCTGGAAGATTTAAAGTTTCAAGGAAGAAGGAAAGAAATGGTGCAAAACATTATGGAAAATAAATAGGACATACCCATCTCGATAAAACTGTGAAGACTTCAAATGTTTTAAATGAAAACAAATCAAATACCTTTAAAGAAAGTGTATTGTTTAAATATATCTTGTCCTCTTTAAATACATAAAGGTATATTTGCATAGTAAATATGCATCAGGTAAATGATCTATGTTAAGTGATTTATATAAGCAGAACACGTCTTTTACAATATGCTTATTTTTTGGCTATATAATGTTGTTCCATTTTACAACGGAATTTTATCATACTGAAGGTGAATTTAAGCAGAGGAAAAGAAGGCAAAGGAAATAAATAGTTGCTTGCTTTCCTCACAGACAATAAATGCAGAAATGCATCGGTTCTGCTTTTCTTCCCCTGAAAGGAGAAGTGTTTTTCAAGGCTTTGGACATACGAGCTGTAAAAGCACAGCATTAAGACAGTTAAATGATTTACACGGGGTAAGCTGTAGTCACGTATTTAATTTCTATACTTTTTTAAAAATTTCTTTTAAACATAGTGAGACTGTGCCAAATGGAGTTTTTGCTTTTTTATTCTGTCCACCCATTATATTCTGGCCTACAGGAAGGTGCTGAAGAGACAATTCGCTACATACTACAGTTTTAACTGAGACAAATATTCCAACAAGATGGTCTTGAAGAAGGACACACAAACCTCAATTTCTCACTAGTGGATTTTTCCATGAAAATAACTTCGGTGAGTTGTATTTGGCTATGTCTGACATAAATACATATTTGACTTACAGTCAGAATTGTTCTATTGGAGTAGTTACAGAATACCCATGAAAAGTTAAAAAAAAAAAAATCTGAACACTTTGCAGGGTATTCATCTTATTTGACAATAAAAGTTCACAGTGTAGGTGTCTATGTCAGGTTAGCCACCTGAGGCTCACCACAGGAGAGAAAAAGGCCCCTGACCTAACTCTAGATAGTCTGCTTAAAATGAAATATACTGCACGCTAGAAATACTTTCCTTCTGAATACAGGAGATCAGGGTGATTGGCTTAGATGTAAGTAACAAACATGCATTAGTTGTTCATATAACACTTCAGGTGTTATACAAGGAACTTGCCCCCAGCACTTGAAAACCTTCTCTGAGTCATATTTAGAGCTGACTGAATTGTTTATTCATGAATAATTTCTCTCGGGCATTTTGCTTGTCTTCTTACAAATAATTAGTGAATAATTATGCTGTTTAACTAGCTTTGGAAAAATTCCAAAGTATGTGGTAAATACTTAATACAAATAAGGATTTGGTTTTTTATCATACCTAAAATTGTTTTCAAGGGATCTTTTTCACTGTTTGACTAGTTCAAATTAGGCTCCTTGTGGCTGGATTAATCACAAGTTGGTTTTGGACAGCCTTAGAGCTAGTGTATTTGAGAAGAATCAAGAGGCATCATTTATATTTAAAAGGCTTCTTTGTTTTGCAAATGTCAACCTATGTATGTTATTGCACAGAGTTTATAGCTCCTGTGGTGTACTTCTGAGTTATTTGGTAGAACAGCTATTATGCTGTGGTCTGTGATGATAATGGTTATTGTGATTATGCTTGAATTTTTTGGTAGGTTTTATTGCATCATCTGTAATATGTCATAGGATTTTATCAAAGGCATATTTTATTAAAGTGCTATAGTAACTTTGATATAATAAAAGGTCTTTCAGTGCTGAAATCCCTAAGTAGAGATACAAAATTCTGTCCATCATATCAATTGTATAATGACAAAGAAATTCACCGCAAAATGAGGCCACAAGACAAATCGATCTGTGACCATCTGCGTATCTGGAAACTTCTGGAGACCACTGGACCGCTCTTGCTGTTGTGTTATATGGAGATGTGTTTCTTTTCGGACTGTGCTGGATCTGGCTGGGCTAGAGGTAACGTTCTCCACAGCAGCCCCTATGGCACGGTGTTTTGGATTGGCGACTAAAACGGTGTTTTGGCTGTTGCTGGTCAGTGCTTGCACAGAGTTAAGGACTTCTCCATTTCCCACTCTGGCCGCCCCAGCAAGGTGGCTGGGGTGGGCAAGAGGCTCAGAGGGGACACAACTGTGACAGCTGACCCCAGCTGACCAAAGGGGTATCACATAATATCATGCTCGGCAATAAAAACTATGGGGAAGGGGGAGGACATGATGCATTTGTCATTACAGTGTTTGTTTTCTGAAGCAACCACAATGCGTACTGATGTCCTGCTTCCCAGAAAGTGCCTGAACATCTGCCTGCTGGTGGCATATAGTGAATAAATTCCTTCTTTGCTTTCCTGCAATGCAAAGCATTTGCTTTGCCTGTTAAACTGTCCTTATTGCAACCCACCATTCCCACTTCCTATTTTGTGCCTGTCCTTCAGGAGAGGGCAGCAAGTGAGCAGTGGTGTGGGTGCTTGGTTGTTGGATGAAGTCAATCCACCACAGACGTATTTGCCTGCAATGAAATTTCTCTTTTAAGGCCCATCCATTTTATAAAAACAAAGATCAGTTTTGAAAAATATTTTATGTATCTGTTGTCTTCTGATGTTTCCCCCAGTTTTATATTCCATTGGTATCAGTAGTGCCAGCGATGCAGAAATAGCTTTCCTATAGCATTTCTATAAGAATGATTTTTTTACCAGATCATTTAAAAATTATGACAAGTCACATGCATGTCAGCTTCCAGCAAGCAAATTGCAAGGTCATATAAACTATACATTTTACTGGTTGATAAGCAAGCTGCTTCCGTCTTACAGAGGGATGTTTCTCACTATCTCTTTTTAAATACATATTTAAGAAATATTTCCAAAAGAGAAAAACTTATTTTCAGTGTACAGTCTTTATCTTAAGCCTCCTGGTAAAGCTTGAAATTAATCTCCGCGTGTGCATTTAATTCAGCTGAAAAAACCCCAACATAGTATTTTCAGTATATAGAATGCATTAAGAAAGATAACCTACAGGAGTTAGTCATGTGACTGGATAGTTTGAATCGTGACACAAAGAATTTCAGATTTTATCTGAGATTCTCCTGAAGGTAGCTAATGCGCTGACTGGGAAGATGAAGGGTGCAGAGTGGTGAAGCAACAGCTGCAATGTCAAGGATCAGTTTGGAAGGCTGCCTGTGGAGGATCATGTGCACACCGGTCATCGGAGAGAGGCAGGAGTAATTGCAGAAATGCGTGGTTGTGGAGGCACTCTTCAGCGTGTAAGAGGATTCCTTTTTTCCAGTCAGTAGAGAAGAATGCTTTCACAATTCCTGCTTGTGTACCTGAGCAAAATACCTTTGCTTAGACCACTGTAGCCAAAGGAGCCAAAGATACATTGTAAAATAAAAGCGTATTATTTTTGACTATCTTTGTTCCCATTCTCCTCTTTTCCCAACTGACCAAACTGAAGATCTTTTGGAAACAGTGTGACTGATCTGGGTGTGGTAGATGACTCTTGTTTTTCTCGGTCTTTCTTGCCCGTAAGATCTAAAATTAAAGCCTTGATTAAATCAAGTTGTTCTTTCCAGGAGTCCTAGCTTTCTTTATCTCATCAATATCATTGATATCTTTACCTCTCAATATGACATTTTGAACAATGCACAACATATAGGAAGGATCTGCATGACTCTTCATCTTCTTCAGTGCCAATCATACAGACACAAGACTCTACAAAGACTTTTAAACTATTAGGGGAATGTTTGCTTGCCGGTTGAGTCTTACTGTGAATGTGATTTAAGAGCTAAATACACCTGGTGCTGCTACTAATCACAGGAGTAAATCCTGTCATTTGCACCTTAATGGGTAAGAAAAGTCTCCAGATGATCCCTTGTCTTTTTTAACATACAACAATTACAGTGCCATCAGTACTTTTGCTAAACAGAGCAAAAGTATCTGCACAGATAATTAATCTGTCATGCTTCTCTTTATGTTTGCTGTCTGCTTATCTGCATCTGAGCTAGATGTTAACAATTTCTTTAGTGGAGAAAAGTACCACTCTTGAAGCGCAAGTCCCGTCTGTTGTCCTTATTTTTCTTTCCTTCACACTTTCAACTTCCTCCAGCCTTGTAGATTATGTGGACCCTTCTTTCATCCCACAGAGACACGTCCAAGCCATTCTATGAGTTTCCTAATTCACACAATCCCACTTTTTATCTAATTTTAGGTATCTGTATTTAAAAGTGATGGCTAACTTTCTTAGAGATTATTGGTGACAACTCTGAAGCTATCCTTCCTTTCCATTTTCTCTCTATCTAGCCAACCTCCACCCTTAACCTTTCCTTTCTCATTTTCTTCACCAGATTTTGCAGAGTTAGGATGCTTAAGGTCGGGGAGGTGTCAATTGTTTATGGCTGTGTTACCTTGCTGTCAGAGATACTCTTGTTCCTTGTCTTGGACAACAGATAACTAAAGCGGTATTTAATGGATAAGGCATTTCCGGCTGATGAGATAGATGTTAACAAGAGCAACTATACAAAAAGCTATTTCTTTCACCGTCACAAACTGCATTAACTGCATAATCTAAGAGCATGACTCTGGTTTGACAGGCAATGGGAACAGTGTCATGCTAAGGTGATATGCAGAAGGTTAGAGCTTTTAGGATCAAATGACCTTTAAGTTCTTTGATTGGCTTAGCCTTTTTTTTAACCTGCCACTTTTAAGTTTTTTCCATGCATTTGTATGCTTTTTTTTCTGTAACATGAAGTTTACTTCATTTTTCAAAGAACATCAAGAAACTGTAATGTAAAAGGCTGAGTAACAAGAAGGAACAAAATCAATGGTACAGTTGGTTTCCTTGGCACCGTGAGCAAGATGATAACTACAATAAGAAAAGCGGCTGCAGAAGAAAGTAAGTTAACCACGTGTATCATTGCCCAATTCTGTCAAATTTCTGAAGAGTATGGAGATTTTGTGAGCTCTTCACCCTCAATAAGGGTTTCCCAGGTTCACTAATTATAATTACGCTAGGTGCTGTAAGTGACTGTATTTGGAAACTGCAAATAGACAATTAAGAAAGGAAAAAAAACCCATTGCTTTTTCTCTATATAACTTTTACATATGACACTTCTTCATGTTGTTAATTTTAATGTGAAAATGGCATTAGCTGTATCTTCCCTCCTTTCTATATATTTTGAATTCAGTTATAGGATTATATATATAGGACTTTTTTCTTTGACTTAAATATTTCCCACTGCAATCCAGTTATTCAACCAAATATCCTTAGTATAAACTAGAAGTGATATTTAAATATTCTTGTCATTTGTTAACACTGACTTTTCTGTAAAATCTAATGGCAAAACATCCATGTTTAAGAAATACATGTGATGTGCATTCCTTAAATAGAGAAACATGGAGACATGGTGGGTTGGTCCTATGACTGGAGAGCTGGAATGATGGATACAGGTTCTTCAGGAAGGACGGGCAGGGAAAACAAGGAGGGGATGTCACCCTCTATATCAAGGACCAGCTGGAGTGCATGGAGCTCCACCTGGGGATGGAAGAGGAGCTGACTGAGAGCTGATGGGTCAAGATTAAAGGTAGGGCAGGGACAGGTGGCATTACAGTGGGGGTCTGCTACAGGACACCAGATGAAGACAACCGAGTGGATGAAACCCTCTATAGACAGATAGGAGCAGCCTCACATTCACAAGCCCTGGTCCTCGTGGGGGACTTCAACCACCCTGATATCTGTGGGAGGGAAAACACAGCAGGTCATAAGCAATCCAGAAGGTTCCTGGAATGCGTCAATGATGACTTTCTTCTCCAAGTGACAGAGCAGCCAACAAGGAGAGGTGCCATGCAGGACCTTGTTCTCACCAATAAGGAAGGGCTGGTGGGGAATGTGAAGCTCAAGGGCAGCGTTGGCTGCA
>RSEF01000004.1:51017210-51030446 GCA_003993805.1 Himantopus leucocephalus | reverse complement strand
TAGATGATCCTAAAGGTCCCTTCCAACCTCAACAATTCTATGAATCTATGAAGTGAGATGCTCACAAGTCTGACGTCTAAAGGCTGCTCTCAGGCTTGTGTTTGCCCCCATTACTTGCCTTAGTGGCCGCCTTGAAGAATCCAAGGAGACTGTCACCTTCTGAGCCTGCCTCTTCCTTTAGATTGTTTTCCGTCAAAGGAAGGTGGGTAGAGGAAAAAGGCATCTCAAGAAGTAAATAATTTGTTTTTTCAGAAAATGAATCCACAAGGGACATGATCGGGAGTAACAACTCTGTTCAAAGCAGACACATATGCTCTATGTTAGAGGGAGGTACGGACGCTCAGCCCTACTGATCAGTTATTGCCAGAAAACAAAGGTAGGTATATTTTTTCCCCTAACGAATTTGCCCTCCAAAGCATAACCTTTTATTCTCCTGTCATCCTGGTGTGAAATTTTTTCACAGAAATATAACTACTGAGTGGAGCTCTTAATTAAGGTGAAATGAGAATGGTGGGGATAGAGAGGAAAACCCTGCTGCCGGGAAAGCATGCATGTATGCGTGTGCTTTGATGACATACGATGATAGACTGAGTCGTATGTTGAAACATAACAGTGTGAGAATGGCAGGCTAAAATGAGACAGATTTTAAGGAGGAAGAAAAAAAAGATGCCTTCAGGTAGTTTTCTTGTAGCCTTAAGATCAGCTTGCACTTGGTTACAAAGTGGACCTGCCATTCAGTGACACGACTGCTCTCACAACTGGGTCCATCAGGAATAACAACTGTAAGCGCTCCCTGCTTAGAACATCGTAAGCAATATCTTCAGTAGCTATAAAATATTCATGTACTTTTTCACTAATAACTGCAGATGCAAAATTACAAAATGAGATTTCGTACACAGGAATTTGTACCGTCGCCTCTAAGGAACTTAGCTGTATCTAATTACTGGGTAAAAAATAAACAAAAAGGGGTTTTGAATTGCTGTTGCTATTTTTGAAATTAAGGGTGTTTTAGTGAAGTGTTTTCCATTTAAAAAAAATAAATGCCAGCACTGTCTGATACGGGCGGTGAATCAGCACGGCAAGGCACGAGGACAGCGGCAGCTTGCGATTGCTCAGAACTGCTCTCAATATTGAATTGCAAAAAGCATACATCTGATACGTTTTTAATAAGATCACACTGAGAAATTTTACTCAGGAACCCCATCATTTGTTTATTAATACCTACTCAATAGGCATATCCTCAGCCGGGGGGGGCAAAAAAGTAATTACTGTCCTAACAGTAAAGACGGTATTAAATTGTATAACTCATTATTAGAAGGGATCAACAGCCTAGGATTAGACTGGTAAAAACGCTGTAACTTGACAAGACAACAACCAGCCCACAGAAAATATCCCAAACCGTAGGCAAAGTTAAGGCATGAAAGCTTAGCCTATATATGAAAATGAGAAATATACCCGATTATCTCAAATATCACAGGTTCATTAAATATTAGACAGGATTAGGCAATAGGTATTCCATTATGGAGGGACTGCATTCCACTGGTACGGAAATAGGTATTCCCTTATTGCACCACTGGGTTCCTGTGGAAGTTCTTTCTGCCAGGACGCACCGTGCCTTCCCCCAGGCCACCAGAGCCCACCGTCGCAGAGGAAAGGCTGTGCGCGTCCCCAGCCAGCCGGCTGCACGCTGGCAGGAGCGCAGCAGGAGCGCTGTGGAACAACAAACCTGCGCAATCAGCTCTCTAAACATCAGTCACGGCTCACCTCACAAGAAACAGCAAACCTCAGCAACTAAACAAACTTTTCCGAGTTGAAACTTCTCCGTTATTAGTACTTCTTTGTTAAAATTTCTCTTGTTACTTGAGTTACTGCTTTAATAACTCCTATCACCTAATACAGCCAGATAATTTAGAAAACAACCATTAGTATGAGGGGCGATTTGTCTGATTATGTCAAACTACAGAAATTTTTGGAGATTAAGACAAGCTGTAATTATTTGGGGTATGCCCCAGTACAAAACTGTGCTAACTACACAGAAAACCAGAAATACCTACAATTTTCATTGCTACGTTTAACAATGGCATACAGAGGAAGACTATATATTTATGCTGATCATCTTTCACTTTCCATTTTTCCACGTCTGTCTTCTTTTGTTTTAAAAATAGATAAAAATATGTCCCTTTTTCTGTGTCTATAAGATTCTCTCAAACTCTTAGTAAATGGTCATATAACATAGAAACCAGAGAATTTCACATACCCAATTTCCCATTAATACTGTACACTAGCAGAGGGGAGCCTCCTAATCATATTTCTAGGATAAGCAGAAAGCCAGAAACACCATTCAAAGTTAACCACTTTGTTTGCAAACTGCACCACCTTTCTCTTAAAGACTCTTCGAGTCTCGCACAAAGTCAATAAAAACTTCTTTAAGCAGAAGTGTCAAGTCAGATCTTTTTATCAATATATGATCACATCACTGTATACAGCAAAAATGTAAAGTGATCTTATCTTAAAAGTGATATTCTACCTAAAATTATGCCTTAATGCAACTGAAATACAATATTGAATTTTTATATCAATCATTGCATACGTTCTAAATTATAGCACCTCAGTTGTCAGTTTTAAGTTGCAAGCTGAATGGCTGTAACGCCCCACAGGCTTTACCGGACGCGCCATGACTTTCTGTAGAAAAAAGTACTTGCATGCACGTACACGCATCAAAGTCTTAAAATAACTGTTTGAAGTAATGGCTTGGGAACCATGCCTTTATATTCGGGCTCAGAAGGGAAACAGGCAGCTGAACGACTGCTACACGCTATTAACGAAAGCGCCTTTCCCTGCGACCACCTGGAAGCATTTTTCCACGTAAATCTAGTCAGGCGCCAGTTTAGGAACAAAGCTCCCGCGGACGGACAGCCCAGACTGCAGGAGAGGGGCTCGAGCCGGCAGTCGCTTCGGGGAGAGCCGTGGAGGAGCTGCCGGCTCCCGCCTGGAAGAGCTGCCCCCAGCTGTACAAATTCCAACTGCATTTTTAGCTCTTCAAGCTGTTTTAACGAGGGTGATCAAATCTCACGTTTCAGCATGTAGAACGGTTACCTAATGGTCAGACATAATTCCTCTCTCCATCACGATAATAATAGCTGCACACTAAATGAAAGTGTTTGTAGGGCTTAGAGTATTTCTTCTCTATCATTTCAAAATATCTACTTTGTGAATGGTTAAATCTATTTTCTTTATTTTTTTTGTCATGGCAGATAACATAGATTTGCTCACATCACTAAAAGATATGATCGTCTACATTTTCAGCCTATCTGGGAGTGAAATCCTGTGGCTTCATTAGTGTGTCCAAATCTTTGAACTTACATGTTAGAGCCACACACTACGAAATTCCTCAATTTAGTTTAACTAATTACTGGCTTGGTATTACAGAAAGTTGTCTGATTAATACCTTAAAACTAGAGGCATCACATCTTTTTGAAGTGTACAGGAATTAGTGCTGCTTCCCCCCCACCCCCTTTTTTCTCTTCTCCTTTGGGACTTTCTCCAAAGTCAATCGATGGATAACAAAAGGTGAAATAAACGTGTCTGTGCAGAGGCACTGGATTGTTACCAGCGGAAGAATGCACAGGGATGCTGCTTGATTTTAATACGGATACAGTTGTTTATATTCTATATTTTAAATCATGTGAAGCAACACAACAAAGTCTATTTGGAAAACATATCTCAGAGGTTGTAACTTCTCAGAGAGCCCTGATGAACAACTGGCTGCTTCTCCTTCTTCCCATCATCCTGGCACTACAACCATCTTTTGATGAAATTACAGCTTCTTATCCCCTGATTACAGATCCTTTTTTTCTCTGTTTCATTAGTTACATTAATCCATTAATTTTGCTTATTCTCTTTTTTCACAGGAAAAAGAACAGTAGAAGTCTGAAGGGTTCCAGATTCCTTTGCTGTTGCTGTTAGTGGAGAAGCAGGTCAGCAAACACAAGGATAAAATCAATACTGCTACAGCAAAGCAGCTGGAACAAGTCTGTATTTTCTGCTGTAGATCCTGAGACTGTGCTGCCAGCAAATGATTGAAGACATTTGAAGCCTCCAGACAGCAGAGAAAACAAAGTTATCCAAGAACCAATTTCCTTCTAAAAAAAGAATATGGGAAAACACATAAATATGGAACTTACCAATGCTACTGGTTTCTTACTGTTTCGTTTCCTACGGCTTTCCCAGAAAGGTTTGACACAGGCAACTGCAAACCAAAAATGGTGAAATAGCTTGTAGGGGTTGGTTTCACCACGGGGGAAGGTGTGAAAGTGCACTCCGCTACGTGGGTACGGATCCGTCAGCACAGGCTGCTTGGGGGCCCTGTTCTCCGTGGGACGGGGAAGGGGATGGGGACGGAGAAGGGGATGGGGACGGGGAAGGGGAAGGGGACGGGGACGGGGAAGGGGAAGGGTGGCTGCCCGAGCAAGCCTCGGGCAAGGCGAGCGGTGCGCGCGGCGGGGAGCAGCTGGCCCGCCAGCAGTTCATCTGAAGCACCCAAGAAACAGCAAGAACAGGGAAAAGGATAGACAAAGGATGCCGTTCCTGTGAACTACGGGATGTAGTCTAGGAATATCACCTGCAGGCGCATTAACCTCTGGCAACACAAAGAGGCTGCTCAGTCACACTCTGCTGTGAAGCACCATAGCCCCAAGTTCCTGTTCTAAATAATTGCTACTGAGTAATTGCTACTCCCTGTTCTCTACTTGCTAATTATTTCTGTTTCTCTTTACTTCTATTTCTCTTATCTATTTATATATGTATTAATGTATTCTGTTTCAAAGCACAGAAACATTGCACTTGCCCTTATTGACTAGCATCTCCTTATTAGATTAACTTACTTATTTGTCAAAATGATTTTCAAAGCTAATCCTGTCCCTCCGCGTCTTTGCCAGCCCTCCAAGCTGGCTGCTCTCTGCCAAAGCAGGACGAGCAGGTTTCCGGAGTGCGAAGGTATGAAATCCTTCGTACAACCAAGGAGCAAAACATTCTAAAGAGATACCTTGCATTAAAAAGCAATAAAACCAACTAAAACTTTGTAAAACTATGGACCAACAGAAATAGCCCTTCAAATACGTTATATGGACCATGCAGACGAACTGCCTGAGAGCCAGCACCACCCTGCCGCCTCAGACGGGCACGTTCCAGGGCCGCCTGGGAAAGAGACAGTGTAGGCAGGAATCGTCCCTACTTGGTTTTGAAAGATCTTAGTTCTTAAAAAAACCTAAAAAATAATTTGGCTGAAACGAGCTCTCTAACTCTAGTAACACAGAATATACATTTTAATATTCAATAAAGTCATTATAATTTCCTAAATGAAAGATAAAATGTAAAAGAATCATGAGACAACAAGGGCAAATGAGTACGTTTGCTTTCAATTTATTTTTAAAGAGATCTTAATTCGTATTTTATTAGTCTGACCTGGACGGCACTCACAAAAGCAGTTACCCCATATTGTTTCCTTAAAAGTAAGGAAATGAATAAATGCATTTTATAATTCATAAATATCTTCCTGTAATTACAAGATAGGGATTCAGGAAAACAAAACAGAAACTCAGCACTGCCGAGCAACCAAAAACATAATCAAGGGGACTACTGCAGTTTGCCTGGAGCAGATGTAAACGTGTGGTTCACAGGAGCGATGTGCTTCACAACTGGGCACCGCGAAGAGGGATAACGGCAACGCTCGCTCTAGGACTTGACCTTCGCTTGCCAATAAAGCGATATAAAGAGTTCAGCAATCGGAGGCAGCACGTTCCGTTTCAGCAGTAAGGGGAAAAGACGCGGTACTAGAACAGTGCCAGCGAGACGCTAACCCAAGCTTAGCTCGCCCTGGTGCAGCAGAGGTTTCTCCCGTGCTCCCCGATTTGCAGCTCGTACCGCCCCTCCGCGTCAGCGCGGGTACTTGCCTGGGCCAGCGCTCCGGAACCCAGCGTAATAACAGATAGCCTTTTTTTGTCTGTGTATGAAAACATGGAAAGAAAATCCTTCCATGTTAAAACAGCTTAGATGGAAGTTTAAATAAATGTGCACATTCAAATGTAAATGCACAGCCACAAATACATCCTTTCATATAGGTATAGTTACATATTATACAATACAATATACATTTGTTTTCCCTGTGTAACTATGTAATATACACATATACATATTTATACATCATTACACATAGAACCTGCAGTAAAACTAATGAATGCTTACACCTATGTAAGCATAAAAGGAGGGGTTCAAGGATTTATTCTGTTTTTCTACTGAGAAGACCTGTTCCTTGCCCCATTGATGCCCTCAGACCAGCACAGCCACACCACTATTAGCTCTGATTGTTAAGAAAAGCTATGAAATGGCCTCAAGGTGCGCCAGGGGAGGTTTAGACTGGAGATGAGGAGAAATGTCTTCCCGGAAAGGGCAGCCCAGCAGCGGCACAGGCTGCCCAGGGCAGTGGTGGAGTCGCCATCCCTGGAGGTGTTTAACAGCCGGGCAGCCGTGGTGCTGAGGGACATGGCTTAGTGGTGGTTTGGCAGTGCTGGGTTAGCGGTTGGGCTCGAGGGTCTTAGGGGTCTCTTCCAACCCAGACAATTCTATGAAAGGCGTGTGCTTTATACAAATGAGGTTTTGCCATAGCCTGTACTAGGATCTATACTGTTCAATCTATTAAAAAATTACCTGGAAAACAAGGGGTGAACTGTGGGGTGACGTTAGTTTGCTGATGATATGAAGGGTTCTTTATGCGATAAAGTCACCGGTCCATTGTGCAGAACAGAAGAACCTGCAGGAGCGGCCTGGGCAATACTTGGGCCCAACGAACCAGCACCCGTTCGCTGCAGCCGACGTCTGAAAGCCACTGTTACATTATGTGTTTGAAAAGGGCTGATTTCTTCCCAAAAAGCTTGTATGAGAAAGCTGTCATTTTTTCTCCTGTAACATGATTTTCCTCTAAGTAAATCTGAATGCTGTTTTCACTGAGGTGGCAGCTGGAAAACGGCCCGTTTGCTAAATGAACGGGAGAGTCTCCTTCCTCAGGATTTTGTTCAATGTGATTCTCCACGTAGAAAACACCTAAAAGCGATGGTCGCTCAAGTTTGTAACAACCTCGACATTACGTAAAATGTAATCCGGTAATGCAGCTGTGGGCTGAAAAGTAAAGACCTTCCCATATGCTTTAGATTAAGACCTTATGGCCGGTTATTATTATGTTTAGTGCTTTCTTTCCTTTGGTGGCACTCAGAATCTACATTCTGGTTTTGTCAATCTGACTGTACAACGACCCGGTGCCTGAACGCATCAGAGTTTTGAAATACAACATATGACCATAATATCTGAACAGCTCTGGGAAAACTGGTATCAACTGAATAAAACCCCTACGCTAGGCTTTCCGCAGTTCCTGACACATCTTCCTCCAGTGACGCGACTGTGTTTAGGAGAGATTATGTTGTGGTTTCTGTGTCAGAAACAGCAGACTTGGAAATAGAAGATTTTGTGAAGTCTGTCAATAACTGAAACAGTTGTGGTAAACATATATAATTACACTGAATTTCATTTGTACCTAGTGAAAATTAAACTAATTTGTTTAGAGGGCAACCGAGACGGTTGGAGGAAGACGATACCTCAGTGTCAAGTCCTTCTTATGAAAGAAACTGGTGCAGACCTTAAAGATATGAGCACGCACACGCTGACTGACTCATGCTGGCTCTGAAAAGATGACAACCCAGTAAGCTGTACTCTGTTGGTAAACCTCTGATGGAACTGTTAAAGTTTTGTAAATAAAAATGGCATAAAAAAGGCAAAACTGCCTATTCAAGTAAGACAAATTCATGCCTGTGGAGGCTAATAAACAAAAAATGACTCATGCTATTAATTAGGAGAATGATACCAATGTTCCAGATTAATATCCAGCTAGTGCAAACCTGCTACCTGTGCTGGCAGCAGTTTTTAGGACAGCAGTAATTTAGAAACTGAAAAGGACGTTATAATAAGGAAATTAAGTCATATTGTATCTCCGGGGACTCATTGCCATCATCGGAGAAGTGAGAGTTATGGATCGGATTCATAAGACACAGACCCTCTTGGTATAGATCATAAAACTAATTGTGAATTGCACAGAGATAAATACAATGAAACTCATTGCTTTCATCTCATGGGGAACTAAGTAGACAGAAATAGCATCTTTAGGCTACAAAGCATGCTTAATCTGCACAAACCAATGGACCTGAAGAAGAAAATGGGAACAACAGAAAAAACCCAAAGCCACTGATAAGCAAACTATAGTGTTAGTCCTGTGTCTACGTAACTCCTGCTTGAAGTAAATGATCTGCTTGACAAATTTTGGAAGAGCGAGACTGAGGAGAAAGGAGAGTAGAAAAATATCACGATTACTAATGGTTAAAATACATTTTCATTTTCACTCTTTCTACACGACCAGAGCATCACCATCTGTAACAACCAGCCAATAGCTCCACCTCTGGCCCAGATAAATGAGTGCACAAAGATAACGGAATTGTGTTCTGGATGAAATTATGCAGATGCAAAATAAAGCCTGTATCATCATCTTCAGAGGAAAAAAAGGACATCATAAAGTTGCGCTCTTCCCTGTCTTCTTCTAAGTTACGAGAATCTGTACGGTGTTTTTAAATACACTAGTTCCTTAGAACTGTCTTTTGTTTTTCCTTAACACGCAAACGAGTAGAACGTACTTGAACATACCGCTTTTAAACAGTGCCGTAGAGCATAAAACTTTATTTCTACGCTAAACATAGCTCTTATAGGTTATCAGTACCAAAAAACACAGTTAAATTAATCAGAATCAAGGGAGAAGGTACTTTCCCTCATTCATAATTTGGAAGGTGGAAATTCCCTTTGGAATACACATTTTTTAATAATTTCAGATCACGCTTGACCTCACCTCTTTTGTTTAACCAAGCCTATTAATCAAACACATCCCAGAGGTGGCTAATGATCGTCCAGAATTCTAATAGAAGCAGAAAGTCAAGGACAGCACGAATTGATCCACATCACCTACCTTATTAAGTTTACAATGCTGACAACGCTTCCCTAGTTTTGCTCAGCATTGCAGCCCATCTGGTTATTTTGAGGCTACTGCTTAAGAATTAAAACAATTTGACATACTAACTCCCAAGGGACTGGATGACAGATTTTTTTCTCAGTGCAATATATCCCTTAAAATCTCTGTTTGTAGGGGTTTTCCTTCAGATACAAAGTTAAGCGGCAGCTAAAATTACTTTTATAAACGTCCCTGAAAGTAAGCACCCTCACATCGAATGACCATTGCTGGCTGTAATTTTGTTATCTGAACGTATTTTTTAGAAATAGTGTATATCAACTTTTCCACATAGTTCTGTTCTCAGATTTGCCTTCATTTATTAGCTGACGTCACATTCAGTTTTCATTCTTCAAATGTCTAAGCAGAATTTTGTACTCATGTGATCAACACGTTGAAAAAATACACTAAAAAGTGAAGCTGAAAAAACCCCACAAAAAAGGACACAGCAGCGAACAGCATTTCTGTCCTTCGTGGGCCTCACTAAGTAACACATATAGATTTTTCCAAAAAGAGAAAAATTGGGAATAATACTTCCCATGCTGCCTTTATACAGCAGTCTCAGCAACAACAACATCGGGGACCCATGGCTGCAACAGTGACTCATGTGGGAAGGAGGACTTTTACCCCATATTTTGCGTATCTCTGATTAAGAGGATTGGAACATCTTTTCTTGGCATAGATGGGCAAAACCGAACCTACCAATTCAGCTCCCGCCCAACATAAACCCTGACGGGAGATGGCAGTTCCAGCTTAAAGAACATACTGCTGTCCTGCAGCAGAAACATCAAGAAGGAAGAGGAACGATTGCCTTTCCATGTCAAGGGATGAATGTCGGCGATACTGCAGAGAGTAATTAATGACTTAGAGAGTGGTGTTAGTCACCACACATACTGCATTCTTCCCCTAAAAAAGTATGTATCTGAGAAAAAGTTAGACAGTATTTGGAACTGAAATAGGAGGTGATCTGCTATTAGAATATATACAGAGTATCTTTTTTTTTTAACTGCACAACACATTGGTCATACATACAACACATTTTCTGATTCAGTACTCTCTGTACATATCTGCTGTTAAGAACTGTGTCATGTCTGGTAGAAAGAGCATGCCATGAACACAGAAAAATGAAGGACTCAATTTAATAGGTGCTGAAAACCCAATATAGTGAAAGATCCATCATTATTCACGTTTCAGATAGTAAACAGAAGAATGGAAAGGCAATAAAACAGAAACCCCTAAAATTCTGTAATTTTTCAGAAAAGGAAGAGAAACAGATGACAGAACAATTAGAGATTTACTGTATGCTTTACTGGTTGTGTGGAAACAAATGATTAACAGAGCACAGAAATGTACAGAGAAGAAAAAGGAGTGAGAATAATATTGTTTAAAGAAAATCACTTTGAAATGATGTCTTTACTTAAATTGAAGACATGAAAAGTAATATGAAAGAAAACCTCGAGAACACTATGACTGCACGAAAGCTTGAAGAAAAGCGAGAGAGGAGCTTTGATCAGAGCCCCATTAACCAAAAGCTTTTGAGGACATGGTCAGAATGGTCTTCCTAGCTGCCCATTGCCCAGGGAAGGGACTTAATGCCCTACATACAGCACACACTCCCATATTTGAGGTGAAAAAGACTGGTTTGCTCAATGCTGAACAGGATGGTCGCAGTTCTACTCACTGCCCTCCCTCTGCTTAACTCAGAACTGGAGCATCAGAGGAGATTCTTACCCATCTTTCAGAAGCTAAACTAAACGTATTAAACCTTTGTCTGTAAAACAGTTTTATTAACGACCGCCTCCTGGATGCATTTTTCAAATAGAACTGCTCACTTTATAACCACTGGTATGGTTTTTAAATCTGGAAGGACTACATGACAAGGAAGTCTGAAACTATCAATCAAGCACACAGAAGTCACCAGAACTC
Organism: Himantopus leucocephalus; assembly: GCA_003993805.1. Classification (NCBI taxonomy): domain Eukaryota; kingdom Metazoa; phylum Chordata; class Aves; order Charadriiformes; family Recurvirostridae; genus Himantopus; species Himantopus leucocephalus. Next base: position 51,019,423 of record RSEF01000004.1, on the reverse strand, counting down.
TGAGTAGTGAGAGGTGATAGACCTGAATTACTCATGATTTTACTGGAAAAAAAAATTCAATGACAATCTCTCTAATTACATCAGTTCTATAAAGACATCTGAAAACTGTTATGACTGAGAAAAAATTGTTGAAATAAGACATAAATTTTTATCAAATAAATGGATGTAACTGACTATGACTTGGAGGATCATCATGCTCATATTCAAGAGGATCAGTTTTATTCTCTCCTGTCTATATGAGGGAAGAATGAAAACCACTGCAGGATTTTTGGAGGGGCGGGTTTCTTCGCTACCTGCCCCACAGCTCCAAGAAACCACAGACTGTTTACCCTGACGTGCAGAACACAGACTTGAAAGAACAGGTCAAGTCCAGCGTTCACATAAGGGCTTTGAATTCCCCAGAAATCGACTACGTTTAAAAGTCAACTTAAGTTAAAATTTATATAACAAAAGCTAATTACAAACAAGAGGTGCAACTTGCACAGCATCCAAATAGTAGATCCCATATCATAAACTTATCCTTTTTATGGGAATGCCATAATTTCCATGCCACGGTGATATAATTTCTCTTTTTTCCACAACCCTAGAGAACATATTTTTAGGATATATTTTTATTTTATACCTAGGATACTATTTTACCCATAGAATTGGCCATTTATTGAAACCTTTTGCTTTATATACGTCTATTTTCTTGCCATTTGTTCTCTAGTTTTTCCCCACAACGATCAGCTAATTGGAGTCACCATCCTCGGAGATATTAAAAAGCCACCTGACATAGTCTTGGGCAACTGACTCCAGTTGCTCTACTTGCCCCTGCTTGAGCTTGCACAAGATGACCTCCAGAGGTCCCTTCCATCTCCAGCCAAAGCTCAGTCAGGTGGGATGACAGGGAGTTTCTCTTGAGAAGCACGTGCCCGCTTCCGACTTAAACAGTACTGAAGTGGCACCCACTGCGTGTAAGACACAGAAACGGGGCCGAGATTTGGTGAGTCAAGGCTCATGTCTTTCTGGAGTGAACTGCCAATGCGGATGGCATTTCCTATTACCCTCTGAACTGCCTAATTCTCTACGTGCATTGAACAGAGAGCTCTGTAGCCTAAACACAGGAGAAAATTAAGAGAGCCAGGGCAGAAAAACGTAAACACTGCGGTCTGAAACTCTTAATACTGAACCAAAGCTGGAGTTCTCTACTTTTCACAGCTACGTTCACCGTGCTCATGAGAGGGCTAGGGTGCTCACCTGTCTCAGGACACTGGGAAGAACACCACAGAGATGACTAGACAATAAGCCAAACAAACAGCTCAAAGCAGACAGACGAGAAAGTGCTACACACGTCTGTATTGTTATCAGCAAAATAAATAAAAATCAGTCCTGCAGGAAACTCAGAGGTCATCAAATTAAGGTGTACAAATAATCAAATCGTTAAACATTACAATGATTACCCCTATCTCAGTGCTATGCAACCTGGTAAGTGGAAACTTGCAAACTAAATAAAATTATCCATTAAAAAATATTTTCCGTAATTTTAAGTATTGACATCCAGTTCCTCCAACATGATAATATAGTTCTCTTGATATTACTCAAAGCACAAATAGCTCATATTTAATGATACTAACCCAGTATTGGGCTATTGGCGATTCCTGAAGCTTTCCTCCAGGGAATACTGAAATACAGCACGATTAATGATTTAAATTAACCCAAGTATAGTGATAACAAGTATCTTAATTTGCGAAAAAATCATATCAGAAGCTATGCTCTGGTAATTTGATATAATGCAATTTTTAGAATTGAATGAAAAGTAATCAAGCTACAAAAAGACAATTGAATAGGAATGCGCAGAGAACTAAAGCAGTGCCACCCCCAATTAATGTCCCCTGGTAGGAAATCTATTAGTTTGGCAACTGGGATCGAGGAGGATGTAAATGAATGGGACACTGGGGACATTAATTACATGCAGCAATATTTATATAACTAATATGTTCATTTATATTACTGAACAACAAAGTTCCATTAGCAATTCAATTTGGAATTTTTACCAAAGCCTATAACAAAAACCTTAAGCAAATTGTACACACGTAATCGTAGTTCATAAAACACGACAAAACTAACAGAAAGAATTTACATGTCCTCAGCGTCACAGGCTGTCTTCATAAACTATATAACCTGCTGATAATGACCACCTCATCACTGCCCAGCAGCAACACAGCCCTTGC
>RSEF01000004.1:50991464-51009580 GCA_003993805.1 Himantopus leucocephalus | reverse complement strand
TTTTTACTCACACCTTTGTTGGCCTCTCACGGCTTGTCTAGAAGGGGCACAGAGAACACACTGCCTCATTCCTTTATGTGGCTTTTGCACATTTCCATTTAGTTTTCTTTTCTTTAAATACTCCCAGTTGGTACAGTCTCTTTTTTTTTGCTCATTCTCATTCTCCTTCCCTGGAAATTCTCCTCATAAGTCCATCTAATTCCTCAAAACTGTGTTTGCAAGATGAAGCCTAGGCAGTAGCAGTTGAGAGCAGCGGAAGGATCACATCATGCAAGTTATACACTTGTTTATCCAAACCCATTTGCCATTTGCCTTTTTAACCACAACATGGTATTGACCCACAGCAAGGTTGGGACCTTCCATAACTCCCAGGGCTTTTTCCGGAGCTGCTGCAGAGCCATTCATTTTCCACCTTCTGTTCATGAAGTTGATTATTCCCAGCTACATGTAGTACCTTGTATTCGCACCTATCAACTCTCCTCCAGTATTTTTCGGACTCCAAATCACTGAATTCAATTTTAACTCTAAAAATATCCTCAAAGAAATTTGCAGTTTTTCCCAGGTTGGAGTCTTCTGTAAATTCAATCAAAACTGTGGGTTGTTCCTTCTCAATGCAGATTAAAAACACAGGAGAACTGAAATCTCTCTCTTAAAAAGCATATGATCGAACACGGGTAAAACCCCCGCAGTAAACAAGTGTAGCAAACAAAATAAGACCTGTTGAGATTTGCGGAAAATTATACAGTTATACAAAATGTAATTATGTACAGAGCTCTATCAAGACATTTTGGCATCCAAAGCTCATCTGTCCTTGCCATTTTCCTTCTGCTTTTTCCACCTACAGTCACTGCTGCTTTCTTACACCACCTCGTCCATTTGCAACCTCCCTTCCCAGACAACAGTACCAGCAGCATCAAAGGCGATTCTTAGGTATAACTGCACCCTCTGGCTACCGTTTTTATGGTTGTAACTATGGGCCTCACTCGGTGATTCCAAATAACTGAAAGGCAAATTTCTTTTCAGAGGCCCAATCCAATTTGCACGGAATTAACAAAAATGTCAAAGTGCCCGGGATTGTGTTATAAACACATTTATAAATAAAAACTGTTATTGCAACATAATATGCAACCTACTCATTGCTGTTTTCCAACAGGCTTCACAATAGGTATAGGTTTTTGAAGAAGGGTCTCATTTCTTTGTGATTACACAAATGGCATAACGAATCCGGAGAACAGAGGAATTTTGGTTCCCAACTTGCGACTTCATTTGGTGGTCAGTATATGATCCATAGTGCTTTGTCTCTGTCAGAGGAAGGAATCTGACCAACAAACACAACTATTTCACAACTATTATATTACTAATATGATGGAAATGTTCCTTCAGAATGAATGGATATTAATTTTTCACTTACAGTTACACTCCTTTTGGTCTTGAAAGACAAAAGGACAAAACTGGCAGAATTAGAAGTCATACATACATACATACATACTGAAACGTACCTATGATCAGGGATTTTTCTTAGTTGCACTTACACTGTGAGGGGAAAAACATTAACTNCTGGCAGAATTAGAAGTCATACATACATACATACATACATACATACTGAAACGTACCTATGATCAGGGCTTTTTCTTAGTTGCACTTACACTGTGAGGGGAAAAACATTAACTGTGTACATATACTGAATAACACTTTGATTTTAGATTAGATTTTAATATCTTTAGCTTTCAGGAGTAGTCAATCTTTTAATTCTATTTTCAAAACCCTAAAGATCGCTGTATCTTTAGTGAGGAAAATAGGCATGCAAACTAGATTGTCTTTAATGGTAATCACACCTCTTTTCTTTTGTTTTCTTTTTGGTCAACCCATCCGTTTTGATGAAAGTATTTTGAGGGAGTTCTTGATGGAAATGAAATCAGTGAATCATTGCAGCATAGCAATGGCTTGAGATGTACAGGACCTATAGACGGGACTTTGCCTCAAATCTACAGTACAAATTTAAGGGTAAACTATGAAGAAGATGTCCCATTTGTCATAGTGTGATATCCAACCATTAACAGAGGCCCTGTCCTTTTGTCTGAAATAATGTCTTCCCATGTGAACTCCATATACCTTCATTGCTACCTGTATGTGATGACGTGAAATGTTGATAAAGGTACCTGTCTCGTTAATTTTGTAAGGCATTTTGATCTGTTTGACTCTGGATTAAAACATAGTGTTAAAATTTTACTTTCTGCAACTTCAAAGGAACAGTGACATCAGTTCAAGCAGAAACCTGTTGCTACCAGACCAGCATTTAAAACCAAGCTGTTTGTAGTGCAAAACAATTCAATAACACACTTCTTCTCAAGAATGAACAGTAAAAAACATATTGTTCAAATAACCAAAGCCGAGGCTTCAAATAAGCCTTCAAGCTGTTACCGCGACCTGCAGGCAAAAGGCTATAGAGATATTTTCAGCCGTTATGCATATGACTCCTCAAGAGAAATGTATAATTAAATACACGGACAGAAAACAACACAGCCACAGGGCCACAGAAACTGACAGCTTTCTAATCCTTTATAGCTAAGTATTTTGTAAAAAAAAAAAAAAAAAAANAAAAAAAACAAAACCAAAAATAAACTAATTGAAATTATTTCCTTCAGGCCTCCAAAGGATTTTAACTATCTAAATGCAAATTGTTATCTAAATTTATTTCCATTCTTTAACTACAGTAATTTTAATAGAGAAGGTAAAATATTTATATGTCGCTGTATGCAGAATAACTTTAAATTTATTACTTCCAAAGCCGTATGTGTGAAAAGCGCATTCATATCCAACCTTCATTAAAGTTCATTCCTAATAAGATTTTAAAATCTGTATCAAAAATCAATAAGAAATCAATCATTTTCTTTTCTTTAGTGATGATGCACTAAACAAATACACAAAGGACAAAAAAAAAAAAGCTTCCTTATTACTTTAAAGAAAAAATGTTTCAGGAAGATTCACTGTCCAGCTTCTCCGCTGGGACATGCAGCGTACTGCCATTTGATGATTTCAAGAGCTGTGGACTCAGACACGTGCATTATCAGAAATATTTCCAGTCAGAAAGAGGGACTGTGGCCAAGTCAATCCGTAAAAACACATAGGGTGTCACTGACATTTTATAAAAATGCCTTCGAAAAAGCAGTCAAAAGTTACTACCAAGGCTAACAGTACCTGCATCTCTCCTGCTGTGCACAAGCACCCTCAGGTATGAACCTGAGGCCAAATTAACAATTTTTCTGCATTATGAACCTGCTGGAAATCTCCCAGAACCACATTTTGGATATTCCAACGGGTACTCCAGGAAAAAAAAGTGTGGTGGTACCTGCCATGTTACAAAGCTCCGGAAGGTACCCTTTCCCACATGTCCACAGCCCCACGGTGGGCTGACTGGGCAGGCTCCAACCATCCCACCTGCCCTCCTGGAGACACCAGCACTGGGCAGAAGGGTTGGAATCCTAGAATGATCTTCACATCACTTCCTCGACGACAGGGAGCATTTCCAAGCAGCCTGCTAGCAGACTAAATTCAGGATGGTGGCAAGCTAAAAAAATAGTAAGCAGAGACCTGGCCTTTCGAACCGTTCTAGGGGATCGCTCAATTCGGGTAAGCATAGAGCAGAGACAGTGAAGTCTTAGGATGTGGTGCCTCATCCTGGAAACATACCCAGCTGAAAGCTGCTACACAGAAGAATTATTTTATTATCCTTCTGAGACTGTGCAACAATAAGTATGACTTTGTGGAGAAGCATGAGAAGATTTAAACCCTGAATTGTACGTATGAAGGTGTTGAAATGGCAAGTTTGGTGTAAATTCTCACGGTCCACGCATTTGTAACTTCTGTTAATGGCAATACAACACTACAACTCTTCTGGAATACGACGACTATGAAGATGTTATTTCCCGTTCTTTTCTGACAGGAGAGGAAAACTATTGTGGTAATTAGATCTTTGTTTTATCACGTCATCAAAGAATGATCCTACCATTTTGTATTTCTGTTACTCATTTCCATATTGAAACCAGTCAGTAATTTTTCCTCCTCCTTTTCTTTCATGTTAATTTTTCTTTATTCTTTGTTTTTATAGAAGAATTCCAACACAGATTTGAAGCATAGTGGTTTCAGTGAACTCTATTGTCTATGACGTTATCCAATTTACATAATTGAAAAAGTATTGCAGTTGAGTGATACCTACAGCTCTGCTGGATGCTCGCACTGATTGCCAACCAGTTCACTTCAAACTTAGTAATCGACCTGCATTCTTTTGTAGATGACTTATTCAACTAATATTGATAATAAACACCATTGGAATTTTTTTAAACAAAGTAATTAACAATAGTTCTTCCAGCAAGTACTACTTAACCAAAACTTTAAATATGTTTAGAATTCTGCTTTCCAAAACATTTACAGATTTTCGAAATGTCACAGGCATTTTCAAAATGAAAAGTTTGGAAGTTTGGATTTAAACTGTGTTCATTGAGAAGTTACATTTGTACAAATTGAGAGGTTTAAATAAAAATAAAACAAAAATGCTTCAGAATGACTGAACTGAAACACTAATTATTTGATTTGCTTTGGTAAATTATTTTTTTTACCCTTTTATTTTAATTTAAGCTAGGAAGAGCTTCAAAATGTCAAAAATTCTCACAAAAGGAAAGTTGACTGCTGCTGAATTTTTTTTAATACTTACGGAAATTAAAAAATTAAAAAAAATACCTATTTAAGAAATAACATATACAGTCTACTGTGTCATACTTCATAAAAGTCTAGAATCCTAAAGCAAGCAGGCAAAATTAGACATGAAAAATAGGAAATCCTAAATTTAAAATTGGTATTAAAAAATTGTGAATGCCATCAAAATCACACGACTATCCGTGAGTAGCTAACGTAGTGAAGGAATACACTGGAATGTATTTCGGAATGAAAGTTGGCCCTGACTGCACAGTTTATGTATCATTTATGTGCCTGCATTTTACTTCCTTTATTACTTAAGAATACAAAATGTGTCTCCAGACAGAAGCCACGTTCTTGAAATGCATGTTATAAATATATAAATGGATCTTTAGACCATCTACTTTTGTTTCTGTGCCATGTGATTAAAAACCACTTTCTCTCATAGCTCCCTGAATTCCCAATGTCTTCGCCAGTTTTCTCCTGAATTGGCAGAAGAATGAGTCAGAAGACAAATCGGGCTTTTAGCTTTCATTCACTTTGTTTTAAACTAAGACACTTTACATACTATTCTCTTTATCTGATGCATTCACAGGGGACAGCAGAAATAAGGCATATAGATAAGATTAACTAAATATATGATGACAAAATAGGCAGAATTCTCACCAATATAATTAATATGAACATCATTAGTGCTTGTATGATGAGTACCTCTAGAGGCCGGGATCCCATTCTGTTAAGCAACGTACAGAGTTAATGGTTGTTGACTAAAAGAGCAGCGTTAAGTTTGCCCCGTTGAAGACTGCGGATATTCACTGTAAATGGGGAAAATCAAACCAAATCAGAAGCTGTGTGCGTGATTACCACTGCTTTACTAAGCTTTCTCTTCTTTTTAAAGAGGTTACAGAATCTATAAACAAATAGGAAAATTCTGTGCTTGTTAAAGCTTCTGCAGTATTTTTGACAGACACTGATAGGGCTGAAATTTCAACCAGTTAAGATAAACTGTGGATTCAAGAAGTCGCTGAGGTAATGGTGCAATACTTGCTATTTAGCGGCTGGTAAGATTCTGTAGAGGAAACAAACTTCTTGCTTTTTTCTTTCTTTTTTTTTTTTTCTTTTTTCAACAGGATGATGACATAAGGGAAAGCCAGTTTAGTTTTACAGCATATGGAGTGGGCCCATGTCTGCAAGCAAAAGATGGAGTGACACAAAAGGGGCCAAACAATCCTGTTCAAGCTGCACCAAAAAGCCCCGATGAGATGAGAAAGGTATTTATTGACCGGGCCAAGAAGATAGACACAATATCCAGAGCTTGTTTCCCGTTAGCCTTTCTGATTTTCAATATTTTTTATTGGGTAATTTACAAAATCATTCGGCATGAGGACATTCACCAATAACGAGATTAAGGCTTGCAGTACGTGCAGTTCAACAGGAGGCTTTCTGTTAGAAACAAGCGTCCGAGGAGAGACTGGGAGAGTTAAAGGCATTGAGGGGGAGAAAAAAAAAAAGATCCTGCCTGGCCTGCAATGCCCAGTGGCGTGGAGTGGAAGAGCGGCACCCAGAGAAGATACATCTGCTATTGCAAACTTTGTGTCAAACTAAATATTAACTTTTTCATTGTAAATCACTCTCTACTGAAGCTTTCCTGCCAAGTATTTATACATATTGTTACATAGTGGTATAATTGTACAGTACTCTTTGATGTTCCTTAAATTTTTTTAATTCTGGTGTATTTTTAATTAAAAAATGGATCCAGAATACCCTAGGTAAACCCCGCGGTATTACAGGATAGATTAGTATTTGTAACCTCTATTTCAGTTTTACAAGGTAATGACAAATTACTGATTTGAGATTACCATTTTAAAGACCTTTTCTTGTCTTAAGGACAGTACCTGTGGTTTTGCAATGAGCACATTTGACACATTTAAGTTATATAGTTTATCCAATGTACTTCATATTACCATTCTCCTGGAAGGTGTATGTTGAAATAATCTCAGACAGCACAAGGTATCTACAGCCTAATAGTCTGCATTTCACAGGGGAAATATATTAAAATTTGTAAAGTATTGATTCTTGCAAAGGATTTTTCTCTTTTTAATTACCTACACTTTGATAGTTGAAACTTATAATATTTTTTAATCCTTTTTATATTTTTGAAGGGTTTTTTTTCTCAATTGGTAAAACTCGTATAGCTTTGGAGACAGACAAACTACATCAAAATTTTGCAACGCTTCATTTTGATTTAGTGCAAAGAGGTCTTGGACCAAAACTAAAAGCAAATAGTCAACTGCTTCCCTGAAATATTTGGAGGACGAGTAGAGCTGTGTTTATGTGTATTTATCTCCTACGTGTTACGTATGTGCAGGAAGTTTAATTTGTGAATATATCAAGTTTTCTGTCTCATTCTTTGAAGTATATTGATACGACTTAGGTACTGGTTAAGAAGCACTTCGCAACTTCAGAAAAACACACAGCTCTTCTAAAACATGAAAAAGGGTCTGGATGGTCTTTTACATTTATTGTACTTCACATTAATAAATAGAAGAACAACTATTAAAATTTTTAGAGAGATTTTCCCTGTTTAGGATTAAATAGGTCATATTAGTTGCATCTTTGGATTATAACACAATAGATCGCATTTATGGCAGAGCTTGTAGGCAAGAGTGTTTGCTTTTGCCAATCTTGTCTACTGAAAAACAAAAACATGCTAAGATATGGAAATCCGTCATTTAGAATTAGTAGGTACTTTAAGTCCAGTAGCTGAGGCTGTTCCTCATGGCAAAATATTTTTATTTTGAACATGTTTTAAATTTTCGGTTTGTTGTTGCTCAGAATGTGTGTACAAAAGCAAAACACAGCCGGAGGCAGACATCTGGTGCCCTGCCAAAGGCATGGTGCATATGAAGTAACAGAAGCAATGTAGCTCTGCACTGAGGATTATAACATAGCAGCCTTGGGTTTGGTTGGGTTTGTTGTTGGTTTCCTCCAAGGATTCATGAGAGAGATTCTAAAATAGTTGCTCTCAGATTTTGTTCAGCTGGGTCAGAAAGAAGCGGTATAATCCTCCTTTATTTTAAAACAGTATTCTTTTTTTTTATATTTTTGCTTCATTTATGATCCAAAATGAATTCAATTCACTTTAAAGAATTATTGTTTGCTGAGGCTGTGTCTTGTTTTTGTTGATTTCTCTACGTGCATGTTCCAAGAATTCCTATTCATTTATGAAGGTGCTCATCTGTGTGAAGGGGTACCATGAACTAATGGCTGACATTTCAGTTGGGTTATATTCATGTCTCTCAAAGTTAGCATTAGCTGTATTGTATGAAGAGGGATGTAAACTTGCTCCTGCTGTCAGCAAAGTTAACAGTATTTTGTTTAAGGACTATTTGAAGTGCTGGATGCATAATCAAGATCCATTATCTTTCAGGCTCATCTCTTTTCTTTCCTTCTAAAATAGCTGGCTCGTATTCAATAAGGAATTCTTAATTGAAGGGGTAAGTGCACAAAAAAAAAAAAATGCTGGCCAGATCAGAATAACTCCTAGTTATTCTAGTTGATAACACTTGAGCAGCTGATTCACATTGCCTCTTTCCCCATCATTCAACAGCCTGTTGCTCTCGCACATGTAGTGCTACCTTGTTATGAAAACTTTAAGAAACCTGAGTAGAGCAGAGCTAAACAAATTCAGCCCTAATTTCTTTCTTCACTCTTTAGGGCAGAAAAGGTCTATGCTCTCAAATAGAGAACTCAGACAGGAAATTTTGAAAGTGATGAGAGAGCGATTGGATTACAACACTGGCAAGCGTAGCAGGGAGTCACAAGGAATGTACGTGCTTAAGCAAGAAGGACAAGATCCTTCATTCATATATGAACCTGTCACCTCAGTGAGGGGGAATAACCTTTGTGCCACATTTCTCTTTGACTAGAGTATGCTAATCTAAGGAAAAAACACAGCATATAGCATATACAAAATAAAAAGCATAAATCTACATTACAGTTCTTTTCTGGCCTCCCTGACGAATTGTTCCCTGTATGTTCTATTTAAAACAAATGAGATCTGTAGGTTTAATGACTGGACCTAACGCCTAGTATTGCCTCTCAGGATGCATCTCTTCAGCCATGCACTATGGTGGGAGAGAAGAAGAGGGTCTCAGACTTGACCAATGGAAAGTATATCCCTTCCTCTATGTAGTTATATTTCTCTTTCATAGGCCGTTACATTGGGAAGTGGAGCGTACCCTGCTTCTGTACTGAAAACTTACATATAATGCTCAGTCGTCTAACAGGGCACACTGAAAATAAAGAGAATTAAATATGTTTAAAACATCATTGTGAAAACTCTACAGTGTTTCCGGAACATTTTTTTATGTAGCAATCTGTCAATAACTGAAGTATTTCAAACAGAGAGGAAAAGCAAAAAGTGTTTCCATTATGATATTTCCAAAAGCACATAACATTTGGCATGTTGTTCTGCTGCCCTTGGGCAAGTCAAGATTTTCTGTTTTGATATAATGGAACCCAGGTCTCTCCTGAAATGCCAGTTTTGTGGGTTTTTTACTGGAACCATAACATTTGCCAAGGTAACAGAAGCCTCTGCAGTCCTCTAGATAATGTGTTTTTCAAAAGAAATCAGAACTTAACATTTAAATTTCATTTAGATTATTCCTAAATGACTTAGTGTAAAGTTGCATGGTAAAGAAAGAGAGAAATGTCGGTTGAGATGATGAGAAACTCCAAGGCACAAATGCCTGCTCTTTACCACTGACTAGGGGAAAAGCCAGCGACGCCAGCAGGCATGCCCGCCCTCTCTACAAAGCTGGCATCAACAGCTACTCTCACCAGCTGAGATTAGCATGGGAGATAACTCTTTCCTAACTGTATAACGAAGTAGCAGGGAATAACGTTAAGAAGATGCAAGAATTGAAACCTACTCTGCAGTATTTATCAGACTGCGGTATTTATGCTACAGTCCTGTGAAAGAGGCAGTGGAGCGGAAGAAAAATAGTCATCAAGGAAATAATGGTTGAAGCAGATGGTACCTAGTGGGGCTTCTACATCTGAAAAAGGAGCCGGTCATTAGGCTGAAGTAAATAACTGCCTCACCTCACTGTCACTGAACCTGGGCTCTGCAGAGTACAGGTCATAGAATCATAGAATAGTTTGGGTTGGAAGGGAATTTAAAGGCCGTGTAGTCCAACCCCCCTGCCACGAGCAGGGACATCTTCAACTAGAGCAGGTTGCTCAGAGCCCCATCCAACCTGGCCTGGAACGTTTCCAGGGATGGGGCATCTACCACCTCTCTGGAAAACCTGGCCCAGTGTCTCACCACCCTCACTGTAAAAAATTTCTTCCTTATATCTAGTCTGAATCTCCCCTCTTTTAGTTTAAAGCCATTACCCCCACACAAGAAGGCTTCTTGTAAGCACAAACCCTGCATGACAGGCTCACACGGCTTTGCCCCAAGTCATTATTCACCGTAGGTGTAGACTCTGTGCTGCTCAGGTCGTGGTTTTGTGACCTCTGTAGTCTGGCCCTATACTTCAAAAATAAAATTCTGGCACTAGAAGGCCATTGCAATACAATGAAAACAGAGGGAGAAACTGTAGGATCTGGAAGAATACTCCAGTAACGGCTACTGAAGAGCTGACACAGTCACCATAAAGGGGAAGGAAGGAAGCACGAGGCATCCTTTCCGCATCCCCCAGTATCCTCTCCATAGGTACGCTTGTTCAGGTGGAAGCAGTAGCTGCAGGGGAAACAATTTATGTCAACTGCTGCCAAGTATATCTTCTCCTGGGACAGTAGTTTCTACCTGCATGGATAGAGAATTGACTTCCACACCCTCCGCTTTCATAATGGAAAGAAAAGTGGAGCAGGAAGGTAGAGGATGAAAAGTATGGGCTGAACATAGCATAACCAGGAGACAGGGAGAGAGAAACCCAAGGCAGTGCCTGGAACCTCTCATACGAGAGGTCTCTTCTTCCAGCACTAAAGAGAAAGACGTGGCCACATCCATGTCACCCCTCGTAAGGCCAAAAACTTCAGGACCATGAGAGAGAATAAGAAAAGTCCCTTAGCAGTGCAGTAGATACAGTCACCTACCACAGTACCAAATTTCTCTTTAAATTCTGAATAGCAAAATGCATTTTTAAAACTATATTCAAATATCAAGAGAAGAGGCTTGCATGGTTAGAGGGCTGGCTTTTTTCTCTATAATGCTGATAAACTAGAGGAGGCCCGAAGGAGAAAGGGCAGGAGGGATACGAGTGTTTTACTATTTGGAATTTAGCTATTTTAACGCCGAAATAAAACACATTCTACTTTCAAGGAGTTTTGACAGCAAGAACTATTATTTTAGCAGGTTAGTGGAATTCAGGGAGAACATGGGATTCAGTTCTTTTTTTCAGCTCAATCATATATTGGTTTTCTTTGGATTCTCTTTATTAAAGTTTGTTCCAAAACCTTTTTATAGGCTGCTTTATAAAGAAACCTTTGTGATGTGTGAAAGATGATTCTGTTTACTCACTAGAAAGACCTATATTTAGGTGATTTAGATGTGCACTTTACATTTAAGGAGTAAGGTGTTGCTTCCACTTTGTACTATAACCCCTTACAGAACTGTAGGTTGATAATGTAGATAAAAATAGAATATAATAAACTGTACAAAACCTTATATTTTTAACAGTAGGGAAAGATAAAAAGTCTTCCTTAACCTTAAAAAAAAAAGAGTATTATTTTTAGCAATAATTTTATATTAGATAGAAATAAATTTATTTATACAGTTCCCAGCCCAAGCTGAGATGGTTGGTTGCAAAAGATAGATATACCTTATGTGCAACTTCTGCTCTCATTTGAGCCAGCATAGGAATTAATCTAATCCAACAGAGCAGAATTTGGCCTTATAACCATGAAACTGCTGAATGAGCTATTAATTCTTACAGTACCCCTGTGAGGTAGTAAAATAACTTTATCCACATCTTACTGTACAATCATATGGTTATTTAGATGAGAACAATATCAGATCACGACGGCTTTTTTCCTTTTTGAGACAACTAAGAAGAAAAATATAAATCACAAACTAAGTTACTTGTTAATAATAAAATGGGTATTCGCTTTTGGAGTGGTTATGGAAAAGGTGCCTTCAGGCAACACGCAACACCTACAGTAGTTACTGCGATGCTATGGGTTGGGAAGGCGTGTGGAAGCAGGATAGATTGCTAGCAGCAGTGGGTTAAATGCCAGAAAAACGTTGGCTCATCCTGTATTCTTGACATTCTTGAATATTACTGCACTTCCTCACTTTCATCTTTGTGAAATATGCAAGAAACATTTCTTATGTTTGTATTTTAATGTATGACAGAGTGCTGTTAACAGATGAACTGGACTCCAGTAGCTACTGATGTTCCATGAATGTGTAATTGTGAGCTGTATAAAAAGAAATTGTGCCATAAGCTTTTGACCTAAAGGTTCAACATAATATACAGTATTTTGTGTGTTAGTGATCCCAGCTTTTCAAAGGCTACAGCAAGAAAAAAGAAAAAAATACAATAGTGTATTAATAAATTGTCTGTGAGTTTTCAAAATATTCGCCTGTGAATTCTGTCTGATGGCAATTTCATCTCAAAGTACTTCCTTTGCGGTAAAACTCTATAAATGTGTTGTGCATGGATTTGATTAAATTCCTTTCTATTGTATTACAGTATCATATTGCACTTAAACTGACATTCTCTGCAGACAAAAGTGTTAAAATATGTGAAATTTATGGTGTCACCCATGTCATTGTAGATATTTTGTTCAAAAATAATAAAATTAACCTTTTTCAGAAACCATGCAATTATTTTTATGATATTTTAGGCATTGGGTTTAAAGTCGCAGGAGGGACTATCAACACCATTGGAAAAAAGGGCGAAACCCTCAGCGGTATTTAAGGTGCATTAGCCTTAAATATTTCAGGCATTAAAACCTGAGGGAGAAGGAACAGAGTGCCTTCAATTGTTATATTATTGATATTAAGCTTCAAAATACTTTAACTGCATTAATGAAACATGCAAAGAGGTATTTTCAGGGAGCACGACGGAGGGTGGCAGGCACTGAATTAGGCGTCTGATCTTCCGAGGCTCCCTTTACAGTGAGCGGGCAGAAAGACATCTCTCAGAGGACAGGCAGTCCTGAAAAAAGCCCGGGCTGAAAACTCAGGGGAAGTTATCCTGATAAATGCCAGTGGAAATAAGTACAGCCACTCCAAAGCGGTCCTGCTGATCTTATCATCAAAAAGGCAAAGAGTTTCACTTGCAGCAAAATAGCCTTACGGAAACTTTATAGACCTGCGGGCCCTCCTAAGCGCTCCTTGGCAGAAAAAATGATTTTAAGCAAACTGAAGCGAGGTTAGCAAATAAGAAAGCAGTCTGAGTTCTGCTAATCTGAATACAGCAGTGTTAATATGCCTATAAAGAGCATAGAGAATGGTCATCTCGGTAACAGCCACACGTCAATGGGGTGCCGTTTAGGCTAGAAATCCAAAGCAGCCTCAGTGCAGATGCTTTGCGCTCCCAGCCCCCGTATGACAAAAAGCAACATCAGTTCACTCCTTTCAACTGGCTTTTCAAGTCAAAGGGATACAAACACAAGAGCTTTCCCATACATGCAAATGAAGGATTTCCATATACTAATGTCCTGGTTTGAGCGACACAGGACTAATTTCTCTTCTAATGCTTGGGAAAACTGCACTTTTAGAAGACTCTAGTGTCTGAATTAGTGAAAATATTTACTTTACAGCCAGCTATGGTGTGTGGGTTTCAAGGTCTCTGTGCTTTCGAGCTCTCCAGGTGCGGGGATGAGGAGGAGCGAGACACAGGCACTCAACCCACACTGGCCAACAGGATTATTTCATACCATGAATGGCACTTTCAATATAAATCAGAAAGTTTGCTGAGAAGTCCTCTCTCTCCCTTAATGGCTGTGATCCAGAGAACTTCTTGCCCCAGTGCCGGAGCCCTGAGCCCTTCCCTCCTCCCAAAGCTGTAGCACTCACACTGTCCAACATTTGCTGTCCTCTGTTGGGAGTGAACGGTTTCTAAAGATAAAATGGGCTGAGTATAATCCTTGTATACTTTATATTGGTATCAGGATCAATATTTTTTTTTAGTGTTATTAATGTTAATTATGTAGTTTTATTCTATTAAATTTGTTTATATTTCAACCCTTGGGGTTCCTTGTTTTTTCCCCGATTCCCCTTCCCGGGTGGGGAGGGGTCATCGGGTGATAGAATGATTGTCTAAACAACAATAAATTGTTTTGGGTTTCTCAAAGCATAACAACTAATAATTTAGTTCAGCAACGTGTGGCTGGCAGATCTATGAAATGGAAATTTCTGAAAAGAACAGCGGAATGTAACGCCAGATGAGTGGGAGCAGAGACCCTGAGCGTGCCCTCCTAGAGCCCACAGCGCAGGTCAGCCCCTGTGATTTATCACGCTCTTGCTCCAGCAGATCTGTACCATCTTGTCTTCCCAAGCCCAAAGCCCAGTGGGCACCTCTGGCCTCGTTCAGATCTTTTCATGAGCCATGATGTTATGAAACTACCACGGTAGCAAATGCTTTCATGCTGAGGTACACAGTTCCCAGAGCATGAAAACTGCAAATATACGGTACCAGGAGTGCAACAAGCATTAAACAAGAAAGTAACAGCCCGGTAACGTGACCCAAGAGTCATAGAAAAAAGAAGTAGCAGATCTTAAAGAGATCAATATGTGATTAAGCTGCATAATCTGTGCAGCCCTTTCAACACAGAATTCTGGAAAAACAGATATCAAATGTACTTTTGTCCAGGTTTGCATATATAGCTACCTAACTACCTTAAAAATGAAGTAAAGATCTTATTCCATGTAATTGATTTTATTTCTAGTATCCTACCCTCTATNACAGATATCAAATGTACTTTTGTCCAGGTTTGCATGTATAGCTACCTAACTACCTTAAAAATGAAGTAAAGATTTTATTCCATGTAATTGATTTTATTTCTAGTATCCTACCCTCTATACGCTAGCAGGATCTGAGAATATTTTTTTCTGAATAAGACACTAGCATGTGAATTTAAAAACCTGGACGACAACTCATTAAAGTCACAAAACTAGAATTACGGGGAAAATTTCATTTTGGAAATAAATGAAACTTTTTCAAAATAATAATAAATAATTCCAAACCTTTGATAAACAAACATATATTCTATATGTAATATTTTGCCATTGACAAAAATTAGATATTTCAACATTTACTTCACAGACTCACAAAATCACACAATGGTTGAGGTTGCAAGGGACCTCTGGAGGTCATCTTGTCCAAACTTCCAGCTCAAGCAGAGCCACCCAGTTGGCTGCCCGGGACCATGTTCTTTCAAATATCTCCAAGGATGAATATGTCCAAGGACGGAAACTCCACAGCCACTGTGGGCCACCTGTGCCAGTGCTCAGTCACCCTCAGAGTGTTTCCTGATATTCAGAGGGAACCTCCTGCGGTTTGGTTTGTGCCCACTGCCTCTTGTCCTGTCACTGGTCACCACTGAAAAGAGCCTGGCTCCATCCTCTTTACACCCTCCATCCAATTTCTCACACAAATGGATGAGGTGACCCCAGAGCTGGGCACAGGACTCCAGGTGTGGCGCTAGCAGTGCCGAGCAGAGGGGCACGATCACCTCCCTCCACCCACTGGTAACACTCTTCATGCAGCCCAGGATACCATTAGTCCTCTTCGCCGTGAGGTCACATTGCTGGCTCCCGTTCAGCCTGGTGCACACAGGACCCTCAGGTCCTTTCCTGCCCGTGCTTTCCACACGGTCATCCCCCAGCGTATACTGGTGTGTGGGTCACTGCTCCCCAGGTGCAGGACTTTGCACTTTCCCTCACGACACTGAAAAAACTTTCTTTGTCATGTTAGGCTCTATTTAAGCAATCTGCATTTAAAACCTCTCCTGAGGTAACGAGCTCAGCCTGGAACCCACTTAGATCATGCTTTAATTTCTCTCTTAACAAGCCAAATAACGCACCTGACCTGCCTTGAAAACCAGCGCATTCATTTGGGTATGTTTAGTTACTCTCATAGGCATGTTCAGGGGGTACTGAAGACATTCAAACCATTGTTTTTTAAAAGCACGTTACTGCAGCTTGTTTGCCGTGGCGTCAAGTAGGAGTAAACCTCTTACAGGTATATTAGATGAGAATAAGCCCACACATTCTTAGAATTTAGCTGAACTTATTTAAAGTAAGAGGATGTTGGAAATTCTTACAAATATCAATTACACTCGATTGCATTATATGCAAAACACGTTTCCCTCCCCATCCATTTCTTGTTTCATTGGAGCAACAGCATCGTCGTTTCTCAGGAAAGTATAAATCACACCACGAGATGGCTCCCGCTCACACCAATTGAGGGCTGCCGTGGGTGTCTGCATCTTGTTCGAGGAGATAAACCTTAGCAAAACGCATTCTTCATGTAGAAACTCCCACACTGACTTTCGTGATTAAGAAGGAAATTTATAAAACATAAGCACTAGGCATGCTACAGATCACACTTCATTGTGAAAGGGATGCAAACGCTTTGATATGATGCTGTCTTAGAAACAAAAATAGCTGAGATCTTAATTTATTAAGAAGAAAAGCCAAGGGTTTATGTCTACAGACACACATGAAAATATAAAGGTTTGTATACCTGAATATTTTATTAAATAAAAATAAAATTTTAAACAGAAACCAATAATTTACTTTTTTAAAGTGTCTGTTGATTGTCAAATACTTATTGCTAGAGATATGATTTTGTCCAAGAGAAAATGAATGGCTAACCAATTTTTAAAGCAGTCTTTAAAAAATTAAAGAGGAAATAATCTACACCCTGCTGCCAAATCTGCCAAGGTTAGAAGGTCTTTGGAATAGATTCCTCATGTTAAGGATGACTTGAGAACACAGGTACAGTTACAAATACATCAGTTATTAGCTACGCACAACAGCTATTCTCCTTATTCATAGAAACATAGAATCACAGAATGGTTTGGGTTGGAAGGGACCTTTAAAGCTCATCCAGTCCCACCCCCCTGCCCTGGGCAGGGACACCTCCCACCAGCCCAGGTTGCTCCAAGCCCCGTCCAACCTGGCCTTGAACACCTCCAGGGATGGGGCAGCCACAGCTTCTCGGGGCAACCTGCCCCAGGGGCTCACTGCCCGCACAGGAAAGAATTTCTTCTTACTATCTAATCTCAATCTCCCCTCTTTCAGTTTAAAACCATTCCCCCTTGTCCCATCGCTCCCCTCCCTGATCAAGAGTCCCTCCCCAGCTCTCCTGGAGCCCCTTTAGGGACTGGAACATGTATGCTGTTACACTGTCATAAACACAAAGAAGGAAGCATATATAGCTTTCACTGAGGAATATATAACTTCATAGTAGCTCATATGTGAGATGGGGTGAGCACGTACACTTCAGCAACATAAACAGCGTATATCTGAAATTCGGTCTGCCGTGTGACAGCTGGTGGGGTCACCACCCTCTGGCTTTCCTAGCAGCCTTCACCCCTTTGCGCATTCGCTGAACAAATAGGCAAAGAGCAGCAAGAGCAGCCTGAACTTTGATCCGAAATGGTACTAAGGACATTATTATAGATAGCTACTACAGAATAGTTGCAGACTAGAACAGATACTGCAGTGTACCCCTAACATCCATTTGCTGGTTGTCCTTAATTTCTCAAGAGACCACATATACATTCTCTTTCATGATTTAGATTCTAGTTAAATGGGACCACAATGAAGACTATTCATTTATTTTGAATCTACTACTCATTAATAAATTGTCTGCCAAAAGTGAAAGAGTGAAATATTTAAGTTTCATAGCGGTATTTTCAACTTAAAAATCAATGTGTATTGTGTTTGTTGTAGTTTTTTTTCCCCAGGCTTTGCAGCCTCTCCTGAATGATCACTCAACTGAATTACTTTGACATAACAACCAACTGCTTTATATTTAACCGCATAGCCAATAAAAGAACCTCAGTAAAAATAAAACAAGAGCCTATCTCAGTTCAATGGGAAAACTTTCAATTTTATATAAATGTGGTTTGAAGTGATCCATAAACAATTTTATACCAACACACAGTTTCAAGAAAATATACTTTAAAAGCACTTTCAACAGTGCTTTTATCCCTTTTCAGTAGCCTCAGCTTTACTTGAGGTTTCTAAGTAGCAAAAATACCCCTTGAATTTTGTTATTGCTAATATATGAGACCAAGTAATTTGTGAGCAGCTTTGAAGCAGTACCAAAGCAACTTCTAGGTGAGGGGACAGCGAAAAGGTAACAGGTCTTTCCTCTCTTTCCCTTGCTCTGTCTTTTCATCCCAATATCTTTGTATCTCGCAGCAAATCTGATCCACCTGGGAGACTAGGACAT
>RSEF01000004.1:50951118-50982520 GCA_003993805.1 Himantopus leucocephalus | reverse complement strand
AAGGGGAAGGGGAAGGGGAAGGGGAAGGGGAAGGGGCAGGGGCTGCTCCCCAACCTGCGACGTGTCACCCCCGGCGTGGCACTGGCGAAGAAAAGCCCAAGAAATCCCTGCGGGTGAGCGCTGCCTGTGACATTTTTTTTTTCGCGTGAAAGCCTCTGCAGATGATNCTGGCGAAGAAAAGCCCAAGAAATCCCTGCGGGTGAGCGCTGCCTGTGACATTTTTTTTTTCGCGTGAAAGCCTCTGCAGATGATAATTGTTATTTTATGAGTAACATATATATAAACTTTAAAGCACAGGCTTGCTTTTTATGAGGCTTCAGTACAGACTCCACGCTGCATTCTCTCGTCACAGGGGCNCTCCAAGCTGCATTCTCTCGTCACAGGGGTAATAAATTCGGCCGGGGGTTGCGGTGCCCTTTCCGTAGGGCACCGTCGCTTCCCACGCCTGCCGCCGCAGCTGGGAGCAGGACTGGCAAAAGAGGGCACACTGCTTTATCGCAGGGTCAAACGCAGCTTGATAACAGTTGGCACGCGTTTTGCAGATGCGGGGAACGGCAGGGAGCTTCCCTCACGTAGGGTTTGCCTTTGTGTTTTCGCTGAGTGAATAAATCACGTTCCCTACTTGAGTTCTTAGAGCAGCGTATAATGTTGATGTACCCTTCACAATATTTCCCAACAGGCGCACCGCTCCATCAAAGTTGCATTATTAAAGAGATACATTCATAGGTAGTGACTCAGAATCCGATTTTGACATCAATTTTGTCAGTGCCCTTTCCCCAGATTCCTTTGTGTCAGGCTAGATGTGAGAATTTTCAGTTCTGCTTATATTCCCTACGCTTCACCGGCCGCTCCCTCCGCAGCGGTGATTGAGCGTATCCATTCCTCTTTCCCGAAAGAGTGCAGCTAGCCCAGAATTCAGCAATGCTGTTCACCAGCGTGATTATGCCTAATGCCAAAGCTTTACGTTGTCTGAAAGAGAGATGCTGGACTTTAAATTTGAGATCTGCTCTAATCAGCAAACCAAGTTTTTATCAGCTGGGTTGATGATTGACTTATTCTCCGAGTGGGAGGAGTAAGCTAGGAGCAAGAAAAAGCATCCTAGGGGTAGGAATGGCATGTGCCGCGGCATGGGTGTTACCCCGCTGCGCGTTCGCTCCCGGATTCCTCCTCTTTCTGGTGCCAGGCTGGTGCAGGACCGATGGGTGGGCACTGGGAACTGGAGTGAGCAGGACGGGCCAGCGAGGGAGGTGTTGGGACCGAGTTAGGAGGAGAAGAGCGATCAGAGTAGGATCGGAACGGGCGAAAGCAAGAACGGGCAGCTCCTGCTCTGTGCTTCTCTGATACCGAGTTATTCCCGCTGCAGGTTTCTTAGCATGAATTTGCAAACATGTCTTACAATCCTTTGGTGTTAATGGGGTATTTTTGAGTGGTTTTGTTGGTTGGCAGTTCTTTCCTGCTTTATTTTCCCATTTTTTTCACTTGTAATTGCAAGCCACCACCTATTAAATGTAGATTAATTTCACTCCTAGTGTTTAAAGTTCTTAGTGGATGCGTCAAGTCCTGTACTTGCTTTTTATGTTAAAGGTCATGTGCATGAATGAAGTTCCTCTTATTTTAACTTTAGCCCTTTCGGTATGAAACAAGCCACAGTACTAGAACTAGGATCTGTAGGTACGTAAGGCTTACGGGTAGGAAATCAGCTGCTTCATCCACTTTCAAGTCTTGCCTGCGCTTTTTTCTCCAGTGGCTCTTTCACATAGTCCCCCACAAAAGTCTTCTATCTTGTCCTACTTCTGAAAAATCCTCATACATTTACTTTTGCTTTCCGTGAATGTTTAGGAAACTCACATTTAACTGGTGTTTGTACTTACTTTCCACTGGTTTTCTTACCTCTCCTTTAAAATGGATCCTCCTCTTCATTTTTCATTTTTCTTCATTCAACTTTGCATATGATCATCTGCTTTTAATTTTTATGATTCTATAATAACTAGCGTGCAATGTAAACCCAGAATTATTCTACATTCGAAAAGGGAAGAACAAGTCAGTTTACAGTGATATGTGGGCAATAACTTTAATTTATAAAGAGGTTCTCCTTTTTGTGGATAGGTAATAGATGGGATTAGTGTAAGCAGGTAAACTTTTACCAGAAATATTCCAAATTTTGTAACCACTCTTTATTTTAACAGAGACATGCAAACAGCTGAAAAGCATTTGGCTCTTTCCTCAGTGTGTAAATTAGAAAACTACAATTAGCCAAGACCGTGTGAATTTAATAAACAAACAATTGGCAAAAGTACTATTATCCATGGTGGGTTTTGAGGGCAAAAGTTTCTATTAAGAATGAGGTTGATGATAGGGGCTATTGTAGACAAGACTTAAAAGGAAATCAGAGAGCCAGTATCCAAAATTTGGAAGCTGATTGAGGACCTAGATTGTATTTATTAATTGAAACTAAGTTAAATAATCAGTTCCACTTGTAATAAAGCCAAAGGTTTTAATTTGCCCTTGCTGATGCAGGATTGGAAAGATGAGAAGTGACTGAAGAGTTAAGTTGAGAAACCAGAGAATGAATTAGCAACAAACACACCAAAAGCCAAAAAGGCAGCCAGCCAAAAAGAGAGGCTTTAGTAATATTGAAATATTCTAGTATGGAATAAGAATATTAGAAAAATCTGTACAATGAAGGCAGTTGGACAAATAAAACCTTTCCCGCCAGCTGCCCAGCTCTTGTTCTGGTGACAAGATGATGCCTGTGACGGACCTGCGGCATTCAGGCAGAGAAAAGGCTGGAACAGTACCGACCACCCGGTGCGAGAAAAAAAGCTTGGTAAACCCCTGCGACTGCTGCTGCAAAAAAAGGCAGAGGTCTCAAAGCTGCTGCTGTGCTCCTGATCGCTGCGCGTAGCCAAGGGCTAAAGGTCAGAGAATTAGGATGGCCCTGGGACCACCTTTTAGTGACGGGGTTTCATCAAGGCCTGACGAGCATAATTTCACTGTAGCTGAAATACTCTAGATTTGTAGTCAGTCACCAAACGATGTTTTTACAAACAATATTTGGGGGGGGAGGGTGTGTCTTGGTTTACACAATAATAAATATTTAGTGATGAGGAACAATATTTGGAGGGAAAAACCAAACAAGCTGTATACATACATGTCAGATAATGTCTGCAGTCATGGGAAACCTTCGTCTGGAATGAACATCTGGAGGTCATCTCACCCAACTGCCCCGTCAAAGCCCAGCCAGCCTAGATAAGTTGGCTCATCGCTGTGACATCATCATGTTTTTTCCACACGCATCTTATCTTAGTTCGAACACTGTCACCTGGGAGAACACAATGTCATCGTGGAAGTTTCCCAGTACTTTATTTTGAAATACTTTGGAAGACGGGTCACTATTTTCATCAACAGAAGGAACAAGATTTGAATTTGAGAAACACAACTGTTAACGTTACCTGACAAGTAGGATGTATAACAAATTATTCATAAATGGATAAATTTTAACCAGAATTATGATGAATTACTGTAGTTGAAAGATTCATATTAGTTATATCACTGAATAAGAATTGCGTTCTTAGGTTAAATTAAGACTCAGCCAAGAAAATAGTTCTGAACACATGAAGCTTTGATTTTTCCTTTAAAATAGATGGTGCCAAATCTTGAATTCACTAGCTGTATCAAACTGCTAGAAATCCAGCTGTAAATGCTTAATTTATATCATTAGGGTGCCAAACACCCTATCTAATAAAAATTGTATGGATGCTAAGAGCTTTCATTAGCTCCTGTTATCAGGCATTATAAAACTGAATGAACAGGTGACTACAGTGTCTTAATCCTTTCATTTTTCCTGAATATGTTTACTGTTGGTGAATGGTTAGATAAAGCATTTAATTGCATGTTGCTCATTAGTGGTTAAGAAAACAGTGCAGACGTTTTGGTAGACGAATAAAACATTCATTCGTATGCACGCAGTGTATTTTTATATCTTACTTTCCATAAGCACTAAGAAATTTCACCCTTGGATCTCACCATAGGTGCTTTCAAAAAAGTAATCGAGCATTTTGGAAGGCTGGATATTGTGGTTAATAACGCTGGAGTGAACAATGAGAAGGACTGGGAAAGCACTATACAAATTAACTTGGTAAGAATTATCTCCTTTCATATGTTGCTACTTTATTTAATGCTGGAATGCGCTTAAGAGCCCTGGGCTTGTACCGATTGTGCCATACGACAGAGCAGGAACGACTGCGTTGGTCAGCACAGCTATTGAATCAGTAACCCCGTAACTGCACACGTACCAACCGGTCAAGCGCCCACCGCCCACATTTCAGTTGTCTCCCCAAGACGTCCGGCGCTGTGTAGAGGTACTCAGGCTAACGCCAGACAAAATTCTCTTTCTGTAAAACCCGATGAAGTCCCAGGTAGGTGCAACAATGTGGTGCCCAAAGCAGCAGAGCCGTATCTACAGGAGGCCAGGCTGTTTATGCGAACATTTTAGAACATTTTAGTGACTTGTGAGACCCAGCTGGCCTGCATTAGAGAGTAAGTTGCCATGTGTTGGTATTACAAGAAAACTTGTTCAGCTAAGAGCTCCACCTTTTCTTCACCAATGAAGCAAGCGTACAGCCTGATATTTTCATCTGGGCCATT
This sequence comes from Himantopus leucocephalus, assembly GCA_003993805.1. Classification (NCBI taxonomy): domain Eukaryota; kingdom Metazoa; phylum Chordata; class Aves; order Charadriiformes; family Recurvirostridae; genus Himantopus; species Himantopus leucocephalus. The sequence goes on along the minus strand of RSEF01000004.1, from coordinate 50,977,873 downwards.
TCCCCATCGCCACCGACAGAAGCACACCACTTCAGAGCACTTACCTGCTAAAACCCAGTGCATTCAAGGAGCCTGTAAAATGTATTTTCAAACAGACTGTTGCCAGTTCTTCGGCATTATCTGGCATCTCATCAGGTGACACCACAAGATCTGTGTCTCAGTTCAAAATTTTTTAATTTAGACTACACTGCGAGGAGATCTAAGCTCCAAAGGAAAGAGCAACTTTCTAGGTTAATAAAATTCTGACCAACTTGTGTGCTACCACCTGTGAAGTTCTAATTCGATGGTGAGTCAGCAAGTCACCCCTATGACCATACTTACAAAGTGTTGCAATCTACATCTGCAAAGAAAGCAGCAAAAGGAAGCCTGGAAGAGTGCAACGTGGAGTTTTCTCCAATTGGTCATTTGGAATTTGCCAAGGCAACAAGAAAGCTCAAGGTCAGAAAATTAAAAGTTTGTTTTTGTCAAAAGTTTTAAGGACAAAGGTACCTGAGTCTTCGAATCCTAATGCCGCCATGAAAACAAACTAGCAAAAAAACCCCAGGACAAGTAATGCAAGCTGTATATGAGACAAGCTGTACAAAAATTAATGGGAAAATATATATCTGAAAAAAAAATATTTAGATTTACTAATACTTTTTCTTCATCTTTTTATATCTATTCACATTCAAATTTGCTTATTCTGAAAGGGACTGGACTGAGACCACAGATTAAAATTTCCACAATAAGAGAAATACATTTGTTCAATTTCCTTTGCCTTTTCTTTACGCTTTCTTTAAGGTTTAATCACACATATGTCTTCCTCCCTCTTTCATTTCTAAAACATTCTGACAAATTCAACCACAGGAAACTTCATATTGTGAAGTAACAGGAGTGTGACGTCCTCAGTGCTACACAACATCAATATCTATTGGTACAGATCCCTTGAATTTGAAAGAAGACTTTACCTGTGTTCTACATGACTTTTATTTCTCTTTATTTTTGTGCCTGGATTAACACAGGATATAAGTCACTATAGGCAGCCACCCATCTGTCGAATTTGCAAGCACAGGTAGTCATCACTAGAAAAATTGAATTCCATGTGAGAAACATATTTGTCTGTGTTTCACCTTTAAATTTAGCTCAAAAAATGAAGGCATTTCTGATAAGCAAATCTTGGAGATGTTTACTGTCTGGGTAAATATCCTAACTTAGAGTGGTGTCCAAACAATTTTTCAATGCCAAGAGCCTCAAACAGAAGGCACTGAAAACCTCCATCTGCTAGTCTTTTTCTCTTACCGCCAGCGATTGGGCTGAAACAGAGTATAGGTGGGTTTGAACCATCTCAAATAGCAGAAAAACTGGAATCCAAGTCTTACAAATCTATATGCTTAACTATCAAGCTACTGCCCTTAAAAATTAAAAAAAAAAAGGAAGATTATATAGTTTATACATTATTGTATAGGTAAGTTCACTGTAAATGTCCTAATGACTTAATTAATAGTTGAAAGTCGAAAAATGTCATCAATACATGCTGGTGACTGGAATAAGAACATCTAAAATGATGAAGCAGAGCAGAAGTACAGCCACGTGGGTTAAATCAAGCACGCTTTAAGATCCAAATATCCTCATTTAGCTTTTGATTTGAATATACTTTCCCTGTCTAACCTAGAGTCACCTAACTAGCTTAGTTCTGTAGGGCATTTCTATCTAGTTACTGTCATTTCCATAAACCAAGGTATAACGTTTTGTACTTTTTGCTTTTTAACTGTAACAACTGAAGACCAGTAGCTGCTGCATTTAATATGTTACGTTGGTTGGTTCCATAAAATATTTTTTGCTTCTTGTAGACAAAGGAACAAAATATGTATGAAATACATGATTTTAAAATGTCTCTATTTCCGTGACATCAGAGATTTCAAGCATCCTTTGTATTATCCCTAAGAACAGGAATAACTTCTATAGACTCACATTTTGATACACATTACGCACATATTTTCTACTCTAAAAAAAAAAAAGAAAAAAAACCCTCTACATGCCAGTCTTCATCTTAATGATATCATTTATATATTGATACAACAAATATTCCCTGCCCCAGTATAAAGTACAAAGTACAGAAGTAGAGCAGTACAGAGCAAGATAAATCAGAGCAAACACACGTGGGGTGTGTTCTTTATGGCTAAAACAGTTCACAGAACCGGTTGGTCTTCAGGAACGTTTTTAAAGGAGCGCAAGGAAGTTCCCTGATAGTACTGCTTGAGAAAGCACGAAGAACAGAAATGAAGAAGCAGGTTCAAAAAGTGGGACTTAATTTAGAAGGAAAAAGAGGGAGTAAAACACAGTTCCTACCTGTATCCGTTACAGGTTCCTGAGAGCGAGAAAAGGCAGCTTGATAAAGATGGGGGGAAAAAAGAGTATCAACCCCTAAAAAGAGATTTCTGTTGCAGTGCTTCCCACTGGTTTGCTATATTTTCTGCTAAACGTCATCCACCTTTTTGCTACTTTATTAATATTTCTATTGCCTGTTTTAGTTAAGCATTCCAGCAATGCCACCCATTCCTCACCTCAAAACTCCAAAGCCAATAGACTTGACTTGATCCATGTCAGCTTGATTAATGGCAGCTTCAACTACTCATACCCACACAACTGTACCCTCTTGTTATTACTGTATGTAAAAAAAGATCTTGGCAACCATACAGGAATTCCATTTTAAATGGATATTGCCAATGTAGTTTCAACAGCCCATGATGCACACACACACCCACGCACAGAATTAGCACAAGGACGTATGACACGTATGTTCTTATCAAGAGTCCTCCCTGCAGTCCTCCAGCATGCCAAGAACAGCCTTTCTTGCCTTCAACGTCACAAGAACTTAATGCCTAAGGAATCCAGAAATTTTACAATCTTTTTCCTCTTCAAGTCCCTAAAGAAAGAAAAACATCTTTGTGAGCCTTGAACATACACGTTCGTTAAACACAATTTGGTGTTCTAAGCAGCTTCCCTAATTTTATCTTTTGTTCATGACGTAGGCTTTCTGGAACCACTGTAATTATAGTGGCTGCTTAATTACAGTATCTTTTCTCTTTACAAATGCACTTAACACACTTTATACTAAGACAATCCCAAAATTTACGTGGCGGTTCCTTTTTTATGCTCATATTGGAAGATCCTGAAAACTGGCGTAGGTTGCAGTATACAGTTAAGTGGAGCAGTACTGGCATCGCATATTCTTACATTTTAAATATTCCCTGAATCAAAAGTACAGAGGCACTTTACATAACTTTTTGACTATCTTCTTGGTTTTTTATGCCAACAAATTAATTATTTTGTAGGTATATTTAAACCAATTCTTCAAATGAAATTAAATAGACTCAGGAAAGAATTTGACAGCAAAATCACAATTATCTCCTGTTTATGTGATGATTTTGGACACCTTAACACATTATTCTGGCAAAACTTTAAATTGCAGGCCATAACTTGGGCATGCCAAAAAAGCCCAGTCGTACGGGATCCAATTATTTAAGTGTTGCCCAGAGAGAAGTAGAATTCAAATATACATGTAAAATTTGTCCAGGTGCAGGACAGTCTCCTCCTTCATCACTATGCAAAATGTGGCAGTACCCAACGATTCCAAGTTTTTGCATTTTTCACGCGTTTGCATAATTTATTTCCATGAATGACAAAGGTAATAAGTTTCTGTGAATTTAGAAAAGTCCTTTTCTAAAATAAAGTCTATCTAACTCGGGGTTTGTCCCTGCAAAATACCAGGATTGGTACTACAGAGAAGAGAATGCAACACCGTGTATATATGTGTGGCTCCGTTCAATATAGCTCATGGCGAAAGAAAGATTCCAGCAACTAGAAAACTTTGCAAAATCAATTCATTTGCTCATCAGTAAGGAACTATACCTCAAAAGGCCAATTAATGTCTCGCCAGAAACCAGAAGGGTAACTAGGCACACTTCAGAAGTGATTAATTTTGTTTATTTTTGGGATGAAGACTTCATGATCATGACAAGGCTGGCCCATTGTGCAAGCTGTAAAAGGGATCCCTTGGCAGTACGCTGCAACCTTCCCCTGGTCCTTGCACCTTGCTCTCCTTTCCCAGTGTACACGGACCGAACTGTCATCCCAAAAGAATGTGACCAGGACACATAGCAGGAATTCAGCAGGTGGGAATTACCACCAGGTCCCACAGTACAGACAGGGGCAAGCGCTGTGTCTTAATGCCACCAGGATAGACACAAAACAAAACACACAGTGCTGTCTGTAGAAGACGAAATGGCATAGGTAACTAACTACTTTATCAAGCTTGCATTTTAAGACAACCAGAAATACACAAACTCTGTTGTTCAATGGCTTAGTTGCTTATTCTTCAGCATAATTTGAAGAATAAGTGCCTAGGGAGAGACGTGGCCACCAAAAAGTACCACTTACCTTGAAACCAGTGGCAGAAGCGTCAATCCTTTCAGTGCATAAAGAAGCCTGTATGTATAATTATTTTTGTTGTTCATAATGCACTAGGAAGGACACAGACTTACCTTAAGTGCCCAGTAAGTCTTCTTAGCTTACAGATTTAACGTATGTTTACAGCAGCCAATGTTGAATGTACAACGAAAAGCAAATTTCTTTGAACCAAGAACTACTTAATCCCGGCTACTCAAAGTGCAATACTATTCCCGTGTCCTTCAGGAATGGGGGGGGGNGGGGGGGGGTAAAGAAAATGGCACAGTAAAACACTAAAACATTGTTATTTCACTCCCACATTGTACAAAAGATACTGATGAGCAAATGAGCAAATCCCACTGCACATTCCTCTCTCCTGTCCGCCTCTCCCTCCCTAGGCGTCTTGTTTTCCACGGTTTGAGCTGGAAATTCAAACTCAAGAGCCTGCAATTTCCTTTCACATAAGTAAACTAACCTATACATAGGAATGCCAATGGACTTGCACACTTGCTGCAACCTGTCTGCTTCCTCGAAAATCGACATTAAAGGCAAAACCAGTCCCACCTCCCTGTCCAACAGCAAAATGCTAAAATTTGCCATGAATATCACTAGCAGCACTTAGCTTCAGACTTCTGAAGTCCGTCTTATGCAGTTCGTAAAGCACTTTGAAATGTTTCCTTATAGATAGCCATCAATTTACAACATCACAGTACAAAAGTCAAATGATCTTGGGTCAAATTCCAGCTCTGTGCTAACCTGCTTTATGAAACCACAAGTCAATGGCTCTTTCGTTTGTTTTGGTTCGGTATCCCTAGCGCTGAACTAGATTAGCTCAGAAACCTCCCTATAATGTTAGGACGGATTACTGATTACCATTTTATTCTCTCAAAGGAATTCAGATTGCCTTATCGCCTTGATTACAATAGTCATCTTCAGCACCAAAGGCGTGCAGATATAGGTATAGTTTCTCAGCATAGAATATTAGCATGCATAGGAGACAGCAGAAGTATCGGACAAGAGGTGGCAAGCGAAACCTTATTAAATAGGTATAAGAAACTATGTCAGTTGGAACACCTGCCTTGAAACACTGGGAAAAGCACTGTGTACTAAATTACTTTCAAAGCAGTTGTCCCTTGCAAGGGATGACGATTAATGATGTTCTGGCACCATCACTGAAGAACACTTTTTTATTTTTTTTAATAGATCAAGCTCAAATGAAACACAGAGTATGAAAGTTGGCTTACAGGTGTACTGTTGGAATACAAGAACATTGTACAACACTGGCTAACACTGGTTCCTAACGCCAGAAAAAAATGAATTAGGTCTCTGTTGAAGACTTGGAGTCTTCTTAGAATCAGAGTCTCAATATGTGATTTCTTTTAGAACCATACAATTAAAACTACACAGTTGTGGGATACATAGAAACGTCAAGAATTGCAGATTTTGTAAGTTTTGTTTCTGATTTTGACACTGATACGTAAATTGCCATTTAATGATTTGTTACGTACATTACTGACTACTGATACGATACTTCTAGAAGCAACTGCAAATGTTTTGAGTATTTGCACAATTTGCACATTGCGAAGTTTGTCATGCTGTCAGACACTAAGTTTTGGGTTGATTACTGTATGGTGCTCCAGAATGTCTGATCTCCTCTAATTTAAATCTGTAATTTATGGAAGCTAATACTAGGAGATATTCCCACACTCCACCTTGTAACTTCTTTGGAAAGAATCTTAAATTTTCTACCGGCAGTTGAGTAAAATTGCCTCTCTTGGGAGCACACTCAGACCTGCAGTGCACCTTGACGGTCCCTCTTCAGTATGTGCTATAGTAAACCACTGTATTTTGGTAAGAAAACAAACAGCAGCATCACTAACATCACAGGTTTTTCAACAGCTAGGAGGAAAAACATTTAGATTATTTTTGATTTTGAATTATACTAATTTTCAGTGGCCAGGAGCAAAAAAAAAAACTAGGTGAGAGTGAGCTGTCCCAGTTTTTGCTTTACCTATATTTTATTGCAAATTCGACCAGTTTTTGACTCTTGTTTCTTGACATGTTCGTGGACAATATCCGTGCAGCTAAGTGCAGTCATAAACAAAGGAATTGTAAAAAATTCAACTTGAAAATGCAGCACGCTTTGCTGTAGAAAGTTAAGTCTCGCAGCATATTTTCATCTTAAAAAAAAATAAGTTGTCTGACTCATTTTAATTAGGTAATTTGTAATGTTAACTTTCCCAGAATTTCTATTTGTAATAGACAAACTATGAATTACTGTTGGTTAAGAGCATGGCATTAAATTATTATTCTTAAAAGTATACATGGAGAACTCCACAACCTGAAGACGCCTTTAGTTTCTTTCAGTTTATTGAAAGGCAAATTGCAGACATTTTTCATCATATCCCCAAACCAGGAAACTGGACAAACCGCATCATCCTTTGCGTGTTTTACATTCTATTGGGTATTTCACGGTGTAGTGAAGCAATAGCTGACAAGCTTTCTTCTGGAATTCGGATGAAGTATTCTGACGTCAAGAAATAGGAATCCAAAGTTGCATTTCACGTGAGAGGGGGCCTGAGGCCGCAATTTACGCACTTGCAAGGATGGAGTTCATAACAAACCCAAACAACAATATGCTATTGTTCCTTGGAAAACTATTGTTCTTTGGAAAACTATTGTTCTTTGGAAAACCTCTTTCCCATTTGAGTGTTTGGCACCCAGTTGGGACGGCCAGCTTCGCTCTGGCGACTCAGCTGGGCGGACAGGCTGGACTGGGAAGTGGCACTAAGGTTTCCGAGCACACGTTGTGGGGCTTTCGCACGACGGGAAATTCAGCTGCTGCTGTTCTTCCTTGGAGAACTCCTGAGAGGACTTTCTCTCCTGGTGAGAGGGGAATTATGGCAAGAGAATGGGCGACGCATCACACAACGCCTTTCATCTGAAGTGCCGTCTGCTGACTGTGCAGCCAGCTGGGTTCTTCTCACCCTCCATATTTGGTTCAGAGTTCACCTCCAGACTAACCCTTTGTGTTACCAGCCCAAACATCAGAAATAGCCGTGTCACCCGAGATCGCCCACACCTGATGAGAAGGTTTTTGCAAGGAAAACAGCAGGTGAAAGGGCAATATCTGAATGAAAGCCTGCATTAATTCTGAAGACAACCTCTCATGGTACCTACGTAAAGGAGAAGGCTTCCCCGGCCACTTGAAGAAACGCTAAGTTAACAGAGTCTAGAGAGAAAAAAGAGCAGTACAGTGATTTTGATAGGGGAGACGAGCTACCCACTTTTTCCTTGTCTTCTAATTGTGGTTTGGCCAAAGCCTCATCTAGCTCAATTATCTCCTTGAATGAGAAGACTGGAGGAATAGAAAAATCCTCAAGGAGCCCCAAGGTACTTCCTTCTCCAGCTGATTTATTTCCTCTAATCATCCTAAGTAGAGTTCTCTTTCTCTGTTGGACAGGCTGAGCCACCGCTGCAGGGCACCGCAGGACCTGCACCGACTCTCCCAGACAGCATTAACCCCTTCCTTTCTAAAATGTCCGGTGTACAGCCTATCCCATATATATATTTAAAAAAAAAAACCCACCACCCACCCTTACGTCCAAGCCAGTTGAGCTGCCAATGAGTTTGTGTTCAGAATATGGATACCTTACAGCAACACCACCGGGCATTAACGACCTTCTTTTTCAATAAATCCTTTAAAATTTACATGTGACAATCAGCACTAAACAGCACTTGACTACATTTACAACGGCTCTGAAACTTTCCAGCACATGCAAGAGAAATCAGATTTAGTTTGGTATTTTACAAGCCACCGAAGACAGTGCTTTGGAAAGTTTCTGTTAAAACATTTAATCAATAACATTCTTTAGATATTAATCAAAACATTTTTAAAAGTATGCTACTTCAGGCAAAACTTTCCAGAAGAAAAAAAAAAAAAAAAGATTTTTATGGGAACTTTTTGTGTAAGAGAAGTTTCAAATGTTATTTCAGAAGTTTAAACTATTCATATTTTGTAATTTTCCTTCACATTATTCCAGGGAATTAGTGTGCTGAAAACATATCGATATTGAAAATATCACATAGAATGCTGCAAAACTATAGAAAATGAAAAAAGCTGATTCTTTATCGAAATTCCAAAACAAACTTGGTAATGAGGTCTCAAGTTGTTTTATCCCTGTCAATGGGCAGCTTAACTTCATGTTACTTGGGCAACCAACAAGCAATATGAATAAAGCAGGATGTGCAGTCCTCCAACTCTGATTCCTGTTAAAACCAATAAGCGCGAAGGGCAACAGAACTTGAATTAGGACTTTTACTTTATGTTTTATAACACGTATGTCTAAAACTATCAGCTAATAAAAATGAAATGTAATACATGTCTTTAAATTATTCCAATTTTGGTTTGGGAATTTAGATAGTGGCAGAAAAATACTTAACATTCTGATTTTAAAAGCTTTTTCTTTGCAGTACACCTAGCCACTACCCATTAGGGTTTAGTCATTAGAATTTTTTTTAGTGTGTTTTTTTTATTACTTGGGGAGATTTCCTTCTCCAGGATTCACAATTCTGTAAACCTTCCCTGGTCAAAACTCTCAGTGAAATAATTGTGTGCAGATGTGAACATATTTGTAGGGCCACTTCATCTTTTGAACATCTTAATTTGGGTCAAATAAATAGCACTAAACAGTAATAAAATATAAACGGAGTTCTCATTTAAAAATTGAAATAATATTTCCAGAAAAATAAAACTCAAGACACTTGTTCATTTTAACTGGAAATTGTAAACCAAACGCGAACGGATTATGGAGAGATCTGACAGAATCAGTAAATAACGATGAAACTCATCACTAATGCAGTAATATTGCAACATCTCATTAGAGTTCGTATCTTCCACTAGCAGCACTGTCTGCTGCCTTTCTGTCGTCACTTGAACGAGACTCTGGTAAAGTGACTTACTCTGTGGGAAAGACTGTCCTCCACCACTTGATGCCTTCAGGAGGTTGACAACCCCAGGCCCGGCGTACCTTTAGGTGTCTCGGTTGAAACATCTGAAGTTTGGCGAGATGAATCCCAGCAGAGGCTCTGACTGCAGTAAGGCTCAAAACCAGCTCCTAAGGAACCAAGATAACACAGGTGTCAGTCAAATTTTCTTCCTCAAAGATCTTTGTTTTAAAAAACATTTTAAAAATAACACGCTGCAGCTAATACGGTGCCAACCCCATGTTTCACACCTCTTCAAATGCTTTTTTACCTTATCTGTATTTGGCTGTTTGGGTTAACCTTCTTTTGAGAGGAATGGTAAAACGCCAGTAACCTCAGTCAGAAAAGAATACAGATTTTTAATATGCTTGGACCAGAAATATAACTTAATCCTAAAAAGGGATCTCATGCCTTTAGCCAAACGGAGTTGTAAGTGTTCGTGTCATCTTCAGATTCAGTCTGTACATTTTTTTATAACGTAGAGAAGTACAAAACCGCTGGGAATTGGATCAGTTCCTCCACCAGCACCTCAGACAAAGTGCGCGTTTCAGCTATAAATTCTTTAGGTATTCTGTATTTCATTTCCTTCACAGCATTTATTTCATGCTGTAACATTTTAGTTTGATTATTGATATCTTAATAAGAAAAAACAATTAAGCTGCTATTATTTCTCTGCGTTGCAGTTGCGCTGCTGAAGTTGTTGAGTTGCATTACTGTGGAATGTCATCTGTGTTTATAACCTTCCTAGTAGAAATAAGGTCACTGGTAAAGCGATACAGGTTCTAGGCACCACCTTTAAAGCAAGTTTCAGTTTTTAGGAGCACAAAAGAAACATATTTTTAATAGACTAATCCCTTTCCTCCCTGTATCAGACATCTGTGATTAGAGGGACCTACCTCGGCCTAGAATACATGAGAAAAGGAAACGGAGGCGATGGAGGAGTAATCATTAATATCTCGTCTTTGGCAGGTAAGAGTATTTTCTGTATAAACACTACATACTCACTGTTTTTTTTCTGAAATAAATGAATCGTACTGATCAGTCACACTTTTCCTTCCTTCTTACGGCTCTTCCCTGTTTATTCCCGTTTTGAGCTCGTTTTCATCACAGCAACCAAACTAATATCAAAGGACCACAACTTTCATTTGCTTTTTAAACTCAGTTCAGTGAAAAATTCAGTAATTTTCCTAACCTCTCAATCTCACATTTGATAATCTTGAGCGTGATGTAAATAGGTTTTTTTCAGGTTTCAGTACAGCCACAGATGGAGCAAAACCTCAATTCATTACGGTTATTCAACACTGTGCAGTAGCACTGCTGACTGAAAACACTGCGTACACCGCACTGCGTGTAAGAAACGAAGTCTAATGTACAGACCTCATTTGAATTCAGGGTTACTTTAAATCTGATTATTTTTTATATTATAAAGCATTTATCGGGCATCAAATACGGAAAATCAGACAATTTTTTCACAGCAAGCGAGGCAGCAGTAGCAGGTCCTCCGTTCAACTCCACAGGAGCGCAGCCGTAGGAATATTTAAGATGAGGCTGTACCCACTTTATTAAGGAAGACTGCCACACACCAACTCTGTCCGTGCTCCAAGCCCTCTCAGATGTGATCTACCTCGGCTTGAGAAGCCATAAAATTAACACCCATATTTCACTGAGCTTGAACTAGCACATTCTTTGCTCACTACTTATCTACGCTGTCACTGTATTTCCATTTATTGGTATAAAAATAGAACGATACGGCTTCTAAGTCAGTCAGGGTCGTTGCTGCTCAGTTGTGAGGCGGAATCCTTCTCCCTTCCTGTAGGTACGGTCTCGCAGTGGCCGTGCTCATAGCAAAAAAAGCACAACTGAAGGGGAAACGGTAAATAGAGGATGATGTCACCCTTCCTCCAAAAACTGGGGGGGAAATACCCACATCCTCTCTTGTTGGTTTGAAGAGTTTGTTCTCTCTTGCTACTGCCATACTGCCTGGGAAAAATAACACGTATGCCGGTTTACGCTTGGATTGTCAGTGCTTTCCTCGGTACCCACGCAGGATACCAAACGGCAGAGATTTTATTCCGGGGTCTTGCTGTGTGTTTTAGCAACGCAAAGGCAGCGAGACAGCAGTGGCCGCAGTTCCTGAGCACGAATGGGGCTTCGTGCCCGATAGGTGTGAACGTTCTGAGTACTATTAAATTCTCCTGCAAACTTTGGCTTTTGTGACGAGAAGTCCCGTTCTCCCTATTGACATAACGCGCCCGGACCCCGAGGAGCTGAGTTAATAAACGCACCCGAGGGGTCCTTTAGCAAAAGTCTCCAGGTGCCTTTAAGTCGGCACTTGCAACGCTGCCCGACACATTGCCTCCCGGTGCCAGGCAGTGTATCCACACTGGATCGACTGGACGTTGTATTGGCACCTAATGAACCCGAAGGAGACTGCTATTGCAGTACAAGAGTTCATCACCACAAGTAAAAGATTAAACACTTTCACAGCAGGGCGGATGCCCACGCGGTGCTTGAGAAAGGGCAGAGGTAGCAAGTGGTTTGAGTCCGTTTCTACCCAGTCTCAAGTGAACACAAAATTATTTTAAGACCTAACAGCTTGGCTTTTCTCGGTTTGGTAAACACTTATAAGTGCCATTTTAATTATTTGATTAAAATTTGCATTTATTTACTTACTTTTTTAACATTAACATTGTGCCATAATGATTGTGGGAAGCTGTCAAAAACAAAGCGTTCTTTGCTGTGTTTGCTTTTACGTAGCTTGTATTTAGCAGTTGTTTCCAAGCTCCTAAAAAAAAAAAAAAAACATTAGAAAAGCTGGCATACCCTAATTTTTATCGCTTATTTATTTACTACTATCTGTGCTTCGTGCCTCTAATTCTCCTTTCCAGTCTGAAGGTCTAAGTCCTGCAGTTTATTCCACATATAAAAGGCAAACTGCCATTGGCTTGTTTAACATTCCCTTCCCGTGTTTTCTCTTCTCAGAGCTCACTTCTGTTGATCATTAAGCTCTTGAGTGGTTTTGACCCCCCGCCCCCGCCCAAGTTCGCTATAAGATTTTATCAGACGCGCTCTGCAGACAGCAAATATTCTGGTGTCTCGCTGAGCAGCAAGAAGAGTTATATTTAGTGCTTCCGTAGCATCCAATAATATTTGCTTTACCGACTAATTAGTTTCCAGTTCTTCACCATGGGAATTTTGCCAGCGATTTGAGCTAGGGACAGACTCAAGCCCTACTGGTTTATATTTCCAAGCACCCACGGAACTGCTTAAACGCTTCCTATGAAGTGGATGCTTCAAGTGCTCGTTCAGCTGGGGGGAAGCCAGTGCGTCCGCCCTTTCTTCCCAGTATCGAACCTTCCTTGCGTTAGCATCTCCACCAGACGGGACTAAATACGAAAGGGAGAGAAATATGGAAGGGCACGCAGCAAGCACCCAACTCTTAACCCGCTGCATATCAGAGCTATAAAACTTTCTTAATTTTATGGGATTTGTGCATTCATATCAAGAGGAGGTAACGCCACTAAACTACGGAGATGATAGGAAATGTGTTTTACTGCCAACTTGCCCCCATAAAAGATAACCTCATGGCTGCAGGTCTTTGCAGTGTTTAAACTTCATTTCAAATTTAAAGAGCAAAATGTTCTAAAGTTTCTTCTGTAGGAAGCTACGGGCATTGATTTTGATTTTGACAGAATAGTTACAAGCAACAGAAAAAGAATACAAAACCAAATTTAACTCCTGAGATTATTTACATAATTAAATTGAGCTTCGTCTCTTACCTTTTGGTGGCTGGTACCTATACACTTTTATTAAGTAAAGGGGGAAAGGGAATTCATGCGTGTGCATGCACTTTTGTTTTGATAGCCTCCATACTTTCAAGAAGGTATTCTGTAAAACTGAATTTCTGACTGAATTCTAGTAGATTTAAAAAAAAAAAGAAAACACAGACAGACAAACAAAAAACCCAAAACCACCAAAGTATTCATAGATGGCTTAAAAACCAGTAAAATATTTAGCATGAGACCATGCTAGCTATTTATGAGAGCTTGTTCCATGTGTAGCATATCTGGGTACCTTTCTATTGCACAGCCCTACCAGTGGCTCCACAAGCAGCCAGTTTGTCCTCCTCCTTCAGAAAGCTTCAGCCAAAAGAAATACTTAAAGTACTCCTCACGGCACAGCGGCATCTTTAGGACCTGACCCTCTATATATTGCCCGAACAAAGCGAAGGATATGGTTACCACCGCTGAGTAACGGGAAGGCTTTACCACAGTGACAGAGTGGAGCGAAGGTGCAGATGGCTGTACAACTGGCACCTTCAGTTCAGCGTCATGAAAGAGCTTCTCTTCCCTCCCATTTGGTAAAAAAGAAGATGCTGAGCAGAACCCACAGGAACGAGGTTAGAAAACTTAGAAACAATTCCCTTGAGACTTCAGTGTACTGTTAAAAAAATCTCCTAGAAATACCACAGCTTAGAATTTTTGCTAGGATTTCTGCGTCCCCGTTGTTTTGACGCCGATCCCAGCAGTATAACTGACATAACGAATGTGATCTGGTACCCTCTCCCTATTCTTAACAATGAGAGAATCCATTCTCTCATTGTTCTGTAGGACCATCGTGCCCCTAAGCTGGTTTCTCTAGTTCCATATCCGCTTCTTCAAAAGAGTCTTTGGCCTCCAAAGAACGTTGTAAGCATACGCCATACCATTTATCCAGAATTTTGCCTAAGGGCGACAAAGGAGATTTCTGTAATGTGGTTTGGAAAGATGTTTAATTTAAATAAATATGGCTAAATCTTGTGATGTTGTTTATTTATAAGTATCCTTTGTGTTGCAACAGGCTTTGATAAGTATATTTTATAAAACAAACCTAATATAGAAAGGAAAACAAATTATTTTTGGTTTGTTTTTAAGTAGGTTCCATCAGTTTGCCAAAACTTACCTGTCAGCACTTTCACATACCTTTTTCATAAACAATGAAAATTTAGAGTTCTAGGATGACCCAAGATAGTGTGATTAATCACATAAGTGAGAGAAAAATTCAGTATTTTAATGGAATATTTAAACAGTTGGACTCGATGATCTTAAAGGTCTCTTCCAACCAAAATAATTCCATGATTAGTGAATATATTTGTCTAAAGTATAACTGCAAATAGAGCTTAAGCGCTGCATAATCATAGTGTAGAAGCGCCGCATTCTGATGAGCCCAAAGCCTCCAAGAGATCAACAGCCACGTTGGAACGCAGACCTTGGTTCTTGTGTTCTCTGTGCCACACGCATCCAAACGTGACGTACGCTATTCCAGGAACTAAAGAAACTTAGAGATACTATCAAACAGAAATTACATTTGTCTCAAGCTGCCCAACAGTGCACCCATGGAGAAAACAGGGCTGAAAAGTCATCTAGAAGATAATAAATCTTATTCAAAGAAAGTGACTTGCTCAAATCTCTGAGGGCAACGTGGGTTCAGTGGCAAAGCATACCGGGGGAAAAAATGTTTCATTCTGTATTCATCAAAGCTCTTCAGTGGACGCAAAGGAAATACGGGTTTCAACAAAGCTTACTGATCCAATTCAAGCGTATGGATACAATCCTCCACCTCCAGTACTAACTTCTCAGGATGTGGATATTGAAGCTATTGACCATGACAAATAAGCAGCTGTAGTGAGAAGCCTGACACCACACGGTAGAGCGGTCTCGACAGTGTAACAAGAAGGGGACTAGAGTACAACCAAGGGCGAGGGCCGTCGCTGTCAGCCTGCCAGGACAACAAAAAGGAGCACAGCTAGCGCTGGCGCACAGATGCCTGCTGCTCTGCTTGAGGATTTCTTTCAGTCGTCACGAAATCATTTGCAATTCACCAGCTAGTTCTTGATGAAGACGGTTTGAGAGGAGAAGGAAGTTCCCTGTCCCCTTTCACGTAACAGCTCAGTGATGCAGCAACCTCCAGAGAGAGGAAGATGTAGGCAGAGCTGCCTCCCCTTGCTAAGAGAGGTTGAAACCCACACGTATCACTGCCCTGGACTACACCGCCCCATCATCATCACCCATTGGAACACCCTCCCCTTCCTCCCTGCCTTGTTTTGTGCATAATGTTCTCCAATCTGTTTCACTGCCGTTCCACTTTGCATAAAATAATTACATATCCATGGGAGCAGCAAACAGAATCCAGATTTTCTAACAAACGAATGCCTTAACTAATACGCTGTGATCTCCCCTTGGCACACTGGTTGAATAAATACTCAGGCAGAGCAGGATCACTGTCACACGGCGGTTGACCCTAAAATACTTGCTAGCAGAGTCCCTAGGACACGCCATTCACAGACAGAGGGTCAGCGCTCCCCGGGGCAGGGCAGGGGCTCAGGGCTGGAAATCCCACACCGTGGCTCTGGGTACCACACTCGGGAACAAAAAGGGGACAGGACTTTCGTTGTTTTGGGTGAGGGATGCTAGGACTTGTCTTCATTGTCGCCGCTTTGGCTGGAAGTGAGTCAATTGATTTCTTCTTGGTTCTCCATTTTAGCAAAAATAATAATTTCACTTAGAAAAGAACCGGGCTTAATGTTTTGGTTCAAAAAAAGTTATTTGTTCATCCCATCCTGCCTAGTTATTCCTGCTGTCTTTTGACATTTAAGTCTTTGAACCTTATTCCACTTCATTATTGTGAGCTCTGCCCTTCCTTTGTTTATTTCTTGACTTTGTTTCTTTTCCCTCTCAAGTAACAACTAATTTGTCTTACTATGTTTAAAAAGAATAAAATAAAATTCCTCCTGTGTGTTTCCCAGTAGATTTTGTCTTTCATATGTCTGTTAGCTGCAGCCTTATTGGGATTGCTTTTTTCTTTAAAACACATAAAACTACTCAGGAGTTTAAAAAAAAACAATATCACAATATTTCTAGTGTTTCCAACATTTCCAGTTATTCAAAGAACAGCGATGATGATCAAGGCCAAACAGAGGAATATTAAGCCTATGTTGTGATCACAACCCAAAGGGGACAACACAAACCCCATTTTCATGAAGTAAGTTCTCAGCGAGAAGCACAACACACTAATCTGAGCTGAGCAGGTAGACACAAGTTTAAGGGAACCACCAGCCACGAGGTTAAGTTCTTCATTTCCCACCACTGAACAGTGCTAATAACAGTGCTGCTTTCACTGGGTCACCAGTGTAGCATTTAAACCAAGATAAAGCCTTGAAGCTGTCAGGGTTGTAACTGGAGCTTTATGCCGTCTTAGAAAGTTTTCCTCTTCAGACAAAATGGAGTCCAGAGCAAAGAGCCCGTGCCAGTCGCGGGCACACATAATCTTTCTGGCAAATCCATCCTTAAAGCTGAGTAGTGTATTCTTCATCTCCACTGAGATGAGTCACACCCTTTCTTGACAACATCACTTGAAGATATGAAACACGAAGAATGAAAAAACATACCTGAGCTATTAACTGGGATGACTTGCATTAGAATCAAACATTAACGCATCAAAATCACCAACCAGTTTTACGATACCACATCCAGGAACGCAGACAACTTTTATCCTCTCACTTGAGGACAGGCTGGGGTTTGCTATTCAAAGCTGGAACCGCAGCGTCCGTGGGGTCCACTTCAGCCGCCATAGCATAGTGGAAATTGTTGGCATAATATATATGTATATGCACCCGTGGTCTGTCATCTCTTCTTGACCAAATTTTTGCCATCAGACGCAGTCTTACTAAAATTAAGTTCTTAATTTTCCTCTTCTGTCTTCTTTCTCCACTATAAATAATGATTTTATGCTCTCCGGCTCCCACCATAAAGGTTCACAAAGTTAGCAGTCATTTTTTTCGTTTTGCTGCTCCTTTTCCTTGCAGGGGGTAGCAATGACATTACCCAGGATCGTTACCCCTTTTTCCCGTTCCCTTCTAAAACTCTTCATCCTGGCTTTTCATTCCAGAACAGGGCCCACTCTAGAAGGTACCATACCATAAAATCCTCTTCAGCCAACCTAATTCAATCTAGAAAATCCTTCAGAAGTCTTTCCGATGCGCACCTCTGCTTTCATTTCTTTCTGCTCGCTACCTAAGCTCTTCAACTTATCATTCCATTCACAGTGCTTACTCACTTATCTCTCTCTTCTCTCTGCACTGAGGTCCTGCATTCACTTCTCCCGGCTTTTTCCACGTGCTTATTGCAAAATGGCTCGCTTATTCCATTTAAATCTCTGTAAAAAAAGCTATCGCCTATCAAATATTTTGTTACTATTCCACAGAAGCAACATAAGCAAGGGATTTAAGTCAGACATTATGCTTTGATATATTACAAGGATAATACTGAAGCAGTTACAGTAGTCAAAATGGATTTTGCTCTTTCCCTTACCTTTTCACACAGTTCCTGCCTGAAATCACCGTGAAATAGTTGCAGGTGTCCAGTTTACATATCAGCAGCCAGGGTGTCAGCAGTCAACGTTTACCTAAAATACTTTACAGACTTTATATACTTTAAATACTTTACACATTCATAGAAGAAGGCTCAAAAATCTCATCCTTGAGTGTTTTCTTCCAGACCCTTTCTTCTGTTTTAATTCATACTTCATAGATACTTTTCCTCTTCCAAGTTCTACTTTTTGTTACTCTTCTCTTGCCTCCTCATGTTTTACCTATCTCGTGCCTTTTCCCAGCCTACCTCAGATTACAACATATAATTTGCAATTTTTTTACTAACCTATTTTGTTGCATCTCTATAAATCCATCCCTTATTTTTTACCTTGTAGACCTATATGTGTGTTTAAGGTAATCATCAACAGGACTACCCAACATCTTTATTCAGCTACCTTTTTATTTTAAAGGACTCATGCCTGCTGCATTCCAACCTGTGTACTGTGCTACAAAGCATGGTGTAATTGGATTCACACGGTCAATAGCAGTAAGTATGTGTTTTTGAAAACAGTATCAGCAGCTCCTTGGGAACATGCTAAGTTTCTCAAGTTCCCTCTCTATTGTCACACAACTGGAACTAATTTTCTTAAAGAAAACGGAGTGTCTGAAGCAGCGGAGGTTCCCTCCTTTCACAAAGGGAATCCAAAGACGGATTAAGTAAGGCATGCGTGTGTTTATGGCCAATTTGAGGGTTTGGGAGCATGGAAGAAAGATGTTGCAAAGTAATTCAAGGACAGTGGGAGGAGCCCAAAAGTCAAATTGTTATCCAAGCTTTAAAAATATTTTTCATAACTCCATCCCAGTCATTTAACATTTTGGTTTCCTTATTTGTAAGTCATGTTGATGACTTTTTTCTAATGATCAATAGGTATTAAAATGTACAAAAAGCGACTTGAACGCAAAAAAGTTTACCATTATTTATTCTTACCAACTCTCAATATGCTGAAAATGCAAAATGACACATTCAGGATGGGGCATGTTAGATGTTATCTGACCATATATTAAGTCTTAACCTCTGACTCCAAAACTTTCTAGTTAAACTGAACAAGCGGTAAGACAAAGTGACTCGGAGGGAGCAAATATGATTGCACTTTCATAGGCTAAGTTTAAAGACAGTCTACTCAGATAAGATTTCCAATCTAATTTCCAGAACAAAGTACCGGAAATGATCATTGGGATAGTTTATCCACAATTTATGCCCCCACCCAAATAACTTCTTTTTTAGATTAACCTAGACAGGTTAGTATGGATAAGTGTTGCGTATAACATATTATTCACAGCATGAACCTGAAACCTGGTTTTCCATTTTTGTTTTCTCATGATAATATAAACACCATCATCTAAGTTCAAACATAAAGGGTCTGCTAGAAAAATAGAGGAAATTCTGTCTCTATGGAACGTGAGAATGCCAAGGAGAAAAAGAATAATAAACACAGCAAATCCCTGTATTTACCAGGAACAGCAGTACAGGAACGACTGAGGGACCTGGGGGTGTTCAGCCTGGAGAAGAGGAGGCTGAGGGGAGACCTTATCACTCTCTACAACTACCTGAAAGGAGGGTGTAGAGAGATGGGGACTGACCTCTTCTCCCTGGTGACAAATGATAGGACAAGAGGAAATGGGTTCAAGTTGCGCCAGGCGAGGTTTAGGTTGGATATTAGGAAAAATTTTTTCCCTGAAAGGGTTATCCAACATTGGAACAGGCTGCCCAGGGAGGGGGTGGATTCGCCATCCCTGGAGGTGTTTAAAAAAAGGGTAGAGGTGGTACTTGGGGATATGGTTTAGATGTGGTTTTGTCAGGTTAGGTTAATGGTTGGACTTGATGATCTTAAAGGTCCCTTCCAACCTCAACAATTCTATGATTCTGTGATTCTACAGCCGAACGTTGGGCAGGGATGGTACAACACATCTAGGACTTTGGTTTCTTTTCTTCTCCAGACCAAAAGGGCGGGCTACCATAGCATGGAAATGAGATGCGATGTACATAAAACCAGGAAGGATTCCTGTTAAATGTGAAAACAAATAGCATCCTAGAATCCTAAGTTCTGTGCCATCGCTAAGGAAGTTCATCCAGCCCTCAACATACCCCTGGATGTTGATCAGACTTCTTTGCTACACACAGGCACTGGTAGCACCACAGATGAAGGGTCCTACCATTCCCAGAACAATTTGTGCTGCTTGCTTTCATCGTGTTCCTGAACTGCTTCCTGAAAAACTCTTGCCTCTTTCCTGGAGTTCAGAGGGCCTTTCCTGCGGAGATGCTCAGGGATAGATTCATCCCTTGGCAGGGACGATAGAGCAGCTGGAAAGGTTTAGCATTACAGTTCTAGGAGTAGAGACCAAATCCGATTTCTGTTGACGTGAGGGAGGTAAATACAATCTCAGAATTAAATCTTGATTTGATTTCAGATAGTTTTCTTTTAATAAGAAAGTTCTTACAAGATTGGAAGCATATGGGAGATATTTTCACTTGGTTTTGCTTATGAGAGTTATCTCATCCCCCTAGAATACTGTTAATGACATGCCAAGAGCACTAATAACAAAAATATTAGAAAACAAACAGCTGCATGGAAAGAAGAGTGTTGATTTCTTGTAGAATTGTTCTCCCAGCAACACAGATGTTTTTTTCTAGTAATCTAGTACGATTTCTAGAGAAAACATGCTTCGAACTTAGTTGTCGAAACAAAACAATCAGTAGTAACAAAATCAGCTTACTAGGCAAGGCTGAAAAGTACTTCATGGTAAATCTCATTCTTTGAAAAATTACTTGCACAATACTATTTTAAAATGTTGATGATGAATGCCTAACTTTTTCTCTTTTCTAGTTAGCAGCTAATATGGAAAACTACGGTGTGAGACTCAACACAATTTGCCCAGGATTTGTCAACACACCAATTCTTCAGTCAATAGATAAAGAAGAGAATATGGGACAATATTATTCATACAAGGATGAGATCAAAAACATGATGCAGTTCTATGGCGTGATGGAGTAAGTCGGATGCGGTGGTTTTTTTGCCCTTTGTTAATGAAGAACAAGCACACACAATAGCACTTTCAGCAAAATTAAAATTCACGGGAAACACTGCCTCAGATAAAAGTCAATCAATCAAATGTGTTATCCTATATACAAGCAACAAATGGCAGATATCTACAGCTATTTTAAGAGTATCACCTACATAGTGATATTTCCCTTTATGCATTCCCATTTTCCAGCAAAGTGTAAGTCAAATTCCCAAGTTAACGGTGTATGCATTCCCATTTTCCAGCAAAGTGTAAGTCAAATTCTCAAGTTAACGGTGGTGTATTAGTTTTCAGTAGCCCTTGGTGTTCTTCCCCAAGATTGTTTAGTCAAACTCGTGAGATACGGGGTATATCATTTGTACTGAATATCCACAAAAGTTGCAAGTGAACCAAGATAGAAATCAGACCAAGAACTGACGAAACCGGACTAAGTTCATAAGAGTACAGTAGCGGCGATGGGGGATCAGATCGAGGAGTTCCCTCGCCCGTTACGGTGTTGCCAACACAGGCCAAAAGCAGACAGCGAGGAAAGAGCCTGAGCACAAACCAAGCATAAAGTGGTGTATTTTTAACACTTTCTTGGTCTCTAACAATTAGCTGCTCGGATGCCGCTGCAGAAAGGAAATTGTCTGACTGTGTTGTTTCACCCGTACTTTTTCATATGTAAAATATACTGCACCTATTGACCACAGCAAACCGCAGGTGACAAAATTGCCCTTAGGCTGATTTGTGCGTCAGCCCTTCTACAGGAAGAGGAGAAGCCAAGAGCAAAGAGGTGCAGAGGACTGTGGAAGGCTTACTCCTGTCCATTGCCCTGGCAGAGAGGGCTTTGCCAGAAGCCCAGCGGCAGCTGGACGCCCACAGGCGTTCAGCAGTGACTAGAGCACACAAACGACGATTTCTAAAATTGCCCCTTTACGTTGTATGTCCTGATTGAGGGGACTGAATTTCTCTCCTGAAACACTCAGAGGTGGTAACCTCTGCGTTTCTTGAAAATAAATTTGTTCAAAAACCAGAGTGTTTAATTTTCAGGGTATATAGATTTACATTGCGTTT
Source organism: Himantopus leucocephalus (assembly GCA_003993805.1). Taxonomy (NCBI): domain Eukaryota; kingdom Metazoa; phylum Chordata; class Aves; order Charadriiformes; family Recurvirostridae; genus Himantopus; species Himantopus leucocephalus. The sequence goes on along the minus strand of RSEF01000004.1, from coordinate 50,955,975 downwards.
CTTTACTTGTCCTTTTCACGTGTTCTATGATATCATGATTCTGAAAAAATAACTTTTTTTTTTNTTCAAAAACCAGAGTGTTTAATTTTCAGGGTATATAGATTTACACTGCATTTCTTTACTTGTCCTTTTCACGTGTTCTATGACATCATGATTCTGAAAAAATAACTTTTTTTTTTCCAGCCCATCAATAATTGCTGAGGGACTGATAACAATAATTGAAGATGATACTCTAAACGGAGAGGTTATGAAGATTACAGCATCCCAAGGGATTCATTTTCAACAATACAGCCAAACACCATTTACATCATCAAAGAGATAAATAATTGTTTTATGCTAATTATTTTGGGCTTTCCTTAAATATAAACAATTTTGAAAATTGAAAATTGTTGGGAAAAAAGTTAGTGTTGTATCTAGAGCAGTGACAGTGTTCAAACATTCGCATCCTAATAACAATGAGATGGACAAGAAAATCTGGTGTGGGAAGATGTTACCATCCGATTTTGATTCTATAAGCACTAAAGATAGTATTTATTCAGTAGAATAAACACACTGCTCTGAAGGTTTTTGATTGTGCAGTAATAGGGGCCAGTTTTTTCCTTCTGGTAGTCCTGATCTACGTACTCCAAGCGGATTTTGGTGGGCCTGACTTACTTCATATCATTCTTTTCACTGTTGTAAGTGTCTACTTATTTGCATCTTGAATTCTTCAGATCAGGAATTCAGTTCAGGAATCTAGAACACAAACATACCTGTAAGGAGTTAAGAATTTACTTTTTCTTAGGAAATGTAAAATAGAACCAGAGGCATAATTCTCTTTCCTCATTTTCATATGCAACTGAGTACGTTGCATATCACACAAGAAAGTACAGATTTTTATCTTCTTGGATTTAGCTATTTATAAAATAGTTCAGAAATATTTTTGTTTTCTTTTATAGATATATATATGAATTTTCTCTTTCTGTATATACAAGGATGAATACTTTGGCATTGATTGAAATGTCTACTTATTAAATCACATTTTCTAAACCTGTAAATCCAATGTCTTGCCTTGATTGATTAAAACCTCAATTAAATACTGAATAATCTGTTTTTTTCGTGTTTTATACATGTCCATTTTGGTATCATGATACATATTCTTAGATGGAGCATGTCATATAGCGGCAATGAAAATAAAAAATGAACTTCCTACCTCCTGAGCGCCACTGGACCTTCTGAATCCAAGTCAATCCCCAGCTACACTTATGAAACAAACCTTGGTACTCCGTGGGTAACATGCCTGACAAAAATACATTTTTACATGGTCATTTATTTAGGCTCGTAGCATAAGATGACTTAATAACTCCTGGGAAAGTTGGGAAAAGTTAATATTTACCCTCCTTAGGAGCACTGACTTTAATTTCACTAATGTAAGGATTGGATTTTTCAGCATTGTAACTGAGTAATATTTACCTCCCGTGGAAGGCAGGGAGTAGTAAGACTGTCAGGAGAAGAAAAGAAGCAGACACACATGCCTTAAATTACTCATCATTCTCCCCCCGTCTCCATTTTTGGCTACATTAACACTATTTTTAAGGCCTATTTTGAATGCACACATGATGCTAGCCACACCATCAGCATCCCTGAAAACGTCGGTACACCCCTCTGGACTAACACACGCTCTCTGATTTGATTGCATTAATTTCTACATTCGCCTCATTAAAATCAGAGCATTTCCTAACACGTGACAGAGTGGTGCAAAAGATGGGATGTAAATGTAAAGTCAGCACGCTTCTGGGGTCAGGTCCTACCACTGCGAATCAGCTGCCTCTGCTCCTCTCCTCTGCTCTGTTGAGCAGCGTTTCAATGCGGTTTATAAACAAGGGAAGGAAGAATAATAATCATGACAGTATGTGCAAACCACATAGCTAGCAAACACCGCACCAAGTTAGTAACTCAGCAACTTCTTTTAATACCAAATGTCAAATAACAACGGGAATATTGTCGATGTCAGTATGTACAGTGATGCTATATTGTTGCCTTGGCTGCTTTTGTTTATCTCTACTCCCCTTGCTACCCCAAAAGAAATACCTGTTAAACCAGGGGGGGTGAGTTTTCCAAGGGATCAACGAAAGAATACATAATTTAAGAATGTGACTAATAAAAGGCCATAAGTGCTATGAATGCTCCCTGGAGGAAGAAAAACAGAAAGAAATTTAAAGTTAACTAGAGCCAATCACTTTAGACATCGCACAATTAACTTGTGGTATTGCACTGGTACAAAGTTCTAATTCTGTGAACCGGTGGCACTCTAAGAATGGATTCCATTTATGTGGTATATCAATAGTGACACATGGCAAAATTAGATTAATAAAATATGCAATGAGACTCTGGGACACCTGGAAAATCTGAGCCTGTATCTGGGAAAGAATTAAAGCCGTATTTTTCTTGCACGTATAGGTCTTTTCTGAATTATTTTTGTAACTCGAAGACAAACGTTTTCAAATCAAAGCCATACAGAAAACGTCACGAAAGGCAGCGACCGCATTCCCTTCCACCCGATAACCCGATCAGGAAGTCTCAGAATGCAATGCATGCTCATTTGATCAAATAAACATTTACACTAAGATAAATCTCAAATTATTAGCACATCTGGAACTCACTGAAAGAAACAAGGAAGTAACAACGAAGTAAAACCCTTGATGCAAATTCTAATGGGAAAAATAGCCATCAAATTTCTACCTTTTAATTAAAAAAAAGTGCCCCAAACCAAATATTACAGTTTTCCAGTTTCAGTTAGTCTGTATTAAAACACATCTGAGGGTTTTATCTGCACAAGAAGAACAAGTCCTAAATATGTTTTGGAAAGGTTTCCTGTAAGACTTCCCCTCAACCTTTGGAGGCCTTCCAGAAAGCAAGAAAGAGAGCGTACGTGTGATTTACAGACAGAAACACCCAGAGAAGCAGCAGGTACAAAGAGGAGTTAAAGGGAGAAAGTGAGTTTCATTTCTGCACCAGGATTGTTTTGAAACTCCGTCTTCAGTTAAAAGTCTTGACATAATTCCAAGACTTAATTTATTTTGCCTGGGAGAGCATAATTTTTAAGACAACTGTTCCAGTTCTGTAGGGAAACTCAGCCAAAAGGAAAAATAAATATTTTAAATGAGAGATACTAATTGCCAAGGACATAAAACGACAAGTAATAATCTAGACTCATATAATAACCATTATTTGTAATGAACATTCAATTCTATGTGACGTGAGTGTACTTTTCAGTGGATCTTTACAGTTTCAAATAGGAATCTTTTAAGGGTAAAGAATAAATATTCCTAGTGAAATCCATTCTTTCAGTGTTTACGATCCCGCATGAAAGCCCAAATCATAAAGCATTTCAACCGCATTGTGACATGACAGTGTTACTTTATTTGTATTAACACCTCAATTCAAGGAAATCTTTTTGAAAAGGTACATAATTGCAGTCATCAATGCGATTACGTGGATAACACATTATATTCTGTACAGTTCAGGAGGACCTGGAACTGACTTGTGTTATGTGTATCATGAAATCATATGTGTATCCATTTTATTATCGAGGGGGTGAGCCATGCAGTAAGAAGTCCTCCTTGTCATTTCCTTAAATTAAGGAGGTCCCGATATGAGAGCCTAGACCTCTCCCTCTTGTTTGGGACACGCGTTCCGCAAACAGCAAACCAAAAATAAACTTTAGTAAAACCAAAATCTGTTTTCCACTGAAATCTTCAATATGAGCCTAATCTTTAAAGGAACAGCATTAGATCTGTAACGTTATGGCTCCGGGGCAGGATGGGACTCTTCTGACAGATAATGATTTCCTTCCTCCAGTGTTGAACTGCTCTAAACTTTCTACCGGAGGATCCTCCAGCCTGAACTTCCCTTTTCGCTAAGGCTATTTGCTTTGCATCAAGAGACATTGACAGTTTTCAGCTCTGGCTCCAGGAGTCCAGATGGTTCAATGAAAGTGAAGGATAATACCATATGACTTTTAGGTTTTTAATTTTTTCTTTTTTTTTTTTTTTGCTCCACTACAAAAAGGAACAGCTTAATGTCAGGTCAAATTTGTAATTCAAAGTGCGAGGGGCAGTAAACAAGAAGAGTTATGCTCTTCCTCTGAAGAGGGCAGTAAACAGGAAGAAGGTCAGATAAAAAATATATAAGATGCAAAAAGGCCAGACCTAAACCATCTTTGAAATAAGTAACTTAGTCTCGTTGTTTATGTGGAACACCATTATTATGAACTGTGGACCAAATCTAAACCTGAATGTTTTCTGACTTGTATACAGAGACAGTCTAACACACTGTTCTCAGGGATTCAGAGAATAAAATGAGGATGTTCACAGCAAAAAGTCAGCCTCAACGAAAAAAAAATATTAATCTATTTCAAGCAATCATGCTTTAAGCAGTGAAGCATTTGCCACAATTACATATTGAGCTCTGTGCTAATTCACTGCTGGCATCTGCTGGGCAAACCTTACAGAGGTTATTAACGCTGCAGAGGCAGAATTAATTTCTTGCTACAGAATTGCATTTTTTCAGCCTTTACTTTCACCAGATCATTTCTAGTCCTCCTGCTCTCACCTAGGAGAGATACCAGGCAAGACAAGATGATCAGTGCTGCTCCCCAGGGCTCAGTACCGGCGCTGGTTCTCTTTAATATCTTTATCAACAACCTGGATGAGGGGAGTGAGTGCACCCTCAGTAAGTTCACAGATGACACCAAGTTGGGCGGGAGTGTTGATGTGCTGTTGGGTAAGATGGCCCTACAGAGGGGTCTGGGCAGGTTGGATCAATGGGCTGATGCCAATGGTATGAGGTTCACCAAGGCCAAGTGCCGGGTCCTGC
>RSEF01000004.1:50927597-50951018 GCA_003993805.1 Himantopus leucocephalus | reverse complement strand
GGATGTGGGGGGCCTTCTGGGCTGCCAGCGCACATTGCTGGCTTGCGTTGAGCTTCTCAAGTCCTTCTCCTCAAGGCTGCTCTCCAGCCATTCTCCGCCCAGCCTGTAATTGTCATGGGTCATGATGATTTACCTAACTTGTTGCTAAGGTGAAACTGTACCTGTACAGCAAAGCTCACAAACCTTCCCAGAACATCTAGAGATCGCAGCTCCTTGTAGTTCTAGATCAGTATTCGTTAGTACATATTTTTATCAATCTTTTCAGTTGGGGACAAGACCATCAGAAAGCTCACTAAATCAAAATCCAAAAGTATATCAAAGTATAACAAACATACTTTCACTAAAGGCCAAAGTTGTGAAGTCAACTATGAAATAACTAAAGGCATTAACCTCTTTCAGCGCCCTCCCAATCACTAGAACAATTGCTTTTTTTTTTCATGCTAAAATAACACAACAACTGCATCCCTTCCCTCTGCAGAGGTAAGAGGCTATTTTATACTGCAGACAATTTATGATCAGTGCCTCAAGGCAGTATTATGCAAGTCAAAGTCAGCTTCAAATTAAAAGTTTTAACAGTTTTTGATACGACATTCAATCACAAAATACTTAGAGCAATAAATGGTTTGCTGGTAGATCTTCATGAGAAAGGCTACATGTAGTAGGGAGAACACCGAAATGTTCCAACAGTGATGTACAAAAAAACCCTACAGAAAAACTTGAGTCACTGGTCTTACATTGTTATACCACAGCTTAAAAAGGAATTTGATAGAGTACCCAAGCTAGCAATCTCCCACCATATCAGCACCTATTTTTCTGTAGTTCACACAAAAGCACAACTACTTTATCTGAAATTATCGCAGCTGTCAACTACTTTTATAACTACAAGAAGCTGGAGCTTAAGTTACTACTAGTACATAAGCTCAAGCAAGTTCACGAACTTGGCCTTTCGTTCCTTCCATAGGTTCCAATGGAATGGTTTCAATTAAGAGAACTCTTAAAACCAGACTACATTTTTTTCCATTAGCTTTTTTTCCTAAGTAATTCTTAAAGTAGGCATAAACGATGAACCAAACCGCGTAATACTCTCAGGAGGAAAGCAAGGGGAATCACTTAACGTTACAGTTGGAGAAAGCAGACGTAAAGAAGTTACTATAACTGATGTATGCAACAATACAGGGATAAACTTCATGTAATCCCAGATCCTAAGTCAGTATGACAGGAAAGGCATAGCACACTCAGCTTCATCACCTACAAAACAAACAAACGCGCACTGCTAAAAATAACTGGAGAGTCTTCATGTATATTAAAACCCACTTATATTGATAGTCATGANTTTATATTCAAAGCATTTCATGACTATCAACTACATTAATTATATCGACTAGCTTATCACTTCACAAACTACGGTTGAGAGGAGGATTTGTTTCATATTTTTATAACGCAGTGTGATCACCTACATGAGATATTATTTTAAATGCCTTGCATGTGCATACNCTTATATTGATAGTCATGAAATGCTTTGAACTACATTAATTATATCGACTAGCTTATCACTTCACAGTTAAACTACGGCTGAGAGGAGGATTTGTTTCATATTTTTATAACGCAGTGTGATCACCTACATGAGATATTATTTTAAATGCCTTGCATGTGCATACATGTTTATTACACAATATGAAAGGTTTCCAAACATATTCCCTGAGGACTGGGTTTGCATTTGCCTGTACATTTTATGGTCAGTTTACATAGCAACAGGGGAGAAATTTTTTCCCCTTTTTTTTTTTTTTTAAACACAATGAAAAATACGGCTCTAAATTCACAAAAAAAAAAAAGGCCAGGGGAAAAAAAAATAATAAGAAGCACATGTAATAAATTGAGCTATTTTAACACTTGAAAACCGATCCAATACCAAAATGTAGATTCCCTTTAATCCCATTTTCCATGGTTTTTCAGACACGCATTTTCCCCTTCATTCAGTCAATTAAAACATAAATTAAAGAAATATACAATAAACAGGTTTTCATGAATACATACGTTGGGACTTGGCATAGGAACTTCTTCACTCCGAGCTCACTGCGAGCTCGGAGAACAAATCCTTCAGCAGTAAAACACCAACGTGACCCATTCTCTCTCTCCTGCTGCCCAGTGACTCCTTGACACCACAGCACACCGCACGTCTGTATGCCGGGTCACAAGCTGGATCACAGACACGATGTGGATGGGGAAAAAAAAAAACCAAACAAAAAAAAAACCCAAACCCCCCAATACCCCTCAGGATGTATTTTCAGAGGAGTATATTTAACTCCCATCACCTACAAAATGCGGTTGATAGCATAGTCAGACGGGAACGAGCAGCAGTGGGAGGAAATCCCTTAAGCTGCCAAAAACTGCAGCTTTGCGAAACTCTTCTCAGCATTCATGGAAAGTATTCGAGGCGCTCGAACTGCAGTTCTCTTAATCCCAGTTCATATTTCAACACGCACTCAATGAAGTGCGGCAACACCAGGTAGGATGAGAACAGACACGCAAGTGAGAAAGTTTATGAAGACCTTGCAGTATGTTTTGAAAATATAATTGTGTTTTTGATTAAAATACCAAGGCGTAATATTCTTTGATATCGCTTATGCTAAAAATTAATCATTATAAACCTTACATTGGCAAAATTCTATTTCTGCTGATTCCAAAGCCTATCATCAAAAGCTCTTTTGCTTTACGGCATATGAAGCTTCCTTCACAATAACTGGAGAGGTAAAGGGGAGGGCAAAACCAACACTCACTGCTGTATTAGAACACGAGTGCTCCACACTACTGCTTATTGTTGTTCACCTGTAATTAGAACAGACTTCTCCCAGATAGTAAAAAGCCTCATTACTTCCAAATCAAGTGTCTGCTCTGGATAGAGGCTAGAGAGGACGAGTTCTGTAACCACAGACACAGCACCTTTCTCTCTTAGATAAGGTCGCATTGCACAAAGATACTAATTGTACTACACCTCACAAAATTCGGTGTAAAATGCTCAAGTGAAGGAATACCAGTTTCAGTACGACTTCTTCTCCCCATTTGGAACACTAAAGTCACAAGTGTTTTAACTAGTACCCTTGTATTGATTGCATCATCCTAATTATCCTACAGAAACCACAACATAAGACCTCTGTCGCACAGAAATCTGCCTAGATACCACGGAAGCAACATGCTATCATTAAACAATTCTTGCAGATTTAATACCTTTCCTGAAGAAACGTGTTCTGCTGTTTGAGAATTGTAAGTGAACTACTTAGATTTTCACCACAGAGTTTAAAAAAGATCCTAGAAAGAAACTGAAAAGGAACTATAGGCGGCATAAAGTGTTTGGACAGATGACTGTAATGCCCAATAAATAATTTTAAGCTGGAATATATTACCACTGCGACTGTTCGAAATGATGGCGAACTTCCAACGTCAAAACAAGGAGCTGATAGAAAAAGCTGTTTTAACCCCTGTTCACTGATAATTAGTAAAGAATTTTAAGCATCTCTAATAAAAAGCAACTAAGTTCCACAAACATTAGTAGCTTCTCATACATTTTGATCATCTTACTTTTCTTTCTCCAGAAAAACTAACCTTTACAAGACAAGAATGCACTTCTCAAACTTCAGTGTGTCCATATCCTTGATTTTAGCTTTTTGTTACTGTAATAAAATAAAAATAGATAAAATCGATCAAAGAAAAAAAGCCAGTGAGCCATGAAAGGGGGGGGAGGGAAAGGAAAAGGAAGAAAAAAGCCATTAGAAAAAATCTGGGTTTAGTATAAGCAATAGGCTTACAGGCTGGCTCTATCACGGGCTGCAACAGCTACTACAGCAACACAAAATTTGCTGTGAAGCCATCTGGGCACCAGACAGCTATCCCCACAACTCAACACATAGTCTGGTTTAAGAAATTAAAAAGAATACCTCATTTGAAAAAACTATCACCTACTTGATCTTCCCCAGGGAGAGAAGGAAACTGCCACCCTCATCAGGGATAGCTAAACTGAAGTCACAACACTACATGCTACCAGCAGCTTAAGTTACAAAAAAAATAAAATATTTGATATATATGCAGTATTTTTCACATTTCTTCAAAACTCTGTAATACCATCACATTACCAGAAAATAAGAGAATCAAAATTATTTTTATATTCGAATTCAAACCAGGTGGCTCTACTGCTAGACTGACAGGGAAGGAAAAACAAGTATCGCTCCTCCCCACAGAGTCTAGATTTCAGTTCTGCTAATGCCATGAGGGATTTTCTCCTTAATGGAACTGATTTCAAGACAACAAATATTCTGTGTCAGCCAAATTTAAAAGAAAGTAAAATTTCAAAAAACATTTTCAGTCCGGGTTTCTCCTGCCCCACGTTTGCTGTTGGACTAGAGACTGAATCGAGCCCGACACGGGATGAGAGACTAAACCAGGACAGGAACACACAAAAGAGCTCCAAGGATAAGCATAAGAAAATTGGATGTCCTTATAAGGAAATAGGACACACTTTGCAATTAAGGCTTTGAGCTTTGAGTACACTTCTGATGATGCAAAACAATTCCACGTCAGGCATAAAGACTGAACTGAGCCTGTCTCCTCCTTAGGTACGGCCAGACTTGAGCGATCTGCAATACCGGTTGAGTATCAGATCTTAAACATCAAGTGTAACATCCTAAAGAATTTATTCTAGTATCGTAACTGCAATAATTTTCTTAGTATTTACAACTCGGAGCACTAGAATTCCACAACGTGTAGCAGTATATACACAAACTGAAAATATAACTGAAAGATGTTATCAGCTTGCTTGTCAATATTAGAGATAAGGGATAACCGGATTCTTCTTATGTTTTCTACAGCACGTGTTAATTTCAGTAAATAAATTAAAGTGCATACTGACATTGAATAAGGCAGAGTGGAAAAAAAAATCTTAATGGGAATCCTGTAAGTTTTAATACATTTCAAATCTTGCTAAAAAAATAAGTTAAGAAGTATATTTTTATAGAAGCTTCAGTTTTAGCATTCTACTTTAACGCAATTACGCTTCACTATCCCACATACTGCATAAATACTTTCAGTTATATAAGGTGGAATTATTCTATTGATGTTTAAGGAAATGGAATTGTCAAAACAATCCTTAACCATAAAATTAATTATATATATTTTTAAACTAATAAGTAAATTCAGTAACTTTAAGAAACAGCAGTAGTTCAGTTACTGATTTATAATCCTAGAACAACAGGAATTTTTTCCAAGTCATTGGATAGCGCTAGGCATGATAGAAACAACAGCGAGGAATATTCTCTGGATTTAATTTGTGTTTCAGAAGGTATCTAACATTTCCTGTCACTGAGCAAGATCCACCCATGCAACTGTTTGCACACGCAGAACGTCAACTCTGACTGTTGTGACAATGGTCGAAGTAGCACTGCACCGGTAATTACTCAAAAACTGTTGCTATTTTCAGTCACGATATGTATTTCCCAGCATTGTGCTGCTTTGGTGAAGTTTTACTGCGACATATACCATTATTAGTACTGTTTCCAGTGATAGAACTGAATAAAAAAAAAAAATTATAATTCAAAACACATAAAGAGGGCTTCGATGTGCTATGAATTTTTCTTTTTCAGAAGATGGTACTATCTTCCAAAACCAAATTTCATTTAAGAAAAGAAAGAAAATGTAAGAGAAAGACCTCTAGAAAACCAACTCCGCTGTCCTAACAGTAAAACACCCTTGGCTTCAGTTTGATCAAAGTGAGCCCCTGCCTGGTCCTGAAAACAAGCGCAAAGCCTTTAATTACAAAGGCCGAATCCCATTCTGTAGAGAGAAGTACCGCATTTCACCTTCTGGAAGAAGGAAACAGGTGAACAACTCTGGAATTTCCATTTTGCAGTACTAAATAGAGATGATATTAAATTGCGCGCTTACAGGAAGACCTTTTTCCAACGCTTACTGCATCAATTGGACGCATTCAATGACAAATCCCTGTAACTTGAATCATTTACATTGACTAACGCTTCTCATCTTTGCCATAACATCAACAAACAAGATTCATTGTTCTACCTCCTGCCACGAACATTATCAAATATCACACAGAATAATTATCTTACTTCACATAAAAGCCTCTTTGATTCCACGGCAAAGAGGAAAAATTAAAGCGAAGTAGTATTTCAAAATATTTGATCATCACTGGTTTAAAGCAATAACTTTAACTGTATAGGAATACACTTTTCCCACTCCTTCGGTAATTACTTTGTATGAAGATTTCCACAAGATGGTGCTGTAGTCCTAGTTTAGAAAATACCACCTATTTTCTCCTGAACTGGTCAAACATTTAGAAGAAAACCTCATTTTATTTCATTGTTAGGATAATGAACAGTGATCTGCAAGGTCTATTTTCAATTAAAGAGCAAAACATGTTCCCATCATCTAACGTTCCAGTATTTTTTTTAAACAACTAGAAAAGTGAGTTCTATTGCAAAAGTCCAAAAACCCTCAACTGAAGTTTATATAACATAATGGATCACCGTACGTTCTTCTGTTTGTATGTAAAATAAAGTCAATTTATATTCCATATGGTTATAGAAAAAAGATCATAATTACTGTTAAAACATATAAATCACTTTTTACAGCATAATGTCAAACAGCTGCTTTCGCCTTCACTTGCAAACTTTGCCAAAAAAAATCCACTGGTTTTGTGACATCAAACTCCAAAAATCTTTAAGTGAAGTGATTATTACAGCACATAGAAACCTTGATAAGATAGGCTACCAATTCGCAACGAGTAATAAACAAATACATCTTATTGAAGCTCGCACATCTTTGGTTTGATAATATTACATTTATGGAAGTCTTACATCTACTTATGTCTCTAAAGAGAAATTTTAATACGGTTTCAAATCATAAAGATGTTGTGTATCTTTGTATACTGGATGGTCTCCATCTGTGCTGCTGGTCTTAAAACGTGTTGGGTAAGAGCACTAAACCACTCAACACATCTCTTGCAGTCAAAGTCTGTGGACTTACTTGCACATTTTAGTGTTTAGGATCAAAATGACCCCCACTTTGTCAGTGTTAATGGAAGCCATAATGTGTTGGTGCTCTCCAGCTCAGCATGAAAATTTATATTAAAAAAAAAACCAAAACAAAACAAAAACAAACAGCAAAAAAGGTGCATATTTGAAATTGTGTATTTAAGTTTTCATTACGACTTATTCAACAGTACAGATGGTAAGATGGTATGTAAGAAAGCCTCTTGGGTGTAATATGCAAGTCCCAGCTGGAATGTTTCCAACAGGATGTAAACCACGGTCCTCAAGCCTGCACTTTGAAAAACATATTACTTAGCACACTGCTAACAAATGTCAACACAAAAATACACTGCTGTAATGACTTCACTTCACAAAAGGTGGGGGGGAAGCTAGTTGAACAGTTTTTAAAACCAAAAATTGGGGCCAGGGGGAAGGAAATTAATACACAGATGCATTACAAAATATTTATTCAAAGGAATAAAAGCACTGGTGATCATTACAAATTTGATATATTAAAAATTTAATGCTGTACAAACATACATATTACTTCTGATATCCACAAGTCGACAGAGACCAGGTCCAAAGACCTGTGCTTTCAGGTCTTCTCGGAGGTGTTGCTTGATATTTTCAACAATTCTGAGGTTTCTTCAATTCTGAAAATAAATTTTGTTTACACATACACACTTATTAAAATATGGTAAAAAAAACCTGACTTGCCTTTAACTTTCTAATGAATCCAAAATACTAACAAGCAGCATGAAACCTTAAGTTTCTTCTCATCCCTCCTCTGCAGTTGGTTTGAATTTAAATGCCTACCACACATCAATATATTTTAAGTATACACAAAGAAAAAAGCAACCCACACAATAAAATTAAATCGCAAAAAAAGGCTACAGCTTTTTCCAGGCCAGGCACTTAGAGAAATCTCTTGCTAAAGAAACATTATACAGCAATGCATTTCTCTTCAAGTGTAACAAAAATATTTCTTATAAAAAAAAAAAGTCATTACAGATCCCAGAACTCGTACCAAATACACCTTAATACAGTTATCACAATGCTTAGGCCGAAATTTGGTTTACTTTCCCTTAAATAATAAAAAGAGAGTTAAGTTATTGCAGTTATTTTTCAGGAAGAAACGTTGCAAGTACCAGGGAATTCCTATCAGGACATAAATAATATTGCTATTCCTTGTCAACCGGATTCTAAACACTCTTTAATCTCTAGTNGAGAGTTAAGTTATTGCAGTTATTTTTCAGGAAGAAATGTTGCAAGTACCAGGGAATTCCTATCAGGAGATAAATAATATTCCTATTCCTTGTCAACCGGATTCTAAACACTCTTTAATCTCTAGTTAATACTATTAAGAATGCTTTCTATTGCTTTTTAGAAACCAAAACAGTGACTCATCCCACAAATACAGAACTGTAAGTGGATTTATTATCCAGTGGGGTCATAAGGAAATGCCACACCTGATGTAGAGACCTTTGAGGTTTGGAACACATATGTACGTTCTCTATATGCCTCAGTCCAGTCCAACTCCCTCCTGGGAAATGAATTCCTGCTGCCCTTTCCTATTACTTACATTTTACTTATCCTTTCCATTCTTTGTCTTGTTGTCTCCTGCAATTTAAAAGCAACCAAGTTAGTGAACTCTTCAAAGCTAACATTCTTCAGATGGACTTTCACCCTGAAAAATTCATAGAGAAAATGTGACTTTAAGCACTGTTTACATATCAAAAGGATTTTTATGAGACAGACCTAGATGTAGTTTTGCATAGTTTCCTTGTTTTTCACTAGTAGTATATACAACTAAAACGAATGCTTACTTGTTCTCTTGACCTCAGAAAGGAAATCAACTAAGCATTTGCCAGTTTTACTTACCTTTGAAATGTCTGTCAGATCATGAGAATTAATGGTCATGGCTTTGGGAGATGGGTCTGTGGATAACAGGGAACTGTATCCAGACAACTGATGGAGACTCTCTGGCATCTCCTCCTTCCTCTCCGTATCTATGGAGAAATACTCGGGTTTGTGTCACCTTTGCCTTTTTGCTCTCTTATTGCAAGGTCAGCTATCAAATAGCTTGATTTACAGTATGTAATAACAGAAGAGAACGCATTGTTTAGAGACAAAAAGAAAAGCTACTGGTGAGGGTCCAAAATAGGTTTCTCCTTTTCTTAAAACAAGGTAAGTGCAGTATACTATGTATAACACACACAAGACAAATTCCAAAGAGATTACGAGGAATGCTACCTTTATCCTGATTACAGTAAAATCAACATTTAAGAAAGTCTTAATTACTGGGTCAAACGTTTACCAGTAATTTCAAACAGTTTACAGGATTTTTGTTGTAAACTTCCTGTTCAAACATGTCTTTAGTTTGTGCTAAGTAACCTGTCTTATAAGCAGAAGAAATATTAACAAAATCATCACCTTCTTGCTTAGCTTAAAATTTGTACCAAGCTCTTGCTGTTTCCCTAGCTCGCCTCCCTTTGGGATAGGTTTAGCATCCATTCAGCAGAAACAGGCTTTTCTTTTACATTGGGAAGGATTTGATACTCTTTGCAATTGTACAATATATTGCAGGGGAAGGGAACTTAGTATTTAGAAAAACAGAGAGTGTGTTCTCATACCTTTATTCTTAGTAAGGCCACCATCTATGGATACCTTTGGAACATGTTTACCTACGCTATTCTGTATTTAAAATCATATTAAATTATTTTTAATCAATTAAAATTAAAAATTGTTTCTTCTGCACAGCTGTGATTCCTGAAGAGCACTACAACCAAAACGAACATCAAAGCATTTCGAAATGGTACATCTCAGATTTAAGATTTAAAACTGGCCGCACAATTTGTATGCCAAAAATTTCCCGAATCGTATTTTAGAAAAACAGGAATAACAAATTCAGCAGAATTCTAGAAGTCTGAAAACATGGAACTTCTCTTTTAAAAGAGCATCAGCCCGCTTGCTGACTATGAAGTCCTCAAGTGTCAGTAAAATACTACTAAACTTATGAAAGGAAGTAAACAAGTTGCAAGCTTTCTAAGGTCGGTAAAAGGAAGGTCCCATTTCTGAGACTTCAAAATTAAAATAAACTTTGACATAACCAAGAAACCGTCTTCCTAATTTCTATGGAAACTGAGTTACTGAGATTCCCTTTTAATTTCAATGCAACAGCCCAACACTGGAAAAAAAGCGCCTAATAAGTGAGAATGGGAAACAGAATATCCTCCTTACTACTGGTGGTAGGAATAACAGCTGCCATAGGGGAAACAGGCCAAATTAATAAAAAGAACAATGCAAGGTAAGGGCTAAAGAGCTATCACTGAGGAAGAGAGAATTACTTTTGGCCTGGGGAACGTTTTTAACATCTTTCCCACATAAGGCTGTTTCATTTACTTCTTGTACGTTATCAAAATTAAGTTGGAAATGGAAGAAAAAGATTTTGTCTTGCTCTTTAAAATAAGAAAGTGTAGCAGAAATGCCAGTGGGATAGCTGCTAACAGCTTCAAAAGGGATGAAACTACAGAGAACGTTCAGCACTGGTTTGAAAAACAACATGGATTATGAATGAAAAAGCCCTGATTTGTCCTGAGCCCCATTATAAAAGTAAAAAATCAACATCATAAATGTGATGCTATTTTGATGGTAACAAACGCATGGCAGCAAATATAATTCCTTCTGTGCTTACGAACAGCTTATTTTTGAAACATTACGATAACTGCTTTGAAGCGCAGACAACATTATTGTCAGAGCTTTAGCTACAGCACCCTAATTAAATTTTCATCTTTGAGATTTTTAGTAGAGTTATTTGTAACTATTAATTACTATTGTTATATATTTTCATTAATGCCTTAAAGACTATTTCAGTAAGTAAAGCTTCTAAGGAATAAATTACAAACATGAAATGACTAACATGATAATATCTGATTTGCAGCATGCATTTAAATTCAGAGGTCACTAAATTGCAATTGGCTACTCATAAACCACTATTTTAGTCAAGGTCAGCAAGAAGTGTTTAGCACAGGATCTTAATTAAAAAGAAAATCATTAATACTCACCAGGAGAATCTGGAATCCTACCAGAAGTACATTCTTGACTTATATTGCTGAACTCTGTAGCTAAGTCTCTCTGAAATACAAGTTTACTGCATTTTAGCCGTACACCCTGTTTAAATCATCTTTTGACTGAACAAAAGTATATTTAAGTACTAATTATGCATGCATTTGCTACACCATCCAGATATGTTAACACTGCGCAAATGTCTTTACAAGACTAAAAGAAATGCAAAATTTCCATACGTACATTGCATTAAAAAACTAGTCTATTTTACGGGGGCTTTTTTAGTATCAGCATTGCTGTTCGTAACCAGGTCAAAACCACGTCCAGTTATAGCGCGTCTAACTTGGGGGTGAGTGGAATGAACAATCACACCGTTCTTGGCCTGTGCTAACAACTACATCTTGACATTGGCTGCCGTTACCTTAACAAGGTAAGTGTACCTTCCACTTCTGGTTGATATTCAGAGATGCAGCTCCTCGGTCCTGAAAATTTAGCCTACAGATGAACTGAAATTCACTCCACTTAAATGCTTAGAACTCAAATATCTATTTTAAGCCTGTTTCCCAGGCTCCTACATGAGAGAGGGCTCTTTTCAGAAAGGTTCTCAGTTTACTCAATCAAGCTTAGAAAAGGTTGTTCATAAACAAGGAAACAAAAATCAATGTTGTACTAACAATAAATGGGTTTGAGTGCAGTTTTCTAATTTAAACATAAAAAACCCAACCCTCAAACAATATCTAGACTTTTTTCATCAATAAGTTATCATTATGATTTGACATCTCAGACTTTGGGGAAGTCTATCACCTTATATACTGGAGTAACTGTATCAGTTAACGGGGGAATATTATACTCGAGGAAGAGAATGAGGGAGAAATAGTAGGTATTGTGTGAGAAGAAGCTGGAAAAAACTAATAACAGA
Organism: Himantopus leucocephalus; assembly: GCA_003993805.1. NCBI lineage: Eukaryota > Metazoa > Chordata > Aves > Charadriiformes > Recurvirostridae > Himantopus > Himantopus leucocephalus. The sequence continues at coordinate 50,939,000 of RSEF01000004.1, read as the reverse complement.
TACCGCTTTAAAAAAAAAAAAAAAATAGCTATCTGCACTGACTACTTCTGCTCAATTCCTTTCATTGAAATGGATTTGGTAGCTTTCAGACTTTCCCAGAGCTAAATGCACAGCTGCTGCTACTTTGGCAGCAGTGCAAGACAGATCTTAGCGTGTTCCTGCTATGTTGGCTAGATGCCAAAGCTTCCCTGAAAAATGCAAGAGTAAGAAGAAAGGAGTAATTCTGAATTGCTTCTGTATCTGTGAAGCACGACTTGGATGGAATTTCATGAAACAAAGAAGCAGCAATTCTCTGGCCCAAAGGATTATTTCTTGGCAGTTTTCAAATGCCTATTGCAAAAAAGTTAGGGTTTTGAAGACTTTTTTTTTTTCTTTTAATATGAAAACCAGCTTATTTTGCTTTGAAAAGAGACAAGCAACAATACCACACACAAACTACATTTAAACTTGTCTCTGCAGATGATTTCTTTCAGTAACATGCAGTACAGAAATATAATTACCTTACTGGAAATTTTTGAGTGATATTAACATGAAGTATTTTCCAACTACTATTCCAAACCTTTGAACAACTGCAATAAACATGGTACTGAAGTAATAATAAACCAAATTTACAGAAATAAAAGAACAAGTCCAGTCTGAAACACAATCTCTTCCGTGCTGCTACTACCGTCGTAAACGCAACACCTATCTCTTGAAGAGAACACACTTGAAAAAGGAACAAAACTGTCTACGGCTGTTCAGCTGAAGGCGTCTTGAGACTGCGAGCAGAAGAAAACTTTATCATTATTAGTGTTATTGGGACATATGTCCAGTGATAATTACATTAAAATATCCATAAGAAATTGATTTCAAATGGTAAATTACTTAAGCCATTACTGACCTGAAACTGCATTAAAAAAACAGTGATTGAGAATGTCAGTCCTTACCATTTGAGCTACAGCCTTTAGAAATAACCTGCTGCTCAGTCTGAACACTTCTCGATTTCGAGACTTTGCATACCTAGCACACTTTCAAGGCACACAGGAAAAAAACAACGTGTCTTGTATACAAGTATTAGCAACATTTTCAAATTTGCAGTGCCAGCAACACACACAGATCTCCCGGTTGCAAGTAAATTCAGCATTTTTACAACTACAGAGCAAAACGCAACCATTTTCCACAAGGGTTTTCAACTTCTGGAAAGCATCTGACAGTATCTGAAGGATACACATGATATATATATGCAAATATCTTTGAAATTAAGCATGTGATCACAAAGTTGATGCTATGGTTCACTGCATCTCAAAATACTTACACATGTACATATATGAAATTATATAGCATGCACACAAGGACCTTTCAACAGCATGAAAAATAACACAGAGCCTTAATGCAACAAAATACTTGATTTGTTCTGACAAACATGCCAAATGTAGCCACATCACAACTGTGGCACTTTCACACATTTAAAAACGCAATGATCACGGACAAGAAACAGGAAAGCTAAGAGGAGGGGGGTGCAAAAAAGAGAAAGACCATCAATTAAGCTAGAAATTTCAAAGAGACACAAACTAAGAATAGGACTAAAATAAGAATTCACTTCTCCATTAACCTTGTATTTTCCATTGAGCATGCCATTATTTTTGTAAACGTTAGTTAAATAGAATGACGACTGAATATTCCAAAGGGGGTATCTGTATCTGATTAGAGTCTGGAGAATTAAAAAATTCAAGTGTATCAACAGCAGCAACATTTGCAGGCCAGTATAAGAAATTCAGAATAACGCAGACCAGAATAAGGAAACCCTTAAATGTGTCACTAGCATGATGAAACTCTCAACTACAGAAACATTAAGCTTTCAAAGACAGCATAATTAAGAGCCTTCAAAAGCTTCCTCCTCCAAGTTCGCTAGGAAATAAAAACACACACAGTCATTACTAATGAAAATAGGCTTAGCTAAACCTGCTGTTCCTGCAAAGAAACAGTTTCCAACGGAGAGCTTTGCTTCACAGAACGTGAGAAAAACAACAGAACTTAACAGTTACGAAAAAAATACCACCAACTCCTTAAATAGCACTTCCATTCCGATCATGCCTTTAAAAACAGTGAAAAAGCATTCATCAGGAGGCAGGAAGAACAGAAACAGGCTCACAAAATTCTGTCTGGGCAATTTTTGTTATAGAAGAAAAACAGAAGTTAACACACCTTTTTGGATTGCAACAACAGTTCTGTTTCAAGAAGCAAAACTCGACTCAACAAGTTATTCCAGTCCTTCTCATCTATGATCACCTTTCCTTTCAGTTTCTCTTCTAAACCATATAGTTTATCTTCCATCCAATCTAGCTTAAGAAGCTTTTCCTGGCAATCAGCAAGCTGACTCTTTAGGAACTCAAGCTGAGAATTATCTTCTATTACCTGAAAATATGGATAAGAACATCTCTAATTTCAAAACAGATATAATTCATCATTTGACCAATGAAGTTAAGTGGAATCTTCCTCAAATTCAGTAATCATATTCTGCTACATTAGAAAATTATTTTTCTTTTAAAAATTGCCATAATATGCCTATTTGTGGAACTCAGCTTTTAAAAGAAACTGTTGACATAACTGGCTCTTGAAAGCACAGTACAATTTAACTGACCTTTTTTCAAGTTTTTCAATATATTTATTATATATCTGTTAGTTATACTTAAGGAGCATGCAGCTATCTTGTTAATATCTTTATCCCATTAGAAAAGTCCTCTAAAAAAGTTAAGAATACATGCAGACGGCATCTTAAAATAAAAGTTCTTACTTGTTCACATTTAACTTCCACAACATCATGATCTGGGTACGATTCTTCTTCATTACCTCCCTGTGCTGGAAGGGGTAGCGGATGAAGGTCATCACTAACTTCATTTCCTGAGTGCCGTTCTACTTGAGGCTTCTTTCGAGTGTGTTAAAAAAAAAAAATAAAAAATCACTGGTGTTATTTATTACAAGAACATTTCATCAGCCAAGTAACTGAAAGAAAAGACCTATCATTTTAGTATTCATTTATTTAAATCTGACAATCTTATCCCAACTGGCTGCAAAACACAGAAAGCAACAGCAGCTAGTTTAATTTAAAAAAGAAAAATTGTATCGACATGAACAACCTGTAAAACAAATATGAACAGACTTTACTATATGTACCGTGTACCCTGGTTCCCTTCCATAAACAGTAATGAAGGCATTAATGTCCTCTCTTATTGTAGATTAGGTTTCTAAGTGTGGATTGGGAGGTATGAATCTCACTGTACGTATTAGCACATGTGTAAACAGTTCCAACATCAAAACCACCACTCAAACATTTAGGTCGGGCGGGAAAGTTTAACTAGGAAGATTAGAACTCTCTCTTTCCCTTGAGAACTGTTGGTAAAATAGCCCTACTAGCTACACATTTCATTTCCTTTGAACGCTTCCCTTACAGAGAACAAAGGAAGAGACAAATTTTGCCTTTCTTTCCAGGTGGATCAAGTCCTGTGATCACTACCTGCCACAAACCAAAATAAACTACCTAATGATTAAGAACCCACAATTGGTAGTTTTGTGCAGCATCTTAACACTTACAGATTCCTAGATGTTCTAGTGAAGCTGAAACTCTGCTCTTCTAGGGAATCCTTAATACACTCACATATACCCCCCCCCGCTTCAGTTCTACCATTCAACAACAGAAGTACCAGATAAGCCATTCCACATATTTTCTTTGTGACATTTTCCTCGCTGCTAAAAGCGATATTTTTCCTTCCTCACCAACATTTAATGGGCAGTCACAGTCCTAAAAGTTTTGTACAATTTTACTTTGCACCCTTATAGCAGAAACTATTAGGAAAGTTGTCTGTTCCACACGCCAAGAGTAGCATAACGCATAAAATCAAGTGTTACTCTTGTAAAACTGAAGCCAAGAGGACTGTTACATTAAGAAAACTTTGCTGAACAGATTCAGGCAAAACAAGGAAAGAGTGTTCTGAAAGCTACGTTGAAAACACCACAATATTAGGCCAAACATACTTCAATCCCCAAACAGGATGTACATTCTTTTTCCGATTGCATATTCACTTTCATTGCTGTCCCTCCATTTGATATAATTCAAATGGCAAACAACAGTACTAGATCATTACCATCAAGACTTTGAGATCAACTACTCGGCACAAGAGAGAAGCAATATACTCTATATTTCAGCTATTATTTTGGTCAACCACGTTTTGAGGGGAAAAAAAACAAAACTGGTCCGATCAAACATTAAAACCTAAACAAAAGCACATATTCCAGAGAGAGCCTGACTTGGTATAAACAAGATTAACCTTTAGACATACAACATAAAAACTATTTTCATACCTGTTTGGAATTCAGAGCACTGCCACTAGGATCAGCAAGGACATTATCACAATTTGACCATACTTCATATTTAAAAGATCTGGGTTTTTTCCTTGTCTGGGATTTAACCTTCAAAGTGAAGAGGAGAAAATATTATGCTTCTAACACAGGAATATTTTCAAGTTAGTTAATTCCTTATGTTTTTTCACCACGCAGTTGATAATGTCATTTTCTGCCATCCCTGAGAGGCAGGAATATTGCATGGTACACACAAACACATTTAAATCTTTGCAGTACAATAACACCTAAGAATATTTAAGTATGACCCAAATTTACAGAGAACATAGATCTGGAAGTGAATGACATATTCATATACTCATAAACGCCTATGCAAGGCTGCACGAAAGCCGGTTGTAAAGAGGAAAGACAACTTGCACCAGAGTTGAAAGACAAATATGAAAAAAATGTAGTTATGCCCCCAGAAGTGACAAATCAAGTATACAGAAGTCCTGAAGACTGTTATAAACTCAAACAGAACAAAATCCTGTAAAATATGAAGACTGAAAATTCCTTTTATTAAAGCATACACTGATACACAGCATACAGTGACAAAAATGCATTCATAATGTAAGACAAATATGATTAATGAAAATAATCTGATTTGAGATGTATACCACTGAAACACAAGTGTCACGCTGAAATTAAATGTTACCAGAACTTCAACATATCAGATGATTTTGCTTTGTTTTTAAATTTACCTGAAGTCTACCGAGTTACACAAACATTCACTATCTTGAGAAGTGTAAAAGAAAATGTATCACTTACTGTAAAGATACCAAATACTAGATTTATCTTCATTCTACTGGTTTTTTGTTTATACTACAAAGCATTGTCAGCTTCGAGTCTTTTGTATACCTGATAGCACTCAAGCATCTTACAATGGAACTTCAAACTGATTTTCCCCCTATTTTGACTATCAGCGATGTTGCACCTTCAAATAAACTGGTCTTCAGCTTCTACCTGCAGCACTAGGCATGTCAAAAGAAGTTACTATTTAATCAGTACCTTATTTGAGTTACTTAATTCCTTGTGTTTTTTCACCACACAGTTGATAATGTCACAAACCATCTGCATTTTTCTTTCCGCAAAGCCAAACTGAAGAAACTGCTGTTTTGTTAAAATCGGTTTATATTGAAATTGATCTCGAAGAAGCTGCAACAAAATAAGAGTTTACCTCACTTTCAAAATCACCACGCAATTTGTTGTAGAAATGGCATGCTCAGGTTCTTATTTTTCTACAATCCTTTCTTTCATTCTGCACTTCAGCAGTTAAACCTTTTCTCATTTGGTTATTTATATATTCTCAGCTTTTTCTTCTAACTAGACTTTCAACATAGCTCTTTCAGAAACATTTCATTCACATCACTTGTAAAGTTTAACTCGCAGTCTTAAGATTCATGAAACTAATTATTGTAGACATTAATATTTTAAAAATTAAACAAAAAGTTTCCAAAGTGAATGCACAATAAAAAGTTGTACTAATCTCAGCAAATGCATCAGATGGCTAAGTAAGGTTCCCACAGAGCCTCTTTGTAAAGGAGCCCCTGTCCTCCTCAGATGGAAAACTAGTCTGAATAAGCCAGTATTTTTTAATACATCGAGTCACCTTTGATACAAATGTGCTTATGGACAGCTCAAAATCATTTTCCTTCCATTAAGAATTTCATTCCAATTTATAAACTGTTAAATATTGGACTTTATATACTAATAAGGCATGGTGTTTTAAAATAGCTGTATTTCTTAACTGTGCTTTCACTACAATCATTGAAGTTTGCTGTGATTTTTGCTGCTTATGATTTCTCCTAAGGTCACTTATATAAAAGCCTAATAAATATTTCAGTATTGTTCAAGACTAACATAAAAACATAGTATTACTGCTTCTGCAACTGTCTCAAAATTGAAACGCAACTAACAACATCCGTCCTTATTTTCAGGAAAATCTAAACAAAGACTTGCCACACAGCAACTTACTACTCATCTTAAATCCTAGCAGAATTACAATTCACATTCATTGCCAGAAACTTTCACTTTCTAGTAATACTCATCCTAGACTTAATTCTTATGACGCCATACTCAAAACTGTGTCTGCTCTGCAAAGAACATAAAGAGAGATACCTTATAAATAGCTTCAATAAAACGCAAGTCACTCTTTGCTGTGAGTTCCACATCGCACTTTACCAAAAGTTCGGCTATGTAAGTTGAAAAAGACGTAAAAGAATAGCTGATGATAGGTAAAAATGCAGCTGGATCACCCTTTACTAACCTATTGAGAAACAAAAGTATTTTATACAGCAGAAGATAACAAAAGCCTGTCATTACATTGATTCAAACGTTTAACTTGAAAGGTGTTTTAATACAGCCAGTATGTTACACGCAAGTATCTCCTTCATTTTAAGGTTTTTTCCCAGGCTTATCTCATTCAGCAGTCTTTACTGTTACCTGTAAAATGCTTAAAACAACATTTATGGGACCCTCATATAATTATAACATTGTCAGGCCTAAAGCCCACCAGCACTTCCATCTCAAGATTCAACACCTTTTTTTCTTAATCTTTACAGGACGAAAAGTCCTGAAGAAAGTTTTGGTAGTACTTACAAAGAAATTATAATAGTGAGAGATTAATCAAAGAAAAGAGAAAAACAGCAGAAGAAAGAAGAGCAAGGTAGTGATACACTTCAGGATCATTCTAAGGACTGCTCAGCACAACAAAACTGCGTCCTTTTATCTTCCAGTTCACATATATCAAACCCCAACATCCCACAGACATATGTTCTGCTTACTCATCGCCGGGTGCAATGCTAATATTTATACATATCTTGTTTACACATCTTGTTGTCATCATGTATTAGCATAAACATATTCACACTGCCACTTACACCGTATAATCCACATCTCTTGGGTAATTTAGCAAGCGAAGTCCTTGTTCTATTTTTCTTAAACTTCCTTTTAGGTCTCCTGTTGCCATTATTCCAAATGCTATTCTTCTTTCAGATTATGAAATAAATGTAATATACTACATTCTCCCCCTTAAAAAAAATACAATTATGTACACAAAAATTACAAAACGCAATAGAATTATCACTGAAATTCAAAGGTTTTTGATCCTTTTTTCTAGACATTACTATTTCCAAAGCATTACAATACAGCACAGAGCTAGGGCTCAATTAGTATCAGCCATCATTTCCACTCATTCTAGATGCAATCAAGTAGTAATCTGCAATCCAATCAACTATCAAAGATTTTCAAAGATAAAAGACATCTGAAAGCATATTAAGAATGTAGTGCTGACTAAATCCACTAAAACTGAATGTAAACAAGTTTCTTCACTGTTTCAAAGGAGCAGAAGCTCCACAAGCAGTAAAACCTTTTGCCTTTTTCAGTTTAGAATGCTTCTTTTTCTTTTTTTCACCTGGCCCCACGCTCACTGGCCAAAAGAACAATGTTTGGATGTGTAAACATCAGAAGGCAGGACTAGCAACTCATCACAGACACTTCTCTATTTAGATGATCCATTAAACACACGTTTGGGGGGGCGGGGCATATATTTCAAAATAGGTGCAAGTTTATTGGGACAATAACCAAAAGGCTCCTGTTTAACCTCTACATTGTAAGACAAGTTGAGAACCCACTTTTAATTTCTTGTGAGCTTTGCTTCACAGAAGACAAAGACTCATCTAAGGACACGGTGCAAACTACAAAAAGGTGCCTTTCTCCCTGCAGAACCGTTCTGCAAGGAAACTGAAGACTGCAAGAGAGGGGAAAAAAAAANAATAGGTGCAAGTTTATTGGGACGATAACCAAAAGGTTCCTGTTTAACCTCTACATTGTAAGACAAGTTGAAAACCCGCTTTTAATTTCTTGTGAGCTTTGCTTCACAGAAGACAGAGACTCATCTAAGGACACGGTGCAAACTACGAAAAGGTGCCTTTCTCCCTGCAGAACTGTTCTGCAAGGAAACTGAAGACTGCAAGAGAGGGGAAAAAAAAAAATAGAAGGGGGGAGTAGGGGGGAAGACGGCAACAAGAGAATCAGCAAAGCATGAAGTCACCATCAACCAAATCAGTTTTCAGATCTTTCGAAGGGATAAATAAGAACTGGTTGGTAAATTCTTAAATGGAGGAAGAGGAGACTGGGCGGGGGAATAAATTGCCGTAAGTGATCTAGAAATACTGGTAACTCCAAATGGCTGGCAGGTGGTAAAAAGAAACACCTGAAGCAGTACCTTCAAATACCAGTATTAATAATAATAATCTTAAAGAACCTTGTCCCTCACTCCATTGATTCAAAATACATTATATTTAGAAATAGCCTATGAATATTATTTACTGTATCTTGCATCCGTTTGTTTATAAGCAACCAATATTAGTTCTTCTCCAACACAAGACTTTAAAAGCACAGACTGAATGATAGACCAGCTCTTAAGTCATAATTGAAAACAAATGGCCTGCATCTTAGCACTCTAGACAGACATAGAACCTGAGAAAGTCCATTAGCAAACTGTGAAACTCAGTGTTTTCTGAATGGTTTAGAGAAAAAAACACGGGGGAAAAAAAGTACAGAAGTACAGAAAATTGACACTTCTCCCAAAAAGAGTTCTCCTTCCTCACAGCCTTGAGATTTGCTTGTGACTGGCTCAATGCTCTACACTACTTCCCTCAAATGCCACAGTAAAAGTAATGATTTCAGCCATAAAGCCTTAAAACAGAGATTTACTGTTCATTTTTCCACTAGAACCTGGGAGATAATTGTCTGCCACTGTCTACAATGAATTTCTTTTCTTGCCAGAAAACAAATACTTTGAAGCCTAGCAATCCAAGCAGTGAAGAGGCATTGCCTGGCAGCCTGAAGAGATACTCTCAAGATACCAAATTTTATATAATTTCTCTTGCTGACACATGAGATTCATACCAAAAAACCAAATGCTCCAAAGAGATTTTGTCTAGCCTTGTCAGAAATCAACTCCGATGGGCACTCCAGTTTGCAGCTTGGTTAGTTGGTCCTACTTATTAAAACACGGAGTCTTTTCAAAAGGAACTTCTTGACCACACATTTCATCTACAGTTAGAAAAAAAAAATTACAGTTAAAGCTTGCACTTACAATGGTCTGGGTTTGGTTTAGTTTGTTTTTTTTTCTTGTGCCTCTATGGTGTTTAAATCAGCAAGCTTCAAGAATCTGAAGATCCTCACAGGCCTTCTGCCCTCGTTAATGCATTTTCTTCATATTTAATTATTAGGTTCTTCCTCTTTAATCATTAGGTTCTGGGTTATTAGTCATCCTAAATATAAGTACACAACACTCATTGTTAGAGACTAGGGACAATTTAACCTCAAGTATTTGGAAACTGAGGCAGCTATTCTTCCTGCATTACCTTACAAAGTGATCCACCCTACGGTTTTGCCAATTTAACCTCAGGAGAAGTTTCAAAGAGTCTTATATAAAACTGAAGATCTAATCTGCAATGCAAATACTCACAGAAGACACTCTCAAAGGAATTCATCTAATCAAACAGGCCATTTCCCTAAAGCATCAACAATCCTTTCAACAACGGACCTCTGGATGCAAAAACTGGCAACTACCGTCACTACAAACTGAATCACAGAATGGTTTGGGTTGGAAGAGACCTTGAAAACCATCCAGTGCCACCCCCTGCCCTGGGCAGGGACACCTCCCACCAGCCCAGGTTGCTCCAAGCCCCGTCCAACCTGGCCTTGAACACCTCCAGGGATGGGGCAGCCACAGCTTCTCGGGGCAACCTGCCCCAGGGGCTCACCACCCGCACAGGAAAGAATTTCTTCCTAATATTTGAAACTGAGAGGAAATAGCTCAAGAGATGATAAAAATAACAGAGTTAAGTTTGTAGAAAATAACATCTTGGGAAGGTGAACACTGTAAAAAGCAAGGGATAGCTTTTGCCTGTATGAATTCGTGACAGAGCAGTTACAGAACATCAGCTATCCAGAATAACATCAGGCACAACAAACTTTTAAGAGCTGATAACCTAGAGCTGCAAGTGGTTTAAAGAACAACTCTGAAAATCACATATGGTATTCAAAGAACTAGTGAACGTCAAAAAAAAAAAACCGTACCCACCAAAAAAAGCACGCAAGTCACCAAGTCCCTTGGTACCCGCAGACCAGCCGGAGAGCAGGCCTCCCCCGCCTGGCCTCGGGGCCCGCCGGCCCTCAGGGAAAGGGGGGGGGGGGGGGCACGGGATGGGACTAAACGGCCGGGCCCTGAGGGGAAGGGGGCGGGGGGAACCGGCCCCCGGCCCGAGAGAACCCCTGCCGCTCACCCGCCCCCTCCGCCGGGGGCGCCGCCTGCCCGGGACGGCGGCCGCCCCCCGTCAGGATCCCGCCGACCCGCGGCCACTCCCGGGCGCAGACCGAATCTGCCGCCGCCAGAGCCAACGGCCACTTCCGCTTCCCGCGCCTGCCACCCTCCGCGTGACGTCACTTCCAGCAACAACAGCAAACGTCACACCTGCCAGGCAGGAGGAGACGGGGCGGCGGTGGCGGCCTCCCTGCGCGCCGGAGGGGCCTCCCTGGCTCCCGCCGCCTCTCCCCGCCGCCGGGGGCTGCCCAGCCCCGTCCCGCCCGGCGAGGCTCACGCACCGACTCGGGCCAGGCTCGTCGCGGCGGCGGTCGGGACCCCCAGTTCGCACAGGTACGGGCCCCGCGCCGGGTCCCCTCAGGCGGGTGGGGACGGACGGACGGCGCATCCAATCAAAAGCCGGGGCCGTTGGGGGCGGCCCAATGGCGTGCGGGGGGCGGCACCCGCGGGGGCCAGGCCCGCTGAGGGAGGGCGGCCCTGCCCCGGCCGAGGTCCCCGGCTCCGGTGCCGGCCGGTCCCGGCTCCCCTCGGCGGGGAGAAGCGAGGCTCGGTGAGGCGGCGTCCCGTCAGCTGGGGCGGGAGGGCCGGGCTGTGCCGCTGGAAGCGCCGGCGGGGCTGTCTGGAGTCGGGGCTGAGGGGCCCCGGCGTGAGGGGTGGGGGGAGCGGCGGGCCCCGGCGAGCGGCGGGCCCCGGGC
>RSEF01000004.1:50914106-50927497 GCA_003993805.1 Himantopus leucocephalus | reverse complement strand
GCTAAATGGCAGATTGTGGTATAGCTTCCTCTTGTGAAGCAATTTTACCGGTAGCCCTAAGGACTTTAAAAAATTTTATGCTGGTCTCAAGAAAATGAGAATACCTTCTTTATACGTACATTCCTGCAGCCAGTTGTGTATCCTATTTATTGTGTGACTCAGTAAACTTTTTATTTCAAACTTGCCTGATAATTTGTAGCAGTTGATCATGGTTTAACCTGTCTCTGTATGATAAAAAAATTAAGCCAAATATATAACTGTACAAGAAATGAGAATAAAAGTAAGGATGAATTTATGTAAAATCTTGCATATTACTAAACTGAATTTAATACATGGGACTACAGTTTCTTCACAACTGTGGCCTTATTTAGAAATGAATTCTCGAACTTCCCCTGAGGGGATGCTTATGCAGATAAATGCTTCACCAGCCAGCTGAACCTGTCTTTTGTCTACTTCCATGTTGGTTACACTTCTTTATTTCTATAATTTCTTTTAATTTCTCAATTTTTCTCCCATAATCACTAATCACATCCATGGATTGTTTCTTTCTGCTTATGTAGAACAGTTTCCATTCATGTCCAATGTTTAACAGTTTTAAAGCCCCATTTTTAATTTCCTGTGCTAATAGAATATAAATAATTTCAAATACACGTGAGATCCTACCAGCCCAGGCCATAAGGGTTTCTTTCTTGAAAGTCAGCATCACAAACCTGCAGATTCCTAGTATGATCACTTTATCTGTCAGCATAGCAAAGGTTGAAAAATAAGATAAATCACCCACCATATATACCGTACTTGTGATGGGATAAAGACAATGTTCCCATACTGAATTAGTATAATTTATGGTACTTTAATTTTCCCTCTTGGTAAATACAGGTGGTTACTGAAATTTGAGTTGTGGCATTCAGAAATCTTGATATCCTGAATGTTATTCAGTTATGTTCTTTTTATTACCATCTGCAGCAAAGTTTGACAAAAAAAAAAAAACCAGAACAGTGATAAGTAGGATATAGAAGCCTTATCATGAAGGTTTTTATGCTGCTATGCAGGCAGGCTTGAGAAGATATTTTGGGTGCTCAGAAACAAGAAACTGAATCCTTAATACATTATCATTGAAATCGCTAAGCTTTGTCTTAATGTCAGTCACAGCCTAATTTTGTTTGCTGCCCACTACTCAGGACGTTTTTGTTTCTCCTTACATTTCATAGTACTTCATTGACTCCAAATAAGATAGTTGTATTAAATTTTAAAGGAAGTCTGAAGATAATTCCAAATGTTCTGATGGTTAAGCCTTCTTAACTTGTATAGGACATAGATATGTTTGGTACTGTTTGCAGAAGCTTATTGTTAATTTTGTATATACATTTTTGAAAAAATCTTCTATTTTTTATGACTTTTGTTTTCAATATTTATTCGGTTGCTCCCTTGGAGACGGATTACGTCGTCAGCATAACTTTGATAAAACTCACTTTTTTTTCTATTCAGATCAGTCCTACAGTTTTATTTTTCCAGTGTGTGCTGAGTCTATCTTACAAATATTTATAACCATTTAATTTGGATTTTATGTCCAGCAGGTTCGCAGATGGGTCAGGGACTCTGGAGAGTTGCTAGGAACCAGCAACTGCAACACCAAGGATACAGTGGACAAGGCTATCTTACCAGAGAACATGGTAGGAGGATAGCTACTAACAATGTTTCCAATACAAGCCATCGCAAACAAGCCCAGGGAGGCATTGACATCTACCACCTGTTGAAGACGAGAAAATCTAAAGAACAAGAAGGATTCATTAACCTGGAAATGCTGCCACCAGAGCTTAGTTTTACCATTTTGTCATACCTGAATGCAACTGATCTCTGTCTAGCTTCATGCGTCTGGCAGGATCTTGCTAACGATGAGCTTCTCTGGCAAGGGTAAGCAAAAAAAAAAAAAGTATCACCTGCATGTAGTAAAAATAATTATTAGATTTTACATTTGTCTCGACATGTGCTTTTTGTCGTTCTAACCTTAGGAAAGGTTTTCTAAGTTAAATGAGATTTGACGTAAGGGAAACATGAATATAGTTAAAAAAGTGTTACTCTGGATTGCTAATTACTATCAGGTATTACTGGAGATTGCTACATACAAAAGCATGCTCGGTACAAGTATATATGTGTATTGCTACACACCTGTTTGATATATCATGGGGAAAAAAACAAGGACTCGTCTTCACTTTTGTATTAGCTCAAAGCACACCTCAAATGTTTGTATTGTTACTTCTCTGAACTTCAAACAAATATCTAGCTTGAGCAAGCGAACCTATTCTGCTGAAGCTCCAGGTAGAAAGGGATGAGAACTCATCTACTATACTTATCTTAGAGCAACTTAAGTGTGTGTTTTTTGGAAGATGGTGATGGAAGGGGCAAAGAAAAGGTCAGTTCTGCAAATGTGTAAAGTGGAATTTCTGCAGTATAACAGTTGAAACACATTTATACAACATGCGCAGAGTTTGTATATCCAGGAAATAAATAAAGGAATGTTCTGTCAAATAAAACAGTATAAGATCAAAGCTTAATGAAAAATATTTTCTTTGATATTTGGTGTTTTACCACACTAGGAAAGACTCATGAAATCATCTTTAGAGTAGATGGTCAGTGGAACTCGTACCTTCTTTCACAACATATTCTTACCCCTTAAGTTAGCAGACAGTAAGTAGTATTACTGTAATAGCTGGGTGGTTGTTCAGGTCCTGTTTCTCTTCCTTTCATTGGGCTCTACGTCTCTTCCTTCCTCATCTATTTCTTTGCCCCTCTGCATTTGAATTAAGCAGCTTCCCTTCCTATCATGCATTATGAACTCAGCAATAGGATAGTGCAATTGTAACTCCTCAGTCACAGTTGTTCTGCCGTTGGGGACTGTCGTCTTGGCAGGAAACAGGAATTCTAGTGAAGATCCTGCTAAGCCTCTTAAGTTTATGTATATCAAATAGCTTGGCAGTTGAATAAGTATGCATTCTATTGTACTCACTTCTTGGTATAAAAACCACACTAAATACAAATTCCCTGGGCCAAAGCTTGAAGATACTAGAGCTTCTTAATTGTATGCAGTATATATTCTTAACATACAGGGGGGAAAAATACGTATTTTCCTCAGAGTTTATTTTGGGAAATAGCTCAGTCGTTTCTAGTGAAATCTTCCCAAATACTCAGTTCAAAGTATACACTTTGGTAGTGAAAATGTGTCTTGATTTAGCAAATCAAATGAAAATCTCAAATTGCATAATCTCTGTGGACATCTTAGTCTTCAATATTCCACATGTATTGGATGTGTTTGAGTTTAGGCTTTGGCAAGTCCTCTGGCTGCCGTTCTGAACTCGGGCCAAGTAAGACCCATGTTTCTCCTGTGTCCTCAGTGGCTACCTGCTGGGTCCTAAGCATTGGGCCTAATTATCTACAAAACAGATGTGTTGAAGCAGAGCTACCAGTTCAATAAGGAATCTAGATAACAATCGGAATGCCTAGAAAGTGCAAGTTCAAGGGAATTTCAGATGGTGTCATCGAGGAGACGGATGAGGGACAGAAACTGATGAAATTGAGATAAGGATTCAAGGTGGGATAGAAGGGAAAGAAGATGAGAAGGGATGGAAGATACAGAGGGATGGGGCTGGATCAAATAATTAGGACTGGTCAAGACTGGAAAACAGTCAGGTGGAAAAGGACAGATGGAAAAAGCGGTGAGTGCAGATGTGGTGTCCCACTCACTGCATGATGGGGGCACAAGAAAAGAAACACAATTTTTTACACCCTCATACTGCTGCAGGAGAGCAGCTTGTCACTGCTCAGATACCAGGAGTGCCAGAGGTCTCAGCTGTGTGGATGTCGTTACAATGCCACCTACTGGGATATGTTTTGAGATTGCACTCAACTACACCAAAACCTGTGTGAGAAGAAAACAATAATCGTATAAATGAAGACTTTAGCAACGCACATGCAAAAGGCTAAATAACTGTTACGAGCAACCTATTTCTAACTTTTCCTATAGCTTGAGTATTTGGCTTTGCGCTGTGGATTATGTTTTGCTTCTGTAAAATACGTGAAATGCAGACAAGAATTTTGATAACAGACTAATTCTATTTTCATAGGTTGTGCAAATCCACTTGGGGTCACTGTTCTATATACAATAAGAATCCACCTCTTGGATTTTCTTTTAGAAAATTGTATATGCAGCTAGATGAGGGCAGTCTCACCTTTAATGCCAACCCTGATGAGGTAAGTGAACTGTTGTAATAAACCGTTAAAATAATTGTGATTGTTGTTTTATAAATTATAGCCATATTAAAAGGCAAGTTTTAATAGGTGTTTGTTTTACTGTAGAAATGGTTAATACCAAGTTACAGCCCTATCCTGATCTTTTTTTGCATATGGTACCTGTGCACATCATTTACATGGCTTGCCTCTTAAGTGCTCTGTGCAGCTCTATGGATGCCAGAAATTCATAACCACGTATTGACTTAGGAACGAGGCAGAGATCCTAACTGAAGAGACCGTGGTGAATTTAAAAAGGACAATAATAAGCTTTCATAAATTAAAATGCTTCTGCAGAGCATGAGTTCAATGCCACTTCAGTTAAAGCAGGTTAAAGCAGTTACACCACGACAAGGTATAAAGTAACACCAATTAATTCTATGGCAGTTGTGGTTTCTTGTGAGGGGTTTTTAAATATGTCCACTATCGAGGAGCAAATCTTGAAATGCTATGAAAAAGATGTACTGCTGAACTATCCTAAAGATCAGTATGATTTGATTTCTGTGGATGTTTGTTATGCATAAACATAATCTTTCTTTATAGTATATAACAACATATATTTATTTTCAAAAAATACCCCATGTCAAACTAAAAGGTTTCCATTTATTAATTCAAGTAACTAACTGGAAAAGTTGGTTCTGCTTTCACTCTGTCACCTTTCAAAGAAGAAAAGAGTTTGAGAGTAGACAACTTTTGCCTGGGAGATAGGCAATTAATGCCCAAGCGACAGAGAGAGTCTTCTGTGTACAAAACCAGACTCCTGCTTCATGTTTCCTAGGAAAAGAAGGTACACAGTACTGAACGAAAAGTAGTATTAACTTCCTGCTTATATTTATACACACACAAGGAAGTGATAATTGAATAAATCCGAAGTAGGAAAAGGATTAAGAGACACGAAAAGACATAATTCCAGGAGCCAACAGTTCGCTCTGCTGATATGATACAGAAAACATGAACTTGTGACCACAGGGTGAAATAAATAAAGCAGTCATATGAATCATTACAATAATGTGATTTTGTTTAAATTCTTTCTTTATCTCATATTCTGCTTGATAAAGAAACCCACTTCTTTTATTACTCGCAAATTACAGTATTTTGTAATTTCTCTGGTAGAGCTCTGACTTGAACTGTGATACGCAGTGTTGAGACATCTTATCAGCACCTTGCCTCTTGAGTGATTAGCATTGATTTTCAGCAGGATTTTAGTGAAGTTAGTAATAAATGTAAAGCTTTTCAAATGAAACGCAGTATTTGGGAAACGTGTGTTTTCAAGAATATATCAAGTTTAAATTGGTAATAGCTTTTTCCACCCAAATTTTTCTTTGTCTTCCAATTTGTTTTAACGTAATTTTTCACTTACTGTCTTAGTTTATAATATGCTGTTATATTCCAAGCTAATTTAAAGTAATCTTGGTAGGTTTAAAGCATTTGGAGCCTTCACAAAAGGCACCGAGTAAAAAAATTCATTATTTTTAAAGGAAATTACGATCTCCAAATTAGAGCTACCTTATAGTATGCCTAAATTAGATTCTAAATGTATTATGCTACACTTACTTCTTCTGGGTTCATCATGGTTATATTGTACAATAGTAGTACAAACAGTCTGCTTCAGGCCTAGTGAGAGACGAGAACCTCAGGATATCTCCTAAGGGCTTCTGTTCCTCTCTCCCTGTGGAGCACCATAGCCTGGCAGGAACCATTCAGGGCCTGAGTTCCAGGAGAATTCACAAATACTATTGCTTTTCTTGTTTACGACTGTGATATTGGCAGAATTATTATGATAAGGACACTGTGACTGCAATTTATGATATGACATTCCACTATTACAAAATTGCGTCTCGAATTTCCTGCCAAACTCTGCTTTACATTTGATAACAGACCTGATCAAATTACTGTAAAAATAGGAATACTTACAGCCACAGGAGCAAGATTCTCCAAAGGACACCGCCCATGTCATGAAAATGGGTAACCAGGCTCCACAGCAACAGCTCCAGAGCTAGCGGTGGCTCACGGGGTAGGGAAGAGCATCTACACACTTTGTGGTAGGATTCTCTGGTTAGCCATTGTTGTGTGCATGGTGTTGTGATATCTGCTGTAATTTAATGTATTGGTTGTGTGCATGAGCTTGCATAATTCATGAGAGGTGCTCACATTCTGCTGAAAGGATGTGCCTAATCACATTACACGTAATCTGAAAAAAAACCCTCCAGTGCATGTTTGGTTTCTCATGATTTTTTTTTGTTTGTTGTTCTTGTGGGTTTTTTTCATGTGGCAGCACCATTGTAGCCAAGATTTTGGAACTTGGTTTTCGTTTCTTTGGGGAGAGGGGGTGGTTTAGTGTTAGTGTTAACACTTGAATATGAATATTATGTTGTTTAATCTGCCTACATGATCTCTGCTGTATTTTATTCTGAGGAGTGTATGGTGTATGTGAAATGTTTATCATGCAGTGCTCATTTCATATCTCATACGCTTATGACTCAGAACTTGTAAGCAACCAGAAGTTATTTCCCACTGTTTTGTATACTGTTTCTAACTCCCTACAAAATATTTTGTCAAGTTTATTACATGGAGCTATGCTATGTAGTTAAAATTGGAACTGAAGGTGGAAAAGAGAATCCTGTGGTCAGGAAAGAAGATCTAATTTTTGTTTAATTCCTAATGGTAATGATTCTAACTGATTCTGTTTAATAGCATTTATTTTTATGGATCTATTGGAATCTGGACTGTACTGAAACTCTCAGACTTTAATGAGGTCAGGATGTCCTTTAGGTAGCATAATAGCAATAAAGTACAGTAAGACAGTGCTTATACTAAACCTGGCGTTCCACTCTTCTGATTGTGTCATTCATTACCAACTGCCCTTCGTTTTGGCCAGGGACATCAGTTTTCTGGCCTTTTCCTGATCACAAATGAATTGTTAGCCGCTTGCATAAAGCTACCTTACCTGACTTTTAATTATAGATAGTCTGTAGAGGATGGAATATTTACCATGCTGGATATTTCTAACCAAATTTTTTGAAAACTTACCCTATTTCATAGTGATCTACTAAGCAAGCCAATTTTGAGATGCATTGATTTATCTGTCCTAAGAATATTAAAAGTATGTGGATGTTGCAGAGGCAAGGAGTTCTTTTGTGTGATCTATCTAAAAAATTGGAATGGACCAGACAGCTGAAACCTTTTGAAAACTCTACATTAAAGTCAGAGAACTTTAATCTTGTAAATTATTAGTTATGGATTCTGAGTAACATGAAAAATATTTCTGTTCTACTTGTGATTTCTGCCATCATAAGCATGTATCACTGAGACTGTATTTTAAAGACGTACAGTGAAAGAGGCACTGTTTAAAATACGTGTTCTATATTGTGTCCACATTTGTCACCAAATGACTTGATGCATAACTTCAGAAAAGAATCTTAAAAACTCCTATTAGAAAATAGAACATCAGTAGTGCACATTTGGTTCCAGAAGATGCACCATGAGATATATTAAGATACTGCATTTCCCTAGACAAATGGGAATAATGATAGAATACATGTCTGATTATTATTTACTAATAATGTCAGTGTTACCTAGAAGCCCCGATCAGAAAGTGAGGCCCTACTATGCCAGTTACTATGTACAGAATAAAATGACAGTCACTGCCCCCAAAGAATTTATCTAAATAATTAAGCTAGTGTTGAAACTTGAATTCCTATATTTCCTCAGCTTTTACTTAAGAATGTTTTAATTTGGTTAGTGATCAAAATCATCTTTTTTTAATACAGTACAGACTAGAAAAAAAAAAATCAGCATTTTGTGTTGATACTTACGTAATCCTACCAAAATGTAAAAGCATATAACTCACAGAATTATGAATCACCAAAAAATGTTACTGTTAATATGCTACTAGTGATTTCCTTAGTCACGTTTTAAAACTATTTAAGGTAAACAGATGGAGCATGTGTACAACCATTTATGTGAACTTTGAAATTTCAAATATTACGTTGTTTGTCTTTATTGACAAATGTATTTGTCATATATTTTCCTGCACTACTTTTAAATTCACGTTAGGTAAAAAGCTTGTCTCCCAGCCCTGACTTTGCAAACAATTCCATTTAAGTATTAAAAAGAGAAATTGTGTGTATTTGTAGAACAATACTGACTCCAAAATTTCTGTGCCATTAACTTAGAATATGCTGGGTTTGTTTTGTATGCGTACCTAAATGGAGATGTCAGAGGCAACTACAAAAGTTTTAATGTTGACTGCTGTACTGAAATGCTCTGAAAGTACTCTTAGAAGAGAAGAAAATCATTGCAGACATGAAACCAATACTGAAAAAGTAAACTGTTCGATTTTGGATGTCCTGTATGGATTAAATGAATGGAAAGGCTCTTGGGAACAGGTAGAAACTAAGCTAGGAGTGTCAGTACTGTAACAAAATCAGGTGGCAAAACAAACATCGTGTGACTGGGAAAAAAGGAGCAACTGTAAAAAATAACATATTGAAATACGATTAATGGCTTTTGTTGATACTGTTAGTCTGTAGTTATGATCGTTACTTGCATACATAATTCCAATCAACAGTTGCATCCATGAAGCTTCTATCTAGAGCTGTCAGAAATGCAGTGGTAACATTCTTGCCACAAAAGCAAGGTATCCTTAAGGCATCTTTCCTAATTCTCAAGTGCCACGAGCATTCCAGAGGCAAGCAGGCTCCTCACCTAAGTTCGGCAGGCCCAGAGCTACTGGAAATCTTGGCTGTTGTGCCTTTTACCTAACTACTCTTCCACTACCTCAGAATTGGAAGAACACACCCTGTGTGCTCATCTTGCATTGTTTCCCAAGAGTGAAAAAGACCTCTTCAGCCCTGGTAGATAGTGGCACAGATCTGCCTGCCGGACTTCAGTCCAAAGAGAATCACCAGATGACTGATAAGTAATCTCAGCATAGATTTTACTAGTGTGTAGAACTACTTATTTCAGCTAGTATACCTGCCACAATTTATACACACAAAGTATACCACCATTTTAGCTATCAAAGGTGATTTATTTTAAGTGTGGGTTCTGAGAGGAATTCAAGGCAGTGTTTACAGTGTTAGAAAAAGCAGATTCGATGACATGCCGTAAATCTTGTAAATAAATTTCATTTGCTGTGAGCCAGAATTTAAAAACTTTAAAGAGAAATCAGGTTTCTATTGCTGCAAAGTATTTGTGGTTGCTTAGGAAGAAATATAAAGCAACTAAAAATGATGGCATGTGCTGAAGTATATTTGATTTATACTATGTTTACTTGTGAAGGAGATGAGGAAAATGAGTAACAAGATTGCAGTGACAGAGAAAGCTATTGTCAGGCATTACATGTGGTGGGGGAAGAGGGAGGAAATTAGAGAGGGAATAAAAATGCTTTGCAAAGGCTTGGTAGCCTGTCCCGTGAAGATCCTACATTGAGTTGAAATCTAGGGCATGAAAGAAATTACTTACGGCATTTACTGTCAGAGAGAAACCAACCTATTGTCTGTCTCAAAACAAGGTGTTATTTTCATCCTACCTCATCTGTGGCCTGCCAGGTATTTTCTGGATATGTTTGCAAAGTGCTTGTTCAGTCGTTGCAGCAGAAATACTACTGAGACTTCCTTGCCAGGCTTCAGTTTCTATTACCTTAAGCAAATACTAATTACTGAAGCAAGTGCATAAGTCTCATGAAGTCGGGGTACACATAAAGGAGATGTTCTGCTGCTAGTCTTGTATAAATTGCCAAAATACTTGAGGAATTATCATGCAGTTGGTGTTCATTTTGGTCTCTCAATTTTAGTTTCCTATTTAGCTCTAATTCAAGAAAGTATTTAACCTTATGTTGTCCATCCATATTATGGGCAAACTTAAATATGATCTAATTTGGCTTTAAATGCCACCTTATAGTGCAATACATGTTTCATTACGGTCCTAAATAAAGATTCTTCTTAAAATCGGCGCCTGAAATTGCTAGGATTTTTTTTTTTGTTACCTGCGTAAAACCTTTATATTTTTACTTATTTTATAAAACATTATTTTAACAACAACAACAAAAAGAGTATGCTGATGAACTGCTCTTTTCTATAAACACATAAGCAAAAATTATGAACTGGTAAAACCAGGTAGACAATATTACAGGTGTTTGTTGGCTTTTCACTTGTGTTATCGATATCGTAAGCGTATATTCTCATTTCTTTATTGCTTGGTGTAACCGAGACTTTGCTTTACTAATCAACTTCATAAAACAACTTTCCAAACCTGCACTCAGTCCTGTATTTCTTTTTTAAGCAAAACTGAAGAGCACTGGGGACTTAGTTTATACACTGAGTGACAGGTTGCCTCTACATCTTTATTAGGAGGCTTATAAAAAAATATATTTGAGAAGTATTTTAAAGGTGGTGTAAGTTGTGGCCTTGGTACATTATCCTATGCAGAAATGCACTATCCTACACGTTTTATGGTTTTTCAACATGATGGTGTAGTCAGGAGCTACTGTACTTCAGTATTGTAACACTTCGCTGGAATAAATGCTCAGAGCCACTCCCAGCCCCTGCCAGATTGCACTGAAACTAGTTGGGTAGTTATTCTTAGGTTTAGATTTTTGTTGTTGAAAAATGTGAACGTTTTTAAAATCCATTAGGTTGGGTTTGATTCCTGAGGTCATAAGGAAAATAGTTTTATGCTTTGGGATATTTCAATGAACAGAAAGAAACCGGAGTATCACTGAAATATTTTTAAATGAAATTTGGTGTGTGTGTTCTATGAGAAATGTATGCTGGGCAAAGTTTGGAAAATTCTGGAAATCGTAATATGAATGTAAAATATACACAATTGTCTTATATTTTTAAACTTTTTTTTTGTGTTAGGCACAGTGTTCTTATTTATGTGTATGCATATTTATATATGTTGGTATTTACCTATGCTTTGAAATCAGCGTGCTTGTGTTATTTGCATTATTACACATTTAAACAAATGCATTTAATGCATCTATTTGAATGTGATACATTGTATACATGTGAGAACATTAGTGTTTTAATGAAAGATGTTAAAGACTAAACACATTATGGCTAAGATTTTCTTATTTACAAAAGTTATAAAATTGAAAGTTATGGTCCCTGCAGCGTTTTAAATACGATTACAAAAGTATGAAAACCAAAATACTAGTCTACACTGTAAAGAAATTATTAAAGAACCATCATGCACATGATGGGGTTCAGAATTTTAAATTTCCTACAATGAGTATATGTAAAATCTCAACCATAACACTAAATTGTTTCTTTGCATTTGATTTATACTTTTAGAGTGTATTGTGCATGTTGAAATGTGATTTTGAGGAAGAGGAATCATTCTGAAAAGCAAACCGACTCATTTAATAGGATTATGTCCCTACATTGCCAAGTACAATACTTGTTCCGAAACACATTATGAAGATTAAACGTATTTACACATACATGTATTTTATCACAGGGAGTCAACTACTTTATGTCCAAGGGCATACTAGACGATTCGCCCAAAGAAATAGCGAAGTTTATCTTTTGCACAAGGACGCTAAATTGGAAGAAGCTGAGAATCTACCTTGATGAAAGGTAATTTGAATTTCTCTCGAGACATTTCCTTTTCATTTTCAAGGTACAGCATCATTCAACAATATTTTGCTTGTATTGATGTAGTTTTGAAGATATGAAAACGCAACTAAGTAATGCTGCTGCTAAATCTCAACAGTTACTCAGTTCAAGGATTTATGGGACTGTAACACTTTATAAGAACCCCTGAAAATACCACCTATAATTAGTAAACCTCACGTCTGTGCCTTTTCTGCATATTTGCAGTTCTGGGCATAAATAGTTTTGAAGTTACAGCGAGCATGTAAACTGCACAGGTTAATCTTTGTGCTATACAGCATGCAGATTTTATAGATATTTTGCTGCTTTTTCTTTTTTTTTAACTCGAGGTTTCTTTTTTCCCCTGTCTAGTACGGTTGTTAATCAGAAAAAGCAGTTATCACTTCACCAAGTGATGACAGCTTTTGAACTAGCGTTGAATCATCTAGCCGTTACTTGGTTGCCTGATCTTTCTGAAACGGAAGTCATGCCCACCTCCAAAGATGCAGTAGCGCATCCTCTTGGGGACAGCATAAGCTGCAGCAGGGGGCACTTTCCCCGCTCTAGCATGCTCTTCTACCTCCACAGTGCTTTCTCTTGCCCTCCAGGGTACCTTCAGGGTGGGGTAGAGCAGTACCAAGAGTGAGGACCACCAGCAGGTTCAAGCGAAGTTGAAAGAGGAGGAGAATAATAGCTGGACCTAAATAGGAAGAGCAGAGGGACAACAGTGCTTCTAGCAGGAATTCTCTCCTGCTTCTCATCCTCCTCAGCCTCTACCACTAAAGGAATGAAGGGAGTCGTTCTGTAGGGTTATCACCGCTGACAGTCCTGTGCTGTAAAACTTCAGAGTATCAATTTTTGGGGGCAATAGAAAAAAATACAAAACTATTTAACGTATGAGATTACAAGTTAATATTAGCAACCCCTACTGCCATTCGTAAACAGAGTGTAATCAGGCACTAAAAATAAAAACTAGGCTTCTAAATGTTGAAACTCCCTTCTTAGTACTGAACTATTTAATAGAAAGGATAAACATATGAGAATATTCTTTGATTCACTTCAAATTTGCTTCCAAATTTCTTTCAGATGTCTTTTGCACATCTGTTCATGTAAACTAGTCTGAATACTTTAGATGTTCCTGTGTTCAGTGGAAGATGCTTGAGAGCATCGCACCCTGATAGACTTAGACTTTGAAGGGGTTTTGTGAGTAAATTTTATCTAATTTAAGTCTGGTCTTAACAAGATACTCCTGTAACAGCTTCTACTTAGGCACCAAAATGTGTGACACACCTGAATCTTTTCCCTTTGCTGTCTTTTTTAATGGCTTTGTCAGGCGGTTTAAAGGAAGCGAAGCCTCTATGTAGACTACAATTGAATATGGATATAAAGAAACTTGCAATTCTGATTAATGTTTATTTTTATAGTATTTGGCTACTATTGTGTCTGAAGAATATGTGTTTCTATTATCTTTGTGCTGTTAGTGATAATTTCCTTTGTCTTTCAGCAAAAAAA
>RSEF01000004.1:50868035-50914006 GCA_003993805.1 Himantopus leucocephalus | reverse complement strand
TTTAGTTGATTTTGATTGTAGTTAGTTGATTTTGCATAATCATCGTCAGATTTGGGAAAAAAAGACATCTCAAATTTCTGTAAAAAAAATAAAACTAAATGCTCTTAGTCAGAAGAGTGTTCTGTAACGGTTTGTACTGAGTACCCCATCCTTGCTTAATATTTAAGGTCACAATAGAATTAAATCACTGGTCTGAACTGAGTCATGCTCATACAGTGATTTATAAAAACAGATTAGATCTTAAAAATCAATCATTCTAAATGAAAGAATTCCAGGTGACATCCCACCTGGAATTAATATGTAATTAAGTACAACAATCTCAAAAGGGGAAAAAAAAAACTTCTTCAGTAACTTATGGATGCGTATCATGTATTTCCAACTTTTCTTAAATTATATAGAAACTGTTACATAGCAGCTACCAGTCAACTTCTATATTTTCAGTGCAGTCTCTGTTATCAAATTCATGTCACATTGAGTTGCCACACAAAATAATAATTAACCACTCCTAAACATCTGATCCATCTCAAAAAACTTGTACAAAAATCAATTTTCAAATACAACTTTGACTGAGAAGTTCTCAGAAATACCTGAAAAAGAAGTTGTTCTGATGGTGGTTTATAATATATATATTTTCAATAAATAGTTTTTTAAATAAATACATGTTTTAAAATGTAAAAAAATCACCATTTACTTTTTCTTTCATGGTTTCGTATGCTCTTGGTTTGTTCTTAAAGTGTTAGAATGTTATTTCCTGTCCTCTCCTTAAACCGCTCTCCTCTAACGGGGCATCGCAGACCCTCTGCACAACCACCGGGCTGCCGACGTGCCGAAATCTGGCCCCGCTCCATGCAAACTCCTCGGGGCAAGGCTGGGGAAATCCTCTCTTCGGTGAAATCCGTGTCCCGGTTGATCACGATGGAGCCAGCTCTTTGTAAAGCAAGTGCTTTCGTGAGAGATATAACATTCCTCTAGAGGTAGAGTAGTAGAAACATGAAATGAAAGTGGAAACAACTCAGCTACTGTAGTCAGATGAGTATTTCCTTATTCTTAGAAAATAAAATAACTTTATAAGTAAATGTAGTTATCTCTTTCTAAGAACGGGTGATTTTGTGATGACCTGCAAGAAAAAAAGGCCATTGGACCAGAGTTTCCTTTTCCCGTTCAGAGATTGCCTTTTACTTATTTANGAAAACTTTATAAGTAAATGTAATTATCTCTTTCTAAGAACGGGTAATTTTGTGACGACCTGCAAGAAAAAAAGGCCATTGGACCAGAGATTCCTTTTCCCGTTCAGAGATTGCCTTTTACTTATTTATTTTTGACTTTGAAGAAGGGTAAGAATTATTTCTTTAAACAACTGAGCGCAGATTAAAATTAACACTGTACATTTCAATTATTATCAATTCATCGGGGAATCAAAAGGGTTGGTATCTTTTTAATTAAAATATTTTTATCAGATAACCTAAGCCTCTAAAGCCATATATTTGATTTTAATTAAAAAAAATTCTGGTTGTGATCATTGTTCAGAATTAATATACCAAATAAAATATGGGAAGAAAGGAGGTAAGGGGAGGTTATATAGTGTTACCTGATAAAAGGAGACAGTAATATTTAAAATGAGGTAAGTGTTGCACCGATTTATGATGTATTTTATCTTCTGGAGAAACCCTAGTTTATCGTAGTGTCGTTCAGCTTGAAACGTCAGCTGTATATCTTTCTGCTTTTGAATGTAACTCTAGGTTGAAAGGAAAAGGTTTGCAGTGATGTGATGTATAAGCAGATCAAAAGCTTGGCATTTTTTCCGGGATAATTCCCTTTTATATTGAAACATTTTTGTTGTCATAAATACATAAATATTATAAATATCTTATAAATACCTCGAAGGAACATTAATTAATAACACTTAACGTGCCTCTCATCTTCCTGGTGCCGTACAAACAGCTATTAATCTGAAAGGCTGAAAATGTTCCTTTTGTTTTAGTCCCCACTCAAATTATCCTGTAAACATCCTCATCCCTAACCCACTGGCACCAGGGTTTGTATTTTTTTCTTCGTTTTGAAAACAAAAGAAGATATCTTCATTCATAGTCTGCTTTCCTTTGCATCAATAGCATATTTGTGTCAGGAGTCTTGCCAGCATAAAAGTGAATTGGTTTGCAAGAACACAGAAATGCCTGCGCGGTGGCCTTGTAAATGTAGTGCCCGAGTAGCACCGCATTGATAACGGATTTATTTTCAATATACGCCGCCATACATTGTAAATCAGACTCGGCCTCTGTTGTGTATGTTTAAAAGCGGCACAATCCTCCTACTTCTTGTGCTAAGAAAAAAAAAATTAAAAAATGGAAGAAAAAAAATATCCAGAACGAAAATAATGGAAATGCTCCGGCTTTCGACAGTATTGAATGTTACATTTATTTATTTAGTTTTAAACTAAAGTTATGAGCCAGCCAGGATCCAAGAGCTGCTGCTGTGGCCGAAGGAGGAAGGATGGCACCGCTCTGCAGATGAGCGGGATTTCTTTTCTTTTGAGGTCGCCGTTCCTACCTCCCGCCGATTTCCAAACACCAAAGAAGAGACGAAAGGTCACTTCTCTAAATACGCTGTCGGTTCCCAGCTCCTAGGATTGTGCCAGTGGACCATCTACCATTCAAAATCACACCCAAATCGTGAATTGCTGATCCCAGGGCTTGAGGGCATTTATCCGTCCCATTTCTGTATGTGCACCCATATATCCAATGCAGAATATATTTCCAATTTGGATTTCATAGATTTAGTTGTGTATACGCACTTCTAAGAATTAGGAAAAAACATTATGGTCCTCATTTGCACTCTCAGTGGGTTATTTTGCTCTGTGTAAGCTAAGCCAGTCCCCTTGAGCACCATTGTTTATTTCCATTTACAGCAATTTGTAGGGTAATGTATAGTTGTAGTCTAAGGATTATAGTTGCCTGACACAATTGTCAGCACATTTTATTAAAAAAGTGCCAGCCTGAAGTCCCATGACCTTCCACTTTTCATCTTTAGAGGGCAACTTTTGGTCTAGGTTGCAGTGGATTTATTCATTATACCGTTCATTTTTTATATCTCATAGCTTGTTCCCAGAGTAAATGGGATAATAGCTATTGTAACCTACAAACCATTAACATATTTGCCTCGTGAGAATTCAGTGTCTGGGCTGTATACTTTAGCGTCAACATCTCGGATGTAAGTAGAAGAAAAGAAATCGTGGCTAAACTAGAAGGATTAGTTTTTATTATTATTACTCTTTTTTTTTTTTTTTTTTNAATTAAGGAAAAGAAGAAACTTGCATAAATCTTCCAGGGACCTCAGCTCACAATTTAAGCTCATTATGGCGGATAAGGAATTAATGGCTGTTGAGCACTCATATGTGTTCTGGGGATTTAAATGAGCATAATTCAGACATGTAGGACAGCAGGATTTCATTTATGCATATGCCATCACTTAGCGTCTCATCACATCAACTGCTGGATCCATTGGGCCCGTGCCAAGTCGGAGGAGTGCAAAAGGCGAGTCTCCGATCGACTCGGGGTGCTTCGGCTTCGCCCCACCAAAGCAAGCGGCTCTCAAAGACATTTTCTGACCTTGTCTTGGCCAGGCTCTTAGACACACCGAGAGTTTGGAACAAATTGAGAAGTGCCACTTGGGGCTTTGATTTTTGTCCGTTAGTCTTCCACCGAATGGCGCTCAGATTGTAGTCTGAGTCATTTACACACGCAGATGTGCGGACATGGACACACACAAAGATGTAGAGCGTCAAGACTTATTTAGGAAATTGAGTGTATGCTTTTCTNTCACGCAGATGTGTGGACATGGACACACACAAAGATGTAGAGCGTCAAGTCTTATTTAGGAAATTGAGTGTAGTGCATGCTTTTCTGACTCCCTTACGGAATTCTAAAAAGGAAAAAAGAANACACGCAGATGTGCGGACATGGACACACACAAAGATGTAGAGCGTCAAGACTTATTTAGGAAATTGAGTGTATGCTTTTCTGACTCCCTTACGGAATTCTAAAAAGGAAAAAAGAATCACTGTCTTTCAAGTCTTCTCTAGACAAGCAAGATTCTTGAAAGACCCAAACCAGAGCAGTGACCCAGTTCGTTCCTGAACAGACAAGGGAAGAGAAGCGCGTAGGTATCCCTCGATTCTCCCTGCAGCGGCTCCCTGTCAGAGAAGCATCTCTTTGTCTGCTCTTTGCAAAGTTTCCATCAAGCCAGGAAATACACAGAACTTTGCAATAGTTGATGTTGCACCGGCAACAATTTACAGTTTATTAACAATTTTAAGAAAAGAAAGCAATTATAAAATAGGTATTTGTCCAGGAGCCCAAGTACTATCGCTTTCCCTTTCTTTTCCTCTTTCAGAGAGAAAGCTTATGCTTTCCTGGAACACTGGGCTACCCTGATAAAACAAAAGAAAAAAAATCCATGATCAGGGTCTCACTTTCCCCTGGTTCACTGCCTTAGCAAGCTGACCCTGGAGGAGTTCAGGCTGCGGCAGTACTCGGAGAGGCAGTTTGCAGACCAACGCCTCTTTTGCCCACAGGAGCAGGGGGAAGGCAAACAGGCAGGGCAAATTGCTCCTTCGTCACTGGTCGGGGTCTACAAATTATGGGGCCCTCCAACATGCACGGAACGGTCAAAAGACACCATGGGTGACCAGTGAACAGGAGAATTTACCCCTGCGCCCTTCGGAAAGGGTTTTGATCTCGCTCTTTCTCATTTTGCCACAGCACGCTCTTTCTCTCGTTGGCTTTCAGTCGTCATTTCTTCACAGCGCGCCCAAGCGCCAGCCCCAGCCCCAGCCAGGCGGCACGGGGGCTGCTGCTCTCGGCCCCAGCGCTTTGCCACCTGCGTTTTACAGAAGGCGAACCCGGAGCACAGGGAGACCGCCATTTACCGCGGGCAAGGGAGCAAGCAGGAGACCTAAAAATAAAACTTCCTCTCAAGGCTCCTATAAGCAGCCGCCACGGCCCTACCTACGCCGCTATATTTTTCCAGTCGCATGCTGTGTCCTCAGAATCTGAGGGCAGAAAAGAGCCTTCTTCATTTAAATCCGTTTCGATTCCAAGAAAGAGAAACTTTGACTTGTTTGCTATGCTTGACTTGACACACTGCCTCCAGGGCCGTGTTCGGAATGACCTTACACAGCAGTTTACATTCATAATCCATCACTGCAGAGGGAAATCAAAACAACAGACTCTTTCCCGCCTCCTTCTGAAGGGCTGCTCTTGTTCTATGCTGTGTCCTCAGGAAAGAACCAGTGATGAAGCCAGATTACAGCTATAAAAAACACAAAACACCCCCCCAAAAAAAAAACCAAACAAAAAAACCCTGGCAATATACTTTTGCAAATCAGTTGCAAGAATCCAGTGGCTTAAAAATGAAGAAAACAACGTTTCTTCAAAGCTCAAAGGCCTTTTTAATGCCCCTGTGACACCAGGTGACAAAGCCCACTGAAATATCTCAAGTATCACATTTAGATTAAAAATTAATATATGCACACATTATGCCCTTTTACATGTAAACGTTACTTTTTTTCAGTGAAGACTGCATCTAATATAGATTTATTTTCCTTTCCAACTTCCTTCTGCACCTATCAACATAGTATTCCAGGATCTTGCAAAATAATATAATTACTTACCAGAACAGGAGAAATCACACCCTCTCTTAACTTGAAGCTGATAATGAAAACCGCCCTCATTCTACTTGTCAGTCCAAAACAAACCCCCCAAAACCCACGTCATTCTTACTCACCTCACAAAGTGAGTGAATAAACAAACACGACACAGCAGGTTTAGTCAACGAACTGATAAAAACCTCCAATTCTGAAGTATTCTTACTATCACCAGATCTAAAAGGGTTTTGCTAAACAGCTCCCCTTCTTTGGTGAGAGAAAGAAGGGCGGAAGCTTTACAATAGCCTTCAGTGCTCCTTGACAAATCGCAAAAAAGCTCAGTGGAAATGTTCGACTTCTTTATGATTAAAAAACAAACCTTTAATGTAGTTTTTGTTTACTGTGTCATAAGTGCAGCGTTGGAAGTTGTTGCCAAAGAATCATTGGAACAGGCATGACTAAAGCAGTGTCAGCCAGCCAGCTCTTTGAAAATGATTCAGTTCCTCTAGTCTTATGACTAAAATAATATCCAGTGGCTCCAGCTCGAAGCCTGGTTAATACATCTGTCCAGAGCACATAATTACTCGGTCATAACATTCCCCCGGCCACCAGCCAACAAACCAATCAGCATTTCTCCCTAACTCACTAGAATTTTTGCTGTGTCAAACTGTTTGATCTCTAGGTAGTAAAAATGCGAAAAATGGAAGGACACTGCACTGGAAGGTTTTAATTTAACATAGTTTCTCATGGAAATTAAATCTGAAAAGAAACATGTTTTTGTTGACATTGCTGAAGCCGAGAGTTTCGTTCTGCTTTGGGAATAATATTAACGTATCTATCTTGCAGCTCGCTGCTTATCTCTTCGCCAGCTAAGGTTCTGCAACGTAATCTCGCTTTCATTAATTGCTTTCACAAAGAAACTTGTGTTTATGAGAAAGTGAAGCGATACCGGCAAATTTAAAAGGCCGTTCTGTGCGTACGCACCCAGGAGTACGCTGCGTGGGCGGCGCGGGGAACTGAAACTGAAACACGGTCTGGATTTACACAGGTACTACTGTCCGCAGTCCTCTAAGCTCTGTTTGAAAGAGTATATGTTTAATTCTCTGAAGCTAAATTTTGAAAACTCTGATGCAGATGCTGAGGCGCTGGAATCAATAACAGCTTTATATTGACTAGGACACAGGATGAAGAGAACTGAAGCGTTATACTTACTTCCCATATCACGTGCCAAACCCACAGCCAGGAAAGCACTCCGTGCACGTTTCGGACTAATTCAATCCCCTCTCTATACAGATATGGTATGTCTAAAGTGACAAAAGAAGTTGCCAAAATTTCTGTAGTGAAGAACTCAGGCAACTCCCTCAAACGTGCAACCTCAAAGAACCCACATCGTTTCCAAGCTCATAGTATATTTATTGCTCAAGTGCTGCAGTTTTACACA
This sequence comes from Himantopus leucocephalus, assembly GCA_003993805.1. NCBI lineage: Eukaryota > Metazoa > Chordata > Aves > Charadriiformes > Recurvirostridae > Himantopus > Himantopus leucocephalus. Next base: position 50,906,924 of record RSEF01000004.1, on the reverse strand, counting down.
GTAACCTTTTTCACCGTGTCTGTAGACCAACAAACACCTTTGGCTCATGGCCAATATTTAGAATTTAAAGGCACCAGAGGAATACAAATAAAGAACAATGCACCTCCCCTGTCCACACTGAGTATCAGTCATTCGTTCTGGCGAATAGAATCGTAGAATCAGAGAACGGTTTGGGTTGGAAGGGACCTTTAACGGCCATCTAGTCCTCCCCCCTGCCATGAGCAGGGACATCTTCAACTAGAGCAGGTTGCTCAGAGCCCCATCCAACCTGGCCTGGAATGTTTCCAGGGATGGGGCATCTACCACCTCTCTGGGCAGCCTGGGCCAGTGCTTCACCACCCTCAGCATAAAACATTTCTTCTTTATATTTAGTCTAAATCTCCCCTCTTTTAGTTTTAAAACCATTACCCCGTGTCCTATCCGAGGAAACAAAAAAACCAATGTCCCTAATTTCCTTCACAAGAGCCACAGCGGACTGGCTGTGTCCAGACGGGTGCAGGGGTGAGGACAGCAAGGTGTCCCCGCTCATCCCAGAGGGCAGACTGGGAGGAAGAGGACGTAGGGCTCATCTGGGTTCTGTGTATAGGCTTTCCCTTCATAGGTGAAAAGGATGCGGGAGGAGGAGGCATGGGGAGGATCCCTCTTTCAGATGGAGCTGGGATGCGGCTGCAGTTGACTTTCAGAGAAACTCAGAAGCTTTCCTGATTTAGACTTTGCTGTTTATTCCTTGTTAGTATCAAATCTCTCAGATTCAGCACCTGCTCTGAGCAAAACTGGAATTTGAGGGGTTCAAACAGCTTATTCTGAATTGTTGACCTACTACAATACAGGGGCGGTTAAATATGCCAAAAGTCTATAGATTTGTTCTACAAGTGTCAATAATAGTATCATACATTTCAACATCAACAAAGATTTTATGCCCTTGGGTGTTAGAGAATCTGTGGCAGAACTGCAAAACGGTTCATTATAACCACAACGGATGCCAAGGAGTGATGCGCTTCTTGTCCCGTATAGCAGCTCCTGCTTGCCAGCACCCGTATCCTCCTGAATCTAAACAGCCAAACTATTGTACTTAAAAGCAAAACTGACACTTCACAAAACTTTGAGCAAAATGGGAAGACGTTGTACAGCTTGTATCCCCCAGAGGGTACTTAAAAAATATTAAGGCTGATGGGTTAAGTTTGGAAGTGCCAGAATAACGTTGCCTGAATTCATGCAGCCTACCCGCAGCGGTCGCCTCTGTGCAAGCTTTTATCCAGCTTTAATTCTATGATCCTGCATTGGCTTTCCAACGGGACTCCTGTTTTATTTAGTGAAAGCATAATACCACGTTTTAACTTCTTCGGCATTCACTATATGCTTAAGTATGACACAGAGGCACGTTATCCAAGCCCCGCTTAGAATACAAAACTATGGACTTCGTGCTTTTATACCCACTTCCACCTTTCTCCCTCGCACCCGGTTTAATGGAGTATTTTTATCCTCCCAGAGAAACCAAAAATTCCGATCTGGAGCAGTCCTGAATTTGTGAGACCATCTTAACGTACTGTGAAAAACTGGACTTTAACTACGCAGACTCCGAAAAGCAGCACTGAGCCGTCCCGGCAGCAGTCCTGAAGGCTCAGTACCCCCGAAAGCTGCCCATGGCTGTTTCAAATTAGTTAACATCACGGATTCTGAATACAAAGCGCACAGCGGAATGAGAGCACGCGTGGTGGCATACCTTGCTGTCCCCTCCAGAGACAGCAGCGAAAAACCCCAAAAGGGGGATCTCAAGGCAGCATTCACTGTGAGCCCGTTTTTTCCTGTCCCCGTGTTGATTCGTCCCTCTCCAGCGTCCGTGCCAAGCGAGGCACAGTTCCCGCGGCTCCCACAGCCTGCTCCGCCTGGGAGCGGCGCCACGGCCAAGTACCCCCAGGGTGCTTGTTTGGAAATGTCTACAGGTTTCCAGGAAGNGCGCGGCACAGCACCAGCTCTCCGCCTCCGCCGCTCATCCCCCTCCACCTCCCCGTTCCCTTTCCTTCACAGCGCGTCGATGAAAAGGGAAGAAGCGTCTCCTCCCTACACACACACAACCCCCCTTTAAAAAAAAAAATTAAATTCAGACATATTTTCTCTCTAGGGAAGCAAAGCCAAGTGCCCAGTCTCTGGACTTGGTCAAACTAGCCCTGGGGATACCGGGATTAATTTGAAGAATCCCACACGCTTGAGGGCAAAGGCACCTGAACATCAGGTTGCTTGTTTGGAAATGTCTACAGGTTTCCAGGAAGGCAGGTTTGAGCTTAAAAGTCTGTCCCTCACAGTAATACAGTCACGTGCCGGTTTCTCTTGGGTACGAAGCGCAGACGGGCTGCACAGCCGTCGAGCTCAGCTTCACCAGCCTGTACCTGAGTACCGGGGGGCTGACCGCCCTCGCCGGGCTCTCTCTGGTTGCTTAACTTCGCATATATAACCTCAGACATTCTTTCGGGCAAAGCAATCCGTACACAAGACAGTGTAAAAAATAATTATTAAGTCCTGTTTACTGGCCCATACCTGAGTTACATGCAGTTACCTGCACCCCCAGAAACAGCTCAAATAAAAGTACCGGAGACGTTTAAGTAGTGGCCCTACCCATCGGCCAGGTGCGTTTGGGGCAACTACCGGTGTACGTTCCAGAACACCAAAGATGTCCTTTCTTGGGGCAGGACAAATTAGCTTTTGTTATTTTTGCGATCCTACAGACTTAGGGTACTTCCTGACTGGAGCTTATCACCTCGCATCGTCTGCGGTTCTTTGGTGTTAATATAACACGTCGCCCTCCACGCAGACTCCTGGCTACAGCAGCGAATGTTGTTTGTACCTTGTGTGTTAATAATTCAACCGTCTGATCAGATTTGAATACTCGGTATGTGTTCACAGGTACATCCACAGCGAAAGCTGTGGTCTAGGTCATCTTTTAATGACAGAAATGGTCATTGTAAGGCGTGATTTTAAATGTCTATTTCTCTACTGACTAAAAAAGTAAGTTACAGACCGTGCACTCAGAGAGAAGGATCTCAAGGGAAATAATTGCTCCACAGTGTCCGCAGCTGCTTTCACCACCTGATCAGCAGTGGAAACACTCGTATTGAATCTGAAGGCAACAGCAGCTTCTGGGTTTGTAACAGGAAAAACAGCGTAGGTTAGTAAATACATTGAAACAGATCAGTTAAATCCTTTTGCCGTTCAAACCTGATGCCTGGATATTCTCTCTAAGTCAGTCACTGTCCGTCTTCGTTTTCAATTACTTTGCATGAAGAATTGTGTTTATAGTTGTAGCTAGCCGGAACTTCACAGCATGATGTGACAACGTGTTCACTGGATAATTGTACCAGATAATTAAGTGGAGCGCTCTCAGTAGAAGAGCAAATATTGCAACCCACTTACGCCACGGAGCAAGGACGGTTTCAAAAGCACACTTGCAGCCTGCAGCAAGGGCTGCCCATACAGAAGGCTGGGCTTTAGCAGGACCATGAGAACAGGTAGCTGCTGTAGGATCTTCATACAGGAGCTGAAACCATCAACCCCTCACCGTCTTTGAATGCACATAGCGCTGTGAAGTCCGTCCATAGAAAGAGCACAGTGACATCTGGAGAGAAACGTTAAAACATTGGGCACTGGAGCAGAGGCGTCTGTTAGTTTGGATGAGTTTTGAAATCAAAGAGCAGCCTGGAGCCGACCAAGGAGGGTTACGGTGCGGTTTGTTCCCAGGCTGGCCCGGCACAGAGGAAAGCTGCCGCTCAGAATAGCTAGGTGGGGTTTTTCCTGTGTCCTGGTGGGTTTCTTTGTTCCTTCTTTTGAATCGTGCATTATTCTGTCGAAAATGAAACACTTCCCTCACAATCTGGGAGGGATTTTGTTGTTCCGTTCCTTTTTGAAACAAACTTCAAGTGTCCTGATTTGAATTCTTAGGATCTGTGTGAAGAGAATATTATATGAACAGACACTACATGTTAAAAGCCGAAAGAAATAGAAATAATGACCTCTCCCCCCCGCCCCCCTTCCCTCTGTTTCCCTCATTTGCAGGAGCTGCAGCATTACATGTTCTTATGTTCTGGTCCTCCCTCCTTTCTGGGGAGCCGGTACGCTTGCCGGCATCCCTCCTTCCCCGCTCTCCTCTCCCAAAGACCCATATTTCAAATCCAAAGAGCATATTCCCACAATCATTTCTCTACGTGTCCTCTGGCCCATAGCTTTTCCAGTCCTTACTCCTCTTTGCTTTGCTACCGCTAGGAAAAGACATACTTGGGAGTTCTCAATAAAATGTTATTAAAATATATATATATATATGAATTGAAAAAAAAAAAATCTGAAAAAGAGCATCATGTACCAGTTCAGCACATCATTTAAAGAAGGGGAAAGGCTGACGAGTTGTCCTAATTTATTCCAAAAGTAAGGTTAGTACAGAAACAAAAGAAATCAAGTTACAGCCAATGGGTCTACATACTTAAGGTTTTGTGTACCACCTTAACAGCCCCTCTTCTAATTCTCATATTTGACCCCTAAATATGCCTTGGCCACAATCATCTACAGAGGTGATGGCAAGATACTATTTTTTTTCCTGAAATCATTATTTTTAAGGTAATAATAATGTTAAGGTAACATTATCTCGGCTAAGGTTACTTTAGCTGCGGGACCGGGTTTCCATCCCTACGGGAGGTGGGGTGCGTCCAAGCCGACGTCGCGTGGGATGCTTCGCTAGGGCACGACAGCCCCGGCAATCTGGGATGCGTGGCACCCTTTCCCTCCGCCGCCGCTCNTCCCTCCGCCGCTGCTCCTCCTGAAGGCAATATCCACCCTTCCCCTCGGAAAGGAAAATGAAAGCTAGTGTGTGACAGAACGTACCGGGTGATGCAAAGCGCTTCATGTCCCGGCGCACACCGCTTACAGACAGCGTGCCAGTGATGATATCATTCGTAGACAACAGGTAATTGGGAAATTGGAAGGGAGAAGCTAATATCTCTAGTGTTACGTGATTTTGTACTGAAAGGCCCTCGCATAAATGCAGACATGCACAGGAATGGAATTAAATGCACTTAGTTTTGGGACTGAACACTAGAAAATGTACAGTCGGGAACAACTTTGCATCGGTCAGTAGATGAGATAATTGGCTTTACTCTTTAACTTGTTATTGAACATATAGTTACATTTCCTGATTTTTGCAGACTTAAGCAGCAAGCTGGATGCTAACAGAGGGCTTTTCTTCTCCCTGAATGTGCATCTTTTCTGAACCATTTATCGTGGTTTGCACCGGTAAAAAAGAAAATCTTAAATTACTGTTAAATACACCTTTGACTGAATCTAGGCTACAAAGTAATGAGCAACTATGTATTCTGGATGAACTCTAAAGAGTTTCTTACAGTCATATATTCACCACCACCACCCCCCCACCCAAGACAATCCACTGGACTGCAGAGAGTATATACATATATTGCACTCTGTGTATATAGATGCTGTATATATTACTGCTTCCTTAAAATAACAAGCAGAGTCATGAAAAAAATATAAAGAATAAAGATGAAAGACATAACTGCTTAGTTTGGAAATTAAACATAAATTGAGGTGGAAGACATTCTCATTATTTATTTAGAGCCTGATCCAAAGCTCTTTAGAGTCAGTGGAAAGAACATCAACTGCACAAGGACTTAAGTTGTGACACAACAGTTGGATGCTTTGGAAAGTGGTCTGGGAAAGCAGCACGAAAAAAGCCCACTTAGACGTGGGGAGGGATGGGGCTTCCTGGATTGTCTTACACCAGTTCTACCTGTGGGACGGTCTTGATCTCGGCTTACAAGAACATGCTTCGCTTAGTCACAGCTGTGCAGGAATGAAGCTCGCTAAGATTTCACAGCACTGGCTCAAGAGTAAGAAAGGGCTAGAGCAGGAAATACAGTAACTTGGGTAATATTTACAGGGACGCTGTCACTGGGGAGGGCACCCGAAAGCGGCTCTGGCTGTGAGCCCTGCTTGAGGCAGCGGCTCCGTCCCAGCCTGTCCGGCAGCTCAGGCCACCGGTCCCTGTGCTGTGGGCTTGGGAGCATCGCCGGCACACCACACACGGCTGGAACCCAGGCGGAGCAAAGACACTAGCAAGGCAAAGAAAAACCACTTCTTCTCAGGATTGCCAGCATTCTGTCCAGTATTGTCTGATAGTTCCCCTGGGTATCCAAAGTATAGAATCATCCAATCACAGAATGGTTAAGGTTGGGAGGGACCTTGAAGATCATCTCGTTCCACCCCCCTGCCCTGGGCAGGGACACCCCCCACCAGCCCAGGTTGCTCCAAGCCCCGTCCAACCTGGCCTTGAACACCTCCAGGGATGGGGCAGCCACAGCTTCTCGGGGCAACCTGGGCCAGTGAAGAACAGATGAGACCTTTGAGATGGTAAGGTTTTTTCCTCCCTCTACAATGAAATTTGTTTTTCTGTCTTTTTGCTCCTACGTTTGTTCTTTGTCAGTTTTGAATTACAGGATTGTCTCTACTGACGAGTCCATCCCTTATTCTGACTGGATATTAAGTTATCATTAAATTCAGCGCACCACAAGACTGAAGTCCAAATATCACCTCTTGAGCACAGACACTCTGTGGCACCTACACAGAACCCTCCTATAGACATTTTAACATATCGGAGGACATATAACTTTCCATTGGAAATCCTGGAGACGTGAGCTATGAGTTGAAAGGCTGTAACACACTTGAGTCTCCGAGAAAGCACAAACTCATAGGACAGGAACAGCTTTTCATATACGTTTTCCTATTCCACGTCTATAACAGTGTGGAAGTCAGTACTGAACACTCCTAACTAAACGTCCCTCAAAGATTTCTTCTCGTTCACTGTTATCTTGTTTGCTCCATGGCTATTGCAGGCCATAGCGGTGTTGTCAGCAATCAAACTGAAGCAACGTACAGTTTAGTGAGACTTTGTGTGGTATGTAGCCTTGGTCCTGTATTTCCATTAACAGAAAGTACGATAAAAATAGCAGTTGAGAGACCATCGATTAAAAAAGTGTGGTTCTGCATAATCGACAGAAAATCCCAGAATTAAATCATTAATAAAATTTAATTTCTTGTATAAAATTATGATACTGAACTTTTCCTGCTCTGTTTTGATTGTAAGTCATCCGAGGAAAGAATAAAAGAAGGAATTTAGTGTTTGCTTGTAAAATCACTGGAAACAGAAACCTGAGCCAGCTCAAGTCTTACAGTAAAAAAATTTCCTCACCGCCACATCGCTACTGTTTAATTGTTTATTACTTTGAAACTGTAGTCCCAATAGTAACGTTAAAATCTGGTTCTAGGCCAGCCAAGGCACACAAGGTGGAGCTGGAAAAGATCCAGTTAGTTTACAGCATCACATTTTGCAGTGTCAAAGCAGCAAGTGTTTACTTTAGATACAAAGACATCATAATATCTTGTTTAAATTAAACGCTGAAAATATAAACAGACTGAGATAATCCTTTTTTTTTATGTTTAGACTCATGGTAGTGGAAACAGCTTGCAATATATGGATAAAACTAAACAGATCCAGTGATATTATTCTGGGAAACCTAACTCTTACCTTCAAGAGCCTGTGTCCGCCCTGGCAAGCCAGTTGGGAAGTTCAGCTGCTTCAGCTTCAGTGACCAAATTTAGAGAAAAACTTCCAAGAAAATAAGTCAGCAATGCAAAGCAGGTGTGGGGAAACTTCGGCTTTCACATAAAGAGCAATTTTCACAGGAAATGTAGGCTGTTTGACTGCCAATTCTATTTATGGCATCTTCAGGTTTCGCCCCCCTCCGTTCGTGCTAGAGGTACCCAGAGCAGCGTTCGGATGCCCAAATCAACTCCACGCCTTTGAAGAACGCTGTAAAGGAGTATCCTAGGAGACAGCTGGGACATTTCTCTCAGCTCTTGATCTCATAAATCTACTTACAAACAGAGATGATGTTCGCTGCTTCTGGTAACAATTTCTTCCCCAGAATGCTGACATTACCACCTCCACCATTTGCACTACGGTACCTCAGAGCATGGCGGCTTGTAGTCTCCGTGCGGAAAGCAACCTGTTCTTTGAACATCCCTCTTGCTCCCAAGTTGAACAATGTGTTAAGGGGTTCTCCATGTAACATCATGTTCTGCAGTGTGTTTCGTTCAACTGGCATGCATTCCTCGATACTTTTCACTGGGCTATGGCATTGGTTATTCTGTAGGAGCTGCTCTATCCAGCTCTTCACTCTTCCCCTCCTCCCTAGAATAAATCCCAACACAATACCAAAAGAAGCCCGCAATGTTATTGCCCTTTTCCCTGAGCAGTGATCGCATGGCTGAGCTGTTGGCTGGTGCGTTCCCAGGAGCGGGCAGTGCCATACCCCAGAGGTGACCATGAGTCCACACGAGCAGTTGGGCCAGCGCCACTCGCCGGGATGCCAAGGGCAACGCACACTGAGCAGCATCACCAGGACTGCAGAAAACCCCTCTGCCCTGCAGCCGGGATCACCGCTTCCATCGCGCCGAGCGCCGGGTGGGGCTGTGGCACGGAAAGTCTCCCATGCAGTCTGTGTCTCTAACAAGTAATTACAGAGCCCTGTCAAAAGCAGTGGGTCTATTGCTATTTTATGTCTTAATTTTACTTGTGTACTCAGAGAAGCTGTGGCTGCCCCATCCCTGGAGGTGTTCAAGGCCAGGTTGGACGGGGCTTGGAGCAACCTGGGCTGGGGGGAGGTGTCCCTGCCCAGGGCAGGGGGTGGAATGAGAAGATCGTTAAGGTCCCTTCCAAATCTAACCATTCGGTGATTCTATGATTCTACCCCTTTTCTCTACTTCATTAGCCGGTCTCCTAGCTTGCAGCCTGTGAAGGCAAAGAGAGGATATTCTTTTGTACGAGTGCACATTTTTATAATAACTACTAAAGTACAAGACAACGTTCCGTGTATTTTCAGGCTAGATTATATTTTGTGGAAAAATCTTCAATCTTTTCTTAACGGCATTACTGGGAACATGGAAGTACATGAAATGGAATGTAAATACCTGCAATGTTTTTTAACCATATTGTTGTTAACCATACCGTTCTGAATGATCTCAAACTGCTGCCCAAACTGATGTATGGATAACACAGCTCAGCTGCTAAAGCNAAAAAACTTCAATCTTTTCTTAATGGCATTACTGGGAACATGGCAGTACATGAAATGGAATGTAAAGACCTGCAATGTTTTTTAACCATATTGTTTTTAACCATACAGTTCTGAATGATCTCAAACTACTGCCCAAACTGATGTATGGATAACACAGCTCAGCTGCTAAAGCCACAGAAGAAACTGCTAGACCACAAACTGGATTAGCACGGCTTTCTTTCCTGGCAGAGCGCGTTTGTTATGAACTCTCCAATAAAATATGGTATTTCACAATACCGGGCTTTAAAGAACACATTAGCAAAGACTCAGTCTCTGTCTCCCAGCCAAAAAGCCCTCCAACCCGTTCAGAAGGGGGTATTGTGTTCTTCCTCGGTTACCCCAAATACACGACTCAAAGAGAGTATTATTCAGAAGTTCTCCAGTAGGAACAAACCTCTCTGTCTTCAAGTCCCAGAAGATTGCGATGGCATTAAGAGAAATGCAGCATTTCAAATTGCTCCGTCAAAATCAATTCCTACAAACATGTACTTCGCATTATAAGGAGTGGATATTTGAGACTGTACGGCGAAAGCACTCGGAACAGAACACAGAGAAGCGCTGACAGAAGGATTGCTCGCAGCGGCAGCTGGCTTTACAGAGAACCGCGTTTTAAGCGTCAGGAATGGAGAAGGAGGGCAAAAGAATCACAGCGCGGGGCTTATCGAACATTGCAACGCCTGCTGAGTGCAGGGGATTGTCACTTTAGGCCAAAATCCTTTGATTTGTATTTGGCTTGACCGAGCACGTACCTTTGCAGGGATGTACCCTCACGTTTAGCTGTACTTCAGCCGCGCGGGCTGAAGATGCCGGTCAGTACTGTCGCTGCCCAGACGCCGGCAAAGCTGCCACAGAGGTTGCACAGGCGGATTAATGGACACGGCTGCCTTTGGCTGTCCCAAACGTCTTCTGTCCTGCTTTAAATCTGTGCTACGGGGGCCCAGGAGCCGCCCGCTGCTGGCGCGGAGTCCTGACCTTCGTCTGTTCTTTCCTACCTTGCACGTGCAGAGAGGTGGGAGGCTGATTTGGCCTGCAATTGCAGGGGTTTATAGCTTTCTTTCAGCACACCAGCAAATAATTCAAAGCCAAAAAAGCCCCATACAATTTCAGGTCTTCTTATAATAATCTCATTTCCTGGTTGACAGGTACAAGAAAAAAGAAATAAAAATCAGATTTCATACTACTGCGGTGTCACGCAGAGCGCTCCGTATGAGAATACAACCCTCTAAAGAGCAGATACCAAAATTAACAACTTTATCTGGATTTAAAGTGGAAAGCCCCCCTACTTCAAACAGCCCGGTGTGCTTACCTTCGGGTGTGTGATGCTGCAGCTCAAAGCTCAGCACGTGCTCCCGCGCTTGGCTGGGTCAAGCCTGTGAGTTCGCTACTCCTATGGTAACAGCCACCAAAGATGTGTTGGCATTGCGCTGAATTCCACTTTATTTCTTTATTTATACGAAGTTCCCCCGTGTTTGCCTGTTGTTCTTGTTGGGAAGGTACCCTGTGCTGCTTGTCTGTGAGTAGCGTGAATCAAAGATGCTGAAGGGAGGCTGAAATGACAGAACTGAGTACCGAGGCATGAAAAATACACTCCGATATGTAGCGCTGAAAGATTTTGTTCAGCCCAGTTTGATCCACAAAGCAACCGGTGTCACGACTTTAGGGAGCCACTGCTGGAATTCAAGTAACTGAAGTTACGTGGGAGCTTCAGGGCACCTGTGGTCTATGGGCAAATAGAGTTTTCTGACAGTGCATCTCTTGTGGAGAAGGTTCATTTAACATCCCCTCAGGATGGACTGTGTCTTTGAAAACAGAGGAAAGCACATTTATTGATGTCAGTGTAAATAACCTCACCCATTTCCTTCGCCCCTGTTTAACGATGAATCATATTTTGATGTTAAATTTAAGCATTCTCTGCAAGGGAAGACGAGCAGAGTACGGCAGAATCAGTAGAAAGTGCCAAGCTGTAGGAAAACAATTTGAAATTATCATTCTAGCTTAACTCAGAAAATCAGAAACATAGCTCACGTCTGGATTTCCTTAACACTATTAAGCAAAGATAAAAAAATTCCAAACAAAACCACGGAATATTAGAGACAGACCTTCCAAGATGCTTCCAAAGATGCATTCGCTAAGCTTGTACACACACTTCTTGCGCAAAAGCTCTCTTGTTCACACGGATCATGACAGTACGCACTCCGCACATAGCAGGAGCTAATTTTTCATTTTAATCAGCTAATGCAGAAGCTAGAGCTCCGAAACGGCAAGTTGCTGTCCTTTTTTTTTTTTTTTATACAATAGAAAACACACCATTGAACCAGGAGTAAATCATTGCATATTGTAATTAGTGCTTTTTTACTTTTAATTAATAAAATAAATATTTACATTGGTCCTTGTCTGGGTATGTCTCACAGAAGAAAAAAAGACCAGAGGGAAATGCTGGCCAGGGAAGTCAATTAGACTTTTCCAGCCTCATTAAAGCCGGGCACAGATCACTCATAGTCTTAATGCAGAAGAAGTGGTGATCTGGAATAAGTATGCTGCACAGGACAACAGAGAAACAGGATATCATGAAAGATAAAAAGAAATTAAATCCTGAATACGCTATTTTATACAAGACCTCATCGTGTTATTTATAAGTTCTGTTCATAAATTTGGACTTTATTTTCAGAATTTGCCACGTAAATTGGAATTACGGTTGAAGAGCTGTGAAGACAGGGGTCACCTTGAAATTGCACGAGGGAACCGACACAAGATTTGCTCCATCTGCTTGATCATATGGGGTCTCAGTAATTTTTCAGTAAATATGCAGTTTGGCCAATCGATCAAATAATGCTTTGCTGTTTTTTTTTTTTTCTCCTGTAAATAGAAATTTATCTCCAGTTAAAGCACTCCCTCCCCTTTTTTTCGTCCTCCTTTTAAATCCTTTTTAGTCGCCGAGATGAGGACTGGTTTTAGTCCAACCTTATGAGAACGCTTTCATGTTACTTATAGTTGTATGCAGTAATTACAAAAAGATTTTCTTACCCCTTACCCACTGATCCCTAAGAAGCCTTAAGAGCAGCTTCTCCATGAGAGAGTCCAGTCAGCCTCTCCACTACTTGCAGACCACTTTCTAATGTTTTTTAACCTTGTGTCATTTGGACTTCCCTCTCCAAACAGATACATTTCAGTAAGTGGCTCATTAGCATTACACAGGAGAAGAATCCTTATTTTTTTTTTCCTTTTAAAACCACCGTATCCTTAGCTATCTATCTCTGGTGTTTGTACTGATATTACAGCCACTTCAGTAAATTGAAGCTCTTCCACAGATCTCTACTCCAAATCAGCGCCAGCCTCAGTGCTTTGGCTGAGGCAAATGCCAGACGTTGTTTATACAGTGGTAATCAACATGGTAAATTTAGAATATACCAGAATAAATTATGATAAATTTGCTGCCTCGGGATAAAGATAACATACGGGTAGAGTCAGTGGTTATCTCTTAAAAAAGGGGGAAATTGATGAACAGACATTTTTTTTCCTTCCAGGCTATCATAATAAATGTTTTTTTCCCCTCTGGGATTTGTAGAAAAAGAAGATGGGACATGTGGATCTCATGAACTCTGATGCTAAATACAGCTACAACTTTTGAAAGGCTCTCTTCCCTATATTTCAAGTTGAACTCCACGTTCGTTCCTTAGCATTAGGAGTTGTTTTCTTTCTCTTTTTTTTTTTCCCCCGCCATCTCTCCCGGGGTCAGGAAATGAACTGTGTGCCATCGGAGAGCGAAGCAGGACAGTCCCCAAGGGGGCTGAGACCACTGCTGCCTTTTTTTCCCCACCTCAGCAGCACGGTTCGCTGTTCCCAGAGGGGGGGTCAGAATCATCAACTAGTGGAAAATGTGGTGGTGTTGGGTTTGGGGGGGGTTGGTGGGTTTTTTTCATTTGTTTGTTGTTTTGTTGGTTTTTTTTTAAACTGAGAATATTTAAAAAAGCAATCTTTTCCTTGAGCCTGGGATTACACTTTGTTTTCCTTCTCAAACTTAGCGCTTGAGAGCTTTTTTTTAGGAAAGTTAATTTACCTGGAGAATGAGTTTGCAGAAAATACCCATTCCAAATGCAAACTGTCTTCAGAGTAGACTGACATTTTTCTTTCTCTGGCAAATACTTGTACTGGGCCCAAAATCCGTGGGAGGAAAAACACACGCTTGTGCCCAGTGTGCAACTTTGGCCAGTCTTCTGGGGAATGAAGACAATTAGGATGTAACTAAGTCCTAATCTACCTGTGAAGCGTGGCAATCCTCCGTAATAGATGTTACCTGTCTGTATCGGGACATTTTTGTAATTAAATCCCGCGGCTAGAATGCACAGAGAGGAGCGTGCCGTCAGCCCTTTGTGAAGCTAACAGGTAGAATTGCGTTTCTTCCATTTCAGTTTCCACGTCTGCCTTTCAACTCCACCAAACTTTAAGTATGTGTTTAAGTCCAAGAGGCTTTAATCGGATTTAAACTCGTGCTGTGCCTCACTGAGGAGGAAAGGGTTTACTCACGTGCCGACTCACTTAAATTATGCACTTTGCTGAACGGGAGACTTAATGTGCTAACATGTTATCACTGAGAGAAGATGTGAAAGTAGAAGCCTGAAGCCTGATGACACTTTTTTGTCCTGTCCCTGGGTCATGGCAAGGATGATGAGCGGGGAACACATCTTGATGGAATCACAGAATCATAGAATGGTTAGAGTTGGAAGGGACATTCAAGACCATCCAGTGCCACCCCTCTGCCCTGGGCAGGGACACCTCCCACCAGCCCAGGTTGCTCCAAGCCCCGTCCAACCTGGCCTTGAACACCTCCAGGGATGGGGCAGCCACAGCTTCTCGGGGCAACCTGCGCCAGGGGCTCACCACCCTCACAGTCAAGAATTTCATCCTGATATCTCATCTCAATCTCCCCTCTTTCAGTGTAAAACCATTCCCCCTCACCCTATGGCTCCCCTCCCTGATCCAGAGTCCCTCCCCAGCTCTCCTGGAGCCCCTTTAGATACTGGAAGGAGCTTGAAGGCCTCCCCGGAGCCATCTCATCTTCCTCTCGATACGTTGGTAAAGCAGAGGAGAGCAGATGCAGCCAGGCCAGGGAGGTACCCGTCTGCCCGGGCGCTGGCAAACGTGCCAAACCCAGCAAGACTGTGCTGCCCAGAGCTACCTCAGAGCTGAACCGCACATGGCCAGTTGGTAGCACAGCCATCGCGGGAGCTGCTGCAGTATTGATTTGTGTAAAATCAGAATGATAGCAGAGATTGGACACTCCAGCATTGCATCTACTTTTGTTAAATAAAATCAACTTTCTCCTTTTCCAAAATATCCTAAGGCATTAAGAAAATCTTTGTGGCACCCAATATGGTACTGGTTACAGCACCGGGGAGGGGGGGTGGGTCTGATGAGGACCTGAANTCACTGTGCTGAGAGACACAACTCCTGAACTCGCCCGAGTTCGTCCCCAAGGGCTGCTGTGGGGAGCATCTAGATCCCTGGCAACCCGGAGCCTCGGAAAAACCCATCATTAATCACCCAGCCTGTTGGAGAGCAACTAGAAGCACTTACTCCTCTGTGCCTCAGCCGTCTCGATCTTTTCCCACATGCCTCATTCTTTTTTTTTCACTCACTCACTGCCGCCGTACAAACGCCATAACATTTCAGGAGGATATTTACAATCCCAGGCATCCGAGTGACCAGCATTTCCCTGTGACCTTCTCACCCTATCAATTAGCCGGCAGGTTTTTTCTATGTTATGCCCACACAGAAGTTTTTCTTAGGCATCTGTGGCTTCACCACGGCCGCTCCAGTGCTGGCACTGGGAAAGGTCATGTTTGGGCGGAGAGCGGCTGCGCTGGGGGAGCAGAACACCAGCTACCTGCCTCTGGCCCATAAACCGCAGCTCAGCCTGGTGGCACAGAGCACTCGGGAAACTGAGCACATCGCTGAGCTGTAAAGATGACTTCAAATTTCCATTAACTCCTGTCTTCAACCAGGCAAATTACGGAGCTGGCTACTACCACTCCTAAAATTAAGGTATTTGTAATTTTCGTCATATTGAAACACAGCAGATGAGTTTAAACATATAACCTGATAGGTTGGAGGTTTTTTCTTGTGCTATTTGAGGAAAAAAACAAACAAACAAACTTGCATTTGCAAGCTGTGTTTCCCCTTAAAAAAAACCAAAACAACAAAACAAAAAACCCACCCAACTAAAACCCAGAGTTTAAAATTCACTCAGCAAAAAACACAATGTGCAATCTGGGATATGGTATAAATACACCACTTAAAAGTGTGCTCCAAAGACGGTTATTGCATTAGCATAGGCAGGGCATTCGGCTGAAAAACGCCTCTAGAGAGAATAAAAGAAGTAAAAGAAGTATCTAATTTTAAATTTATTTGCTTACTAAAGCCTATAGGAATGATGAACTTTGAAACGCCTCAAGAAATAAGACCAGGTTGGACGGGGCTTTGAGCAACCTGCTCTAGTGGAAGGTGTCACGGCGGGGGAGTTGGAACTAGATGGTCTGTAAGGTCCCTTCCAACTCTAACCGTTCTGTGATTCTTTGAAATAATTCAAGAGGACACCGAAAACTTGCCCTGTGAACTGGGAACTCGGACAACCTTTTTCTAATTCAAGTGTTTGTGTGTATATATACATGAACATACACACACATATCCAGGTAGACAGATCAACCACATTTAAGTAAGAAAACTGGCGTTGCAAGCCACTGCTGGTTCTTACTGGTGCAACTTCCCATCAGGAGTCCCTGATGGTGTCTCAGTGCCACCACCTTAGCTCCCGTCCCGGGTGAAGCCAGCCCAGGTGCGGGCTGGCAGACAGCTTTTCTGCGCTGTCTCCTCCAGCAGCTCTCTCCATCCTGCAGGGTGCAAGCCGCATAATTGCTCACTCTGCAATTAGACGTTTTGGCGTGATGAGCCACGCTGTGTTTGAGGAATGACCATTCGCATTGGTTTCCTGTTTTATTTTACTGCTTGAAACGTGGCAGCGACCCCCCCTGCTACGGGGCCGCCCCGTCCTAGCTGAGGTAGAGCCTCTTGCGAAAAGACCCCGGAGCTCCAAGAACTTGCAGACTTTCAGAGGGATTTGCAGAGACAATAGCCAGGTAAGTGCTTTGCTCTTCCTAAATACACTCTATAAATAAGCGCAAGACAGGAAAAAGAAGCGCTACTGTGGAGCGTGTCATTTTACAGGTGGAAAATCGAGGCAGAAGAGTGTTTAAAAAGTACCTCTTAAAGTATTTTAATAACTTAGAAAATCTGAGCCGGAGTGAACTGGCCAAGGTTAGGCAGCACGGCTTCGAGCGAACGGGAAAATGAACGCGCGTCCCCCCGTGCCGGGTCAGGCTCTCAGCAATCCTCCTTGCCCGGCCAATTTGCGCAGGAAAACCCTCCAGCAAAGCCTCGGATTGCAGGAAGTGCAAGTTTCAGATGGGCAGTTCTTGTGCCTCTGAGAAGACATTCCGAGCCGAGGGGAGGCGCTCACCGGGAAAGAGAGGGTTAACTCCATGCCCACACAGTAAAGATAGAATATATATCAAAGCTTTCACAACTTTTTTTTTCCATTCTGTAGTTTGCTCCATACTTTAAAAATGTATTTAAACTGAGTGACCATGTATGCAAAGGAAAACTTTACAAGCAGATAAGTCTTCTAGAGCTGAATGTCTGCCAAGACAAAACTGTGTGGTTTATTTTAAAAGGAGGAGTGGTTATCACTCAGAACACACCATTTCTGTTTAAGCAGTGGAGGCAGAATTAATGCCCACAATTTTTACTTGTCATTAAAATAGAACTTTCAAGAAAGAAAATCTCATTTTTTAGCCTATACCAAAACAAAACAAAAATGATAGCAATTTATATAAAGGAAAGTTTTTAATTCGAAAGGAAGGGTATTTTGAAAAACTGTTTTGTGGAGAAATGAAGCTCTGATACAAGGAGCTCTGACGTGCAGGTGTTATGTATTATAACCTATATTACAGTACTGTACTATCCACATGAGACCGGGTACAAAGAAAAACTTCTGGACTTTATTCGAGTTTGTGGGGTTGATTCTAATTTTATTTACAGCAAGTCTTACCTCCATAGGCATGAGTACCTCCACTGCCTTCAGTGAACCCTCAGACTTTATATTGGCATAAGTAAGAGGTATTGAGACTCTCACTCATTTCTATTTCAACTCTCAGGTGTGAGTGTGCAAAGGCAAAAGCTCAGAAAATTGGTTTATATTATCCATTATCAAGAAAGAGTCACGAGAACTGAAGACCTCATGTTTCTTACGATTTCTCTCAGCGTACTTTGTCAAGACCAACATGAACTTCTCACTCTTTTTGTAAAGGCAGAAGCAGGATTTGCTCCAGGGGTACAAATGGATCAACTCAACAGAAATCAGAACGACAGAAGATTAAAACTCAGGCAAGACAGAATCACCTCAAATCCATATCATCTGCTTCAAACAACAACAAAAGCACATTTGTATGGCTTCTCCTTTTCTAAGCAGCGTTCATTACTAAGTTACTCTATGGGTCTTAATTTATGTCAGCTGGGGGAGATCTTAGTTACTCAAAGAATTTGTTTTAGTCCACATAATGAGGAAACCCCGCTTCGTGCCTTTCTTCTTTATATGCCTAAAAAATTTAAATCATTTGCATCACTCCCTCACTTGTCAGTAAATAAACTCATTTGCTCCAGACAAGTGAAAAAATCCTCGGAGCGCTCCAGCCAGTGCACGGGAAAGGGGGGAGGAGGGGGGGGAGCCACTAGGTGGCAATAGAAACCCCTCAAATAAACTGCTATTACACTATTTCTGCTACTCAATAGCTATCCATTTCAACTAAGAAAGCGTTGAATCAAAAGGAAGCAAACAACTTTTCTTCCCGGTCATTAAAACCCCTAAATTTTCAGTACGATTTTCTCTAAGATTAATAGGAAGCAACTGATTTAGCATTGTATTAAGCTGATTTCTCTTACTTATCTTCATATTTTCTCCCTAGGTCATTATTTAACATGCCACACAGCGGAGAAATTATTTTCAGTTATTATTTCAACATTATGGGAAAGTTGTGATAATTTCTGTTGTGCTTAATAAATTTAACACTCTGCCATCACCGCAGAAGTCAGATGGCCGAAATTATCACTTTTCTGCGTTTGCAAAGCATTAACAGACTTACAACAAACCACTACTGACTCAGCTTCTGGTTGCATCGCGCATTTTGTTCTCATGTTCTAAAATCTCGGTGACTTACAGGGGATTTAAGAAGAAAATCAGTCTTCAAATTAGATCTTAAGTTACATATCCAAAATTGCCTTAAATCGAGAGATCATTGTTTCAAATTTAGCACAAGCGTTTCTATGCCGGAAAGTTCCTTGTCTGTATAGGTGCAACTCACCGCTGTGCTATAAATTTCACACTGCTCATTTTCACAGCTCGTGAGTTAGCAAAAAAGTAAAAACCACAACCTCACGCGTGTACGCATTATAACAGCGTTAAGACTGTAGAGTTCAGATTGCATAGGGATGTAAGCGTATAAATTTGCTGTTTCCATTTTCAAACCCCAGATTTTGCAACTTCCACCTCTCTTAAATGTTGCTCCTATATATAAATCCCAAGGTTGGTTTTTGTTTGGACACCAAACCCTCCTGCAGTGAACTCCTCCTTGCCGTTATCATCATGGTGCAACTACTGAACATTGAGACTTCCACCCCGCGGCGCCAGGACAGTGGGGCAGGACCAAGCGCCGCCTTCGGTTTGGCCATGGAAATCCATCTACCTTTTATCCCCTCCCTCTTTCAAGAGGTGGGGGGGAGTTCTGCGTAGGTATTGCCCCCAAGGCAGTCCAGAAGGAGAAGAAATTCAGAGGCGGCTGGTCTGATTTCTGCCCTCCCCAGCCCCTTCTCCCCCCCCAGTCCTGCTCCCTCCATCCCGCCACAGCATGATTTTGGGGTTACCGTACCCTGCGAACACCCCCCGACGCTGGCTTTTCACCGGGGGATTGCCAGACCAGGAAGAGAAAGAATAATAAAACTAAAACTGAACTTGAATTAAATTCTAAAGGAAAAGAGCAGAGAAGAACCTTTTCTTTAGGTACTCCGCTGCTGTGGAGGTTTCTTAAATAAATCTTAGCAGAAATAGCAAATTATCACCAAAAAATTAATGTGCAGTGGAAAACCTCAGATAGCCTGCCAGGGGACATGCTCGTAATTCGTTAGAGAACAAGTCCGGCAGAATACAAATCCAAAAACCCCGGCTTGGGAAAATGGTGTGACAAATTCAGACACCAACTGTGTCTAAATTTCACACCTTAATTTCATCTCTAAAAAGGGCCACAGGAGAAAAAAATATCAACTTTTGAAAAAACTGAGTCCAAATCTGGATTTTGAACGCTCAGCCTGTTTTCTGTTTACAATATCATCTACTTGCCATAGAAATACCTTTTTTTAATTAACATTTTTGTTGATTTGGAGAACACTGAGAAGCAATATTAAACTCTTAATAAAATAGAAATATTGTCACAGGCATGCACATGAACGCTGACTGACATCTGCAGACCTTCCCCCCAAAATATGACTAAAAATACACTGGAAGAAAGTCTGGTTTAAAATTTGAAATCATTATTTTCCTGTCTGCAAGTGGTAGAGAGTCCCGCTTGTCATTCTTTACTAGAACAATTCATTCTAGTGAGGATCGGGAGGTGACATGATTGCTTGAGTCATAAATCTACTTAAAGAACAAAAAAAATGTCAAAGGATGCAGTAAACACAGCTATACGATTTTAATCCCAAATATTTAAATAAAAGCTGAAGTGTTCAGGGTGTAACTGATTTTTCTTGTATTTCTCTACAGCCAGCATTAATAAACACGCAGCGAGAAGATATTTAGGATATTCTTCCCACCACTGCTCTTTTGTTTAGTCCCCCTGGTTGCTCAGGCCTTGTGGCTACGGAAAAATACAGCATCTATGGATGCCGATACTAACCCAGGTGAAAAAGGATTCAGCAAGGTTACGACACGAGTGATGAATACAATAAGAAATACATTGAATTTAGGAGGTGTTGCCTTACTGCTAGGCTATCAGGAGAAAGAGTAGCAAAACCCCATAAGATGCAAAGATGCAGCTGAACCCAGGATTTTCTCAGATTTGCATCAATCAGTTTAAAAGTACACTTATTTGACAAGTGGACGGCAAGCCACGCAGGGAGCGTGGGAGACGTGTAGCCCAGGCGCCGCTCCTCTGCCCCGGAGCGCACAGGAACAGGCCCCAGGGAAAGGCGGCTTTTGGTTGTCAAACGGAGGTAAGCCAACATATTGTTAAAAACCTGCTACAATCACGCCAGATTCACACAACTCAAAGAGAGAAAGAGGAGGAGCAAGATAACGCTGACCTTTTGTACTACGGTCTCTTTTCAAAGTGCTTCTTTGCAGAGCCTATTGTCCCATTTGCTTCATTCACTTTGTTCTCTACCAGAACTCTTGGAGAAATAGGAGCAGAGGGAAATAAACTCAAGTAGTTCTTCATGTCTTGTATTTAACCATGGCCCCAGGAGGATCTCGTTGTTCCTCAGACCTGGCAGCAAGAGGCAGTGGCAGGAAACAGAGCAAGAAATGGCGAAGCAGAAGGAGCAGCTGTTCTCCAGCTATCACGCAAAGATGCTCCACCTGTGTAGCAACCGGAGTGGTGGAAAGTGAGGAACCACCTTCCCTCTGCAGGTAGGGGTGGTGACCGACTACATGGAGAGTCCCTGCTAAAAGAGGAGCTTCTGTCACAGGAGAAGTCTGAAGCGTTTGCAGATCCAGCACATCTTCAGCATCTGATGTTTTCCGGTTTAAGCCAGGTTATGGCATCTGTGGCTCGTCCAGAGGGTGAGGAGCATTATAATTTGTGGGAGACTTCTGCGTATGTCTCCTCTCTCAAGCAGAAAAACTAACAAAACTTTTTGCTAAAGGAGAATAGTCCACGGTAGGGCAGCGAGGGGTACTGAGACCTGAGCTCTGACCAGCTCCATAGAGAATGAAGTCTCTCAGCTTCAACTCCTCAAGCTGAGGCAGCTTCAGAGGTGACCACCTCACCCACCCACTCACCTCTCTGCCTGGAAGCCAACCATCCTCAGGGCAGAGCCCACCTCCTCAGCTGCTGCAACTCAGCCCCCCATGTTAATTAAAACTGAAATCAAGCTGATGGCCAGCCCCGGCACACACCTCTGGAGCTCGGCTGGTGCCACTCCATTTCACCTGGCCCCGTAACGTGCACTTCTCTTCCTGATGGAAAAACATCCAATTCGGAGACCTCCCTGGTCTTAAGAGGGTCTTAAAGGTTTTGGTTTCTTTCCGTTAGAGTCTGATAGTTGTCACAAAGTGGACTTGTGTTCTGGAAGGAGGGGGGTGCAGGTGGTTTGCACCCAGGTCCCACACAGCATTTTACCCACGCCAAAGGACGTCTAGCTGTGGCCCTCTAACCACGCAGGCTTCTGCGTCGCTTGAAGTTATTTTGGGAATAATATCCTGGCTGCTGTTGAAAGGCTTTGTTCCTCTCCTCTTCATGCTCGGTATAAAACAGAATGCACTTAACATTTTATTCTGTTTATTTAACAGTTTATTAATTTATTAAATTAAAAGTGTTTTCTCACCCAGAAAACATTCGGAGCATTTCTCCAGATATCTGTCCAATCTTTTATTCTGTTCTTCAGGGTTGGCCCAAATACAGCATATGCTTTTTCTTGAATGAAGTGACCTCTAGTTCCTGCTCTTCTACTCAGATACATTTCTTTTCTGCTTTGACTTATGTGAAAAGTAATGAAATGACAGCTTCAAAAAAAATTACACAAAACTGGTTGTAAATGAAGACTATTTTCAGCTAAAGAGCTTGAGTGCATTCCTGACGTTAAGTCATTCCTAACTAATACAGTTCTTTAAATAGAAGAAATTAAAGGGCAGGGTTGCAAGAGAGAAACAACTGAGATGTTGTTTTGAGGCCAGGTTGGACGGGGCTTGGAGCAACCTGGGCTGGTGGGAGGTGTCCCTGCCCAGGGCAGGGGGGTGGACTAGATGGTCTTGAAGGTCCCTTCCAACCCAAACCATTCTGCGATTTTATGATTCTATGTGTTGGTGGTTCTCTGCTTATGCCGGAGTGGCAGGACCTGGGAATTTACAAAAGTTCAGGTATGACAAAAGGATTGTTTACCTGTGGAGGAGATGGTTCATGATCAGTTTTAGGTAACTTCTTTAGCCATTCATTGCGGGAGAGAAAAAAAAAGCCATATACAGCGTTCTTGTCATTTGCTTTCTACGACGCACCCATTAGGAGTGGTTCCACGTGACGGGAGGCAATCTTTCCCGAAACACATCGTCAGAGAAAATTTTGCAGAGGAGAAAACGTTAAAATACACCTTCCTCTAACACGGGTACTTCCCTTTGACCAGCTTTGCCTAGTTGTGCTGGCTGCTCTTGGGTGGATTTCCCTCCACACCCCCGTTTTGCGTTTTGCACCCTCACGGTCTCGGCCGCAGTCACGCTTGATTTACATGCCGGGAGACCGAAGGTGGCTGCCTGGGTGGAAGCCAGCCCACGTGGAAGCCGGTGGCAACGCTCCCATTGCCTCCGACGGCGCTGAGGTTTCCTTCTTTCCTGTTGAAACCAAGGCTGGCCCCCGCCCCAGCCACCCCGCGTACCGGGGAGACGCTCTAGCGCCGAATCAGCCATTTCACAACCGCTTCGCAGCCTAAAATAGGCTGAAATATTTCGAGAGTGTAGGGAAGGAAGATAAATTATTTAAAGGTATACCAAGTTCGTATGGGCTGAACTTTAGAAAGGTAACATTTATAGGCTATATGGAAAAACATCCTGACTGTACATTAATCAGTCCTGAATAGGGATATTAAACAAGGCCAACATTTTCAGACTCGGATGCCTAAAGTTTGGATCTAAATCCACAGTTAGGAATTCAGTTTTAAGACTACCTGGCTCGAAAAATGTGGTTCTAATCCTAATTTGTCTGTTCGTGTTTTCTTGTGGATTTCACAAACTCAGGAAAAGTACTGACCGGATTGAACACTTTATCTGGTTTCAAAATTAATGCTGGAGGAGAACTCCGGCCATTTAACAACAGAACTTTCTCAGACGATTGAACAACCACAACCAATTCTCCAAACATCAACACACACGCACCAGAACTCAGGAATGTAGATGGCTGCCGGGAAAATACTGCAGGGAAGATGGAATAAAGGAGAACTATATCCTCCTTAAAATTTTATTTTTAATCTTTGCTATATAAAGAAACATAGAACTTGAAAGCATTGTGTGGCTTCTCTGGAATTACATGTCCTCATTCTTGAGAATAAATACTATTTTAGATCTCCTTTTTAAAACATATATTAAACATATTGCCATACTACAATATATTAAAGAGATTTCCCATTTTAATAATAAAAATAACTCGTATTAGTTTTAAAGTTGCAAGATGTTAACATCAGATGGGAAACAGTTTAAAAGACAAGTGCTAAAAATAACCTTTAAAATACAGTGTACATTGATGTTTCAAAGATGAGTGAAAGTTACACTTGGCAAGGGTGTTGGATCCTTTCATACACTGGATATGTTTAGCTTTGGTATTTTCTTAACAAATGGTTAGTATTGGGCCCTATGTCCCTGGAGGAAAGACATCATCCTGCAGTGACATGTTTCTATACAAACATACTCAAACCAAGGTCATCACTCACCTTCCTAAACCCTCAGCAACGCAGGCCAACAACTTAATTTACAGAGCGAGGCTGTACGAAGTGCGGGACTAGCAGATCCCAGGGTCCAGTCAAGGTCTGCCACTGAATTAAGGCAACAGATGGAGTGGCTCAAGCGAGGAGAGATTTTTTTTTTCCCCCTACTTCACCCATATATTTTCACACGCATCCCTAACTCGTGCTTAACCCTTTCTCACCTCGGGAGGCACGTAAGCTGAAAGACGTGAACGCCAACTTGCTTTGCTGTGCTACCTCTGCACAGGACCTGACGCTCCCTCCGAGCCGCAGCCAGACACGCCGCTGGATTCAAGCAGCTCCACTGCGGTTGGAGGCTCTGACCTTCCCGTCATCATTTGCAGAGTAGCTTCCTACAAACAAACCTGCGGGCTCAGATTCTCTCCATCAGGTCTTCAAAGGAGCAACAAGACCCAAACTAGGGAGAGTTTAGGTATGATTTCAGTTCCTGCCTTTTTCTTCTTTGTATCTGACAGGTACCTGTGGGAGTTCCCACGCTTTGCGATGCTGCACGTTGGCAGCCATTGGCCACGACTCAAAAGTGGAACCATGAACCTGAATTCTCTTAAGTTTACCAATTTTTTCAGAATTATAGTTACTGACAAAGCAAGCCCTGGTATATCTAAACTCCCAAAAGCATATTTCTTACGTCCCAGTATAACTATCACAAGCGTCTCTTTCCACAAGAAAGAAATGACACCACTCAGTGATCAAAAATGCACACATTTCAAGTGCTTTATTTTTCTTAAATTGAGTTTTACTTTTCCCTTTAATACCAGATAAAACTAAAAATCAAAGTTACAATTTGTCAGTTCAATAAGGGTCAGTTATCTGGCTGGGTCTGCGAGTTTTATATACTGACACTGAAAGATGGCAGACACCCAGCCATCTCAGCAGTTGCGTTAGATATAATAGGAACGAGCTCAGATTTACACTTTGGGTTTTTTGCCTGATCTTGGCATCCAGCGTGCCGTAGCTCCTCTGAAGAGGATGATAGTCTTTGCTCAGTGAATATTAGCGATATATAAAACCTCTTTTCGTCTTCTGTCAGGAGAGTGTAATCTTTCACGGCACGAAACAGAATTCTGGAAAACAGAGAGCTCTGTCAATAAACAGGTAAATATATTGGCCCGTTGTTCCTGTGTTGTATATCTGCCCCTGCGCGGGGACGTCTGGTGGTATAAACTTACAGTGCCTGATTGCAGAGCAAAGGAGGGGTTGCCATCTCTTTCTCATATTCCCATAACATCTGCTACTGGTCACCGTTACAGACTGGGGCTTTAATCTAATCCAGTATGGCTATTCCTATGTCCTATAACTGCTTTCATAAATTAAAGCCATAGCCTCTCCCCTTGCCGTTACTGTTGGTCACGCTGTTGAGCGTTTTTATATAGCATAGGATATAGTTATCTTAGAAATACAACATGCCGATGCACATTATTGGGGATGAATTTTTGCATCTTTAGTCAGCTTGATGCACTTTGAAAAGGGACACAATTCTTCGGTCATATCAAATTATTAATCGTCTCAAATTACTTCGTAGAATTACTTAGTAGTGAAGATTTGTGGAGAAATCAGAACCGTGTCTATCCACATTGTGAAAGATCAGTAGTCTACATTGGCAACGGTCGGAGAGCTCCATCTTAATTTTCTAAATACTGCACATTAGTAAGGAGTTATTTACCTCTCAGGAACTGTACTTCTTTGAAATGTGTTACCCACATGTAGTCCATTCTTGGACCGTACGTGCTCCCTCTGCCTGAAGCTAGCCACGAGCACGCGCACGATAAAAATGGACTCCATGTGGACAATTACTCAATGAAGAGAAGAAAGTTATTTAGGTTGCAAAGTCAAGGAGCGAAAAATTAGGAAACGCCAAATTTACTGTTGTCTGTGTTTCTCCTCAGCGGAGAAACGCATTATTTACTGTCACAATGCAACAAGTCGAATTCCCTTTCCCAAGTAAAAGAACAACCTCTATCTTCTGAATGTCTTCTTGCCAAGCGCTGAAAATACATGCAGCTCAGACAGTGCCAGAAGTAGCGTTCCGAAATTGCTATTGCAAAGTCAAAGGAAATAGCTTGTATCCTGTGGGGGCAGGGGGATAAAACCCCTGGAGTAACTTTCTCCCCCTCTCTCTTTAATTTATGTTGCCTCGATTTGCATTCTGTTGTTTTTCAAACGCATACGATACATTTTATATGCTTTTTCCTTCCTTGCATCCTGCTCGCATCATCTGGTGCTGCGTTCTCATCCACCGAGAAAGAGGTTCTCTGGGAGGACAAGGAACGGGCCGCCCTTCACTCGGAGTCCTACTGCCGCGCTGCTCTGGCGAGCGAAGCCTTTTCTGAGCTGGGATGCAGTTTTTCCACTTGCGGTGCAGTTTCTTCTGCTCGGTGGTACCAGGATTTTCTCCTCGCAACCTTTAATCCTTTTTTTTTTGTCAAAAATCTTCCCCGTTTTTACTCCATTTCTATCCTGACCTCCCTTTGCTCAGCTGTTTCCCTGCACTGTTTGCTAGCTAAAATTTCATTTAGCCATCTTTTCTTCTCCCTCTATTCCCGTGCCCCGCAGTAGCCTCTTGGAAGTCTAATATTCTTTATGACAGCACCCACATAAAAAAGTTAAGCTGCGTTTCTCACTCCCTATCCACCGTGTGATAAACAGAGTGCGAAATCTGAAGTGAGAGGTAGTATCTGCCTGGCCGTGCTGGGTTCCATCCACTGTTCCGACAAGCTGGCTCATCTTGTATTACCTTTATCGCAAAATAGCACGGTCATATATATAAAATAGGGAGAAATATTGATCCCATTAGACTTTTTTTGGGGTGGAGTAGAGTAGTCTGAATTTTGTCATAAGGTCATCAAGAACAGCCATTCTTCATTTTGAAATGAATATATAAAGGGAAATTAAGTGGTTAAGGAAAAACTGGTTTATCATAAAAGCCCATGAATTCATTTTTTTTAGTAATTTAGTTTCTTGGATTTAGAAAAAAGGGTCTCATCAACAGTGAGTATTTTCAGAAATGAACAATACCCTCCTAACAGGCGGGCAGGATTGTCACTGTGTGCAGACACCGCAGCCCTAATCCCTCGTGCGTACGCTGGCGGCGTAAGCGGTGACGCCCGTAGGGATGGCAATTCACCTGCGCCGCTCCCTGCGGTACGCTCCCGTCCAAGGCAGCCGCGGGAAAACGCTGGGCACACAGCGGCACCAGCGCATGAGCCGAGGGCAGGAGAGGGAAGCCTGAGCTGCCGACGGGCTGTTGGATCCCCGCTCCGCCCACATCACTCTCGTTTGGGAAGGCATCATGTCTCTGCCAGCGCCTCCCGAGTGGAGCACGAGCTGAACCGAAGCAGGTAGCGCTGGGGTGAGGCACATCGCCCAGAAAGCCTGGCTGGTTTTGGCTTAAAGACAGCAAGAGAGGGACCAAGTGCAGAAGGGGCCAGTTCATTTCACAGATTTTTCTGCTGAAGCTGGACTTCATTTTTTAGTTGAATTTGTCTTATTTCGGCTTCCACTCTCTTAAACTCATTGTGTGTTTCTCTAATATGTAAAGGATGACACACACTGATTTCTCTCCAGGAAGGAACTACTGTCATGAAATCAAGTTGCTTGTCAATCTCCTTGGGTTTTTTTGAAAAATAATACAGATTGAACATCCTAAGTTTCTCATTGTGAGATGTATTCTTTGTAATATTTTTATATGCTCATATATTTAAAACTGAACAATTGGACTCATTGCAGCCTTCCATTATCAATATTCTCTCTACACATACAAAAACTGAGTAGCTCATTTCACCTCAAAGTTACGCTGGGACTGATGTCCATTTGGGTACTCATTTTAACTCCCAAAACTTTTTCTGGAACCACTGCTTTCCATACGTACCGTCCTATTCTGGAAATTTGCCTTGTTTCTAGACTTTCCTTTTAAATCCCGCTCATGTCAGTGCATTTGTGTTGTGTAAGAAAACCAGCTGGTAGAGAGACGCTGAGCAACTAGGTAAAATTATCTCCAGTATGGATCTCGAGGATCCTGCAATTTGGGGCCTTTGCTTAATTATTTCGCAACTATCTGACCATCAGCTTTTAATTGGGTAATAAAAGGCCTTTGTTGTCACCTTGTGAGACTGTCAGTGGATGAAATAGGGCAACCCTGAGGTTAAAAAAGAAGGCAGAGGAAAGCAGGAGATCTAGGAGATCCCACCCTGCTTCCCGCGACCGTTGCTGCTCGGGGACAGCTCACCAGAAGGCACAGCTGAGATCAGCAGACGCCGGATTTTTTTAACTCGCCGTATTTCCCCAGTGCGCCTGGGGACTGGCAAACAGCTGAAGACGGATCCAGTCCTGGGACGATGTTGTGTGTTCTCAGCTCGTATCGGGATCTAGCTAACGAAGGGAGCAATGTTTTTCCTAGTTATGTCTTTAAAGTACATTTATCGTGCAGCTTATTCTCTGGCAGAAAAAAACATTCCTAATCTGTTTTAAAACAAATAGATTGTGCACAGCTGTCCCTATATCCAAGGCAAAATGATGATTTAATGTTGATTAAGAGAGAAGGCCTTTGAAGTGAGCGAGGCAGGAGCCCGTAGTATGTCTTTAGTGATCATTATCAGTCTTTCCCTGAAGGGTGACTTGGTGCCAAAAGCGCTTTCCCCAAACTGGCTGAGGTGGATTCAGGAGCAAATGCTTTGTAAATTTAAAAAGACCTTCTCATTCGCAGGCCTCTGATGTCTTATTCCTTTAGCTGTATTAATGCCTGAGAATAAGCAGATGCAGCCTTTTTCACTGGTTAACTACAAAACGGGGCAAGGTCCGCCGCTGCACGGCACCGTGGGCATTATTTATTCATCACGAGAAGAGCGACTGAGTGTGTATCCTGCAGTAAAAGCAAAGAAAAGTTGCTGGATTGCTTTGTTTTCCTTTTTCGTATGGAGAGCTGCTTTAGCAAAAGAAAAAAGCATTCGGATTTAGCTTTTTATAACTAAACACTTTTGTGAATCATTATATAAAAGTATAGAAAAAGCACTCGAGTTCTCTCTCGCAGTCGTCTGTCTCCCGGTTACACGGCAAACACCAGTCACAACACACGTGTGCCTATGTGGACCTACACGTAAACACCGGGTATTGTATACACGTGCGCGCACACGCTCACATTGCCATCTGAAATGAAATGAGCGGTAAGTCATCGGTGTTTGCGTCTGTCTATCCGTCTGTCTGCGATTTGGTTAAAAAAATTCCCAGTACCAGTGACAGAGGAGAGCAATCCTGCGTTGCCTCACACTAACGGTTGTAAAGAATGTAATTCTTGCAGAGCCGAAGGCTTGATGGCAACAGAAAGGCGGCACCGGGGAAACTGCGTTTCCTCGTTTGACAATTATGATTTACAGTCATTTAGGAAAACGCTGATTTTGCATTATTTAAAAAAAAANTAATTTTCCTGGTAAACCTCTTTCCATCTCAAGTCACGGGAGCCTGCAGTTTTACAAACCCCAAAATCCATCGTTACCTGTTTATTTCTTGCCGTTCTATAAATAGTCCCCACATACGCTCTCCCTGAACCGTGCTTGCCATCAGAGACCTCGTAGCTACTGTTTATAGCACCCCCATTACTAACACACTTTCTCAGACACCATAGTACCAGGCAAAAGCAAAAATATAACGATTTTAAGCATACAGTGCCCTTCTGTCAGTGTAACCAAGACACTTTTGTTTCCACTGCCGAGAAAGGAGGCTCTGCTGTTGACTTCAGGGGGAGGGTGGGGAAGGAACCCGATCCTTTGATGGAGAAGGGTTTTGTATAATTGTCTGTAATTTAAAAATTATGTAAATGCTGTACTGTGAGGGCTGCCAGATTGACAATTCTGGGAATTTAAGTAGAGAGCAATAGCGTGGGTTTCTCAGCATTGCTCCATTATTGTGTTGCAAATCATGCCAGGAGGGAGATATGTCTTAAATATACATAACCAAGTGCAGAAGAGCACTTCTCGACCCATATTGTAAAATTTTAATTCTTCCTCAACCTCCTCCCTCCCAAATAACCAAAACCAGACAAGTTTTTGGCTGAAAATGTTTTGTTTAGGGGCATTTTCGTGAAAAGTTGAAATCGTAAACCATTTCTCCATAGAAAAAGAGTTTTCATATGAAATTTTCAGCTAGCCATATTAACTTCAAGCCTTTTCTTCCTACAAACATAAAAATTAATCTCACTCTGTCTTTTTTTTTTCTTTTTAATTTGGTTGGGTTTTCAGCTTTAGTTCCTATTCTGTAACAAAAAAACATCCAAAGATGGAAAAATTTGCACATTAAGATGATTTTCACGTTGCTCTTCAAAACAGCTATTCCGTTAAGGTCTGGCTATTTCACGGCCAGGTAAAATCAGGCATGGATAATACCATGCAGCATCAAAACCTACGTTGTGGCAATCTCCTGTGAAACCCGCAATTGTGAATTTGACAGCTAAAGATTTTGGAGGGAGCAGAATCGCAATGAAAGGTCAGACCATTCCCCAAGCCTACTTAATCCTTGACCTTGCTAAAACTGATGAAGGTAGCAATTAATCCCAATTATGGAGTTTGGGTTTGTGCCATATACAATATAAAATTTATTTAATGAAGTTTGTCTGGTAAATTATGCCTAGATTTAGTTTCTGTCTGATTAGCCAGCGTCTCTAGCAGGGTGTCATTATTAGATTTGGTAAAGGGAATTATCTGTTTTAAATATTTATCCTTCTGGTTACAGAATGACGGTCTGTAAACATGTCACTCAAAAGGGTTTTTTTCCTGAATCTTTTCTCACCGAAATATCAGGACTTTTTTAACAAGTCAGTGAAAACGTTGGTTTTGACATTTTCCATCACTTGCATGTTTCTGTTTTGTTCCAGAGGGCAATAAAAATGAATGACCTGCAGGTTTGGGTTTTGTTTCTTTTCAAAAAAAAAAAAAAAGTGACNGCAAAACATCCACAATTTTGAGAAAATATTTCAAAAGATGTGAAAACCCCAGAACAACTCAGCTTTTCTGCTTCACAGCTTGCTAGTAATTAAAGAAATTTTGAAAAGTTACGAAGCTGCAGTTTCAGCATCAAGGACAGGAAAGTATCTTGCATAGGTCTAAGATATAATTGGCGAAACGTAACAGAAAGAGCTCAAACAAAAATGTTTCAAGACGTAAAAACGGGAAATCTGCAAACCCTGTGCTGTTCTGCCAAACGACCTGATCCTGCAAAAGCTGCATTTGCTGTTTACTGCCTTCATCAGTTCTCAGCAGTTGTGGGCCTACTTATCATAGTAGCGTACAAAATTAGTAGATGTTTCATGGATTGGATCCTTAGCGTCCAGACATTTTTCTAAACCTGTGTTCAGACTCCCTGTGTAAGCTCATGTATAATTAATTGATTTTAGTCAATTATTTTGTCTTCCTGTCTGTGGCTGAGGAGCTTCCCATTCTCAAATTTCGCATTTCTTGGCTTGCTTAAAAAAATCCACACGTGAAAAATATTTATTTACAGAGTAGTTCCTCACAACAGTGAGGAGAGTATAATCACACATGGTCAAGACCTGTTCACCTTATTTAAATACAGTCAAAAGAAGAAAATCTGTTCATGCTTGAGCTGCGAAAGAACTGGAAATTTTGGTCTCTAAGGAAAATATCTGAAGAGACCATTGTAAATGGCACGGACAGCATCCCCATGTTTTAAGCCTTCTGTCACCGTACTGTCCACTCTGAATGTTAACCTGAGATGATCCTAATTTTTGAAAAGCAAAATATGTGTCAATGTTTTTCCATCCACAGCCAAAAAAGATAGCCATGTTCTTCTGAGATAGTGTGGTTTCAAGATCCCAAGAACAGCCAACATTTGAAAGAATAAGGTTAATTAGATCAATTTATGGAAAAAATGCATGATCCATTCTTTAATAAACCATTGGCCAATATAACAAGGCTGACAACAAGGTCCCTCATAACCAGAGAATCAACTAATTCTGAATTAACTAAGAATTAGCAGAATGTGGAGAAAACTCTGAGTTTTACCAGAGTTGACAGTTTCTTCCAGAGAGGGATGGCACTGTGGGCGACAGGCATGCATTTAAACAGCAAAAATAGACATTATTATGAATGCTAAATAATTGGAATGAATGTGGAAGCACCATCAGCAAACGCCCCAACAGCTGCCGTGACCGCACTGCGCTTGCAGAGCTACGTAGTGCAATCGGGAATTAAATGCCAAAGGAGTGTGTGAGCCTCCCAAGGGAGATGGAGCGTAGAATTTCACGAAAAATGGTCCTTCCTGTCCCATTCTCTATTTCGGTCATCTTTATCTCCATTTTCTCTTTTTTCTCGCTTTTGCTATTCGTAGTATCTTGAGGATACACCTTATTCACAGAATTTTAGTGGCAATTTTGCTGCTAAGTAGAAAACTGCCTAAAGTGTCTTGAGATATTATGCTATCAATGTCTTTCGCTGTATCTGTGGTATTCAGAATAATAATAAATGTGGAAACGTAGGCTGAAGTATATTGGTTACGAATCAGTTAAAGAAAATGAGCCAAAAATAACATCTGCACCAGCAAATCTGCACTGCTTAGCATACGGTTTTAATTTAAAAATATTTACTCCTAAATTTTGAGAGCTGTGAGAGGTTTTAGATGTGTGCTTCTCATTAAAAAGATGCTGGCAGATAGTGTAGGCCAAATATTGGCTCTGGAGAAAGAAAGGTTTAGAAAAGACCTAATATTAGGCCACACTGAGCCATTGATTTTTTTAGGCAGAAGTCTTCACTGACTCCTAACAGAATTCAGTTTAACAATTTTATGTTAATAATTGAAACTCTCACTTGACATTTTGTCCGGTAAATGTTTAACTATGGTATTAGCTGGTACCCGGACATCATATGGCAATTAACTTGAGACAGAGCCGTTTAGTTCTTTTGATAAGGTTTTAACAAAAATTGGTTGTTAAATGTTAAAAACGTGTCCTTTAAATGCAGCAGTAAGTATTTGAGATTTTAGTCACTAGCACTGGTAAATAAGAATGACACTTAATTTGCTTGACTGTGCCCACCCTTTCTAGAGGGAGAATTATTTCTGGAGGTCCCAAATGTTGGAAGCAGCACAGTTCCCTGTGAAGCGAAGGGGAACGGCGCAGTGCGACTGCGCTGTCCCCACCGGCGGTGTGGGAGGGACATCGTGTGGGAACGTGCAACTGCTCAGCTATTCGCATCTGTTAGTCCAAACCCGCAAACAGGAGTCTTTGTTGTAGGTTACAAGACTCGGCTTTGGAAGTGTCGCCTGCGCTGTCGATGTCTCGACAAGAATCCATCTATTTACCATCTGTTGCATCTCTTTCTACATCGAAGGGCTTGGACTCTTTCACATGTGTATTTTCACGGTGGCCTCAGTCACTTCATGACTCAGGGCTCTCTTCGATCTTCCAAGAGATTCAGCTGAGCAGCCGAGCCTGAAATATTTCCTATTAGATTTTCCCTTAATTTAAATGACTACATTAAAGCCACTTTTAATTTAAAGATTCTTTTAAAGTACCTAACGTTTGTGTGCTGGGTTGTAGCCTGCCTGAATCACTATCCTTTTACTTTAAAATGACTTTTTAATTAAAAAAGAAAATACAAGAGAAGTAAAAACAAATTGACAATGCTATAAAAAGATTTTTATGTGATTTGGTAAATTTAAATATTTCTGCAATTAAACATTCCCAACTTTTTGGTGATTTTCTTTCCTTTTTCTTGTATTCAATTTTTCTGTAAATGGTTTGGATAAAAATTATTTTTAATTGTCCAGTGATAAAAGCTGTCCAGCAACAGAAAAGTCCACATCTGCTTCAACGGCAGACATATAAAACCTGTGTGACAAACACGATCATTAAACAATCTGATTTTCTTGTTGGGAGGGTTTAATGCTGTTGGGTGTAGTATTAAAATGTAGAATTTGATAGTGCGTCTTAAAATTTTAATGATGTGTTCATGAATATAAAACATGCTTCCACCAGTGACTTTATGACTTCTCCTCTGCATAATTAGTGGTATCTGTTTTATGAGCTTACTGTTGTTGCCTTGATCCCATGAAAATGTGAAACCACTGTAATAATTTACACCATTCCAGAGCTTTAAAGATACAAGCTGGGATTTCTTCCCCTTTTCTCCTTCCATATTCCCTTGCTTTTAATACCAAAAAGGAACTTAAAGTGGCCTTCGTGAGAGCTGGGCAAGGAAAAAAATTTCAAGGACACATTTAATTTTAAACATTTGTCATAACACTGTATTTGTTGCTTCGGCTTAGATCTGCCTTGCGAGCTTCTGTTAGAGGATGAGACAACCTTCCTCCCACAAAGCTGGTAAATTTAAATTAATTCAGTCTCTGAGGAAGTTTGTTAAGAAAAAGTAAATTAATCTGCATTTGCAGTGTGCAAAATAAAACGTGGCTGACTTCCAGTGAGAAACATCACTATGCGGACGATAATGATTCTATGCTCACAATGGGCTAACTTCTGAACTATCATTTATTGGACAGTCTCTCCCCATTCTTCCACCTCCAGCCTTCAGCAAGCGCTGGACCCACACAAACAAAACATCATTTGGTTCATGAGAGGGAACGCGGCATTTTGCTCAGAAACTTCAACCGACTATTAGGCAAGAAGGACAGCAGTTTCTTCTTTGGTTTCACATCTGTAAATCAAGGCTGGTGCTGGTTCAAACAATGGTGGGTTATTGTGGCATTTTACAGAGATGACTAATTAATCTTCCTCCACTCAAAGAAGATAGTGAGGGTGTGAGCAATATTCCACACATCTTCCAAATGAGCCCGCATGCTGCTGGAGGTTGCTCAAAAGCAGAAAAGATGTCGTTGCCTATGCTCTGTGCAAAGGCCATCCACAGCCCCATTCTGAGTTGTTTCCCTTTGGAATTTAAACAAAATTAAAAAGAAAAGAATTGACCACCATGGAGCAAAGACAGAGTTTCAACTTTCAGCCCAAAAGGTGGAGTTTCAGGCAGTTATGTAAATGCCATTCACAAACCCAGCCAAAATGAATGCTGAAAATAGACAAAGTCTCTAGTGATGATTTGGTAACGGTATTGACTATAGCACTTGAAACGCGCTGAGTTTCTCACCAGTTAAACAGCATCATTTTGCTATTCATCTAGGGAGAAGACATGCAGACAAAAAAATGTGCTCAGTGCAAATTACTCTTTCTGTGAAACCTGTGTAAGGCGTGGAAAAAATTATTTTTATTTACTGCCAATTGAATTTCTTTCTAAAGAACACTGTTTTGGTTGTGTATATCAGGCGGAGGTTATCATCTTTGTCTGAGGGTTATAAACGGCGACTCATCGTTGCCTAGGGGCTGTCATAGGAGTAGCACTTCCAGCAGCACTTTCTATTATTCTCTGCAGTCATTCCTTTGATCGAGATACGGTACATCCGGTGCCTGAAAAGAAATGTCATCCAGCCAGCAAACCTGGCCATGGAAAGGGTTTGGGCACGAGGGATCTGGGTTACCACGCTCATGAGGCGATGTGGCATGATAAGCAGATGCAGTCAAAACACTCCATCATTTCGAAATCATGTCCATTTGGAATTGTTCGTTCAAAAAAGAAAAAAGAAAAACCAAACACAAAACATGATGCTCCAAATTTCATTATGATTTAGGTTGAAAATAAATATCAGCGTATCAGAATACCCCAAGGGACCAGAGCTTCACTGCTCACTCAGTTCTAATGCAAACAAGGATTCAGGTCCCGCTTATCTCCGCTCTTCCCATTTGATAAACACCGCGCAGTCCCAGCTGAAAGATCCTCGCTTCTCACCGCCTTTCAAAGTGTCTGCCACAGAAGGTCTTATCTCACCCTGCTTTTGCTCCCTGCAGCACAGTTGGGTAGGTGGAACTCGGATTTAAATCAGCCCCTTCCCTATGGGGTTAACCAGTTAAAGAGTTAAATTAATCTCAGTATTTGGCTCTCAAAAACAGTTCCAGTTTTGCACTCCCTATTTGAATTTTACTGGATTTTCTTCTGAAGAACATTTCTTTGTTGCTTACTTCAGTGGGAGGTTATCTCTTTCCTTTGAAGGTTATATTGTGATTGGCAGAGGGTCAGGAAACTTCAGTCACATTGGCCTGTTACGGAAATACTTTGAAAAATAAATGTGAAAGACAAATGCTAAGTAAAGAGACTCCTTAATCAGCAACAGTTCCATAAGACTTCAGACCCAGTGAGGTATCCAGGGATGTTTTGTTTACACAGTTTATTAATATAGACATTTGGGAGCAATGGGAGATTGTCTGTTGACTTTGATAGTCAAGCTTAAGATGTGTGCGAGGTTCACGCTCTGTTGGCAGGATGTTCGCAAAGCAACAGCCTGAAAAACAAATATGCTCTACGGCCGCTGTCAAGATTGCACGTAGATTAGCAGAGGTTTGTTTTTAGGCAGTGCTGGATTCTCCTAAGCTTTGTCTCGCATCCACGCAACTTGCTAGAAGTAGTGCTCTGTTACTGTACGCCAGCGCCAAAAAGATTAACACGGTGCTGTTTGAAGCACGTTCTCACAATAGAGAAGGGCTGGGATTTCTAATATTCTAATACGTAGCTATAATTTAGTTATAACTATTTTAGTTAGAATTTCTAGTTTGCCAATTTTACACTTCATTTTTATCTAAATATACTGAAAAGAAGTCCAAGACAGAAACTTCAGGATGAATTCAGTACGCATTATACGTAATATAATCCAAAGTATATATGCTTCTGTTTCGGAGTATCCGAGGAACGGTCCTTGCACTTTCTGATGTACAGCTCCAAATGCACTTATAAGTGGATAATAATATTAGAAGTGCTATGAATAACACCAAAGCTGGCTAGGAGCCTGTTCTCTCTGGCTAAGCCCATTTTACTCTCACCAGTAGCAAAGGGAGCAGCGTGCGATCAGCAGAAGGGCACATATCCCTTGGATTTAAAGCTCGAGCTGTCCTTGTTTCATTCCGTTGACCTTAATAGCCGTGTTTGCAGGGAGCCCAATTAGCAGCTGGTTGTAACATACTGTACCATATGTGCTGGATCTCCAAGGCATAAGTAGGAGCTTAAGGATGGAGGGTCAGGCTTAACTGTCATTTTGATAAAAATGAATTTCCTCCAGGCATTTTAAAAGAAAAATGGTAGCAAACACATTAGGATAGAGCAGCCTTTGTGGGAAATGGCGATCTAAGCAGCGGGCCATGTATTTCACTCTCAGTGGGTCAGAATGTTATATAGTACTTCACGGCCTTCAATACTCTGCACTGTACCCCCACTGCCCCCCAATGCCACGGGGCGCTCTCAGTCCCACCCTCCCTACCTGCTCTGAGATATGCACAAACCTGGGACGGGGAGATAAACCTCCATAAAGCACAGGTTTGGACTCAAATTCTCATTAATTCGACAGCAAAGTGAGAAAAAGACGTTTCTATTTTTTTCCTGGTTTCATCTACTTGCTCTCTCAGCCCCAGCTCCGATTTACTGCCTGCTCAGCTGTGCCAACGTTAATGTGACTGCGCTCTATGCCAGATCGGTGCTGCGCTATAAAATGTTACAAAAGACGTCAAAAGAAAAAGAAATCAGCAGTAATTTTCCCTTTCGCTGACTGTCACATTTTTCTTCCATTTGTTAACTGAACAATAGTTTTGGAAAATTGTTACTTTCTGGAATTATTTCCGTTTCTTGTAGCTGCATTCCCATTTCACACTTTCAGTTAGCGCCGTGACTTATTTTTCTCATTGCACTCCACACTTCGGGGATTCTATTTAGAGGAATAACACACTGGTGACATTTCAGCACTATCCACTTGCAAAGTCACCGTTTTTGGTGACTTTGTTTGCTTTAGATCATAGAATCATACAATCACATAATGGTTTGGGTTNTGCCCTGGGCAGGGACGCCTCCCCCCAGCCCAGGTTGCTCCAAGCCCCGTCCAACCTGGCCTTGAACACCTCCAGGGATGGGGCAGCCACAGCTTCTCGGGGCAACCTGCCCCAGGGGCTCACCACCCTCACAGGGAACAATTTAAATTAAATTTATTCAATTACATTAAAGATGTATCTTTAAGCACAGAAAACTGAGCGAGATGACCTGACCTGCAGCTCCCACTCAGAGCGTGGAGGTCTCTAGGCCTGCGCGGGTTGGAGAGGAGAATCACCATGGTTGGTTGTTGACCCAGCTCCAGCCTCCGGCACCTCCAAGACCTCAGTGACAGGCTTAGGTTCAATCCTAAATTTAATAGAGAAACATCATTTTCCGCAGGCCAGACTTTCAGCT
The DNA here is from genome assembly GCA_003993805.1 of Himantopus leucocephalus. Taxonomy (NCBI): domain Eukaryota; kingdom Metazoa; phylum Chordata; class Aves; order Charadriiformes; family Recurvirostridae; genus Himantopus; species Himantopus leucocephalus. Next base: position 50,868,697 of record RSEF01000004.1, on the reverse strand, counting down.
TTTCCAGAAGTGACAAAAGGAATTTCTTTATGCCAAGGGAGCTTCTGTAAGTTCCAAAAAGAAAAGTTTAGTACTTAAAAAAGCAAAGTAAAGAACTTAGTACTTTAGTACTAAATTTTAGTTTAATTTATAGAGATAACCTATTTATGGTTGAAACCGCTAATGTGCTAACTCTTGCTCTGGTCCCCTTACCCTTTCCTCCCACTGTCTCAGCAGGTCATTAAGGTTCATTAATGCAAAACATCTAGCAGCAGGGGATGGCTGCAGTGCGTACAGCTTCATTCCCGCACGGCCGAGATCTGCCCCGTGCGCCTGCATGGAGCACAAGGGCAAGAAATGAAACTTCTCATCCAAAACCTACTAAATTGGTTGCACCTGCAAAGGGTTACACTGGCCCACTGGACTTTTCAGCACATGCTCAGGCCTTTCAGGGGGCAAGGAAATTTCGGGCGAGACAAGCAAAGATTGTGGCTGTTGAAGCGAAGCGAGGTGGCGGGTCCCTGCAGGAGCTGTGGCGCAGCACTGGGGCCCACAGCCCAAAAACCAGCCCTGGAGAGCCCGAATGGAGCCCAGCCTGCCAAAGGTGGGCCCTGTGTCAGAGGGCAAGGCCGGAAAGAAGGTATAGAATCATAGAATGGTTTATGTTGGAAGGGACCTTGAAG